>OW052043.1:42635690-43877877 GCA_932526495.1 Bombylius major | reverse complement strand
TATGACTTAAGACTTAAGACGTACGCCCATGTTCTGTATTTCGATCGAAATTCAATCGAATCGAACAAATATTCACAATATTTTGTGTCATTCTATAGGAATATATTTGTTCGATTCGATTGAATTTCGATCGAAACATAATATAATAGGGCCCAATGAATTCTTTTTTGTTTTGAAATGAAATGTTTAAGTTTTTTTTTTATAAATGAATTTTTTATTGTTTTGAAATGAAATGTTTAAGTTTTTTTTATTCATAAATGAATTTTTTTTATGTATTTATTTTTATACTTATTATATTATAAATAAAATTTAAAAATCAATTAAATTTTTTATTTTATTATTTTAAAATTATAATTTACAATAATTTAGAATTGAATAAATCAGTAAGCTTTAATTTTTCGCTTTTCTCCAAGTGATGGTGCTAGCGCTGTATCAAAAGGGATTCCCATTAAAACTAAAACCAAATTTTTCTTTCTTTTTTTTCAGTTAAGGATTGGTTACAATTAGGAGAAATTTAGTACTAGTTTAGTACGCTGAATACTTGCAATTGACGATCATTTGATGTTTTTGAATTTCTCCTTAATTCCACCAATTGGATATATGAGACTATTAAAAGCAAAAGTTGATCTATTCCACTTTTTGAAAAAATTGAGTTAATGATGGCAAAATGTTCGTTATGTTGAGGGCTTTTATTCTGAAAAATTTCAATTTTGAAAACTGCATTAATGCCCCTGAAAAATGGTTGTAAAATTTGGCATTGGAAGCAAAACTTAAACTATTCCAACATGATGTTGGTAGCAAAAGTGTAACTATTCCATTGAAGTTTAAAAACTCCCTCTACAGGCAACCAAATGTTTGACGAATGATCTACAAAACATAAGTAGATATAGAAACGAAATAAATTGTATGGCAAGGTAGGGTCTATGTTCACCCCCTCCCCGTTACGAGCGTTTGAAAATTTTCATCTAGGCAAGTTTCCATTACGGCTATTATGTATGACTACTACTGAACCATGTCAAATATTTAAAAGTTGTTGATACTAAATTAAAGGGAACTAATTACTTTTACAGCAGTGTGAATTTAATCGCTCTACGACAAACCATTCAAAAATTATCAGCATTCAAAGTTCAATTGCAAAATTTGCGAAATTGTAAAATTTTCGCTTCGAAGCAAAATATGTCGAGAATTTACTTTAGGTATATTTATTTTTTTATATTTTATATTTCAAAATAAAAGATTATTCTCTTAATATTTTTCTAAACACAAAGTTTACAGCTTAAAATGTTAACTTTTATAATTGTTGTCAGTATTCATTTTATTGAAATGAAAAAAAGCACAGATCAAGAAAAATAATTGTACATTATACTAAAATATGTATATGCAAAAAAGAAAATAGAAGAACATTTATATTATTATAACATTCCACCATCAACAAGATCTTTAAGTAATTCAGACATTTTTTGTCTACAAAGATCATTTGGTGGAAAATTTAATAATGGTGTACTTGCTGGCTCATCAGAAAGACCACTATAATCTTTCTCTTATCTTCAGATGAACATGTACTAATTGGAATTATATCCAAATCAAGACCAAGAGCAAATTTTCCATAGAATTTAATCTCTGATAAAAACCTGAAATTAAATTTAAAATAAAATTAAAGAAATTATTTTTATTATTTATATAATTTAAGGGGGGAGCATAGATTCTATGTCCAATGCAGGAGATCCACAACGGATTAATTGAAAATCCACAAGACTTGTCTAAAACGAAAATTATTTAATGTATGTCACAAATAAAAGAAAAAGGTATAGTTTTAATTACACTTATTATATATTATCTATTAGATTACAATGTTTAATATAACCAGCAATTCCAACGCTTATTTCGGATAAAAATGTCCAAATGCTTTCACCTATAAAAATTTATTAATTACATTTTCCCCAGAGAATGTGAACAATCCCAGATTAAATCAAATCAATCCATATAAATCAATATGGCGGATCAAATTGTCAAAAATATCACATAGACATAAAAAATAATTTAAAACAGATAAATTAGGTAAAAAACCTTGAACTCAAGGCCATTCCCGTCATCAATCTTTTCTAGGTTATATTAATATATCTAGTGAATTTTCAGATTTTATGAATTCATACTTTGACCATCAATGTGATTATTGTTCTCAATTAAAAAAAGTCAATAATATAATTACTTGAAGTTTTATTGAAACCGCGATGAAATAATAATAAAAATATTTTAACATAAAAAAAAACAATATTTAGAAAAAATGAAAAAAATGTGGAATCACGATGACAACAGATCAAACATAACCTAATATTTACAAAACAAATAAATTTTGAAATCGATTCAGCATTCAGCCAACGACTACTTTATGTTTATAGTATCACCAAGTCCAATCCAAACATAAAGTGAGGTACACACTACACAAATTATCATTTAAACTGTCGGCGACTGCTAACTTATAACACATAACTAATTTGTGATTAAAGTTGCATGAAAATTATGTTCAAATCAAATGAAATGTAGAGAAGATCCTTAGCTTTATTTTCACCGGATATAATATTAAATATCTATGAGCAACGTAAATCAAAGAAAAAACGTGATAAATATTAAGTAACATAAAACTGAAAATTAATTTTTCCTGAAATCTCCCAAATTACTAAAAATATCAAATTATGTTCTACAAATTTGTAGATTTTTATTAAATAGTAAATAGAAAAATAGAAGTACTTACCAAAGAACTAATTATAAATGCTAGTAATAATTGGTGTTGTTCATTTTTGTTAAGGGGAGTATTTAAATTTTAAAGGTTAGTTAAAAAAATTAAAATTATTTAAAATTAAAGTACAATGGAAGATAATTGAAATGATTAATATTATGTACTCCTACCACTCCTAATTCTCCTTTATTAAATCCAATTGGGGAATTGAAGTACTCAATCATTCGACCTGCTGTAACTGTAACATCATCCAATGGTAATAATGTAGCATTCTTAGTCCTTATTGCTTTGTTGAATATGGAAAGATGCATTGGATCCTCTAATCGGACTGTATTAGTATTCGTATCTGTTTTCTCAAGAATATAGAATAAAACTCCTACATAGTCCGGACCGGATATTCTATTATAAGGAATAATCCTAATTCTATCCCGATCAATTTTATAGGACTCTGATGCCATTTGAGGATTAATTATTGATATTAACGTTTGAGCAAGTACTAAGTCACCAATAGACATCTTGTACTTTGTTAGTATGTCCCCCACAACTTGATCTTCTGTTTCGTTGAGCATTCTCGACTGATTTTCTGTTAACTGAAAAGATTTTATCAATGAATCATTAAAGTTTTCAATAGCTGCTTCCTCTACAAAATCACTTCCGTCATCATCTAAATGCTTGTTCTGATTAAATCAAGAGGTTGGTTTGTTTTACGACCCTTTTTTGTAGCCGGAGTTCTGGCTGAACGTCCAGACGATGGTCTTCTTTTTTCACCTTGTCTTGAATCTAATGAAACAACTGAGTTAGATTCGAGATTTTCCTCATCACTCACTTCAGATTCAATGTTTATATCATGTGGTATTGCTTGAATCGGTTGCATACCAGATGAACTTGGTGGAGGAGACCGAATGTTTCCATGATCTACAGCGGGAATGTGTCCCTATTGTGGATATTCCGGTGAAGCAGCTCTTTCTTCATTAATCATCTCGACATCAGCATTTTGTTCTTGTCTAATGGCCTCTCCTCCTTGATCAGCGTCATCATCATCACTACTTTCATCTTCATCAGAACTAGGTTCTGCAGGACCTTGACCACCTTGGCGATCATCGTCATTACGGCCTCCAGCTGGTCGTCTTGGCAATTGTTCATTACCAGGAGGTTGAGGATGATCACCATCATTACGTGGAGCGACATTCAAAAAGTTGGCAAAATCATTCTGAATACCAAGAAATGTTAATGTTTTATTTTCTAGAGCCATGAATTCTTCTTTTATGAACTTATAAACAGGATCATTATTGAATTTAGTAATGAAGTCATCCCATTGTGGTTTGTTAACACCTTTAGTAAATCTGGATCCTATTCCTTTGTATTGTTTCAGATTATCATTTCCGCCCACAATGATTTGAAGTTGAACTGAGATGTAACGGTAACCGAGATTTGGTAATTTGGATGCCATTCCTGGAACTTTGTATGCAATCAATTTATCATTAGATATTGCTCTAATTACAGAAGAGAATAAATCAAACTCTTTTTGGATGATTGGATTTGTTTCATATAAAGCTTTCCAAGGAAAATTAGGGTAATAAGAAATTGCTTCACAAATTGCCTTTACAGTTGTCAAATTTTTGAAGTAAGCTTGTGACAGAAGAGGAAATACAATTACATTTCTATTTTCAGATGTTAATTTCATAGAAGCAAATTCAATAATAGTTTCAGGAAGAAGAGATATATAAAAGTAATTTTTTAACATTTCTCAAACTGCTTTGTAATTCTCAGCCTCAATATCAATGTTCATGCAAATCTGTCCAGCTTCAACAGCATGGAAACCATTTGCTTTTTTTGACACCCATCTATCATTAAGATTTCCTGCTCTGACAAGTGATCCCAAAATTAATAAAATTGTTTTTTCAATATTTAGTTTAAGCCCAGCAGCAACACCCAGAATGGTTAACTCCATTGCAAATTTACGTGTTGGAGCATTTGTTGGACTTAAAGAGGTAACATAATTATCCGGGCCAGGGATGAGACCCAAAAACATATCTTGATCAGCCTTTGGTAATGTATTAACAAAAGAAATTAACTTTTCTCTCATTGAGAGATCTGCTAATCCCATGGTTTGTGCCATTACTCTAGTTGTTGACTGTTGTGTTAAGTTTATCCTCTGTTGCAGTTATTGGACGCTTAGGATTTGGGACATCGAATCCTAGAGCTGAATATAGATAATTTACACAAAAATTAACTGTGTAATCATCTGGTTGAGTTAAATCCAGTCTTGCTAGGAACATTGCTTTGTATAATTTCTTTGATTCAATAATAATTGGATTAGTTCTTAATCCTTCGTGATTGAATAATCGAGGGAAATTAGAACACGCAGTCGGTTTTTGTATTGATGTGATTTGAATGTTCTGGAGGAAAGTTTTAACAGTAGCATGTTGAGTTGCATTGGCCCTTAATCTCTCTTTTAACAAGTTAAAATACTCCCCTTTATTTTGTATGGCTTCTTTCCTTTCGTTTAATCTTTTAATCCATTGATTATACATGATTATTTTAAAAAGGAACTTTTATTAAAAACACTAAAAACAATAGGTACTTTTAAAAATGATATTATTGTGATAATAATTAATAATTATGTAAGTACTGACTGACTATATAATGACATGACAATTGATGACATCCAATCACCCAAGTGAAAAATTTTAAATTCCTTTGTAAATACTTATACATATGTTGCATTACTTTTGAAAAAAGGTAAGTGAAAGCAAAAACCTAGTTACGGTCCCTACAGGGTTATGGCTTGGTACTAAAGTACTACTTCAGATTCATATGTATTTTTTTTATTCTGTAATTAAATTCTATTCAGTTTAATTTAATATAATAATACCTATATATTAAAAATAATTAATCAAATAAAAAATAATTTTTAATACTAAAATATTTTTGACTTGAAAATCAGAGTTTGCTTAGATTAAATTTTAGTGAATAAACATTATACATAGTATTTTATTTGTGATAGACCAAATTTGAGGATCGAATATCATAAAAAGTAAAATCTTAAAACTTTCATTAGCGATGTAATATTGCATTGTCATGCAGTTCTGAGCTATGTTGAAAGTTTCAAGTCTCTATCTTATCAAAAAGTTGGTTAAAAATCAATTTCTAAATTTGTACCGAACAGACAGACAAGAAACCAAGCTAATATAAATATTTTAATATTTTAATAAGAATATTGTGTCGTATTAAAAAAAGGGACATTTTAAGAAAAAAGGGACTTTGGGACATTACAAAAAAATAACACGAAAAAGAGATACTTTTGTCCCAACTGCGACATTGCGGCAACACTGTAAAGTAGCAGCATTTTTGATCGCACGAATAAAATAGCATTAGCATTAGTAGTATCTGATTTGAACCAGTTTATGATTTTTAAACTTTAGAAATATTGACCAGTAAAAACTAGTAGATCGATATGGTATTGGTATATTAATTAAAGACTAGTAGAATGAAATCAGATGAAATTTTTCTTTTTTTCTAATGGAGCTAAAAAGAGCTAGGGTCAAAAGCCAATTTTAAGAGCTAAATGAAATAAAAAAGGGCTAAAATTTAGCCCCAAAAAGGCTAAAACGGCATCACTGATTCAGACCATTCAGTGACGTTTGAATAATCCACGCTGAATTCTTATTTCTTATTTTGAATGACTGAGTAAAAACTAATAAGGTATGTGGCCGGGTGGTTTTTTTTTTTAAATTTTTATCTAAAAATGTCCAAATTTTTACACAATTCAAATTAAAAAAAGCATTGATGAAAACAATTAAAATTTAATGAAATTTAGAAAAAGTTTAATTTTATAAACATTCATTCATTGAGAAACAATTGAATCATTTGACTTACGTGTATTTTGCAGTGTAGGACATTTAACCACTTGAACAATTTTTGAATACAAAATTTGATTTGAGTATTGGAAATTAATAAATTTTATTAAAACAAAAACCTTATGTGATTGTAATTTAACATTACATTATATATTTCAGAAATTAAAATGCGCCTGAAGGAATTATTTTTTTTAATTTGCCTTGTGGGTGTCGGTCTAAGCGTAGATCCAAACAACTTTAAAACATGCGAACAGAGTAGTTTTTGTCGGTAAGTTATTTTGAAAATAATTAATTAATAAACACTGTAGTTATTTATGATAAAATCAATATTTACAGACGATGCCGTAAAGTCCAACCTGGTAGTTCTCCATACTCACTTGTACCTGGTACCTTAAATACATACTCAAATTCAATTACCCTTGACATCTTAAATAAAGAAAATGATCAACTTTTTGTTCTTAAATTAGAAGCTTTGGAAGTATGTAATTATGAAATTTCCAATAAAACAAACAAAAATATGATTCTAATGTATTTTTCTTTTTTGTTGTAGGGGAATATTTTTCGTGTCCAAATTGATGAAAAAAATCCATTGAAGCCACGTTATAGGGTAGTAGATGCTTTAAAATCAAATCCAAAGCCTGGAACGTAAGTTTACCTTTGTCCTATTTTTTGCACCATAAAAAATATATACATACTTTATTTATAGTCTCAAAGTAAATAATCAAGCTAATGACAATAATTTAGAGGTTGTGTCTGGTCCAAATAAAGTTGTCATTCATGCTTCACCATTTAGCATTGATTTCTATCAAAATGGTGTTCTATCAGTGTCAGCGAATGCTAAGGGATTGATGAGATTTGAACATATAAGAAAAAAGGCACAACAACCACAAGATTCTGAAAATCAAAATGAAAATGTTGATGGTAATGAAGTTGAAAAACAACAAGATCAACAACAACAAGACAATGCTAACGCAGTTCCACCGCCAGCAGCAAAGAAAAGCATTGAAGACGAAGACCCTGGTGCATGGGAGGAAAATTTCAAATCACATCATGATTCAAAACCATATGGTCCAGAAGCTGTTGCATTAGATTTTTCATTCCCCCAAGCACAAATTCTTTTCGGTATTCCAGAGCATGCTGATTCATTTAGTCTTCGTTCAACATCTAACAATGGCGATCCATATCGTTTGTACAATTTAGATGTTTTCGAATATGAATTAGACAGTAGAATGGCACTTTATGGTGCTGTTCCTGTTTTATATGGTCACGGTGAAGAACGTACTGCTGGTGTATTTTGGCAAAATGCTGCTGAAACATGGGTTGATATTCATAATTCAAATTTAGAGAAGAATGTAATGTCATCAATTGTAAACTTTGTTGCTGGTGGATCACGACAACAAGATCCTCCATTAGCACATTTCATTTCAGAAAGTGGAATTATTGATGTTTTCATAATGCTTGGTCCAACACCATTAGAAGCTTTTAAACAATACACTGATTTAACAGGCACAGGAAATTTACCACAATTATTCTCTTTAGCATATCATCAATGCCGTTGGAATTACAATGATGAACAAGATGTTGAAACTGTTAGTCGAAAATTCGATGAACATGACATACCAATGGATACAATGTGGTTAGATATTGAATATACTGATGGAAAAAAATATTTCACATGGGATCCACATAAGTTTGCGCATCCATTAGAAATGATTAAGAATTTAACCGATTTGGGTCGTCATTTAACGATAATTATTGATCCTCATATAAAACGTGATTCTGGTTACTTTTTCCACAATGATTGTACTGATCGTGGTTATTATACAAAAACAAAAGATGGTAATGATTATGAAGGTTGGTGTTGGCCTGGTTCAGCAAGTTATCCAGATTTATTTAATCCAGAAGTACGTAAATATTTTGCTGACCAGTATTTACTTGAGAATTTTAAAACAACAACTGCTGATGTTATGATTTGGAATGATATGAATGAGCCATCCGTTTTTAATGGTCCAGAAGTAACAATGTTAAAAGATAATTTACATTTTGGTGGATGGGAACATCGTGATGTACATAATTTATACGGTCATATGCAATTAATGGCAACATTTGATGGTTTATCACGTCGTGATCCAAATCAAAGACCATTTATTTTAACACGATCACATTTTGCTGGTTCACAACGTTATGCAACAGTTTGGACTGGTGATAATAAAGCAGATTGGGGTCATTTAGAGGCATCAATAAAAATGTGTTTATCTGAAGCTGTTGCTGGTATATCATTTTGTGGTTCAGATGTTGGTGGTTTCTTTGGTAATCCAGATGGAGAATTATTTTATAGATGGTATCAGGCTGGTGCATTTCAACCATTCTTTAGATCACATGCACATATTGATACAAAACGTCGTGAACCATGGCTATTTCCAGAAGATGTTAAAATGATTATTCGTGAAGCAATTCGTAAACGTTATAGTTATTTACCATTCTGGTATACAATGTTTTATGAACATGAAAGATATGGTTTACCTGTAATGAGACCATTATTGGCACATTATCCTAAAGATAAAGATGCTTTCGCTATTGATTATGAATATTTATTAAAAGATAGTTTACTTGTACGTCCTGTTATGGAACAAGGTGTTTCAAAAGTTGATGTTTATTTCCCTGTTAAAGGTGATAAAACTGGAGATTTATGGTATGACATTGATAATTATGAACTTTTCGATAAGACAGGAGTTGTTTCAATTCCAGTAAATCATTATAAGGTGAGTATCATTAAAATAAAATTAAAGTTCTACAGTTGATTAATTTTTAAACAAAATATTTTTCTAAATGATAAAAAATAGATTCCAGTTTATCAACGTGGTGGTACAATAATTCCAAAGAAAGAACGTATTCGTCGTGCATCAACTTTGATGATAAATGATCCATACACTCTTGTTGTTTGTTTAGATAAAGATGGTCATGCTAAAGGAACATTATTCATTGATGATGAAAAAAGCTATGAATATCGTAAAGGAAATTATCAATATATTGAATTTGATTTTAAAAAGGACGTACTTAAGAACAGGTAAAAAAACGAATTATAAATTCTAAGAAAGTGTATTTCATTAAAATTATTATTTTCTTTTCTGTTCAACAGATTTATGGATAAAAATACAAAATATAAAACAAAATCATGGCTAGAAAGAGTTATTATTGCTGGTTTAGGAAAAACACCAAAATCAGCTCAATTAAAAACTGATACAGAAACTCATGATTTAGAAATACTTACACATGAAAAAGCAATTGTTATTCGTAAACCAGGAGTTAATATGTTAGATAATTTCACTATAACACTCAAATACTAAAAAGGAAAAAAAAAATGTTTATCATAACGTATTTTAAATTTCCTGTTTAATTTTAGATCATTTTAATTTTGCTTTTTATTTTATTTGATAAAAATGTTTTTAGAGATTTTAGATGTTCCAACATTCTAGCTATGTTTTTTAAATCATCATATTATGCATATATTTTTTTTTTAAATAGATTTTTAGAATGATAAAGTGAATGAAGAATTATTATTGCTGTGAATGTCGTAAAGAAAAGGTAAATAAATTTTTCGATATAAGAATTTAATTGATTTTTAATTTCGTTTGTTTGAAAGAAAAAAAAAAACATGTATATTTTCTAATCAATTTGATCCTGTTGAATAATGCTCCTAATTGGAAATGAAAGACGAAGACTCATACATTTTTCTTTGTCAATAAATAATGCATTCATTTTGTATCTTAAATATATTTCAAGATTTAATTTTAATTTTAATAATTGTTGAATTTGTATTTCGATTTCTTGTATTTGATCATGTAAATCTTTAATTGTTTCTTGGATATCTTTGGTTTCTTGTAAGAGACATGTATATGCTTGATCTCTGCAAAGAAATTGTATTATGTCAATGTCTTGAACTGTAAGATACAGCATATTTTTGAAAATTTTTAAACTCGAAATTAGGTCAGTTATAAAATCGTAACAGTACACCTTAATTGGCTATGAATGACATGGTATTAAAATTAAAATTATAATTGACATACTTGCACAATTCAAGTCCTTGACGATGAGTTCGTACTTCTAATCTTGTTTGTGCCACTTTCAATGGTTTTATTTTGTCTTCCATGGCTTTTTTTAAAAGTATTAGCATTCTTTCAGTATTAAAAATATCTTGCTGTATATTTTGTAAATTCGTTTGGATTTTCGTTTTTGCTTCAATCAATTCAGATATATGACTTTCAAATGAATTATTTGTATCTAACCAATGATCCCAAATTGATCTTGTTATATCTTTTAATATTTTATCAATTTCAATTCTTAATTGTTTTATTTCATTTCGAGTAGATATTGCACTGAAAAGGTCCAATAAGTTAAAACAAAAATTAAGTTTAATTTAAGGTGAAAAAAAAAAAAAATAATAATTTCTCTAATTTAACACGACATTCATTTTCTTTTTTACTTTTTTATTCTGTGTTCACTAGCTTCAGACCAACTTTTTCCATCGCTTATATGCGGATCATAATTTTCAATACCACCATAATAATTTATTTCACGACTGTAATCATTCAATTGATGAGCAATTTTATCAATTACTAATGTTTCGTCCTTGTGAAAAAGATCTTCTTCGAGTGCTTTCTGAGAAGCACGTAAATTAGCCATTTGTTCATCAACCTAATTGTTTTTTTTTCTTTGGTTATAAAATTTCAAAGTTAAAAGCAAAAAATGAATTCTAAGGTTTACCCTATCAGATAATCCAGATAATTTTTCTTGATTATTTCGTAAATTATCAATTTCTGTAAGAAGAGATTTTTCAACAATATCATTACATTTTTCAATACCTTGTCGTCCTTCTCGATGATAAATGCATTCTTGTGCAATATGTAAAATTAATTCAAGATTTTCTATAGTTTTAGCTATTTTAATTTTTGAATTAATCAATGATGAAATTTCTGATAATAATTTTTCAACAGCCATATTTAATTCATTACGCCAAAATGATACTTCTGTAATTCTATCTTCGATATGTTGTTTGGATTCATTTTGACCACGTGTTGCTTTTTCATCTGCTTTATATAATAATTGAACGGTATCGCTTTGTAAACGTTGTGAAAAAATCCTGAAATAGATTTTATTGTTTTTGAACTTTTAAGAATTTTTATTAAGTGTTCGAATTTGATCTTTGTACCTAATTGAATCGACTAGAAAAAATTTTGATTTTATATTTCTAAATAAATCATCATTTGTGTATCGTGTATTGAGTGCTGTTTTTGCAGCATATTGTGGATTCCTTTCAAAGCCGGTTATTAAATTTGGAAATATTATTGGTTCCGTAGACATTCCAGAAGGTGCAAAACATGGATTTAAAATTTGATTTGTTATTGGTTGCTTATGAAATGGTTTAGGATTGATTAATTGATTTCCTAATGCTGTTTCCCATTTTTGAGTTTTCGTTGACTATAAAATTTTGTAAAAATAGGTGTCGAATGAATTTGAAAAAAAAAAAAGCGAAGGTGGGAAAAATACCTTAAATGATTCTTTAGGTTTTTGAGGAATTGGTTGATTGCTCATTTGTTCCAAACAAGGAAACTTTTTAATTGTTTTCTTTGTTTGTGACTCAAAAAACATATTGGTATTTTCAAATTTTGTAGTTGCTGTGGATCATTCAATTTTTAGTCTAATTTGATATGATAAAAAAATAATAAAAAATAAATTATGCAAAAATTGAAAAAAGTAATTAAGTTAGTAGAAAATGGATACAAAAAGAGTTTATATAAAAATTTGACTTTTACTACTTTGAAATTTTTAGATTGCCTTGTTCAAACTTTATGAGTGAAAAATGACAAATTTGCAGGATACGACAATTTTAAGGATAATTAAAATTAAAATTTTCTATTAAGCGATCTGGGTGAAATTTGGAACATAGATTCTCTGGACAAGGTCACAACTGTTTATCGGAATTTGGAAAAGCTTTTATTAAAAGGTTTTGTATTCCTGAAAAGAAGAATTTGTAAATTTCTTCGTTATTTTTTGACAAACTAAAATAAAGTGTAGTAATTTTGTGTTTCACGCTTCCATGGACATGGAAGAAATACAGGAAAGGAGGAGGTAATTTTTTATTTATGATAAAATGAAAAAGTACACAATGTATAATATAAAAATTACTAATTTTTATCTACCACATAATTAATGTAATTAATAAATAATTAAATTCAATATTTAATCATATTACTAACTGGAAATGATCTACGTATTCCCATACATTTTTCACGATCAATAAATAATGCATTCATTTTACGTTTTAAATCAGCTTCTAAATTTGATTTTGTTTTTAATAAATGTTGATGTTGCATTTCAGCTTCTTGTAATTTATAATGTAAATTTGTAACAGAATCTTGAATATCTTGTACTTCTTGTACTAAACGTAATTGTGCAAAATCTTTACATAATTCTAAATCACGACGATGTGAACGTGCTTCAAGACGTGTTTGTGCTACTTTTAATGGTTTAGATTTATCATCAATTGCTTTACGTAATAAATTTATATTTTTTTCTAAATCAAAAATTTCTTGTTGTACTTTATGTAAATGTAATTGAATTTTTGATTTTGCTTCAGCCATTTCTGATGAACGACGATCTAATGAATTATTTGTATGTGTCCAATGATCCCATACACATGTTGAAACACTATTAATTAAAGTTTCAGCATCACTACGTAATTGAGTTGATTTATTTTTTTCAACCATTGCCCTTCAAGAAAAAATAAAAAAAAATAAAAAAAGGAATTTAATTTAAAATGTTTGTACAAATTTCTCTATAGTAAAAATACTTGTTAATTTTTGCGCTGCTTGCTCTTGCCCATGATTCAATTGAACTGATTGTTGGATCATATTTTTCAATGCCACCATAATAATTTATACCACGGCTGCAGTTGCTTAATTGATGACAAATTGAATCAATTCCAATTGTAGATTCTTTATGATCGACATCATCTTCAAGTGCATGCTGTGCAGCTCGACAATCTGATAATTGTCTTGTTATCTGAGAATAAAAACATACAATCGGTAAAAAATAAGTAGTTAGAAAAAAAAATTCTCAATGAATCCTTATTCTAAAAATATTGAAATTTCACCGTTACCTGATCATAAATGTCACGTAATTTCTTTTCACAATTTCTTATATTATCAATTTCTCGTAAAATTGATTTTTCAACATTATCATGTACTTTTTCAACACCTTGTCGTGATTCACGATTGTATAAGCATTCTTTAGTGATATGAAGTGGTGCTTCTAAATCTTGTATTGCTTTAGCAACATCACGTTTTGTATCCATTAATGTTGCTATTTCAGCTACTAATTTTTCATGTGCTGTATTTAATTCATTACGCCAAAATGTAACATCAGTTAATCTTTCACCTAAACGTCGTCCACAATCACGTTGTCCTTGTGAAGTTCTTTCATCTGTTTCTCTCATAACACGAATTGATTCATTGCGTAAACGTTCTGAAAGATTTCTGTAATTGAAAAGAATTAAAAGTAGAAAAGAAAATAAAGAACAAAAGTGATAAGTTAATGATTTATTTTTTTGTAATTTTGTTGATTTGTTTGGAATTTCAATGAGATTTTTACCTGTTCACGTTCGATTCAGAAAATCTTGAAAGACAATTATCAACCCATTCACCAGGTGTATATCGTGTATACAGAGCAGTTCTGGCAGCATGTTGTGGATGTTTTTCATAACCAGTTACCAAATTTGGAAATGTAATTGGTTCAATTGACATTCCTGTGGGTTGATAACATGGTTTTGTATATTGTGTTGAAATCGGTTGTTCAAAATATGGTTGAACTTCAGTCATTTCATAGGCTAAAGTTGGACGCCATGGATAAGGTTTTGTTATCTAAAAAAATTATTATTTTTTTGGAAATTTTAATTTTTAATGGAAAAAAATTGTTTTTCTAAGTGTATAGTAGCTACCTGATGTGAAGCACCAATTTTTGGCGGAATTGGAGCTTCGACTCCATATTCCAAATTTCCAGGAAAACTTGTAGAACTCCATGGCTATGTGGAAAAAGAAAAATTTATTTAAAGAAATTCCAATAAATTAATAAATTGGGAGTTTCATATTTCAATATTGAGAGAAAAATGTATTGGAGTTTATCACAGGATGGTTTTGTTTTCCGTCATACGTTTTTAAGACATGCATAAAAGTAATAAATTCTAAAGTCTTCCAAACATAATTTTCTCAAGATTTTTTTTTCTCTTTGAAACTGCCAATTTATCATAACTCTTTCAATATGTTTTCAATAAAAAACAAAAATAACAGAAAAATATAATAAAGCCAATGAGTTTTTTTTTTTTTTTTTTTTTGTTAAAAGAAAAGGAATAGAAAAGAAGGATATAAAAAAAAATGAAAATAATAAATGATATATAAAATGTGATTATATGTACATAAGTTTCCAAAAATTGCCTATAATCTTGACGTTGTGGATAAGAATCTCCCTCCGGATTATACTGATCCAATAAATTATCCTTGACAAGTCGTGAATCAAATAATCGATTTTCAAGATATGAAGTAGAATGCCATTTCATAATGTTGTGTATATAAAATGGATTTTATTGTTTACGCGATATTACAATTTAAATACTTAGGTATAGTGTACCTATATTTATATAGTTTTTGTTGTTGTTGTTGTTGTTGTTTTTATATTATCCTGTTACTATGTATAGTTAAAACTGTCTTTTTACACGGCAAATTTATTGTATATGATTTATTTCTTAAAATAATCTAGGTCATATACTAAAACAAAAAATAAAACAAGCAAAATTTTTACACTACAACAAAGTAGAAAAACCAAAAAAAAAAAAATAAATAAATTTTCACAAATTGTTTGAGTAAAAAAAAACAAGTCAATTTAAAATTTTTCTTTTTCGAAAATTTTTCCTGAATGAAAAAAAAAAAATACAACAAGAACACATGAAAAATGAAATGATTTATGATTTGCAAATGAAAAATGATTATTTCTCCTTAAAATTACCACTATATACGAGTATGCTTGTGTTGAAAATAAAAGTTTATTTATTTTTTTTTATTGTTCTTTAGAAAATTTAAATAACAAATTATTTGTTAATTTTTTTTCTTTTTAAATGTTCTATGTGTGTCTATCTAATTTATTATTATTTTTATTTGTTTATATATGTTTTGTTTTAAATATAATACTCACTAATGGTACACTTGATTTACGAAGTTGTGATTTTAAATTAATTCCCGGTGCAAATGGAAATGGATAAAGTTTTTGCAATAAAGAATCTTGAATTTGCCAACAAAGCATTACTTTTTAGTATTTATATACAAATAATGTTATTTTTAACATAGTTTTTCCATTTTCCAAAGAAAAAAAAAATGAGTAAACAAAAAAAAAAAAAAATAAATTTTAGTTAAGAAAATTGAAATATACAAAAAAACTTTATTGTGAAAGTTTTGTTCTTAAAGAAACTGATTTTTATTTTTTCCAAAAAAATACGAGTTTAATGTAGTAAGTCCAAACTGAATGTGTGTACGTACACACGAGTAAACTTAAAATAGAAATATATTGGTTTTTCTTGTTTATTTTTTGTATATTTATTTTTATAAACTTGTATATCGGAATTTTTTCATTGAATATGTAAAAGAATTCTTAGGATACCTACAACAATTTTAAATCGATCAAACATCACCAGAAATATTTTATGAATGCAATTTTTATATATATTTTTTTTTCTTTCCTTGTTTGTTTACTTTGTTTTCTTTAAGTCGATAAAACATGCAAAAAAACTTTTTTGAAAAAAAAAAAAAAAAAAAAAAAAATCAATGGAATTTAAATCATGACATATTGCGGAATATTTGAATGAGAAATTGTGGGATTTAGTTTATTTTCTTAAAAGTTACATATTTTGTTCTTTTTTCTGTATAAAAATTTTCCAAATTTGGTTAGAAAGAAAAAATTGGAAATCACTTCAATTTAATTGCAATCTGTAAGAAAAATAATAATTTAGTCCTTGTGCAGATATAGACAAAAGAGTTACGACCCATCTCACGAGAACGTAAAAGCTCCCACTGAGTTTTTTTATTGTTGAAAATTCTTATTACAAAAATCTTTTTAATTGTATTCCAGTTTGTATATTATGTCCTTGTATATATTCTTTTATACGCATAGACATTTTCAAGCCGAAAGTTCTGACATTAAAGGTCTTAAGGTTGTATCAGTAGAAACAAGATTAAATCCACCCACTGACCTCATGAAAAACGTCAAACAATGAACATGGTCTATGCTCTATAGTCAATCCTAAATTATGTTCGTTCTCTACCGACGACTGACTGGTTTGAATTCCACTAAAAAGTATATGATATGAAAGAAGTAGAAGAGAATTTCAATTTATTTCATTGTTGTTTTCTTTTTATTTTTAGCTCAATCTTCAAGAAAATTTGAAGATAATACATCAGATTCTGTAGCAAAAGGAAAAAAATCAAAACTATAGCTCTTAATAAAATAAAGGTTTTTTGTTTTGCTTTTATTCAATTTTTATTTAAAACTTCATGCACATTTTTTTTTTTAAAGGATATAAAACTCTTTTAAAAGTGATAGCATTTATCTTTCATATATCTCTTCTCTGCCTTTTTTGTTTTTTTCTTTCAAATATTATAATTATTTTTCAATCTTAATATAATCTAATAAAATTCACAATTTTAATTTTTCAATTTAATTTTTTTCTTTTCTTTTTAAATTACTTTTTTTTTATACAATTTTTTTTTTAATGATTTTTTTTTCTCTAGCGAATATACTTATCTTCTATACATTAAATTTATTTATTCACTGTTTTTTTCTGTTTTTATTAAATAAATGCTTTCTATTCACTATTTGATTTTACTTGTTTTTTTTTCTTTTTTAGTTTTATTCACAATTATAATTTTTTGTTTTGTTTTCAAATTTTCATATTTCAGTTTTTTTTTCTAATTTATAATTAGTTTATGTATTTTGTTTTTCTTCTTCTTCTTTATATAGTTTTTCAATTTACTTCTTTTTTTTTCTTTTAAATTTATTACAAACAATTGAATCGAGGAATTGACTCAGTATCTATATAGAAAAGTATCTTTTCCGATATGTATGTATATTTACATAAAATTACATTATATGTATATATAATAATATAAGTATGTATATGTATTACATATATATGTGCATATAATAAAGTAAAAAAAAAATATATATAAGAAACAAAAAAACAAAATATTCTATGATTATTATGAAAATTATAATATGGGATGAAATGTAATGGATTTTTTTCCTTCTACAAAAAGGGGGAGTTTTTGTTGTTGTGGTTGTTGTTGTATATATTAATTTATTTTTTCAATTTCTTATATGTAATAAAAAAATACATTCAATTAGAAAAAAAATTAAAAATAGAAAAAGAAAAATTGAAAATTGATTGTTCATCAATGCTTTGTTTTTTATTTTTTTATTTTTTTTGAAGTTTACAACAAGAATGATTTAATTTATTTCCATTTTATAATTTTCAAAGATTTTGGGAAAAACTGAAAGGAATTCTTTTTGAAAATTTATGATAGGGAAGTAATTTTATATACAAAAGATATGTTAGTTTTAATTTTTTCTTTTTTTAATTACAACTTTTTTTCTTTGTTCAATTACAGAATTTAATATTTTTTGAAAGGAGATTTTTTTTTTTCATGTATTTACAACATATAAAAACTTAAAAGAAAACTTTAAATATATATTTTCTCTTTTCTATTTTCAAAAACAGTTTTTTTTTTTTTTTATTTTCTAAATTTATTCTCCAATTTTTTTTTTATCTTTAGTAGATAGGTACCTACTATTTTTTTTTTTACACTTTATTTGTTAAATATTCAAAAAATTTCTATCTAAGATAAAATTTACTATAACTATATTATTTTTCTTTTCATATTTTCTCTCTTATTTATTTATTTATTTTTTCACTATAATTTAAATAATAATAATAATATAATTGTACATGTACAGAATAATTAATAATAATAATATACATAATTAATAAATTGATTAAAAATATAATTATTTAATTGATTATACAATTCAACAACACTAGTTTTCTTTTTTGTTTTTTTTTCCTTCCTCACATTTTTTTTTTTTTTATAGTTATAATAATAATTCAATCTATTATTCAGTCGAATTTTTCCTATATTTTTATAATTTTGTTTTTAAGATTTAATAAGTTTTTATTTTCAATTTTGTTTCTAAAATTAAATAATTTTGAATATTATGTTTTTTGTTTTTATTCAAATATCAAACAAAATAAAAGAAAATTTTTTAAATTTAATTTTTGGTTTATTTTTGTTAGTTTTTCTTCTTAATTCATTTAATTTTTTTTTTTTTTTTTTTTTTTTTAATTTTTGGTATTTAAATTTTGTTTCAATAAAAATGAATTAAAGATAAGGAAAATATTGGATAGAACATTTGAGAAAAATCATAATTTTTTTCTTTTAATTTGTATACAATTTTAGTTTAGATTTTTCAAAATGGCAGTATAGAGAAGTGTTTGTTTGTTTTTTTTGATTTGTTTTCAATTTTTGAAATTTTGTTCAATCAGAAAGAGTAAAAAACAAAAATAGAATGGTACATTATTCGTTGTGTAATGTGTTGTAGATTTTTGAATTAACCTATGGTTAAATAAATGTAAATTTTTTATTTTGATCGAAAGATCTAGGTGGAGAAATTGGTCGACCTTAGTTACAAACAATTTGAAAAATGTCAATGATTTAATTTTCTGAGTTGTTTTGAGCAATGTTCTACATTATTCGAAAAATTAATTTCAGAATAAAATTAAATTTTGCGTTTTTAATTAAATTTTCATTATTGAAAATCTCAGTCACCTGAAAAATTTTCCTAAACGAAAAATAAATTAAGATAGATTATTGTTTTTTACGAAAGCCGAATTAATTAATTAAATAATTTAGAATAAAAAAATTTATTCTGCAATATCAATTTCATAAGGCTTTAGGATTTAACTTGAGCTTTTCTTGATAATTTTGTTTATAAATTCAACCTAAACATTTTCGCGAACAGAAAGAGCTTGTAAAATATCATTTCCAATTTTCGAATTTCATTATTATTTTTTGAATTGACTTTTATTAATTTTATTATTAATCAAATTAATTACGTTTAAGTATATGTATTTTCAAAATTAGATATGACGATATTCAATCAGATATGTTAATTTCCTTAAAAATTTTCCTTAATATTTGTTTTGCTTTATTTTTTAAATTACATATAGGTACATAATAAAAAGTAATAAAATCGATGTTTTAGTTAATGTAAAATTGACTATAAGAAAATTAAAAGAATTATTCTAAAAAATTATTTTCAAAAGATTTCATTCAATTTTTTTTTATATTTTCAATAAAAATTTTATATTATTTATAATAACAGTTGATTTACATATTATATATTTTGAAAAACACAATTTTTCTAAAATTTTTCTTTTAAAAACAAGTAGGTTTTTGATTACAAATTTTTTTTTCGACAAAAATTATTTTTTAAATTTTAATTAATTTTTTTCTCTTGGTTTCTTCGATATGACATTTTAGAAGAAGCGCAGTTGAATACTTATGTAAGTTAATTTTAGTATCAAACAAAAAATTGGCTAAATAATGTAATTTGAATTTTTTTTTAGTGTCTTGGATTTTTTTTTTAAAGTCATATTTTATTTTTCTACATGGAATAAATTGTTTTTGTTTTTGTATTTTATTTTGTCATAGTTTAATTTAATAAGGCCACGGTAGTTTTTTTTTTAAATTTGTTTTTTTCTTCTTTTTTTTATTTTGTTTTTTAAATTTTTTTATATGCATTAAAACTTTATATATTTTTTATTTATTGATTTTTTTCAATTTTTAAATTTATCTTCAATTGAATTTACACAAAAAAAACAGTTTTTTTTCCTTAAATCTTTTTTTTTTTTTACATTTATATTTTAATTTACATTAGTATAAGTATATGATTTAATTGATAATCATTTTAGCACATTATTTTTTAAATAAAGGATATTTTAAAAAATAAACTTTTTTTTTGGAATAAAAATTTTAAAATAAAGACATACTAACATATTTCAAAAAAAGAAAAAAAGTTAAAGAACATAAATAATAGGAGTATAAAGAAACATATTTCATATTTGCAAAATATTTGAAATAATTAAGAAAAAATATTTTTAATTAATTTTTATTTTTATACAATATATATTAAACATGTGTCGCTAATGCACCCTTTTTAAGATTTCCATTAGCTGGAAGTATAAATTGGCCCGATGGGCTAGTTAAAGTTTGCTGTTGTTGCTGTTGTTGTTGTTGCAGTAAATGATGTTGCTGTGTTTGTTGTTGTTGATGATGATGATGATGTTGTTGTTGTAATGATGATTGTGATGGTAGTGTGCTACTACTACCAATTAATAAACTACTACTACTACTACCTAGGCCGATATAACTATTTGTATTACTACCATGATGTAATGATTGTTGATTTCTTGTTGCATGATGATATGGTGGAGGTGCTGGAGTTGCAGCTGGATTCGCTGTACTCGGTGGTGGTAACGGTGGTAATGATGAATTTGATGTACGTAAATATGGATTACCATATGTTGCACTATAACGTGGATCAATACCATTTTGTAATAATGATGATCCTATATGGAAATAAAAAAATAAAAATAAAAAATTTAAATTAATTATTGCATAAAATCAGCATACTTTTAGGCGTTAATAAATATGTATACACATAAATATGTATGCATTATATATTTTCATATGTATAAAGTGTATGTTATTTAGTTAATTAAAATTCATAGAATTAAAATGAAATTTTAATAATCAATATTGTGTCTAAAAATTCAACAAATAACAATAATTGCAATAGAAATGTTTAAAGAATAAAATGTACAATTCAATTGGTTTATTGAATTTGAAATGCAAAAAGATACACATTATTCATTAATTTTATAATCGAATCAAATTTTACTACTTGAAATTAAATTTCAAAGTTAAATAATTATTTTGTAAAATCAAAATTTACAATTGAAAAAAAAAAATGAAATTATCTAACAAAATACCTATTGTATGATTGTACTCGTACGTATTTGAAAAGTAAGTCATATTCCGAAGTAAATGATTTACAGAGAAAATCTCTTTTTAAATAAATATAATTCAATGATTTTGTATTTTAAAGTATGTATGTACATACTTTTCTGTACACTATTAGATTATAATTATTAAAATTAAAATAAAAGTTACATGCATTGAATGTATCTTATATGTAGGTATTTGTATCTAGAATATTTATATGAAAATTTTGTAGGTAAATGTATCTCATGGTATTATAAAAATACATATAAGTATAATATATATGTACATAGATTCATTTTATTGTTATATACATTAGATAATGTATTAAAATCAATTTTATCTCTGTCTTTTTATTTTCTATGTTTTCTATGTGCATTTTATAATAAAACACATTGCTGTAAGTAAATTTTATTTGAAATAAACTCAAACATACAATCATGTATTCAAATATTGAATTAATTAAATAAACACATATCGGATATCCATTCCTATAATAGTTATGTATTATTATATTGTGTATAAGATTATTTGATATCCTTCCGAATAATAAAGATAGAAAAGGAACACACATATATGTACATATGTATAGAATATACAGGAATGTCAATAAAATGTATATTTTGCTTATATTAAATACGCGATTATGTACATATACATATAATATGTATACATTTTATACAAATATACTGAGTTTTATAAAATTCAAATTTGGTACATATGACATACATACATACATTTATATATTGTAGAATAACTTTATAGTTGAAGGTATGTTCATATGTGAAAAATATCTCATATGCAATATACTAAATATAGATACACATATTATGTACATATATTGTACATATACATATATACATACTTACCCAACAGACCATTCTGCAACGAATTCAAACTACTTTGAACATTTGGTAGTCCATTATCCTGTCGGAGATCATTTCGATTTCTCGTTAAACTTAAATTTCCTGAAGGTATTTGTCCATTCATGTGCGATGTTGACATTGTTATTGTTGCATTACTACCGCTACTTGTAGTACTATTACAGCTACTTCCATTAATATTATTATTATTATTATTATTACTATTACTATTATTATTATTATTATTATTATTTCGTAATGTATTTAAATTTTGTGGTGGCGGACTATAATCACGTACATATTCAGCATATGGAACATATCCATTATTATTTTGTTGTTGTTGTTGTTGTTGCTGCTGCTGTTGACCATGAGTTGAATTTGTTGTTGATGTTATTGTTGTTGTTGTTGTCATACCACCAATAACATTACTATTTGAATTACCAATAATTGTATTACCACCACCAATACCACCACCCAATGTAATTCCACTATTTGATTTCGATGTTGCTGTTACCTGTTGTAAATGAGTACTCAAACTATCCGTATAATCACCAGAATATCTGTAAGTGAATTTAAATACATATATACAAATACATATATAAAATATTTGGATAAAATTTTAATGTAAATTATAAAAAAAAAAACAAAATAAATTGAATGTTTTTTGTAAATTGAAAATTCAATTTTAACAAGAAAAAAATAAAAATTGATTGTTTTGAAAATTTAATTTTGAAAATGAAGATTTTATACAAAAAATTTATTTGTTGCGCAATTTATTGTTATAATACATAATAGATTTTTTTTTAAAAGGATAATTTTGTAATAAAAAAAAATTAATGAAAATTGAAAAAAAAAAAACAGATTTTTTGTTTTCTGCTTACCTATAATCACTGGGAATTTTAACTGGCCCCGTTAATGGTAGACCAACACCTGTATTACCACCCCCAGTACTTAAAACATTTGCAGCTAAACGTGTTGCTATACTTTCTGTACCAGAGCATGTTTCTGAATAATCAGCTGGTTCACATGAACCAGATCTTATATCTACTTTTAAATCACTTATATTAGAGGAACGGTCACTTTCTTTGCAACCCTTTTCATTTATATGTAATTCTGGTATAACATCAGCTGGTGGTAATTTCTTTTTACCACGTTTAAAATATAATACAAATAACATTATAATCATCATAATTATGGCTACACAAGATAATGCTCCAACGATAATCATCAGCATTGGTACACTTTCTGTAATAATGAGAAAATGTATGATTATATAGAGAATATATAAAAAAAAAAATTAGACAAATAAGTATGTACACACATGTGTATGTAATTGAATATAATATTCATTAAATGCAACAAAATAATCGATTAATTAGTTTACTTCGTTAAGTATGCTCATTGCAAAAATCAAATACAATACAATGCAATGTAATGTTACATAAAATTTAAGAATATAATTAAAGGGTATATGCTTTTGCTATATGGTAAAATTCATACACATGTATATATGTTGAAAAAACAGGAGAATAATTTACAGGATAATAATAATAATAATAATAATTTTAATGATTACTTACTATGTGGTATAAAATTAATTTCAAGTATATCACTTCCATATTCATTAACAACAGTACAATTATAACGTCCAAAATGTTTTTGTTGACTTTCACGTATAATTAATGTTGATTTAATACCCTCTGGTAATGGATCCTCCAATATGGAGTAATCTAAATCATGACTTGTATTTATTTCATGGCCACCAAATGTCCAAGATACATGTCTAGCTTTTGGCACACTAAATGCAACACATTCAATATGTGCATTATCACCAACAATACCAAATTGTGTACGTTGTGATGTTATCATTGGTGAACGTTTTAAATAAACCATTGCCTCAGAGGCAATTTCTGGAAAACCCATAACGCTTGCTTTACAACAATAACGTCCAGCTGTTTCATGTGTTACTGTTATTGTTAGATTAGGTGATGAGCCAACAACCTTTAATAACAAAAAATAAAAAAAAATTCAAATGAATAAATGAAAAATAAATTTTATAAAAATTTCAACTGAACTAAAAAAAAAGGGAAAAAGATTAAAAAGGACTTTTTTCTATATCAGAAAAACTTCTTAATACTATTTTTAGTGTATGTGAAATAAAAGTTATACATTTTAAACTAATATTTGATTTTAGCATTAAAGGATTAAACTTTTGAATACATTTAAATGTAATTTCAAAACACAAAGAAAAAAAAAGTAAAGAAGAATAACAAAAAAGTATATATAACACGGTCAGGAATTCATTTTGTTTTTGTGTCCTGGTACATTTAAGTATTCAAAAAAAAAAAAATGTTGTGAAAATTGATTTTAAAACTTTTTCATTATTACTAATTTTTTTTTTTTTTTTGTTAAATACATTTTGCAAATTTTTTTTTGTTTTTTCATATAAAACTTTTAAAATCTAATATTTCATTAAATAGATAAAAATTTAATTGGAAAAATTATACACAAAGTACACATTTTTGTGTTTAAAATAAAATTAAAAAATAAATTTTTTTACTTGAATCCTTTTTACTATGCATGTTTTTTTTTTCAAAATAAAGTAGTTTTTGATTTCAATATGGTACATGTATAATTATGTCCTTTATATTGTGTAAAATTCATTTACAAACATTAAGATTTTACAAAATTTTTTGTATTTTCTAAACGTAAAACGGATTGTAAAATTTAAGCAAAAATCAACACATTTTATTTTGAAAATAAAATAAAAGTAAATTTGCATTATATTGAATGTCATTATTATAGAATAAAATTTTCTATATACATAGGTATATGTATATGTACGAACATACATATCCTTTCACTTCAGGAATACAACAAGTACATACGTATTCGTTGTATAATATGGAAAATTTCTTATGCAAATTACTGAATTGAAGTTAACAAATACATACATATATGTACATAGGGGTAGATATATGTACATATAAATACTCATAGTTGTCGTTTTTAAGGATGTGATGACATTGGTGATGATGCTTATGAACAACAAATAAAGAACAATACAACACAAAATATATGAAAAGAAAACATTTGAAATGAAACATTATATGAAATGAATCCGTTTACGAAAACATTTACACATTATAAAAAATCTAAGGTAACAAAAATTTTCATATTGTATTTATAAAGATTTTATTTCAATACACTAAATGAATTTGTGATAAATTCTATTTTAGAAATAATTTGATAAACATAATATGAAAATTTTATTTATTAAATTTATAAAGAATCGTTTTCATTGATAAAAAGTTGATATAATTCGAAAATTTCATTGCTATTGTGTTAATTATTTTTTAAATACGAGTAATAAAGTTTTAAAGGACATTGGATATATTGAAATTCGGTATATTTATATATAAAGTAGTAAGTCGTGGGTGTAAAAACTGAAACCACAGACATTGAGAATAAAAAAATCATGTGAGTATGGTGGTCGCTAGAAAATATGTATAGAAGTATTGACATTGTTTTAAAATTAGCCCCATTTTTTTCATTTATTTTTCTAACCATTTTATACATAACTGTCCATGATTTGCGACGTTCTTTTTTTCAAATACTCGTACTTATAAGTTGTTTTATCAGAGCTTACTTAAAGAAAAAAATGATTAAAAACGAGACCAAAATGATTTTAAAAAGTTTCAAATTCGATTGAAACAAAACGATTGAAGCATTTCGAAAAATAATTTATAGTTCAAGGATATTTTATTTTTCTTTAAAAATCGTTTTTATCCTTTTTTGCCATTTAAAAATTTTGATGAAAATTCATGTTTGCATTTTCATATTTTGTGTTCTTTTGAATTTTTATTTCCAAAAATATATACAGACAAAAGTTGAATATGAAAAAGTGAATAAGATAGAATGATTATTTTAATTTATTTTAAGACCAAATGATAATAATGATTACTTTATGTATCCAATGGTTTTTTAGTTATGGTCGAACTAAAATATGATACCTGAAAATTATATATAAGAGTATATTTAAAGTTTGTTTTTCTTAAAACCACAAATAACAAAAATTTTCGAGAGTATAATAAGAATTATGTTTCATACTGTTGGAGTATTGTTTTTAAGAAGAAATTCTAGTATGTATTATGTACAAGTATATATAATATAACAATAACATAGGTATATGTACCTACTTGAATATATTCCAAAAATATCTTATATTTCTACATACATGTTTGTACAATCTTTTAATCTTATTCTTAATCTGAAAGCCCTTTAACTTTTGAACTATTGTACAAATCAGTCAACCTGAACTTAACTATTTCACATACACTATAAATATACTCGTATGTACATATCATATTAATTTATATAAGTACATACACATGTATTTGTAGATACAAATATACGTAAAATATAAATAATAAACAAGATACTATATATGTATATGTATGTGCATATTTAAAATATATTTTCTTTATATTTGTGTAAAAGATGAGAAAATTCTTACAAGGATTTTAAAAAAAAGGATATATGTACATACATGTATATACTTACGAGTATGTGTTCAATTTAATATTACAAATCACATAATGTATTAATAAATAAAATTGTCGGTTTATTCTTATTTATTTATTTATTTTTTTAATCAACTTACCCTATCTGATGCTTCATTAATCCAAACAATATCTGGTGGTGGATTTCCATCTACATCACATGATAATGTTACTATTGAACCAATGTCTGCTTCAACAGATTTAGGTTGATTACGAAATATAGGTCCATCTGTAATTTATTTTATAAATTTTTTATATGTACTCGTATATATGTATGTATAATCAATTGTAGGTATGGTAACATACTATAAAATGTACAAATATTCTAGATTTTAATTTGATTAACATTTTTATACACGATTGTGTGTATGTGTGTGAGTGCGAATATGTTGTTCATGTAAAGGTAAATGGAGAAAAAAATATAGTTATAATCAAGGTTCAATTTACATTTCATTTTGGTAGTAATCAATATGAAAGGTTCAAGTTTTGTAAGCATTTTCGTTATTTTATAGGTACAGTAAATAATTGTAAAGTCATCAAATTTAAATTATAGAAAAATTTAAAGTTTAAATCTACTTTATTAAATTTTCGTGGGATCTTTAATTTGAATATTGTCAGAAAAAGGTGCTTGAAATGTTTCTGTTTTTTTTTTAACATTTTGAAATTTAAACCTTTAAATTTGTTGAAAAACATTTGCTTGAATTTTTGTCTGATTTTTATTCAAGTAAACTGAAGTTTTAAACGTAGGTGTACTTCATTTACTTGTACTTAAGATGGATGATTGGGCCTAAAATTTCAGTGAAGTAAGAATAAAATTTATATTTTATTCTAAAAGATTTTGTTTTCATGGTTTTTGTTATTTGAGCCATACATAATGTGTGGGTGGAATTAGTTAGTATTTTTTTAATTTAAATTTAGTAAACGAAAAAATTTATAAAACAAGAAAAAAGAAAAAAAAAAACAGGAAAGAAAAATGTCAGTTTTCATCAGATCAGATTATTTTACAGTTTGAATTACCCACACACAGCTACGATATTTGAATTTTTTTTTTCAATATCCGTAGTATGATATTTTTTTTTTATATACTTACAACTAATATCCAATGTTTCTGTTTCTTCACTCTTGCCAACAGGATTGTAAACTTCACATTTAACGATAGCATCATGATATTTTCGTGTCACATTATGGATGATCTGTCAAGGATAATACGAGATGCATGACATTATTAATCTTTATTTTTTTCCTATTATTATTCTTTTTTTTTTCACATTTTTGTTAAGGATAAAATAAATACAAGAAATACAGAAATAAAAAAAAAATAAATAAATGATATAGTACAGAACACATCATGATGTCAGGTGTATGTTGTATTATTTTTATAAAATTCTCTGTGAAAAGGATATCCTACGTGTATGGAAAAAAACACAGAGGTATATAATATTATATGTATATCGGTATAGGATAAAAACATTTGGGAATTCGAAAATATAATGTACAATGGTAATAATAACAACATCAATAAACTAAAAATAAAACAGAAAAAAGAATAAAATACAAATATAAAAAGCAATATTTTTATTTGACTTTTTTCTTCCTTTTAAAAAAAAAAAAAAAAAATTTAACTTGAATTACATTTATTTTTCTCGTTTTGTTTTTACTTAGATACATACCATTTCAGTTGTGTAATCACCAACCACAAACTCATCATTGATATACCATCGATAGTTTAAATCATTTGGATTGGCATCAGCATGACATGAGAGACGTACTTCAGCACCTTCGGGAATACGTCCTCCAGCTAATGCTCCACCGATAACTGATACAGAAACTTTTGGTGCGTATTTCACCTGTAAAAAATGAATTAGTTTTTTTTTTTTAAACTTTTATTTTGTTTTTTTACTACTTTTTTAATATTTTTTGAATTTTTATATGTTGAAAAAAAAAGCAATTTTTTTATTTATTTTGTTTTGAATAAAATTATAAAAAAATTTGTATGTATGGAAATACACGATTGACATGTACATAAATAGAGGAAAAAGATTGATTAAAAAATTATTTTATTGATAGCAGATACGAAAACAATAATTACCTTAGTATTTTGTACTTGGTTTGAGTAGATAGCTATAGTTATCAATGAATGGGTTAATATAATTCAAAGTACAATATATACAGGGAGTCCGGTATTAATGTTACAAAATGAAACTTATGTTATTTGAAAGGGCAAAAGGTTCTCTTTTGTTAGATATACGCACCATTCCCTTACATAAAGCAAAAACGAAAATACAGGGTGTTTTATAAAAAAAGTCACAAAAATCTTTAACGCCCTCCAGCGGCCAAACCGTTGAGGTTAACCTCCCACCACCCATACGATTTTTTGCTTGTCTCGGCGAGACCTATCTCTGGTTTCATTTTGTAAACATTAATACCGGACACCCTGTATACAAATGTATAAAAATATAAAAAAAATTGTTTCTATAGTCTGATTGTTTTTTTTTATCTTGAATATTTAAATTTTTTTTTTTTAAATCCACGTTGGTTTAAAAAAGATAAGGGAAAAAATTTCTTCTAAAACTTTTAGGTATGAGCTTCAAAAACACAAAAATTATTAAATATCTGAAGATGATATAAAATCAATCCTTTTCCTTTTCTAAAAAATAATTTAATAAAGGAAAGAAACTTTTAACTTTTAGCTGATGTGTTAAATATCAATATTTCGAAAATTATTAAAATTTTTCAAGAATTTTTTTCCATAACTTTTCTGAGTATTGAGATCTTTTTCATCTTTTTCTAAATAAGGAAAATATTGTTATTAAAATAGCCGAGATCCTTGTTGAAAAAATATAAAAAATAAAAATATAGAAAAAACATATTCCTCAAGAAATTTAAATGTGAAATTTCAATTAAAATAAACATGATATTAATGATATCGATATAATAATATAGTTTGTAGTGTATCATTGCGGTATCACAAACATTATTAAGGTTAAAGTTTAATGAGACTCTTATTAGAAATACTAAATCTTGGAAATTGAAGTGTTTATCCTTCTTTTTTTTTTTAATATAGAAAAATTTTTAAATAGTAGAAGTTTTCATGTTTTCATATTATTTTGTTTGTCACTTCAATGATGTGGTGAAAATATTCAAATGTTTGAGGGGTTTTAAATATTGCATATATGTATGTACATACATTTAGATGACATAAGTGAAAGCTTATGAAATTTCAAAATTGGATGAATGAATGAAAGAAAAAAAAATACTATAATATAGATATAATATTTTGTATGTGTACGATAAAATATAATACTTTGTTCAAAATACATAATATACGTATTTGAACAAAAAACGAAAAAAAAAATGGAATCTTTTTATTGTTAAATTTTCATTTTATATATACAAGTATTACTACACATGTGTACACATGTACAACTTGAGGGTAGGAAAAAGGAAATGATATTGCATTGAAAAGTTATACATATTTTTTTTTTCTGGTTCAGGTGGTTTTATGGTTTTTCTGATGAAAAGAAAGTTGACAAAGAGTAGAAAAAAAATTTTTTTTATATAAAAATGATAATATATGAAATGAGTATGTTATTGGAATAAGTGGGAGTTGGGTGTCGCATGTATATTTTTCATTTCATGTAAATATTATGTATACAATTTGTATTTACTTTTTTTGTATAATATATATAAAAGTTTTCCAGTGTTGAAATAACAATAATTGAAAAATATTTTTCATTTTTTTTTCGTTTTTCTCAGATGAGTATAATAATACTAATATTTAGATACATAATATGTATGTTTTTTTATTTTTTTTTTCGAAATAATAATATAACACACAGGTATGTAACATTTTTATTATAGAAAAAGTCAGAAAGAAATAATTTAGTATGTTTTTTTTTTTCATTTTTATATACATATAACGAATAAAATGTATATAATATATACAGGATACATAGTGGATACAAATATATTATAAGAATATATGTTGGTATTTATATGTCGCATCATTGAAATGTCACATTTGAACGCACGTACAAATGCCATTTAGGTGATGGAGCGAATATTGAAGAAGATATATGTGAAAAAAGGTCGCATATCCTGAATAAAAATGTAAAAAGAAATGAAGATAAAAAAAAAACAACATGATGCATGTTTATACGTATAAAAATTTGTAATTTATTTTCTTTATCCTTCTTTTAAAATGATGTAATAAAACCCTATCGGAATTTCATTGGTTTGGGGAAAATTACACACAGAAAATAAGTTTGACTGAAAGGCACTAATTAAAACGTACTCCTATATCATTTTATATCATCTTGTCAATTAAGAAATAAATTTTCGAAATACATATGTATGTACTTTATTGTCTAGACATTGACGACAACCACCTTCTTTAATATCTTATATTATTTTGGCATTCAATTTTTATCCCAAACCATGTGCATACATGCAGTAATTAAAGTTGATTAAGAAATTGTAATACGTTCCTACTTTTCCACTTAAATTAGAAAATTACCTTTAGAAAAGTAATTTGAAAATTTCCAATTGGGAAGCTTTTAGTTGCAAATATTTCTTTGTTCCGAACATATAAAATTCACTTTTTTGTTCAAATAAATTAAACGGATCAATGGTTATAGAAATAAGGATATCAAATGTTTTTCTTGTGGAAATTGTATAGAAGAATGAAGGAGAAATACTTTTACTTTTTCCCCAAAAAAAAGAAAAAAAAAACAAATACGTAAATAATTTCAGACAGTTATACGTTTTCCTTTAATATCATTTCGTCTTGTGCTTTTTTTTTCTCTTTTCTTTTAATGTACATATATTTTATTATAAAAGTATTTGGTAGGCTATTAATTTCAAAATAATATAATATATGTGTGATCTTTCATTAATCAAAAGATACATGGCATTTTAAAAATGAAATGGTGTGGATGAATGTTGTATTACATAAAAAAATGGATACTATACTATAAGTGTCTTTTTGTAATACAGCACAAGGTAAAAAGACGAAAATAATTTAATTTATGAGCTTTGAAACAAAAAAAAGGGTATAGAATTTGAAAAATTATTTGAAATGATAAAGCAATAAAAAAGTTAGAAAACTAACTTGAAAGAAAAAATGAAAATCAGCAAATTTCTCATATAAATGATCAAATTAAAAAAAAAAGAAAAAAAATATGAATGAATGAAGTTAAAAAGGTATAGACTCTAAAAAATATTTTTATTAACTTGTGTGATATATTAGAAAATTTTGAGAAAGAATTATGTTTTTATTTTTGAGTTGGAAATTTGCCTTTTTCTAGGTGGTACAGTAGTTCAAAGTAAACAATGCTTTAGTTCGACTAAATTGACTTTTGTGTATAGTATTTTTGTATTAATGGACACAGATACAGTTTAATATGGAATGCTAATCACAAGTTCATCAATATTTCGTGAGTTTAATCATATCTTAAGATTTAGAGTGATTTTTTTCATGAGCGATTAGTTTTTCAATTATGTACTGCAATAGTTCCGAATCGTTATCAAAAATTAAAAATTTCAATATCCTGTTTTTTTTTCTTTCAAAAAACAATAAAAAAACGTGTGAAAGTTTGTAAAAACAAACTTATAGAATTTATTATAAATATTAAAGTTCAACCTTCCAGGTACTTAAACTGACAAACTTTGAAAAATTTCAGTTAAAAACTAATTAAAATAAGAAAAAACATTTAAATTTTGAAATTTCACGTTGTTAATTTTTTTTTCTTGTATATAGATTAAATTTGAAATAACTTAAAAGTTTTGTTAGTACAAACTTTTTTACTTGTTTTAGTGTTCAATGATTTTTAAAGTAAATTTTCAATACAAAAAAAAAAAATAAATAAAAAACATCAAACAACACTCAAACAAAAGAAAAAAAGTGTTTTTTGAAATTTATTTTTTTGTTTATTTTTTGAAATTTATTTTTACTCACCTCTAGTAAAAGTTTAGCTGAACGATATGTTCTATCAGCTGTATTTTGTGCCTGACAAGTAAAAGTTGTATTATGATGTTGTTTTTTAGGTGTAAGTTTTAATATTGATTTTGCTGTAAATCTTCTTGAATCTGCAAGTGGTTCTTTAACATAATCGATTCCTTTTGTTAAAACATTACCTAAACCATCAATCCATGTTATCTAAAAAAAAAAAAATGAAATAAGAAAAAAAAATATACTTGGTATAGTTTATCAGATTACAAGGGGAAAAAAAATTTTAGAACTGAAAAATTTTTGTTGATGTGAATTGTAATCAAATATGTACTAAGAATTTTAATGAAAAGGAAAAAATTTCAAAAAAAAATTAATAAAAAGTATCAATATGCACGAAATTGGAAAAAAATTCAGAAAAAAATTATATTTTTGAACAAAAAAAAATACTATTGACGTATTTATAACAGGAATAAAAAAGTAGGCAGTTTTATACGTGTTCATCATGATATTCATTTCATAAAGAATTTTCTTGATTGCTTCTCTCTCTATTATTTGGTGTACATAAATGTACATATACACATATATGTATGTATAGTGTATACGTACGAAATGTACATAAAAATGACCTTTTCGTGATTGCACCAGATTGTATTACATTTTGATATTAACACCATATTATAATATGTATATATAAATATATAGGTGAAAGGCAAACAAGCAGCAGACATGATATGAAATTACAAAAAAATATATATATTTATACATACATTTTTTTTTAGTATGGTGACCTTTATAATAACGAATAATGTATGAGGCAGGTGGGGAAAACATACACACATTATTTTTTTAAATTATATACATATATTTTTTTCCTGTGGAAAACAGCAAATAAAATGTGGACAAATAATATCGAAAAACATACCTATATGCTTTTCATATATGAAAGTATGTATAGATTATTTACGTTTTTATATATATATTTTTTCCATGATGATGATTTAGGTATAAAATAATCAAAGAGTGAATGAATTGAAGACTAAAAACCGATAAAAAGTTTACACAGCATGATTGAGATTTTATTTAAAAATGTTTTTTTTCTTTTCCAGTTTTTATAAAAGAATATTTCTCATTGTTAATTATACTTTGTCTGTGACAGAACAGGTACGAAAAAGAAATTAAACAATATCCAAAAAGGATTGAAAAGGATTCAAATTTAAATATGTTTTAATTACTCAAATATTAGATATGTATATATTAAGAAGGATAACGTAGTTAGTTATTAATGTTTTATGTTTTTCTTTTATAATAATTTTGGGTGTACATATTTTAATTATGAATTAAAAGTAGGTTGATTTTATCTATAAGAACCTATAAATAAATAATATGAAAAAATAAATGTAGAAAATATTTCATCAAAAACTTTTGATTTTTATTAAAAAAAAATTTTGTTAACGATATCCTAAAATATCGCTTTAAAAAGTCAAAATTTCACAGGATTCATCTTTATAAGGATTTCAATAAACTATATACAGGTCGATAGGAACATAAAATCTGATATTTAAGTCAAAGTGTTGAAAATATAATTAGATAAAATATAAACCCTTTTCTCTTATTATATATTAAAATAAAAATCTTATTTATTTTATATACATGTATGTATGAAAAAAAAGTACAATTTTCTAATAAAAATGTTGATAACAATGACAAAAGGATTCAATAATGTTTTGTTCAAATATGTATACTATTTTCTGAAAGCATTTAAATGTTATTTATTACAATCTATTATTATAGTAAAAGATAATATTCTATTGTTCCCTTTAAAATGATAAACAACATAAATATTAGATAATTTTTAACTATTTGAAGATATATAATAATGATAAAATAAAAAATAAAAATAACTTTTGTACATAATCAAAAATATTAAAATTTTTAATAATTCAATAATCTGTTTTATTTGGAAAATATAATGAATATTCAGTATATAAATATACAAATATCTAGAACATGTAATTATTTATGTAAATTGTATTTAGAAACAATATAATGATGGATCAATTCATAATCTACCGTTAATTATTTACCAAACATTATATATACCACTTATATATAAGTATGTATAATGGATATTATGTAATAGAAGTAAAAAAAACAACAAAGGATTCAATTGCCGCATAACATCAAATAATATTCACATTTAATGTATCTAAAATAAACATACAACGTTATAATAAACAAAATATGTAGAATAAAAAATAGATATATTGTATTGTATGTAGGTACAATATATTATATAATCATAAATATATAATATATGACATGTGAACACATATTGTATGTACATATACGTAAATATATATTAGATATGTGGGGAAAATTCAATGATATTATAATGTCCTAATTTTATCCCATCATAATATAAAATATTATGGAGTTTTTTTTTTTCTTCCTTTCTATATATTTATTTTTATACTTATTTTATTTTTATTTGTTGTTGCTGTGTGATTCAGTTCAGTTGGTATCTATGCTAAACATTAATATTTTTGTTATAATGTATATCGTTCTATTGTTCTGTATTTGTTATTCTTTGTATATGTACATTTTATGTTATTAGAAAAAGAAGAAGAATAACAAGAAAAAAAATATATACATATATACAACACGAAGCAGAGGATACTTCAATAAGGGATTTTATCTTATCTTATAATATATGTGTGTTTTTTTTTCTCTTCTCTTCTTTAAATATAAAATGTATTTTATATAAATTGGAAAAATTTTTTTTCTTCGTTTTTTTTTTTTTTTATTTTTTTATCTATAAACTTTATTATATTATGGTATCTTTATCTACAAAAAAAGATGTTTTTGAAAGATAAAAAAAAAAAAAATAGAAAACACTATTAGAAGTACTTTATGGTGTTTTGATCGAATAAGTTCATGTTATTGCATTTTGATAGTATAAAAAAAAAACATGTATGTATCTATTTTAAGATATTTTATAATACATAATCTTATACGATAAAAAATGGTATATAAATTATAAAAAGAAAAAAAAAATTGTCTTACCTCAGCAGCTGGTTTACCACCAATTGATATACATTCTAATTCAATTTCACGATCTTCTGTTGTAACTAAAAAATCACCTTGTACAATTTTTGGTGCTTCCGGTGGTACAAGAACAGTTATTGATGCAAATTTTGAACGTATTCCTGGTTGACCTTTAATTAAAAATAAAAATATTTAAATAGAAAAATTCATATGTACCTATTCACTTTCTTTTTTAATTAGCGAAAAACAAAAAGCAAAAAACAACAACAAAAAAAGATAAGCTGAACTTAAGTAGGTGGTGTGTTTTGAATTTTAATTTAAAGGAAAATTAAGGCTAAAAAAACTTTTAAGCTTTTATACAAAATATTTAAATTTTAGAAAACTTTTTTCAGCATAAAGTGCTTAATTAAAGCTAAAAATCTTCGTTTTTGATAATTTGGATTAGAAATGAATTGAGGTCTAGGATATATAGAAATAGGATTTCCTTGTAATTTTTTTAATTGAAAATATGAAAGTGTGTAAAATTTTCGTTATTTTTATGTTTTCCATGGAGAATTTCGAAATTTCGAACTTGTTTTCAGTTATTTCATTATTATAAAAAATTATTTTAAAATAAACTTCGGCTTTATGATTTTAAAAAGTTAAAAGAAGACTTTTATACAAAAGTGTTTTTCATATCCATTGTTAAAGCTAAAAGTCAAAGAAACTACTTAGTATTTGTGAACTTTTTTTTTTCGAATGAGTTCCTTTTGGTGTATTACAACAGTTTGATATCCTCTCTGTCTGTACAAGAATTCTATAGAAATTTTATGTAGAGAATTATACATGAATTTTATTGGAAAATTATGTAAATTTACTATAAGGATTATAGAGATTTTTACAGTATATTTTTTTTTCTTACAGGATTTTTTTCATAAATCACAAATACCGCGCACTGGAATTCATAATAGAAAAGTTATATGTATGTATGCAGATATATACTTGAATACATGTACATATATTTTAATCCATGGTAAATTGAAGCGAATACAAAGAGCATATATGTATATACTATAAAATGAAAATTTATATATGAATTTTTAGAAGTATGTTGTCGATATACAAACGTACAAAAGTCTATTGGCGTTAACCATCATAGATTTTTTTCTCCAAACTTTGTTTTTTTTTTTTTGGTTCAACAATACATTTTTTTTCCTTAAACTAGAAATTTTCCTATACGATTTTCATTTATTGTTAGGTAGTCAAGAGAAAAGATATAACAATGAATATATGTAAATATTGTTCATAAGATAGAAATTACAGAGCAGAGTTTTGAATAAAAATAAAAATGAAAAATTAAAAAAAGAAATACCGAAAAATTTTACTTCATTTTATTCTCTTTGTCGAAATATTGTACATTTCATGTTGAGAAAAAAAAAACAGAAGAATTTTAAAAAATACTCGAAAAATATTAATTTTAAATGTGTGTATTCATTAAAACAAATTTTTCAATCTGATTTTACTGTTAATTTTATTGAAAAAATTATTTTGAAGTAGAAAAATCTTTAATGAGAAAAAACAAATAATTTTGTACATGATTTTAATTTTTTTTAAAAAATTTAATAAAAGAAAATAGAATCTGTTTTTTCCTTCAAATATCCTTTTTTTTAAAAAATTATTTTGGTTAAAAAAAAACCAGGAAATAAAACTGAAAATGAGTTTAATAATAAAATGATAATAATAGCAAAAAAAAAAAACCAAAAACAAAAAGAAAATACAGTAATATTTTTGTCATTATTAAATTTTTTCTTCGTAAATATAAATCTTTTATGATGTGTATCTTTCATTTTTTTTCCTTTCATTTTCGATTAACTTCATTTTATTTTTATAATGTGAAAATTTTGTGTTTTCTTCTAATTTTCCTTTTATATTTTGTTTTTGTTTTTTATTTTTACTTTTCTATATTAAATTTTCTTTCTTGTTTTTAATCATATTTATTTTTTTGTTTTTTTTTTTCTTCTTATGTGCTTATGTAATATGTCAAAAATATTCGTTATTCATATGGTTTCATAAAAAGAAAATAAAAAAACAAAACATTATGAAAAAAAAAAACCATCCTTGGCAGGTAATTTTTCATCATCTATGAAATTTTTAATGTCTGCCTTGAAAAAAAAAAAAAAAACAACGAATACCCCAAAAATATATAAATAAAAAAAAATTTGTGGAGTTGCCACATAAAATATAAGAAAAAAAGGACACAATTAGAAATATACATGTATGAATGTTGAAAGATAAAAGAAAGGAAAAAAAATTCGTTCTACTATTATATAAAAATACAAGTAATATTAAATATGTTGAAAAAAAATGTAGAAAAACACGAAACCAAAAAAAAAAAAACTTTGGAGACTCAAAAAAAAAAAAAAAGGATATAAAGAGAAAGAAGACGAATTTCCTATTATATAATTTATTTTTTCATTCTAGTTTTTGTAGGTATTTTCTCTTTTCCTTTTGTAATTTTCATTCTTTTTCCTTGGCATTTATTATTATTATTATCATCATTTTTTTTATTTTCCTTTCTTTTTTGTTGTTTTTTGTTTTGTTTTGTTATTGTAATAGAATTCTTAAGAATGTTATTGTTGTTGTTTTTTCTTTTTTTTTTCTCTCCTGTAAATCACATTTTCTTTACACAGATATGAATTTAATATGAAACATATATAACATATGTATATAGTAGCTACATATATATTTGTATTGTATTTTTCACTTACCATTTGGACCTGGGCCCACCTGGCATTGATATTTCGCATCATCATCTAACATAACAGGATAAATGTCCAGTGAAAAATCCCCTATAAAAATATATATATTATAATTTATCATTTAGCAGATGTGTGGTTTTATTCACTTTATACCAACGTATGTATTTTTTTGTTTGTGTATGTACTACATGAATAAAATGTGTGAGATATATGAAAATTGTTTATTTTTTTATTTTCATGGTATTTTTATTGTAATTTTCGTTAAACACGAAATTCCAAGGATACCATGAGTTTTTTTTTTTTGTACCATTAAATTGTTAATTTTGTCTCAGAATGTTTTCAATTTTTATTTTGTTCCAGAATTTAAGTAAATGAACATGTAATTTATTTCAAAAATTAAAAAAAGAAAATAACGATATTATTCTTACCTTCCTCATCACTTCCAATCATTGAATAACGTTCAAAACCACTTAAATTACGATGTTCACCTAGACCAAAATCATCTTTAGTCCATTGTAATGAACCAACTTTATCAATAACACGACATGGTAATGTAACACGTGAACCAACAATTGCAGTTTGATCTTGTGGTTCCATTGCAAATCTTTGGCCTCCTAAATGTTTTGTATTATCTGAATTTGTATTTAATAATTTACCAGCTTGTCCTATCCGAATTAAAATGAATAAAATTGGAAAAAATATAATAGTATATGTTTTTCGTTGTTGTGACATTATTCTTGTATTATTATTCCGTTTCTGTTCTTTTTTTTTTTTTTTAATGAAAATTATATATATTTATTTTTTTTTTCTTTTGTTAAAGATATTCTTTTTTTTATATTCTTTTTATTTCTGAATATTTTTATTCATATAATTTTTTTTCTTAAAATATTATTTATTAAATATTTTATGCTATTGAAAGCTTTCAAGATAAAAATGATAATTAATAAAGTCTGGCAATGTGTGCGTTATTAAATTTTCCATTTTGTTTTTTTGTTTTTCATGTATATTTATTATGATTTCAATTTTTTTATTTTTTTGTTTGTTAATTTTTATTGAATTTCTCTTATTCTTATTCTAACACGACACTTAATTCTTCTGCTTTTTTTAAATTTCGTTTTCGATGGTCAATTTAAATTCAATTGGAATCCTGTTGTATTTCGATCTAGAATGAAATATAAGAGAAAAATTTAAAAATTATTTTTTATCTTACGAAATTTCTGTTTAAAAAAAATTTTTTAACCCTATTGCAAAAAAAATTAGGGGAAAAAAACTTTTTCGAATTTAAAAAATATTTTGGGAAAAAAACATTTTCGAATTTAAAAAATATTGGAAAAAGCTTATTCTGAAGTTTCCGACAAAGCTTTATGCAAAGTTTCCCATGAGATCTTTCACAATATTTACACGGGGCTCAACATTCCACCCCACGAGAAAAGTTAGCATTTAAAAGAATGGAAACTTCTTTTTTGGGCGATCTGGGTAAAATTTGGATCATAGGTTCTCTGGACAAGGCCACAACACTTTATCGAATAAGTTTTAATAAAAGCTTTTAAAAAGCTGTTTCTAATTTATATATTTTTCAGTTTAGAAAATCAAATTCTACTATTGAATTTTGTCAATTTTTTAGTTATTTTTTGATAAACATCAATTAAGTAAAGGTATTGCGTGTTTAACGTTCATTTGTAAGAAATACGGGAGAGGGGGAAGTATTTTTTTGAAACTTTTGTTAAACATAGTAAAGCTACTTATAACTCAAAACAAAAAAGTATAAGGAGAATAAGAATAAACAAAAAAAGACGAAAAAGCTAGTACATATGAATGTATGTAATTTATTATGAGTATTTTTTTTTTGTTATTGTATATTTTCTATTCAATTGAATTAAATTTAAATTATCTTTAAAAACATTAACTTTTGTAAATAAATAAAAATATATTAAAATAAAAATGACACAATTGACATGTTACTTTTTAAATTTTAATTAATAATTTGAAATAATGATTTAATAGTTAATTAACATTTTTGATTAAAATGCTAATATTTATGGCGCCCTTCAATAATCTAACATACATGTATAATCATAATTTATGATTTATTAGAAAAGTTTTTTTTTTTTAAATGTTTATTTATTAATAATATTTTTTTCTACTAGTCATGTGTTTATTGTTTTTATTGTGTTTTTGTTTTTTGTTTTCTTTATTATTTTGTTGTTTGTCTTGTTTTTTTTTTTTATTTCTTGGTTAGTCACACATAACATATTTAATAATGTTTATTAAAATTTATGTACATAATTAATATTATTTTATATATGTATATACAATATTTTAGTACACTATTATATGTACATATTCATATATAGGATATGTATACGAAGGTACACACTAAGTATATGTACATTATAATTCATTTTCCTAGTTTTCAATAAATAATTCATAAGTGAAGGAATGTAAATACTATACATACTACATATGTATATGAAAAAAATTTACTGTATATGTGTATATACTATATACATAGTAATGAAATATTATAATCATTCAAGTATATAATGTATATATGTAGGTATGTATGATTTGAATTATTAGAATATTATATGCAGAATATTTTGTACATTTAATATATTATCTTTTCAATTAAAGTAAATTCTAAATCGATTATAATAACATATATATGTACGTAAAATTATTTATAATATTCATATACATATGTACATACATATGTTAAGTACATAAGTACGTTTCGTATAACTATATAAAAATCTAATGCCTACATATTACAAACATGTTTAGATAAATATACATATACACATATACAAATACTTATGTATTAAATATCAGTTTTTGTATAGTTAAAATTTTTGTATTATGCAAGTCTAATATATGTAACCACCCACAATCAATATACACTACATTACAAAAACCAGTAACGGAACATTAATTGCTTAGTGAATAACGATTGTAATGAATAAACAATTAGAATTTACTAATCGATATAATTTGTACTAACTATTAATGAAAATTATTTTGGTATCATAGAGATAGAGAGATATAACTTTTTTATACATACATACTTATACATACATATTATGTATATATATATATGTACATACATGTAATATGTTTATATTTACATCACTATCATTCTTTATAATTTAAAAAAAAAAAAATTCGGTAAATATCATGTGGTAATAATAATGGAATACAAAACAACTAAAACTAATATCTAAACATTCTAATAAAATATCCTAAAAATTTTTAAGACGCGTGTATTTCAACCTTAAATAAAATTAAGGTAAATATTCAGAGTTCATGGTCATCATGATACAAAAAAGATATTTTCATTCTCTTTTATTTTTTTATTTAATTTTCTTTTGTTATTATTTTTTATTTTATTCGAAGAAGGTAATGAATAATAATAATATCACACCATATCTCATCAAATGATCAAATTTAATTGGTAATTTTCATATTAAAAAAAAAAAAAAAAAAGAAAAGCCGATAAAATTGAAAAATCGATCCGAATAAATTGGAATACATACATACTCGTATATACATATTTCTGAAAAACGAAAAGATATTTAATTATACTTATCTTCACAAAAAATTTAAAAAAAAAGTAATACAGCCTATAATTACATATTAATTGATGTTAAAATATAAAAATGAGAAAGTAATTATTGTAGAATATGAAAACGTGGTGTATAATTAGCTTAATAATTTATGCAGAAAATTACAAAACAATTAGAAATATTTAAGATTTTTTGTATTTTTTTGAAAATGAAAATTTAATTTATCAAAATTTAAAATAAATAGTTATTTGTTTTTTTTCATGTTTTCATATGGTTTTTTACCCTTCGTAAATTTGAAATTGTAATGACAGATACTAAGTATTTATTTATCATATTGATTTTATTTAAATTAATTTGAAAATGACCATTTGAATTATAAATGTGTTTTAACTTTTATTATGTATATTGTACTTTTTTTTGTTTGTTTTTTGCTAAATTAAATTGAAAAATCTTTTTCCTTTTTGTTTTTTTTTTTTGTATTTAAACTGTCATCATAATATACAAAAATAAAAATATTGTTGCTAGATACCAAATAGAAAGCTTAAATTAGAAAGACCTTTTTTTTAAGTGTTCTTGTTGCTTTGTATGTACAAAAAAAAAAAAGGATTTAAATTTTTAATTCAAAAAGGACTTTATAACAAATTTATTTTTTGATTGAGAAAAATACGTTTTAAACTTTTTGTTTTTGTTCTTTTTTTTTTTTGTATTTTTGGGGTTTTTTTTTGAAATTATTTTTCAGTTGAAATGAGTTGAGATTTTGTTTTTGTATATGAAAGGATTTTAACTTTTTTTATTTTTCATTTTTTTTATTTTTTGTATAAAATTTGAATTAGTAGAATATTTATATTTTGAAAGAGTTTTCCTTTGAAATGTTAAAAAGAATGATTTTTCAATGTTTTTTTTTTTTTTTTTGTTTACAAAAATAATCCTTTAATTTTGGTATTTTGTCATATAAAGTTTGAATGGAAAAATTTTTTTTAGTACCTTATGATAAAAGTGGTATATTTCATTTAAATTCGAAATTAAAAGAACAAAAAAAAAATAAAAAAATTTGTGAATTCTATTCTGTATATATAAAAAATACTATGAATAAAAGTTTCAGTATTTTTTAGTTTATGCTTTTGAAATTCATTATAAATTCAATTTTGCAAATACATAAGCTTTCTTTAATGTTAGAGGCTTTTGATAATGATAAAATAGTTTGGTTCTTTTTCATTTTAATGTTTCATAAAATCATTGAAAAAATTGAAAAAAAAATATAATAAATATTTCAAATTATTTTATAAATTGTAATAAAAAAAAAACAACATAAAAACAGCTAATTTAAAATAATTAATTAAAAAAAAATATAATTTTAAAAACTTTAAAACGAAAAAATGTATTTAAAAGTGGAATAAAATACGGGTACATAATGTATTTTTAATTGTATGTGTATTATTTAACTATATATACATTATGTACTCTGATGGAATTGTTTTGTGTGTTGGTGTGTGGGTGAATGTAATAAATTGTTAGTTTTGTTTATTATGAGTATATGAAGTAAAAGTTTATAAATATATTTTATCCTTAAGGATTTTAAAAGGATTATAATTATTAAATTAATTTAATTTTAACTTAACAAAAAAAAAAAAAAGAGCACTAAATTATTTAGAATTTCGAAAACATTTTGAAAAAATTTAAAGAAAAAAGTAGTGGATTATTTTGACTTATAGTTTTAAACTGTTTATTTTGTAGCATTAATTTATAAGTTTATTTTTTATATCACAATAAATGTCAAAAAGAATTTTTTCTACAAATAAAATTATTTTTATAGTTTGTTTTTTTTTTTTTTTTTTGTCATATTAAAATTTCCAATATGAAAATGTTTAATATGGCAAAAAAATACATATAAAAATTCAAGCTATAAATTCGTTGTATATTTAGTTATTATCATTTTTTATCGAAATTCTTTATCTTGTTTTTTTTTTTGGTTATTTTTTTGTGAGGTTGTTTAGCATATAGGATATAAAGTAATTTTTTTTTCTCGTTGTTGTGAAGATAAGACGTTGACTTGCAATGTTATATAAACTAAAATATATGTACACTTTATTTTTCATATACACCCAAGCATGATATGAAAGATAGAAAATTTAAAAAATAATGAAAAAAATAAATAAATAAAAAATGGAAAAAGAAAAATAGCAAGAACTGTATAATGTAAAGGAAAACCTAATTTTTCAGTAAGAAAATGTTTTTGGTAAGACATCATCGTATATTATAGTATGCAAAAATTCTGGAAAATGAAAAAGTAAACTATAGTGGGAGTTTTTGTACATACTATACTCGTGCATATATGATATAAATCGTGTTTTTTTTTCATTATGTGCGAGTATTTGGAAAATATGTGTATAGATGTAGGTACATATATGTATAGTGGAATTTCATATAGTGTGTGGTGTATAATATGCGTTGAATAAGTGTTTTATTATTTTTTATCTAGTTTTTTTTTAAATATTTTTTTTTAAGTTTTTTTTTTTTTTTTTTGCTTTATGTATTTTCATTGGTATCTTTTTTGCAACATATCATAACTATATATTCTATGTATGAAAAAAAAAAAATAAATAAATTATTTTGTATGCTTCATAGAATATTCAAGTTCTTTGAAGTGCATTCAAGAGTATGCAACCTTTTTTTTTTTTCAATTTTCTTACATTTACATATGTATGTATGTATATATACATTTTTTTATATTTTCTTTATATATGTCGACTGCTCGATATATCTACTACACATATAATTTAATTTTGTTTTTATTACCCTTTCTTATTTTTCATTTTAAATTTATCATTTTCAATTTATATATGAAATATGTTTAAGTTCTTCTACATTTCTACTATTAATTTTTTTTTCCTTCAGAAAATAGATATTTTTCTTGTAAATTTTAAAAGAAAAAAAAGTTTATTTTTTACAACGGTGATACTTGTACATATAATTGTCTCAATTTTCAGTATGACAATATTTTTTCAATGGAATTTGATCAGAAGCTAACAAAATTTTTTTCTGAACTATTTCTATTTGCAGGTGCATATTTTGCATGTTTTTTGTTTTTTTAAACATGTCTTTTTTATGTTTAAAGTTTAACTTATTTTATATTTATAAAACATAGATATTTGATATTTTGTATGTACTTGGTCCTTTTAATTAGAAAAATATATCAAGAATTTATTGTAAAAGACAAATTTGTTTGATTTTATTTATTAAAAAAAAAATTGAGAAGAAAAAAAAAATGAAACTTTCGAGGACATTTTGTATGGCAATTATAAAAGCCAGTTACGTAAATAACACACTCACACACATAAGTCGTGTAGTGTGATTTATAAAAATAACTAAAATTCTTATATCCTGTTTCAATGAATATTTCAAATCCTTTTCCTTTAATATTCTTATCATTATTTGGTATTTTGGTTTGGTATATATGACAAGATTATGTCAGAATGTGTGGATAAAATGTGTATCGTTTCTCAATAATCTTAACCATATTTTATTATATATAAATCCTTTTTGTTTATCAATACGAAACAAGAAATATTATATTGTACTTTTTTGGTTTTTTATGTAACATGTATTTTTTTTGTTATATTAAATTTATATGTACGTATCCGTAAACATAAAAATAACACTTATAACTTTTACTTTACTTTTTTTCTGTTTTATTTCAATCCTTTCACATATTTTGTAATTTTCTTTTTATATTTATAAGTAGTTTATTGTTTTAGATTTATAAATGAATTTTTTTATACTATACAGGATAAAACACATCAAAATTTTCAGATTTATACTATCGTAATATATTTTTTATTCTTCAATATTTTTTGTGTTTTTTTGCTTATTATTTTTTTTTTTGAAAGATTTTCTTTCATATTGTACATAATACTGAATTTTTATTTTATTTTTGTTTTGTTTTCTTATATTTTTTTTTTGTGTGAAATTTTTCTCTTCCTGGAAATTTTGTTGTTTTTTTACTAAGTAGTAAGTATATATGTACCTTTGAGCACTGGTGTTATATTATAGTTCCTGTATGTTATTATTATTTTTATTATTATTGGTAATTTTGGTATACATAAGAAGGAAGTAAATATATATGTATGTGTTGTATGTGTATTGGTTTTTTTTTTTGTTGGTATAATATTATTTTTAATAGTGTGTATGTTGTGTTTTTGTCAGATTTATTATTTTATTTTTTCACTTTGTCATTGTAAATAGAAGAAAAAAAAATTCATTTCGAAAGATTTTTCATTATTGTTTTTCTTTATTCTTTTGTTTTTTGTCTTTATTTTTCTTATTTTTGGAGTTTTTACATATTTTCCGTTGTTTTTGTTTTTTTTTCTTTTGTCATTTGCAATCATATTGATTCAGCAAAACACATATACACAATAAAAGTAGGTACGTATGAAAATATGTCAATAAAATAGTTAAAAAACAACAAGATTTCCCTTTTTTTTTTTTGTATTGATGATAAAAAATATCGAAACATGAATTTTATTTAATATACGAGCATAAATGCATACTCAAAACTTTTCATATGTGTATATAAAAAAATTATTTATTAAATGAAAAAAGAAAAACCTGATAAATATAAAATATAAAAATTGAATGATAAAAAAAATTTTCAATCAAATTTATCGTTTCCTACCATATAAAAGCTTGTTTGTGTGTGTGCTTCGAGCATATAAAGTGTAAATGCTTTTTCATTATATGAAGGGTTTTCCTTTTTTTTTTTTTTTTTCTTTTTTCAATATATATCGATACATTTTTTTGTTTTTGTTTTTCATGTATGCTCATATCGACCCCAATTTAAGGATTAATGGTGTTACTGTGAAAATGATATGTGATGATGGCATATATCGAGTGGATAGTTGTATATGAACTATGAAGTGTCATACTTAATATTTTGTATTTTAATTTGTCTTTTAATATTAAATATAAATGTATGTATATATTCTTTTTAATTTGCACTTTGTAATAACGATTGCAGTTTAAAAAATGGTTGTTGAGCTTTTAAAGTGTTGCAAAAATATTATGTGTGTCTATTAATTCAAAAATTATACTCTATAAAAATGTTTTTTAATAGTTTGATAAGTTTTTGGTGGTTTTTTCTTTTAAACATTCAATAAATTATTATTTACATTCGATATGGCCTGTACGTTGCCTCGACCTAAGATAAGTTAGTTTAAGTTGAATGTGTTATTATTATGCATTTGTTTGAAAATTTGCACAATGTAAATTTTAAAAGAAAAAAAAAGTAAGAATAAGAACACACAAGTCGGTCTCTGATGAAAAGAGAATAAAATAACAAAATAAGAAAAAAATTTAAACTCATTTCATGAATTTCTTCTTAAAATATTTGAAATTTATTTTTAGAACTTCACAAATAAAAAATAAATAATTCAAAAAACAAAAATAGATTTCCTTTACTTTTTAAAATTTTTCCTATTTTTTTTTTGTGTTTTTTTTTCGGAAATTATATTCGAATGAATATCCAATTATGATTTTATCAATTTGTAAATAAATTAAATTATCCTTAACATAATTTTTAAAACCCTTTTATAAGACTTAAATATTTTTTTTTTAAATAAACTAATACACAAAAAAAAAAAAAATCAGTGTGTTCAATCAAGTAAAATAAATAAAAAGTTTTGTTTTTTTTTTTTTATATTTTGTATTTTAAATTGGAATTTTTGATTGGAAATTGTACAGAAAAAAAAAATAATCAGGATTAAAATTCTGATTACGTTTTTTTTTTTTTGCCTATTCTTATCGAAAGAAGAAAAATTTCCTTCTATATTCTCTTCAATCAATAAAATGTTTTATCTATTGTATGTATCAGGAATAAAATTTAAGAAAAATACTCATCTGAGAATATTAAGTCTACACAGAAAAAAAAAAGTACAATAAATAATTGAGAAATAAAATGATATAAAAAAAAACAAAAAAAAAACGAAAAAGGGTTTTCTCAAAATAAAATTGTTAAAATGCACAGAAAAAATTGGGAAAAAAACAACAAAAAATCAACGAAAAGAAAAAGAAAATCGAAATTTTACTTACTACTCCGTACAAGAAGATGAAAAAGATGTAGAAAAACAACAACAACAATATTCTGGAGGAAAATTTAAAAGTAATGTTGTGTATTAAGAAAAAAAAAAAATAATAAATACATCTAATGTTACAAACAATGATTTAGCATTTTTTATCGATTTTTTTTTTTTACCCATTATTTTCCATGTTATAAGTATATTTTTTTAGAAACATTTAATGTACGTGTGTAGTATTATAGTACATATATATCCTTTTTATCATTTCTTTGGTTTTATGATTAAAGTTAGTTTATTCTTTATATGCATACGTACGATCTTTCAAATTTTATGTATACGTAGGTACCTCTAACTTTTTTTTTCTTTATTATTTGTAACTTAATTTTTTATCCTTATCAAACCCTTTTTTGTTGCTTAAAAATGAATAGATATATTCATAAAAATTCTTGTTAAGAATGGATGTGTTGGTATGTGTGTGTGAGTATATGTGGATTTATTTTACGTTAAAATAATGTTCTATCGGTTTATATAAATAAAATATGTTTTAGTATGTGTATAAAAAATAATATAAAGTACTTCAGAATTAAATTTTGATCCTTAATATGATGCTGTATGATGATGATGATGATGATGATGATGATGTGATGAGATGTTGATATCATGTACTAGATTAAGGATTTTTAAATCTAATTTGCTGGGTCAGCATATTATTAAAAAGTGAGAATAATTTTTCAAAAAGAATTGTGCTTGTTGTCAAACTATTTTGTTTTTTAGTATTTGTCTTTCTTTTTTGTTTATTTTAAAAATCAAAAAAAAAAAAAATTGTAACTCTTTCGTGTGTTTTACATTAAAAATAAAATATCTTAAATTTTCTTATCTTCAATTTAGGTACAAGATTAATGACTGTTTCAAGTAATCTAATACCAACACTCTTAGATACACAAAACATTTTTGTTATAAGTATTTTACATATATACTTTTAATTTATATGAATTGTAATGTGACGCTTACATGTGACGCATATGGTAACCAAAAAATAAAAGTTTTAAGATAATCTTAATTATCGGCACATGATTTTTGTTTGCTTTCAAATGAAAGACAAAAAAACTTTGTATAAAAGGGTTGAATAATTTAAAAAATTTGTTTGAAAAGCTCAAGAGTCATCAAATTATAAAAGAAATTTAATTATAATTTATTTAAAATTTTGATTACAAATTTAAAATAAAAAACTTTCAAGGATCTCAATCAGTATATTTTTTCATCATATTCACAAATTTTTAGAACTTTACTATCATGGCGACACGTTACGTGATTAATTTATTTTTCTGCAAATTTCAGATTTTAGTTTAATTTTTAAATATAATGCACACATGAACTTTAAGGACTAAAAAAAAAAATCTTCTGCTATTATTAACTTCATTTATTATTATTATATTTTGCTATCCTCCTTTTGTTTCGAAATTTTTGTCCTTTAGTTCTCTTTTACTTTTATCATTATTCATTCACTTACTTTTTATAAAATCAGTGTAGAGTACACATGAAATTATTAAAAAAAAAAAAAAAGACTCCAGGATGTTTTTGCTTTGTCATCATATTTCAGTTTGAGTACATAATATGTACATATATGAGCATACACATTTTTTTAAAAAATTTTTTTTTACTTTTTTTGTTAATTATGGGGCTGGCACCCTTGAACTTTCTTTCATGTTTGCACAAAATAAACGAGCTTTTACTTACTCACTTTTTTTGTTTAAAAATATTACTTTTATTTTATTTTATTTTTTTTCTTCAAAATAATGTGTACAATGTGTCTGACAAAATATACATTTATAGTATGTATGGTTAAAATATATGTTAAAGGATTGTTTAAATATATAAAAAAAAAATTCGCGAAAAGAATTTTCATTTTAAAATACGGATAACAAAGAAAGTACAATATGATATTTTTTCTGTGTGCTTTTTGTTTGTTTTGTTTTTGCATTTCTTTCAACGTTGACAAAATTAATATACTTTACTTGATATGGAGTGAATATCAAAAGTTAAAAGGCAAAAAGGATACAATAGAAAAGGATTTAATGAAAAGCTTGTGAAGTAAAATGCATTAATAATAATATAGCAGTTAGCTTATGTTTTAAAAGTAATGTGTGTGTATATAGATGGCAGAAATAGAGGGCGTATTATTCATTGTGCAGTTCCTCTAGACTCGACTCCATAGAGACTTTTTTTGGCTTTTTTTTTTAAATACGAAAAGATTTTATACGAAGAAATACCATATGAACACAAAAAAAAACAACAATTTCCAAGATGATATTTATGAAAAGTCTGAAGCTCTTTATAGTCATTTCGGTTTGGCAAGGGTTGAATGCAATATCAGTTTAAATAAATGATTAAAGAGAAAATTAGTATAGTAATAATGGTGGTGAATGAAAAATGGAGTTGTTGAAAAAAAAAAAACGGAAAAGGATATTTGAAAAGAGAGCCAAAGAATAAAAGGAACAGAAGACAGTGAATTAATTCTTTTACAGAATGTTTTAATAAATGAATGATGTTATGTCTAAGTAGGGTGGCAAGTGAGAGGTTGTTGATGGATTTTGTAATTATGCTATTGCGACAAAAAAAAAACTGGTTTATTGTACATACAAGAAAAGAGTTATCCTTACTGATAGAATATTGTTAGCCTTTTAATTTTTGTTTTCAAGAATTTGATAAAAAAAAAACTTTTATCTTCGATATAATAAATTACTTTAAAGCTTAAAACACTTAAAACGATGTATCTGATGTCATAAAGGACGAACATGACAAAAAATAAAAAAAAAACACTAAAATAATAATTTTTTTAAAGAGAAAAGGAATTAAATTCAATAAAGGACAATTGTTTCTTATTGTTAACATTACACAATTATTTCCTTGTATAATAGAAAAAATCCAGCAGTATCTTTTTTGTTATAAAATAATTGTGTGAACAGAAAAGAAATGTTCTAATGAAAACTATTCTATAGAAAACTTCAAGTTGTATCTAACGACAAATATACAAGAAAAAAAAAACTAAATAAAAATACATACATATAAGAATTATTTTATAATTTTTTTTTTTTAAATATTGACAAATAATTCACACACTAAAAATGTTCTCCCAAAACACAACAAAACAAAAAAAAAAAAAAAAACTTGTCTTTTAGATAAAATTTTCACATAAGTTTTACAAATAAATAAAACGGATGTTTTTGACTAGTTTTTGCGGGAAAACTTATTAACATTTCCACAAACAAGCACAAATTATTTTATAAAATAACGAACATGTTTGTGTCAATTTTCAAAATGTAAATTGTTATGTTCTTTCATTGTTGTTTGTTTTTTTTATTATATCTGGTATGATATATATGTATGTACATACATACGAGTATGTGTCCTTTTTTTTATAAAATTTATTTTATTTATTTTTTATTTTATTTTGATAACCATCATCATCATCATCATCATTATCATCAGCAATGTAGCAGGAAGTTTAAAGAAAATGTGTATTGGTTAGCAATATTATGTGCATGAAATAAGTTTTGTGGTACGGATCTCATATATACTATGTATATGTGTTTATTGTTGTATCATATGTGAGATTTTATATTTTCATTATTTTGATATCATTTAAAAAAAAACAGAGATACGATATAACTTATTTTCCGTTTATATGTACTTCGTATGTGCATTAAAATGAAAATTTCTACTAGAAAAAAAAACATTTTTTTTTATGCGTTTCTCTTCTTCTTATGTGTTATACAAGAGAATTCAAAAAATTATTTTTTGGTGTTTTTTTTTTAATTTTGTTCCTGTTGTATATTTTATACTGACAAAAAAAAAAGATTCTTTAACTTGATACAAGATTTTTCTATACAAGAACAAAAATAGAGAAATGATGATGACGATGGTATATACGGATATGTAGACATATTATTTCACTAAATGAAAATTTCGCTTCTGGATATGTTTGTTTCATTTGAAAATTTTTTTTCTTTTTTTTCTTTTTATTTTTTAAATACAAGAAGCAAAAATAAATCATAAAGAAGAACTAGATTCGCTTATGTACCGGAAAACCATGGTAATGTATACTTTTTTCAAAATATAAAAGAGTTTTGTGGCAATGGCGACTGTTAATTCAGCCGTACAACCAAATACACTTTTTCATTTTTTTTCTTTCACTCTTGTATTTTTTAAGAGAAAAGAATTTTATTTTATTTTTTATTTTTTTTATTTTTTTTGAGAAAAAGCTCTTTAGAGACATATCCTGTTCATGATTATATGTGGTAAGGTTTTCTATATACAGTGTATATGCTTGTATTTTTCACTTTTTGATATATAATTAGTTGTTGTTATTCTATGTACATACATATATTTGCTATTAAACTGATATGTTTTCCTTTTTTATCTCCTTTATATATTTTTCTTTTAGAAAAAGAAAATATTATTTGAAAAAAAGTGTTGTTTTTGAAACGCGTCTATACTTTATTTTATTTTATATAATAGAAGAATAAATAAAAAATAAAAACAAAAATGTAAAAACTTCAATTCAATGAACACATAATAAATGTATTATAACATATTTATAAAAAAGGACTCTTATACAGATGCATTAAAAGAAAAAGGATCATATGATTTTTGTGTGTATGTATGTTTATGTTTATGCTTAAAAAAAAAATGATATAAAAGTAGTTTATACAATTTGATTTTTCTGTTAAAAGCATTTATTTTTTAGGGGAAAAAAACTTTATTTTCTTTGAGTTACGTATATGTATATGTAGGTACGTTTACGTTATACAATAAAAACATAGATAAAACATTTTTTTTAGTTTTTTGTTTTCGTGTGTTTTTTTTTCTTAAATGTTCAAATGACATAAATTTTCAAAAAAAAAAAATCAAAAATTCTTCCGGGTAAAAATTTTGTTATTTTTTACTTTTTTTTTTCAAACTGAAATAACTTTACAAATTTCTAGTGAGAGACAAATAAAAAGTTTAAACAAAAATGACAAAATTGAAATAACATGAGAAAACTTTATGAATAAAAACAAAAATGCAGAAAAAATAAAGCTCTTGAACAAATTAACTATAGTAGGTACATTATAAAATTTTTTTTTTCAAATATTTTTTTTTATTTTGTTTTTACAAAGTTTTTGAGTTGATATTTTTTTTTCTATTTTATGAGAACTCAAAAATTCTGTAGGTAGTTATTTTTAGGAATTAAAATGTGAACATATAACTTCAAAAATAAAAATAATTATATACACAAAATAAAAAACAAAATGTTCAACATTTTTTTTTTAAACATGAAAATTTATTTTATGTATTTAAAAAGAGAAAGGATACATATATACATATAATAAAATTTATAAAAATTATTCTACTCATCATAAGACTTTCAATATATTTTGTTTTTCTTTCTTAATGAAGAAAAAAGTGAAAAGTTTTATAATTAAATTTAAAAATGTGTTAATTTTTTCGTTTTTATTGTTTTTTTTTCTGCAAACTTTCAATTTAATTTTTTTCCTGAATTTAAATTGAAAATTTTATGAATTTTCACTTTCTTTTAGTAATCGTCTCGTGTGTTGTAAAAAGACATCATATTCCAAAGCCATTGTACACAGCTAAAGATGTGCGCGAAGAAAAGTGTAAATTATTTGTAAAATTATCCTGATCTGTCAAGAAGCATAAGGATTTGATATTGTCTTAAAAAATTCATGAAATTTCAGGCATTTTCTAAAAATTATATTTAAATGAAGAAAAGAAACATAGATGTGAGCTTTGTATAGTTCCGAATGTCCATTCTGTATGTGCTCCATTCAAGTGTCACAGGATTTAGAATTCTTAGTCAGTTTAAAATTAAATCTAATAGTAAAAAGAACAATTTTTAAAAAGAGTTTAACTATGTATTATCCTTTAAGACCCCAGAAAAATAAATTAATTTGTATTTTTGGTCTTGAAATTCATGGTGTTCATGCCATTTATTCAGAACTGTTGCTATGGAGCTTCTTTTTTTTTTTTTTGTTTTGCTATAAAAATTAAGAATATAAAAAAATAAAGACTATTTTTTTATTGAAATAATTATATTATTATCTAAAAATATTATGTAAAGTCTGAAATAATATTTAAAAATGAACTTTCTGATTCTAAATTTTTGTTATTGTTCATTTCATGAAAATTAAATTATAATTTCCCAGAAGAATAGGTTTTATATTTCAAGGTTATAAAAAAAAAAAAGCACAACAACAATAAAAACAGCAAAAATATTGTATAAAATTGAATAATAAAATTAAAAGAGATAGAAAAAAATAAGATAATAATAAAAATATGTATACGTATATGTACGAGTAAAACAAAATAAAATTAAAAATGAAGAAAATAAACTTGAATAATAAAGGAAATAAATTTCAAAACACTTCATTAAAAATTCATAAGATAACTTTCTTGTGAATAATTAAATTGAAAAAAAAAAAATAAAAAAATAAAACATTTTAACAAGAATTGAAAATTATTTGTTTCTTGTTTGCCCTTATGGATTATTATGATAAATAAAATTTTATGTATCGTACAAAAAATATATATTTTTTTGTATTCTTTTTTAAAACAACAACAAAAAAGAAGAAGAAAACTTATATATAATTTTTTTTTTTGAAATTTCTTCAAAATTAAAAGTAATTTTCTTTTTTTTTTTGAATTGTTTGAAAATTTATAGTAAAAAACTAACTTTTCAATTTAAAATTTTTAGGATCAGGGTTTTTAGAAAATGACCCGAATTAAAAATTTAGTGTATTGTGTTTTTGAGAATACATTAAATTGTTTGAATGTTGTTTGAAAGTCGATAGTGAAATAGTAGATCTTGTGTAAGAATGGTCAAGTTTTATGCAATTTATGAGAAAAACTAAGGACATTCCTAGTATACTCGTAGAAGCATACAATTTCAACTAAGAAGATCGATCAGATCGTGAATACATATGTATTTATGTTTGAAGAATAATGAATAGTCTTTGAAGGCGAAAAAATGTAGTTGAAATTTATGGATTCTTGCATATATTTAAAGTGCTTTGTTATTTTAGTAGAATTTTTAAAAATTATTTCGTTCTTAAAAACGGAAAAAATGATCAAGTCTAAAAATAAATCAATGTGTTTTTTTAATTACCACTTTCATTAGAACTTTTTTGCCCTATCACAGAAAACAATAATCACATATTCTCACACTTACAAAAAGAAAAGAAAAAGTAATAAATTTTGATTAAATTAAAATTAAATATTATAAATAAATTCAAGGAAAATGTCCTAATTGATTCATTATTTTCATTTGAATTTAATTATATTTTTCTATAGAAACATTATTCACAATTTTCCTATCATTTTTCTTATGATTTTTTTTTTCCTATTTAGAAATCAGTTAGCAGTTTTCTAGTTAATGTATATTTTCCACCTCCTCATATTGTTTTTTTTTGTCTGTTTGTATGTATAGTATATACAACCTTTTTTTTTATATTAGAATTCCATCACTGTAACAAATTGTACATGATTTGATTAAAATATGCCACCAAAAAAAAAAGTTTTTTCTTTTTCAAAGAAAAATAAAAAAAGCAAAAGTAAAAAAAAAAAAGTAAAAAAAAATTTTATCATGCGAACTTCATCTATGCATAAAACATATACATATATGTATGTAGATATGTATGTATGCATATTACCTACCTAAATACAATGACTGCTATGTATTTAGGCGGTTATCAAAGGTATGTATAAAAAAATTGGTTAACTAGACACACCTGAATACCTGTATACTTATTTACATACCAGTATACTGTGAAGTTAAAAGCAGTATGTGGTTCGGTATAGATAAATATACATATGTATGTAAGTATGGTGCGCGAGTTATGTCACAAGGTCAAATTCTATTAAGGATATTTATAATAGAAACGTGAAAAGACTGAAAAATATAATAGAAAATGATTTTTAGAGTGATGGCGCCTCAAAGTATTTAAAAAAAAAAAATTATTTTAGATATTATAATAGACATGAAGAGTTGACAAAAATAAAGGATTAAAATTTTTCAGTTTCCTTCCTTTCATTTCATTTTATTTTTTCTATCCGAGTTTTTATACGTTTTTTTTTTTTTTTTTAAGAAAGACAAAAAAAAAAATTAGTTTTTGATAAGGATATACGTCGTCCTATAATAAAATATAGGTGGTAGTTTATTGATTATAATTTTAGTTTCTTATCATATTGTATACGTTACAAGGTAAAAAGAAAAAAATTATTTTTTCGTTGTGGTATGAGACATGATATAATATGTATTAAGTCTAGAAAGTGTCAACATAATTATTTATTTTTTTTTTCTCACACATACTTAATTCAAAATAAATAGTAGAAATGTTGAAAAAAAAAATAAAGGAAATTTTTATATCATCGTGTTTATAATATAAAAAAAATGAATAGTAGATGGACATTCATGATGGACAGGTGAAAAATGAATCAACAAGAATGTAAATAATGTGAAATAAAAAAAATAAAAAAATGGAAAATACTAGCAATACGTAAATGAGGTCACAAAATTCCATAAAACGATAACATGGATATTTTTTTTTTTTCAATAATAACAGAAGATATACCTACAAACTAACCTACATATTGATGATGATGGTAATGAATCCTGCTGAATAACTGACGGTAAATGAAAAAGACAAAAAAAAAAACGAAATGAATAAATTTAAATAAAAATGGTGTGGGTGGGTATTTTTTTTTTGTTTTGCCAGTTTTCGCTAAAATGAAGATCTTCTTTTTTTTTTTTTTTAAATATTTGCTAGACTGTCAGTACTAATTTAGTTGTTAGCATTCTTGATTGTTAAATGACCAAAAATATTTGTGTGAAAGATAAAGAAAACGATATCGTTAATGTGAAAAATTTCCCTTGTGAATAGGTATATTTTGTTATGTAGGCAGATAACACTACTTAAATAGTTTTCTTTTTTATTTAATAAGAAAAAAACGAAATTTAAAATGAGGTGAATAAAGTACATAAAAAAAGTTTTCTAAGAGGTCATTTTTTTCCATGTATTTTTCGAATAGATAATAATATGAAATTGTATAAAACATATTTTTTCTTTAAGGTCAATTCATTTCCAAATGGCATATTTATTTATTTTAGATTATTATTTTTCACATTGGCAAATACATATATTGTTAGTGCAAAAAATAAATCCTTGAGAAATGAAAAATATTGAATTTATCATTCTTAAAATAACATGGTTGAAATTATGTTTATTTTTGATTGAAGGTTATTATTGAAAAGTACAGATAAATTTAATGTTTAGCCCACAATATTATTTTATTGGATATTTGTTATTGTTTACATTACTCCCACACTTTGATTTAAAAATATCTAATATTGAATGATTATTTTTATCTTAACCTTTAACATTTATTTGTTTATTGAGAAAAAAAATAAACGAGGAAGGTTAAGAGAATGAACAAATAGATGAAACAAAATTAAAAACAAGTCAAAAGTTCAGTATATAAAAAAAAATTTCTATAAAGTGTACATTTTCATATCCTGATTAAACAGAACCAGGGTATGACATTTTATTAATTCAATTATTTGAACAACAACAAAAAAAGATGTGGGAGAATTCAATATTTTTTTCTTTTTACCCTTTCCTAAATAAATAAAAAACAGAAAACAAACTTTAAATAGAATTACATTAAAATCCAGGAAATATATTACAAAAAGTTTTTTTACACCTATGAACTTTTAACGTGTTTTCATAATATTCAATTTGAAAAAAAAAAAAAAGTAAATGAATATAACAGGAAAAATCAATTAATATCACTCACTTATACATCGAAGTAAATGTTATTTGAATATTTTCAATTTAACAGAGAAAAAAGTGTTAAGGAAAAAAATGTTAGTAATTTAAGAAAATTTCATTTACAACAATTTGTATCCAATAAAGACAATGAACCTTTAAACACAAGAATTAATTTTTATTTCTGGTATATATACTTTATATACATATATGTATGTATGCTTGTATGTAGAAGACACGATAGAAGAAGAAGAAAAGGCTTTGTGATAAATGTCTGCAATCTATATGTCTGGGTGTACTATAACAGAAAAAAAATTATTTGAACGAAAAAAAAGTTTGCATAGGAAAAAAAAAACAGGAATAAGATTAAAAAAAAAAAAGTAATAATAATACAAGAGAAATTCATTTGACTTAATCCTATTAGAGTTAATGACATTTTACTGAAAGTAGTAAATATATACAAAAAGAAAGTACAGAGAAAATAAAAAAAAAAACAAGGAGAGAGAGAAAGAAAAAATTGTGAAACCTTAAACTTTTTAGTCGTTTAGAATTTCAAATTTTTTTACTTCATTTTTTTTTTTTTTTTTGTAAATACTTTGAAATTTTTTTTTTTTTACATGATTACTTTAGATTTTATTCTCTCTACCAACTTTAAAAAAAAAAAAAGTTTACAATTTTGTATGAAAATTAATGATGAAATATTTGAATAAAAAAAAAAAAAATGAAGTGAAAAGTTTGTTGTAAAGTACATAGTAGGTCAAATTTTTGAGATGGAGTAATTTTGATAGATTACATGGACATTAATTTTTGGAAAATTTAAATAAATTTTATGTATTTTGTTGGGAAAAAAAAAACATGAAAGATAAAAAAAATATCAAAATAAATAACGAAATAAATTTATACAAATTGTAACTTATTGTTTAAATCAATTATCACTGATTTATATAAAATGTTGGATGATTGTTTAATTTAAGTGAATGATTTAAAGGGTAATTAAGGATAATAAATTGAATATTTTCATTGTTTTTAATTTTTAAAATTTTAAAATTTTTTTGTTTTTAAAAAACACAACGTGCAAGGTCATGAAAAAATTGTGGGTGTCATAGTATCTGAAGAAAATTGTATAAATAGACGATAATGTAGGCTTATGGTGGAAATTTTCACTGAACACTGTTTAGTATGGGTGGTGTTGCAGTTTGCATAGAGGATCTTAATTTTTATTGTTTTTTTTTTAAAGCAAATATTTTGTTTCTTGAGTTAGAAGTTTTAAAGGATAATATAGAAAATTTAAAAAACAAAAAAAACATATTATTAAAAAAAAATAAAGAAACCAGTAATTAAAAGCTGACAACTTTTCCTTTAAATTTCATAATTTTATTAAAGAATTATAAAGAAAAACCTTAGATTATGAAAAAAGAAAAAAATATTGTGGTTTAATTTTACCTTAGTTATTTTAATCAGTTGATTAAGAAAATTTCTGAAATTGTTTTTTACTTTTTTTTTTTTTAATAAAATTTATGACATGATGAAATTTAATTAATTATACTTTAATAAAGAAAATCTGTCAGTGACTCAGCATATTACTTATGTCTACTTTTATCCTTTTATCTTATAGTATCTAAAGCAAATATGAGTAAATTTATTGTATATTTTCTCATTCCTTATTGTTGTTGTTTTTTTTTTCATTTACGTAAAAGTTATGTATCAAAACAAAAAATGAAATACGTGTCTAAATTTTATACTTTATTGTTTGTAAATATTATAATGACAAGTAAAGTAGGATGATGGTAATTAATTATATTTAAAAGTTATTTGGGTACTTTTTTTTACATTAGAATTTAATAAATTTAATTTTGGTTAATACTCGTATATGAAAATTTATAGGAAAATCAAAATTTTTTCTTTTCGTAAATTTGTTTTCTTGAATTTATATTTTCAATTTGGTTACATTATATTGCATCTTTTTTTTTTTAAATTTAATTTGAAATTTATTTAAAAATATACAATCAGTATTTTTTTTCCACTAGCAAGTATTTAAATATATGTATACATGTGGTACATACTACACATGTGAGTGCGTGTATCGGAATTTAAATAAAATTGATTTAATTTGCTTTTTTTCTTTCGGTATTTTCAGAATATAATGAAATTCTTTCGTTTAAAAAAAAAACAGAAAAATAAATACAGCATACAAGAACTGGTATTTCGATACCACAAGAAAAAATAGTCCTTATAATGTCAAACAACATTATAACTAAGTATATCCTTATTCTTGTAATATACTTATTTTTTATTGTTATTATATTTATTTAATTTGTTTTTCTTTTCCTTCTTGATTTTTTTTTTAGAATGAAAACTCATATATGTAATGTGAAAATCCTTGAATCTTTTATGATGATGTCGTTGTCATCCAACTGTTGCACTCATATTTGTATGAAAGCTTTATAGAAAAATATAAATGAATGACACTATAACGTCATATGAAACATGTAAGGAATCGCAGTTAAAAAAAAAAATATGAAACTCACATATAATATAGTTTTTTTTTGTTCCTGTTTACTGTTATGTGTCTAACAATTTTTGTGTATTTACCATGAACTACATACTAGTACTATATAATGTATATAATTGTACAAATATTAAATATAGGTACCATCATGTATATTTTCAAACTTTCATTTCATATTCTTTCATATCCTTTTTAATTTTCAAAAAACGACTTTCATATTATTTTCCTTTTTTTTTGTTTTTTTTTTAAATATTTTGTTTAAGCTTTTTATTTTTTCTATTTACTTGGTGTGTTTCGTGTATGCAGTAATATTTATTCATGTTTACCATTTAGCATACAATATACCATACTATATACATATAGGACGAATGTACAATATGTAAGTGTGTATATTACCTTACCATTATTATGTGTATGAAATACTTGAAGTACAAAAAATATCGTATATATGAAACATTAATGTATTTTGTATATTATATTTACAATACAAATGTTTGTTTATCATATATGAAATTACTTTATATACTTGTATTTTATATAGAGCAAACACAGTAAATATTATATAATAAACAGTTATATAGCAACAACAACGATGACAAAAATAAAAATGGCAAAAAAAAAAGTTATATAGAGCTTATACCTTTTTAAGATGACGTTTACATTAAAAGGATGACAAAAGTATATGTTTCATGTAGGAAAAATCTTAAAATAGAAATATTTTTTACATATATACATATACATAAATGTTTGAAAATGTACAAATACACAAATATACAAAATTAAAATATGCATTTAATGTACGATTATTTTTTTGTTTTGGCACAATTATTATGAACATTATTTTCATTCATTTTGTGAAATGTCTCAATAGTTTTAATCTATGTAGTAACTTTAGAATGTTTATTTTATTTTCAATATGATAAGGATTTAGTTTTTTATGTTTGTTCTAGAGATTTTTCGGGTATATATGTGTGTGCAATTGTTGCAGATAAATTTTAAAATGAAAAGGAGACAATGTTAAGAGAAAAAAATTTATGAGTATAAAAAAAATAATGACAAGAGAAAAATGAATAAAAAATAAAAATAACGCCTAGAAGTAAGCAAAGAATATGCAATATTGTTATTATAATTTGATTGTAAATTAAGAGAAAAGGATATTTACATTATTTGAGTAAAATAATACTATATGTATTTAAATTTTGATAATTTGATTCGGAATTTAAGAGACTTAAAACGTTGAGAGTGTTATTTGAAAACAAAGCTTGCACAAGTTCAACTAAATAAAAAATTTCTGTTTTACTTTGAAGACTTGAATGGATTTTTCTTGGTAGCATAATTATTCTAAAATGTTATATATGTACATATACATATATATTTCAAAATATATTTTATTTTTGTTGATGTCTTTACGTAGGTTAATAAAATGAAAATGACTTTTTGAATTTTTACCTGGTTTTCATTCTCTTAAATTGTTTTCGATAAATTTGAAATGAGAACTGCTCCAAGGGCTTTTTGTTTTGTGTTATCTTTAATTATGGAAGAAAACATTTTTTTTTCTGTCATAAAAACACTTTTTGTTTTTTTACCCACAACATAATTACTTTTCCTTCAACAGGCAGGCTGCATAAATCAATAATATTCTCCTATATTTTACATTTAAAATTCAAATTAATTTTCTAGGATATTCTATTTATCTACATGTACAGAATATAGAATATACATACATTCTATAGCTTATTTTGAATGTCTATGCAAGTAACTTATTTGCATAACCTTCATAATTGTAATAATATTCATATAGATTTATATTTACATATATATACATACATACATATTATATTGTACTTTATCTACATAATTATGAATATATATGAATAAATGAACGCCTACAGAAAGGTATATCCTATAAAGCGTATCACAATAATAATAATTTTTGTTTTTTAATCTAGTTAGAACCTAATTTCAATTGATGAATTAATCATGAACTTTACAATTACCTATATATACTCAATTTAAATGCTATTTTCACAGAAATTTATTCACAAAAAAAAAAAAAAATAATAATTTAAATATTTTTTACCTTATCTTTTTTTTTAGAATCATTCTATTTAAAATGTGGTATCTACGGCTGATTAATTATTTTTATTTTATTTTTTAAATTCTTTCCACGTAATTAAATAATAGAAAATTTCAAGAAAAAAAAACTTTTAATTTTTACTATTATTTTATTCATCAAATAGCAAGAAGTCTTATTACTTTAATTAGAACTCAAAAAACAAAAACTTAAAAATATTCAACAGTATGCTAGTGGGTGTATATATTCAATTGCATTAAATTTTGTACGAAAATTTATTCACCACGTGTTGCACAAACCTTCTTTCCATATTAATTGTATATTACCTGAATTTGGTAGAGAAATTATCCACCTTTTTTTATTTAAACAAATAAAGTATTCAGGATACATTTCAAAATAATTTAAAAGAAGAGAAAAAGATTATCTTCATGCCTGTGGCAATGGTTATACGTGTTACTTATACGGAGTTTCTTTTAAAATTTCTATTTTAATTCTTTCTACACTTTTATTTAATTTTCTTTCTAAAATTACAAAATTTAAATTACATTGTGTGAAATTATATATTCTAAGTAGAAGTAAATTTTCCATAATTAATAAGATACAATAATTAGGGATTAGAAAGATTAAAGTTGGGTGTTTTTGGTAAATTTGAAAAACTTTGAATTATATATTAATTATTTGAGATAATTTTTTGTGAAGCATTCCATACCATAGTAAATGCTTAAAGGGGATTTAAAATATCACAAGTAATCAGGGGTGGGGGTGCGTATGAGGCATCCACAAGCACTCTGACAGGACGTACTCATATATACTATACTGTACTTACATACTCATAGTCGCCCTGTCATTAAATTTTCTAACATATGGACTGTGTAAGATTCCTAAAGCCGTGACCATAGATTAATTATCTATGCCGTGACTTAATTATGATAAAAACAAACATATGTATGTATATATGAGTATGTGAGAGAATACCAGTAGTGTTGAAATTATTTTCCTAATCAAATGTTGCATAATCATTGCATACTTTTAGGATTACGAAAAAAAAAAAAAATATAGAAGTATATTTGAAAATTTTATTTTCTAAAAATGACACATGTGTGAAAAATCTGTTCATTTGAACGAAAAATTAAATTTATTGAATGTAAAATATTTTATTTTCAATTTTTAGAGTGAATAAATATAAAAAAAATAAAATATTTCTGTATAGGTAGATAGTTTAAAAACGGATGTTGGCATAGATCGTTTTATTTACTTTTATTCGAAACTAGATAAACTTTGAATACTTGTATATGTATGTAAAATGTACATATAAGGTATCAACTTTTTTTTAAATGATGTTTTTTAAATTTCGTTTTCAATTTGATTTTTTCATTTGAAAATGAAAAATGTGATAAAGTAATCAAAATAAAAGAGAAAAATATGTATGACCTATTTTCATATGATTTTTTCAATTTTTCATTTCCGAAATTGCCAAAAAAAAAAAAACAAATGTATAAAATCTTTTATTGAAATTTCTACAACCGTTGCACTGGTATAAAACCGTTATGCATGTATTGATTCTAAAATTTCTTTACTGTTTAATTTTTTAGTACTTTTATTGAGCAATTTATTTTTTTTATTTTGGAAAATTATTTCATTTGATTGGAATTTTCTTGTAAAAGTTATTTTAAATAAAGCTGAAGATTTTAATAATCGAATCTTAAAATCTGAAACGTGAACTCAATGTATATTACATACATATGTACACATATGAAGAAGGGTTGTATAATTTCATAGTTGTTCACCTGCATGGAAACAATATGGAATTTTGTTTAATTGAACACTTATGCTTGTTTGTGTAGAAAACAATAGAACGCATCGATTTCATAAACTTTAAGATACTTTTTTCTTCCTATAACGCTGCAACGTATGTATACATATGTATATGTACTATATATACATAATACATATGTATGTATATCTAGAATATTGTTCGTTAAAGTTTTGTTCAGGTAAAAGTGTCAGAAATTATTACTTTAAAACATGAACAACAAGTATAAAAATATCCTTATCATTAAATATTATCGGTAAAAATAAATATACATACATATGTATTATATGTCGTATAGTTTATTCTTTTGGCATTCTGTATACACATTGAAAAATAATAATTGAATAAAACGAGTATTAAAAAAGATTTAAATTTTAATGAATTTACATAATAAATGTTTTTAATTATATTTAATTAATGCAAACAAAAATAATTAAAATGTTATTTTTGTATGCAAAAAAAAAAATAAATAAATATGTTTTTAGAATAAATTATTCAGAATAAACTGGAAATTTTCCAAAAGGAAAATGTATGCAAAAAGAAAAAAAAAATTAAATTTTATAATTCTAATAAACACAAAAAACAAAAAATTGCTCTTAATTTTATTAATTTTCTGAAATTAACCCTTTTTTAATGTATAATTAGGAAAAAAAATTAGTAGGTAAAAAAAATATAAGAAATAGGTACATTTCTTTTTGTTTTGGTGTTTCTATTTCCATTGTTTTTAAAAAAATATGAAATTAATTACATATTCGTGAAATAATTGCAGTGTTGTGTTAGGTTGCGCGATATTTACAATAAAAAATTCTCAATGAAATATTTATGTATGGTATATAATTACATCTTATGGGATTTTTTAATATTTTGATTTGAAGAAATATTTTTTTACTACCTACATATTATGTATGTGAAAAAGTTCTTATCAATTATATTTTTTAACATTTAATTTTCCTGGTTTTATTTACTTTTAAAATATTTTGCACGTTTTATTCTTAACTTAGTACATTATGTAATCAACGTGTAAAAAGTCATATACAGATATATGCATATGTGTGGTAAGTGTGTTTGGCACAAAGTAATAAAGTTTATTTTTTATTTAAAAAAAAAGTAATGAAAATAAATTGAATTTATGAATTTTTTATTTTAGAACTTTCTTAAGTCTTTCAACATATTATGTAAGTCCATTAACGAATAAAACATTAAAAGTATTTTATAAATCACATAAAATACTTCACATATATGAAGAAGTTCATTTATTTTTTATTTTTTTTTCAGAATAAAAGACAAAACAAAAAAAAAAGGATAAAATTATTTAGTACGACCATTCGAAATGTTGTCATAAATAAAAATTTATTGGAAAAGTTTTACTGTATTTTTAAAAAAATCAAGTTCATTTTTTTATCTTTTAAACTTATTTAAACTTTTTTATATAGCTTACATATATTTTTTTGTTTGTTTTACTTTTCATTGTAAAATTGAGTCGAAAAAAAAATTAATGAATAAATGAAATTTGTTTTACTTTTTGATATCAAAAAAATATATTTCAGCTATTTCATCACATAAATAGAAAAAAAAAACTTTTTTGAAAAAAAAATGTGAATTATTCATGGAAAAAAAAACGAAAAACTTATATTTTTTTGTTGTTGTTATTAAAAAATATATCGATATTTATGTATATTTGTCTATTTGTTATTGTATTTATTTTAACGAATTCTTTTTTATTAATTTTATTGGAACGAATCGAAATTAATTTAATAAAAACATTATTTCTTTTGTACTGTAAAAGTGATTAAAAAACAAAATTAGACATAATAAATAAAAATAAAAAATAAGTGTAGATGATTATAATCTTAAAACATCATCTTTTTTTGCTTTTTTTATTTTATTATAAATGTATTTTTATTTTTATTTTATTAATAATAATATTTTTCTTTTGTATTTAAAAAAGATACTCACCTCACGAAATATTTTCTTGTTGCACGCAAGATGGCAATTTGCTTCGATTTTTTTTTTTCAAATTAAAAAAGAAAAAGAATGATAAATTGAAAAGTTCTTTCAAGTATTTTTTCTTTCAATTTGGTCCTTTCAAAAAAAAAAAAAAAAGAATACAATGTGTTAATAGATCATTAGATATTAATTCCCAATTTTTGACTAGATTGAAGATATCCAATAAGTGTTGGTGGGTTTTACGTTGAATTTATTTACTTAAGTAAATTTTTCCACTCAATATTGTTCCGTTTTATTTAATGTGTTAGGTGTTGAATTTTCAATTTTCAGCCTGGAAAATAAAAGAAATTTTTTTTTTAAGTTTTGATGGAGTTTTTAAAAATTCTCACAATAAAAACGACATTGAAATAAATATAACAAAAAAAAATCGTTAAAAATTATTTCAACGTAAATTTCAGGGAAAAAAAAGTGACTTGGAAAATATATTTTTTTTTTTTAACAGAAAATACAAAATATACAATTCACATACATAATATATAATATCTTTACCTTGTTTTAGGTCTTTACCTTTACTAAAGGTATTATATGAAAAAAAGACAAGTTTTAACATTTTTCACTTCTTTTTTTTTATTTCAAGAAAATTTATGATTGTCGTGTATCATGAAAAGCAGAAGAAGAAGAAGTAGAGAAAAAAAATAACAGAAAATTATAAAAATTCATTTTCAAACAAGGATGAATACCCATTTTTTTTTTGATGTTTTTGTTTAAAAAGGAAAAACTTTTTTCCTGTCATTTGTGTTTTTGTCTGTTTTACTTTTTTTATGTGTGTGTATGTTAAAACTTATTTTAATTCTTTATCTCATGTTCATGATATTAAACCATATTATACGTATATGATGATAAAATAAGGCTGAAAAATTTTAATGTATATTAGATGTGAAGGAATGTGAAGGATGAAATGGGAAAATTTGTATGTTTAGATAGTTGAAAACTAATGTTATGGCATATACTTGTGAATTGGTGAGTTAGGAAAATTACCATTTTTTTTGTTAGCTTTTAGAATTATGTTAAAATATAAAGGACATTTTTTTTTCCTTTTACACATTGTAAAAATGAGTATGTTTTAGCTTATTTAAGGTTTTTGTTTTTTCCAAATATTTATACTCCACTATACTTTTAATGATGTTAGATTATAATGTTAAGAAAAACAAAACAAGTAAAATAAAAGCTAAAAGCTAAAAATATTTTCATAGGTGGTAACATTGAAATTGATGGCGAACAAAGCAAAAAAAAAAACGATTTTTTTTTATTCCGTAGAAACTTTAATTATTCCCATGCTGTAATAAAGTTATTTTCTACTGAATAATTTTTATTCTGAAGCCGTACTAGCTATGTACCAACCAACGGATTTTTTTTCCTTTCTATTTTACTTTTAATATCCGTTTTATCAGAATATAATACTAAATACTGAAAAGCAAAAAAGAAAGGAAAAAAACTATTTTATGTACTTTAAAAAGTTGTTAATGTGTTTAGTAGGCAGGTGGATATATGTACAGTGGGAGAGAGGTGGAATAGAAAAAATTTTTATTTAAACGTATTGAGAATAGCAAAAACACTGAATACAAGATATTTTACTATATCCTTCAATAAATACAGAACAATGTACCTAGAATGTTTTTTGTTTTTTAAAGGAAAATGTTCAAAATAGATGGAAATTTGTATTTTGTACAATTTATATAAAAGTAAATAAGCTTTTTGTTACTTTTTTTTAAATTTTGATAAAAGCTTTAAAGTAGGATAATCTTTTAATATTAAATGTACACAAGTTGGCAGGAATTCTTTATTTTTAATTGAAATTACAAAGGTTTAAGGTTGTGAATGTATATCTTGTTTATTGTTATTTGCTACACCAACTTAAAAAGTATATAGTTATTAAATTAATTAATCAAATTAAACATAAACTCCTTATTATCATCATTGTCATAATTTCTTTCCTTCATATTTAAAAAAAATATTTTTAACTTTTAAACATGTTTTCTTCTATAATTCGCCTCTATTCAGAGCTTTAAAATCAAAACAAACATTTATTTTCAGAGAGCTTTTTTAAATAATTAAAATGATTTCATTTTCCTGAACAAAAATATGAAAATACTGGATAATATACTTTTATACACACAAATATGTACCTATATGAAATATCCTGTTCCCCTCAAGTCACATGTACATATTATCTTTTCAATTTTTAACAAAATGTTATAAAATATATTTACTTTTTTTTTTTTTTTTCAATTTTTTCTAACTTTGTTTTTCAAGTAGTCAAACTACTATGTTTTCTCCATTATTTTATTTTTACCTTTGATTTGTTCATTCACCTATATCATTTGATTTTATATTTATATATGTATGTACATATTTTTTTCTATTGATGTGAATTAAAGGTAAACTAAAATAATAAAAGGTATACAGTAGAACAAATAATAGAATATATATAGAACAAAATCCCATTTTTGTATTTACTATTTCATGTAACGTTTCAAAGTAAGCTTTTCATAGAATTTATTTAAAAATTGTGTTGTGAGTAAAATGTACACTGTGAACAATTTATATTGTACACTTGTCATATGTTAGTTGTCCATATATTATGATTGACGGATTTTGATTAGAAATCATTTATTTTTCATTTCTCAAAAAACATATTTTTTTAAGGATTTAAAGATAGAAATTTATCACACAGAAATTTAGGTACAAGATACAAACTTATCTATTACTTTAGAAGAACAAAAAATGTATGTAGCAACATATAGCTAGAACAAGTGTCCTAATAAAATTTGTCCATACTGTTTATACATTGAATTTTTATAAAATGATTGTAAGTAATATATGAAAAAAGTTTTACTTTACTTTCATTTACACTTACATTCAATATTACTTAGTTGCATTTTGTTATATATGTAGTTTTAAAAGATATTTTTTGTACTTAAGGTTTTACAATTTATTTTCATTATTGTATAAGGATGTCAGGAAAATTGAAATGACGTTCAAAACTTACGTAATTTACACAAATGGAATTTAAAAATTTAAGTGGTTTTTTTTACAGGCTTCGTCGAACTTTGTAATAATGTACATATTGTTTTACCTTGAATTATGGTTTGAAAAATCGTGATACCAGAAAATTGTAAAGTTATCCTTAACAAAAGATTTCCACTAAAACCTCTTTTTTCAAATGATTTTAAGGCAATACTTGCACTGGAAGGTATTCACATATAAAGTTCAATATTTGTATATGAGAAAGAAAATGAATTTTTCCTTATTTTTGTCATTTAAAAAAAAAAAAGAAAATCCTTGTGGTATTTTGGAAAATTAATACAATAAATCCTCCAACGATTTCATTTGTTAAAGACACAATTTCACACATCACTTCTGTTTGGCACATTATATTTTTTATTGTATGTAAATACTCTATAGGAAATTGCACAAATACAAAAAGAAAATCGTTTTTTGTTTACTAGAATTATTCCTAAAAAAGAGTGAAAATAAATTCTCGTGTGTAACCACTGCAAAGAATTTTATCGATTTATTTCTTTGTTTTTTTTTTGTTTGCTATTTTTTCTTTTTATATTTGAAACAGTTCACTAGGTCACTTTATTAATAGAACAACATAAATGGTATACAAATACTGATTATCGTTTCTTTTATACAGGTAAAATCATTTCTACTTTTACTTCCTGTTCAAAAAAAAAAAAAAAAAAAAGAAACGAAAAAATTCGGTCCATTAAAATGTAATAACAACAAAACCACATAATATTTTGCTTAATTTTCTTATTAACTTAATTTATAATTTTTTTTTTCTGTTGAAAAGCCTTTTTTTTTTTTTATATTTTTTGTTTTTAAAGCTATTTACCCTTTTTTTCGTAGTTAATTTCATTATTGCCTATTTTGTTTTCTTTTGGTCCTTTTTTTTTTTTTTTGTAATTTTGTTAATGTCGAATGTTTATTTTCTATTTTATCCTTTCATTTCAAAAGAATTAAAAAAAAAAAAAGAATAAAGAAATTTGATATTCAATTCCCAATTTTCTTTATATTATCAATATTTTGTTGTTGTTATTTAGTTTTTCATTTTATATTTTACGTTTTTAAGAAAATTTCATTTTTTTTAATGTTTTTTATACTTTTATTTTATCATACATATTTATATACATACATATATGTATATATTTTTTGCCTTTTTGTTCTGTTGAATTTCGTCCTTTTAGTTAATGTAAATTTTCATTTTTATTATTCTTTATATTTCTGTTTTCATTTTCATGTAGTAAAAATTCAAACTTTATACTATTAATATTGATACAGAACATGAAATAAAAGGGTCATGTTTTTTGTTGATGAAACTGATGGAATACTCTACATATACATATATACATACTGTGTACCATCGACCATTTAAGTCTTTTAAAAATCCCATGAGAGTCATAAGTGATAGCGTTGCTTGATTAGGATATAGTATACAAGAAAAATAAAATCGAGGCGTAAAAAAAAAATATGAAAAAAAAAACAAAAATATTAAATAAAAATGAAAATAAAAATAATAAAACAAAATAAAATAATCATAAAAAATAGAACCTTTTGGACTTATATCATGAAAGTTTATATCTCTAGTTGAATGGGCGTAGAAAAAAAAATATTTTTTTTTCTTTTAATATATTAATAAAAAGAAAAACGTACATAAAAAAGCTTGTAAAATGAATGAGAAAAAAACAAATGAATGATCCTCCTTAGAATGTATATTGTCTGTTAAAATTTGTGTAATGAGGGTGTAAAGTATGCATGTTAACCACATTCTATTAATATTTCTGCACAATATATATAAAACATAAAAGTCAATATCTGTACATTTATTTAGGATATGTGCTGAAGTAGGTAGGTATATACATATGTAAAAAAAAATATTGAAAAGCTTATTTTAAATATGTAAAAAAAAATAAAATAAATTTTTTTTACAGCAAATAAGGAAGTGAAAAACAGTTTTTGACCATAAACAACAAAAAAAAGTTAAAGAAAAGAAAAAAAAAACAATACGGTACATATAAAAAGAAAATGTAAAATAAGTATATTGTTAAATGTTTTTCCTTTATTTTAAAATGCACATACCTACCATGTAGGAGCATATTATTGTTATGGCAACAGGTATTTTACATATCATAATATATAGTCATATAGGTAAGGAGGTACACAATAATATAAACCTATATATTTATAAATACATGAATAAGTAAAATAAAAGTTATAAAAGAGTGTTTCAGGCGATTTACATCATCAACAAAAGAAAAAAGGTGAATGGGAAAATATTCATGAAGAGAAAAAAAAACATAATATAAACAAAACAAGAAAAACTTAAAATTAGGAAAAGAAAATAAAACACAGGAAAAGACAGTAAAAAAAGAAAAAAAAAGGATAATGTAATATGAACAAAGTGCAAAAATACAATAATAAAAACCTTTTACCAAACTATTTAACGTGGTTCCTGATGTGAAATGAGTGTTATATTACATGTAAATTGAAAATTGTGCTATAAAAGTCAATTCAATTGTCTGTTTTATGTATTTTTCTTCTACTTTTTCTACTTTTCATTCTATTTTCAGGCATCAATGCTTTTTAATGTTGTATTTTGTAAAGTTTAGGTTATTGTTGTTTTTGTTAAATATTTGTAAATACTTAGTTGTATTTGATCTTTTTGTGCATAACAATAGATGATATTATTATGTTGAATAGAAAAATATATTTTTTTTTTCTGTTTGATACTTAGATTCTCATTATCCTTTTTTGATTATAAGAATAGAAAAAAAAAATGTTTCCAAAAGGAAATTTCAATAGATTTCTTGTTAGTGGTCTGTTGTTTTTTTTTTTTTTTTTTGTATACGTGTTTTAATTTTCTTTTATGTCAATTTATTGTATTCTTATTAAAATAATAGTGTATATTATATATACATATCTTTTGTTTTTGTTGAAAACTTATTAAAAAAAGGTTAGTAAGTTGACTGTTTAATATTAAAAAGGTTTTCAACGATATATGGTGAACGTGGATAATGTACAAAGTGTACTATAAAAAAAGGATAAATATTAAAAGTTTTATAATATGTTGCATATCGTTTGCATACTTTTAGGGTTTTAAATATATTATTTTACGTTTTATTTTCTTATCTTTCGAATACAATTTATAAAATTATGCACCACAACAACGTTTTGTCTTATTAAAAAATTGATTATTTTTAAAAATGAACTTCCTTGTATATTTTGTTTTTCATTACAAACTAAATCAATTTCAAACTGACAGACAAATAAAACAAAATATTTTGTTGGAAACATAAAGAATTTTTCAATTTTCATGATGTTATTAAATTGATAAACTACATAAAAATCATCTCTCATAAAATAAGGATTAAGAAAAAATTATATTGACAAAAGAAAAAAAAAATTATCTGTGTGGTCATCTTTCTTATCAAAGTTTAACATATTTTACACATATGTACATATCTAAACTCACATAATAAAATATTTGTGTATTTAACAATATATTCAACATTTTATTATGAGTAGACTATAAGTATATCCTGTATGATGATGATGATAATGATGATAAGTTTATACAACATCTGGATAACATGTACAAATAAAATGCAAACATACTCATATACATATATACTTCTTCATACATATACATACATACATATATATTTTTATCTTCAAAGAAATAGAATATAAATATGAATCAAAAACTAACAAAGTATAAAACCAAAAACAAGTAAAATCTTATAATATTATTATATGTATTATAAAGGATGTGTGACATACGTTCATAAATATTGTCATACATATGTACTCATGTATAATATACTTTACTATTGTCTAGTCCTGGGAAAAAAATAATATCACAATGGCACATTTACTGCTAATTCAATATTTTAGCTTAGCTAAAAATATATATTAAGGTTTTTTTTTTTCTTTTTCATTTGTACACAATATATTGTCATTATATTTTATATGAGTGCTTACAAATATATATTAAAAAATATATATAAGTGTATAACAAAATTGTATCTTTTATAATGTTAGATATTGTTTTTTTTTTTTTTGGTCTTTTATTACATACTACTGCCATTACTCTTATAAATGTTTATTTTATTTTTTTGTGAAGAAAAAGGACTTAAAGAAGAAAGAAAAAAGTGTAGGAGAACCAAAAATTAAATTATACTTGGGGTATGTTAAGCTTTTTTTTTTCTTTCTTCTTTTTCTCATTTTTCTTCATATATGTTATATTTTTAAAGATTTTGTATATCCCATGTGGTCAATATGAAATGATGTTTGTTTTGGTTTTATTGTTGTTATTGTTGATATATATATTTTATTATATAAAAATACTATTTTCTTTTTATTTTTTGAAATTTTAGGCTACCAAAGGGAGCTCGAAAGTGGCATATAAATAAATGAAAATGAATGATATCAAAAAATGTTCTTATATACTCGTATATTCACATATGTATGTAAATGTATGTATATTGAAAAGTAAGAAGGATACTCACAAGTATTCGAAAAGATATCTAAAAAAAAACAATTACTGTTTGTGTGTAGGAAAAAAAAGGATATAAAAGTAGAAAAAAAAAAAGGAAACTATAAACTAAACGAACGTATATACAAAAAAAAAGGTTCAGTATGGTAAGTAAGTTTTATGTAGGAAAATATCATAAGTTTCAATATTAAAAAGTTGTTGTTTTTTTTTTTCTTTTTTTACGTATATTGATATCATAAACATATAAATTTAGCTGATGATGAGCTTTTTAGAATCCTGAGAATTATTGTAAATTTACTGTTTATTATATGAATATTGTACATTTGTAATATCATTTAATTATGTATAGGGATTAGATTATATTTTATTTGGAAAAAAAAAAATAAAAGTTTAAATGAGGTATGATATAAAAAAAAAAGTGTTTATTAAACAATTTTTAGCTTATTTTAATAAAATAAAGAAAAATGACAAATTTTTTCTGGGCATACACATACACAATAAATTGAGAAGAATATGTACACAAAAGACAAAAGAAAGCAGCACAAACAATTTCGAGTAATTTATTTTTAATTCAACTTTTTTTATAAAAATTTTATTTTATCATGTTTGAATTTAATTTTAAAATGAAATAATTGAAGTAAGGACAATAACTACGGTACGGTTGAATAAAAGGATTTTTTGTACAGCTAATGTTTGTATTATTCGTCCATTTTTTTTTGTTGTTGTTTGTTTTGTTTTCTTTTTGGAATGTGTCCATAAAACAAAAGGATTTCGTATTGTTTATCAAAACAGTGAAATTTTCTTTTTGTTTTATTTAACTTTTTTGTTTTTTGTTTTTTTTGAATATGGTGCAAAACTACCTGTCTAGACAACGAAACATGCAATATACAGCAATATAATTAAAATGAATTGACTTTTGCAATAGTGACAAAAAAATATTTAATTTTGTTTTTCATTTATTTTTTATTTATAAATTTTATATAAAAAAAAAGTAAATTAAAGAAGAAGAAAAATACGATATTAAAGAAAAATTCTATTTTTGAATTTTTGGCTTCCATAAGATTTTTCTCTCTTAAATAGATACCTAAATACTCAAAAAAAAAAAAAAGATATCAGGATGTCAAGTATAACGGAAATATAAATTTTTTTTGTAATAATAAATATTGATCCATTTTTGAATGTCCTTAATATATCAAGGATAATCCATAAAATTTATTATCATCTTGAGAAATCTACTTTTTTGTTTGTTTATTTCTTTCTTTAAGATCCTTGATACTTCAAGCTCATAATAAAAATGACTCATTTTTCTTACCAGAATTTTTTTTCAGAAATTATAAGGAAATAATTGAAAATTTAGTTTTTCTGTTTAATGAATAATTTTATTTGAATAAAAAAAAAAACTTTAAATTGAACTTTTAAATAGTGTAGAAAAATAATTTCAAAGTTAATAAAATTATTTATAAATTAAAATACAAAAACAAATATTTTAATTAGTGACTGCTTTTTGTTATTTAAAAAAAAATAAACTAAAAAAATTAATTCATATTTCATCATAAATTTAATACAAAGGAAATTTTATTTGAATGAAAAAAAAACAAGCATGAAAAAAACTTACAATACAATAAAAAAAAACTGAAACATGAAAAAAAGGATACAGTAGCTAGTAATGATTACAACATTAATGGAAATGAATGAAAGCCGGATATAAAATGCATAATAAATATAATATAATTTCCTGCATGACTTATTTTGTACGTTATGTTTTTAATGTTTAATTACATATAACTAATTAAGGATATCATTATTTTTCAATACACATACATACATATATTATTGATTGTGAATTGAATTGGAAATTGTTTTGTTTAACAGAAAAGTTTTTTTTTTTTGTTGTTGATTGGATTTAATAATGTTTTGCTTTTGTATAAATTTTAAATAATTTACTGATGTGAAAATTCACAATTATATTCGATAAAATTATCTAGATACTGAATTTATTGTATTCATTACATACATAACAAAAATTAATTAGATTGATTTAAGGAAAAAAAAAAAAGAACATCGAACCCTAAAAATATGCTGAGAATATGCAAATTTTTTATTTTAAACCTCATAAAAACTGTATGAATTTTCAATTTAAATTAGATTTTGATAATAGTAATTTTTGATCAGTTTCAAATTTGAACAATTTTAAAGGAAAAGTATATAAATTTTTAATATTATTATTTTTTTTTAAAAAAAGTTAAAAGTTAAACTGTTCTTGACATTTTTTGGTTTTGATAAGAATGACATGACTTTTACAAAATCTATTAATCTTTTATACTTCTTGTCCTACTTTTCCATAATATTTTAATTCTGTTTTTTTTATTATTCTGTATCAAATTTAAAAAAAAAAAAAATTCAATATAACAAATAAATTCAAATTCAATATACACTTGAGAAATCTTTAAGAATTATTATTATCATAAAAAAAAAGAAAAAAAAAAAAGAAAGTATTCTAAAGGGAAAAAGTTTCTATTATTTTTCTTTTATGAAAACTTTTAAAATATACATATGTATATATAATGGTAGTGGTATATCATGACATACAAAAAGGTACAACATTTTATATTATTCTTAGAAATATGAAAATTTTCTATCATAAAAGTTTAAAGGTACATTTTTAGAATTTCTTTTCTTTTATTTGGAAAAGAAAATACTTCAAAATTTTGAAGATATTTTCAATTTCATTTTTTTTGTTTTTTTTTTTTTTTTTTTTTTAAATACAAGTATGACCATCTGGTGCTATTTAAGTCCCTCAAGGTAAAATTTATTTAATATTTTTTTTTTTTTTTTTTTTTTTTTTTTTTGAAATAAAAGATTATTACAAGTCTGAATAATAAGAAGAAAGAAAAGCATTGATTGTGAGGTTTGTGAAAATATAAATTGATAAAATTTTTGATATGAAAAGGCTTCAAATTTAAAAATGGATATTAAGAAAGTAAAGGATATCAAGTAACACTTGAAAAGCATAGAATAAGTAAAATCAAAAAAGTAGAAAAAGTTTAGTAACTTTTAATTGAAGTTTTTAACCTATGATTCGGACATACATAATATATAACTCAATATTTTCATAATATCGCTATAAAATCTTATCAATACTCGAAGGACGTAATTTTAGAAGTGTTAAAAATATATTTAAAAGTTTTGATTCTATGAAATAAAATAATGTGAGTAAATTTCCAAAGATGTTTCAAAGATATTCGTAAGAGCAAAATAAAAAAAAAAAATAAAAGAAAATTACAATTTGTAAGAATGAGCTTCATATCCTACTAAGCATTTTTCAATTCTTATTGTTTGTTTTAAAAATTAAAAGTTTGAAAATTTGCTTTTTCACTGAATCAAAAAATGATCCTAATTTTGTTTTTTATAAGGAGTTAATTTTTTTTTTCACTGATTGCATTGAAAGTTTTATTATTTAGGCGTCGTCTGAAACTTTGCTTTCTTGTTTGTTTAACTTCATTTTCATTTCTTAGAATTATTATGTATGACAAAAAAAAAAAATTAATGTTATTTTTCATTTGAGTCCTAAAAATATTTTCCTGAAGGCATTGAGCTGACGTTTCAGTCGAAACAAATAATTGAAGGTTTTTCTTCGAAAAAGGACGAAGAAGGTACATGAAAAAGAGAAATTGATTTATTAAAGAACACACATATTTTTTTTTTTTTTTTTTTTTTTTTTAAATAAGGTTTTGTTAAATTTGAATTAAAAAAAAATTTCATACTTTGTTTGTAAACTTTTGAATGTTTTTTCGTGTATGTGATTTAAAAGTTGAAAATAAAAGATGGAAAGAAAAAAAAATAAAATTATTGAAGATTTGTTACATTCTTAAGATATCCTTTATATCCTTTGAATTATCAAGTTCTTGTATAAAAGATTTATTTATTTAATTTAATTTTGTTTTTGGTTGTTGTTTATTTTACTTTTTCATCAATTTTAAATTGATGTTAAAAAAGATTTTAAAGAAAGTTTTTGTAAAATTTGTGAAAAATGAAAATGAACAAGAAAAAAAAAAGATTGTAGACAATTTGTAAATTAAATGGAAATGGAAATGTTAACTTATTCAGTTAAAAAAGTTTAGATTTTCTTAAAAAATTTCAAATAAATGAAGTATTGTGTATTTGGGGTTTTTGTTGTTGTTGTTGTTGTTGTTTTATCTTAAAAACAAGAAGACTTAGTAATAAAGTTTTTAGTGTGATATCTTAATTTGAAAAACTTGTATTCAATTTTTTATCTATTCTTTTTTATTTGTGAGGATTTTTTTTTTTTGTTATTGTGAAGCTTTAAATTTTTTAAATCAAAATTAAATTAATAAAAATGTAATTTCATTGGTTTAATGTTTGTACAAGAATAGCTGTATTTCTCTTGAATTTCGCTAGTAAGAAAGTAGGAAAAACATTAAGAAAACAACATCTCACATGAGAGATTCAAGTAATTGGGTATTATCATTCAGTAACATGAATTATCATTAATATCATAATCAACATTTCTAGAATCTGTTTTGTTAAAAAATAAAAACCAAACACACTGAAAAAAATAAGGAGATTTTGAGTCAACCGTAACTGAAAACTTATTTTCCTTAGAATTCAATTGTCTCCAAATAGTTGAAAAATTTGTTCTCTGCAAAGAATATGTGGTTCGTTATCCACGTAAAATTTCTACAAGAATTCAATTTTTTGAGAAATTGTATTTTTTTGCTTTCTTGATTTTTCAAAATACAAACAATCGTTATTTTTTGCAGTGTATTTCATAAAATGTCTTTACATCAGTATTTCAGTATTATAAATATGAAATAGAAAAAATAAGATGAATGTCTAGAACTATTGTATCGTAGTTATATTGTGTTATCCTGGGGGAAAAGTGTTTTCGACTAAAGTAATTGAGAATTTCAAGTTTTTACTCTTTTATAGAGTTTTATTCACACAATATCATATTTATATCATTGTTCTTCTTGTAAACAATAATACAATAAAAATAAATATATATATATGTATATTTTATTCAGTTGTTGCAATAGAAATAGATTACTGTACTCGTATATTACATATATATACATATATAGTTTGGAAAAGTTCAATTTCAACTTTCAGCGAAATACATTGACTTTTCATATTTCCATATATCTCCAGAAAAAAAGGAATGAAGGTGAAGTATTGTGTCGAAGAGAGATTAGATACTTTTCATTTATGATTTATGTGAATTATTGTTGTTAACTACTTTTATTGGAACAAACTTAGTTTTTTTATTTTTTTTTTCTTATTGAACTTAATTTCTTATTGTTGATTGGAATTAGTTTTGTTTTTTTGAAGGACTTGGGAATATTTTATTGCCACTTATTTTCATAAAATATAATATTCAAGTATAATATCTTGTATCTTGTATATATATTGTATCTGTAATATCGTATTATTTCGTATCAATATACAAAGGATATATTCCCTATTGAAATTTTCATTCTATTGTATTTTATAAAATAAATAAAAGATGTTTGTTCTCTTTTTCGTTTTGTTTTTTCCTACTCTTAATTTTTTTTCTTCGTTTTTTTCTCATTCTTTTTCTTTCATTTCTTGTCTTTTCTTAGCTGAAATAAATAATAAATTATATGTCATTTCTATTTTGATTTGTTTCATGAATACTTTTCAACATTTATATCTTTCCATCACAATTTCATTTTATTATTTGAACAAATATGTCTTGGAAATATAGAAATAAATCAAAAACTAACTGTTGTAGTTGAAAGTATAAGATAAAACAAATATGAATAAATTGTAGAGAAGAATAAAGGAAGGATAAAAAGGAATCAAACATAAAAGGAATTAAACAAATAAAATCTTGTGATAATGTATGGGGATTCAGATATATTTTAAATTTAACACAAAAATGAAAATAAAGTAAAAAAATAATGAAGAAATTAGGATAATAGAATTCTGAGTGAAATATGTATGAAATGAGAAAAGTAGACATCTTCTGTTCCAACCCTTAGAGTCCTTTCGTTTATTAGGAAAAACGAAGAAATTTTTCTACTAGACTTTATATTAGCTCAATAGACTTTGTTGTGTAAAATTTTATGATTAAAAATCTCATGTATTTTTTGAAAAAATATAAATCATACATTTTTACATACTTTTTGAATCGTAAAGGTTGGAGAAATTATCCTGTAAAAATTAATATCGTTGGAAAATAAATTGTAAATTTTCAAAATGATTGTGTGTTCTAAAACATCATAAAAAATTTTAAAGAAAAATGTTTTCGAATTTCCCTGTTGTTAGCTAAACGGTTGATAAGCATTTCAAAACAACCACTTTTACTTTGTGTTTTTAACTGTCAGTAGTTTCATTTCGATAAAACGGGAGGGCAATTTTTAAATAATTTAATTAATTTTTTGTTACTTGGAAAAATCATAAAATTTAAATATTGATAATTTTAATATTTAATAGAAAATTTTTGATGTACATTTTTTCTTGTTGTTGTGTGTATTTTTTATGATCCTTTGAAAATGCATATACACATACATATACATATTATGTATATATGTATACAATTTTTTTTTCTCTTCAGATATGTTAAATATAAGAAAACATTTTTTTTTTTAAATTACTGTAATATTATGTATTTGAGCTTTCTTTTCTTTTTTTTTCTTGTATGTACTTTTTTTCCTTTTTAGCCACAAGCAATAATATACTTGAAGTAAATTTACATATTAAAGTAAACGACTGTAAATCAAAAGTAAAACGCTGATGTAAAAATGTGCAGAAAAAATAAACGAAGAATATGAAAAGAAAAAAAAATCCACTTACACACATGTACGTATATGTATCTACATACTTTAGTAATGGCGGTTAAGTAATGTTAAAAGAAAGAAATTCGCTTACATGATATGAACGAAAGGATAAATGAAATAAGGCAAAGGAAGTGTATTATGATAAAAAAAAGCTTAAAAAATAGAAATACCATATAAAGAGCACAAAAAAAGAGGATAAAATGTAATGTATGTATTGTGTAAGTGTGTAAAACACTTACTGTGTAGAAGAAAACCACAGAAAAAGTGATGGCGAATAAAGTTCAATAAAAAATCGATCTCATCTAATAATAAAGAAAAAAAAAAAACATGTTTCAGTTGATTTTGTTCAATTTCCCTCTTCTTCCCCCTTTTTTTTTTTTTGAGGTTAAGTAAACAAAAGAAAAATATTAAGAAGAGTAAAAATTGTGTGTGTGCTTAAATTTCATTTTTATTGATGTTTCCTCTATCATTCACTGTAAAAAAAAAAATTTTACTATAAACAATGAATAAAAAAAAGTAAAAGGAGAAAAGTGGAATTCTTTAAGATTAGAAAACAAAAAAAAAAAAGTGAATTATAAAATAACAAAATTTTCATGTCAAAAAAAAAAAAAAGCTTCAAAAGAATTTAATTGAAGGGTTGAAATTATTTTTATTTATTTACTTTCGCTTTTATTATTTTTTTTTTTGCCAAAAATAAATTTATACAATAAAATATTGAGAAATTATAATATTTATATATGTACATAAGTATTTCATACCATCTGTACTGAATATTTATTCAAATACAGAAAAAAAATATATATTTTGCTCTTTTATCGATTTCCTTTTGATTTACAAAAATAATAATAATAAAAAAAAAAGAAAATTTTATTCACGCATCACGAGTAAGTAATAAAAAAATTGTTCTTTTGAATAAAAAATTATTTGCTTTTTGCAAATTTTTATGTCATTTTTTTCACTTTATTTTGTTATTTATTTTATTGTTTTTGGAAAGTTAAAGAATAAAAAGCAATAAAATTTGGAGGAAAAAAAAAACACCCAAATACTGAAAGGGTGTTAGTTCGATAGATATTGTAAAATATTGGAATTTTATGGATGAAAAATCATTACAAAAAAACAACAGAAAATTCCCTTTTACTTTAAATTTGGTAAAACAAAAACAAGACTACAAAATCTAGAAAAAAAAACCAACGAAAAGCTGTTTTAGCTATTTGCAAAAAAAAAAAAAAAATAGAGATACGGTAGATTGTATTTGAGAGAACTAAATTTTTTTATTTGCTTGTTTGTTTATTTTTCGTTGAATTGCTGTTGTATAACAATTTGATTAGCTTCAGATATATATACTTATTTTTTTTTGCATTAGAAAATTTATAAATTGAACAATGATTGTGTTTTAGTTCATTATTAATTGAAGAAGAAGAAATAGTAATAATTGTAAGTAAAAAAACATTTGCTTTTACTTAATTTTATTAAGAAAAATGTACAGGGTGATCTTTAAATTCGGAATTAAAATTTAATTTTTATAAAATTTTACTTTGACAATGTTATGTAGTATTTTTTCCATGAAAAATTTTAAAATTTAACACAAAGATTAATTTTGTTTTTGACATATTTAAATTGCTTTCAAAAATAATTATCAGAGACAAAAAACAAAAAAAAACAACACAAATTTGTCATTTTCATGTTTATTATAAATTTTCCTAAAAGTACGATAATAAAATGAAAAACAAAAAATGTTTGAAATTTCTGTCAATAAAATTTAAATGAAAATCAAAAATTTCAATATTATATTGTGTAAACACCGTAGCATAGTAATAAAAAAAATTTTTTTCAATAGAACTAGAATGTAACAATGACATCCTGTTTTAATAAAATTATGAAAAAAATATGAATATAAATAGGTAGTAAGGAAAAGTTAACGGTTCCGCGCATAATACGCATTCAAATTTTTAAGTTCAAATTTTTTTTAGATAAGTTCGACAAAAAATTTAATTATAAAATTAGAGGTTAAAATAACATGTGCCATAGTGACTAGACTAGTTACCCTTACTTCTGAAGAAGGGACTTGTTGCTGGACACCATTAAAACTGGATGTGTGAATAAAAGTATCATGGAAATATATAAGAATAATAGGAATTCGACCTAATGAAAATATTAAGAATAAATTGTAAAGGGGTTCGAAACTGGTAACTTTTCCCTATATCAATTTTGCAGTTGCGTGTGTAATCAACTATATACAAAAATTGCAAAATTAAATTTTCCGCTCTTGTTAGGCGTTTATGATTTTTTTCGGTTTATTTTTTTGCTCTATTTTTTTATTTTTTTTATTTTTGGAAGTCATTGAGTAAAAATTGCTTCATCATAAGGGTGGTTAGTATTCATAATAATAATAATAATGATACGATTGTGAAAGAAGGATAAAAGAAAATATATATGTATAGAGATGTAAAGGAAGTAGAATATGCCAAAGATATATTAGAAAGTAAAGGAACAGGAAGAATATTAAAATATGTAAGAAAGAATAAATGAAAAAAAAAAATGTAATGTGTATTAATAATAATAAAAATGGTGCTAACAATGATGATGATGATCCTTTTGTACTGATTTTGTTAATAAGTAAAAATTGTAATATTTAGTTTTTTCTTTTTTTTAACAAAAAGGAATATGATTAGTTCCATTAAAATATTTCATGTTTCTTCTTTTGTTATTCATGATATTTTTACTGTGTTATTATGCATTTACTTGAAGTTTTACATGGAATGTTAACCACATGTTCGTTGGTAGAAATCAAACTTTTTCGTATAACTGTGTTTAATTTTTTCAATTTGACAATGTGACATAGGTGAAATTTTGTTTATTACTTTATGAATACCTAATGAGATCCGTATTCTATTTGTAACCTACAAAAAAGGAAAAAGACAAAACAAAACAAAGGAAAAATAATTAAGAAAATTATGAAGGGGTGTACCTCACATATTTTTTCTACTTTCTTTTCGTTCTTTTTTTTCCCCACAAATAATTTATCTAACGTTTTATTTTTAATAGAATTTATTGTACAATTTTAAGTTGTTAAGTTGAAAAAACCACGAAAACAAAAAAAGGATAAAAATAGGCTTTTTATGGAAGGAAATTGTATGTATAAGACATGTTCGTTATTTTCATGTATGAATTGCGTTATATGTGTATATTTTTTAATATGTAAGAAAAATAAAATATGAATACGAGTATAGCATAAGCAACACACAATACTCTTTGTATCATAAATTCCAAATGAAAAATGATTTATGAGTATAGAATAATTTTGTGACAAGTTGCTTTGTAGGTTCTCTTTCCAACATTTTTGTATCTATACAATACATGAATAATCATACCATCGAAAATATCTGATGTTTAATATCCGTAATTTTCGAATGCCATATACATATATTTAAATGTAAAGATATACGTACATAATGTACAATTGTACACCGATAGATACATATGTCGTGAGTAGGTACATACAGAAAATGTGAATACATAAAATATAATTTTGACATCAAATTATTAATATGTATATATTTTTTATTCGTCTTCTTCAATTGCTTTTTACATATTTTCAGGTTGTTTTAAAAGTTAAGTATCCATTACTGACACTTTATTCACGAATTTTAAGTCTTTTTAAAGTATATAGAATATATTTTTATGTACATACATATAATAAATATAAATATAAACGTTTTTAAGATAATAAAGCTTGACGAATTTTTTATTTTTATTTTTTGTGCATGTCCTTTTCTTTATCAAAAAGAAAATGAAAATATGATAAATACGAGTAAAAGCTGCAACGTTTTAAAATGATGATACGTGTTATTAAGCTTCTAAATTTTTGTTTTTTTTTTTTTTTTGTGAATGTATACATATGTTGGGTGTATGTAGTGGGGGAGAATTATAGTCGAAAATTGTTTTTCTTTTTTTTTGAAATATAAGATAAAATTTTTATGAAACAATTTTTTTTCAATTTCAAACATATTATAATCGTGTGATAGTTATAAACTTATTTTATTGTACATAACTTTTTAATTAATTTGAAGTTTATTTGAAAAATAAAATATATTCAGCGGTATTCATTGTTTGTATTTTTTTTTATTTTTTTTAAATTTCGAAATAGAATTTTTAGTTTTTTGTAACGTTTTAATGGTTAAATTGAAAAAAAATATCAGATAAAAATTTTCAATATTTTAAAATGAATAATGAAAAATTTTCACAGAAGTTTTAATTAGTTAAAAAACAGCGGCCATTTATCATATAAACCATTTTTTATATGTATAAATTTGAAATGAAGGTTCAACATTTTTTTCCGGTTTTTAAAAGGAAAAATTTCAAAATACCCAATTAAATAAATTAAACAATATTTTATTTTTTTGCTATTGAGAGAATTTGCCATGAAAAGACCTTCATTTTTTAAATTGACTTTTTTTTTTTCAATTAAATTTTATACATTTGTTGGAATTAGATTTTTTTTTTTTTCGAATATGCTCTAGAATTCTACTAACAAAAATTAAATCGATATTCATTTTCACCTCTTGCATATTTTATAGAGTTATTTATTTTTTTATTTGTTTTTGCAAAAAAAAAATATATATATGTATGTATGTGTCAGTCTTTTATTTCAAGTTTACTTATATTTTTCTGTACATGTAGGTTTGTATACATAGTAATCATTTTTTTTTATCGTTTTGCACTTTCACCATGACCTTTGTCCTAAATATTCTATATGATCCTTCTACTCGTATTTTGTTCAAAATAAAAATATAAAAAAACAATTTATGGTCTCATTACAAAATTTTCAATCTAATAGTCTTTTTTGTGTTTTTTTTTATTATTTTGTTTTCGTAACATTGAAATATTTCTCGAGAAAGAAAAAAAAAACAAAAAATCCTTATAAGCTTGTTAAAAATAATAATTCTCAAGAAAAGTGAAAAATCTCAAGAATAAGAAGAAAAAATTAATACACGACCGCAATGAAGGCAGTATTGCAAAAAAGAAAAGAAAAGAAAAGCGAAAAAAAAAAAAGAGAAATTTAAGAGCATAACGCGCATTAAATGCATAATAGACGATAAAAAGAAGTTACTAGGTTCATTTTTTTTTTATTATTGGAAAAGTACTTGGCATGAAAAATGAAATTGCTATCGATTACTTAGTTTTTTTCTTCTTCACTTTTTTACATTTTATTGACTTCATGTTATTTTAAATGTTTGTATTCATTTTTTATACCTAATACATATAAGAATTAAAGGAACAATGCCAAAAGCATACTACATTTTTTCTCTATATTTTTTTTTTATTAAATAGTTTGTACAATAATTATCCAGTAGAAAATGAAAATTACATGAAACCAATAAAGTATCTTTGATTATATTAGTTAAGTAGTTTACAGAGATTGTATAACATATATATGTACTCAAACTTACCGTACAATTTTATTTTATTATTATTATTTTTTTTTATTAAATTTAGGCCATTCGATAGATCAAAGATAAAAATTTGTTAGACATGAGCAAATATAATACATAATATCTTTTTAGTAATAGATGTACATATACTATATTTTTTATTCGTCCTTGTTTCTTATTTTTATTTAATTTTTTTTATTTTTTCCGAAGAATATTTGTATTTAGGTAAATTAATTATGTTTACTGTGTAAGTATTCCTTTTACTCTTTTTTCTTTTCTTTATTATTTTTTTTTTTATAATTGAATATTACACTTGTATCGTAAGTAGTGAGTTAATTATGCTAATGGATGAAATTAATTTTATTACACAAAATTTTCAATTGATGTTATTTCATGCAAATAATTGTATATGTACATACTTATATAAATATCATACACCTTTACTTACTTAATATAATTAATAACTATATAAATTAAATTATAATTGATTACATAGGAAAAATAATACAAAAAAGAATAGATTCAGGTAAGTTTTTTTTTTTAATGATTTAATTTTTTTAAAAAATTTCAAAATCATTGATTTGATTCTATATTTAATTTAAAATTTATTTTCTTCATTTTTGATTTGAATATCCTTTATAAATGATTTTTATTTAAATATACAAATAAATACTTTTTATTCTCATTCACTTTTCTTTTAGAATTTTGTTGTTGTTGTAATCATTTAATTTATTTAAATTAATTTATTGTAATACAACGTTGTTTTTTTTTATTTTGCTTATTTGCAAAAATAATTTTTTTTTTGTTTATTTAAAATAAAAAAGAATCAAGTTTTAAACTTTCTGGAACATTTTACTTAAAAGAAATAAATAACGTCAGAGAAATAGGAATAAAAAACAATGAATAAATTCAATCTTTCTGGAATTATTTTTTTTTATTCTCATTTAAAAAAATAATAATAAAAAATAAAAATGTAATTAAATGAATGTTAAATATTCAAGTACTTTTTATTTTATACATTATTATAGTTATTTACTTTTTGTTGTTGCTCCTTAAAATCGATAACATCCATAAAAATTATTTATACACATATTGAACAGGAAAAAAAAATAATATATATAAATAAATAAATATGATGAATAAATAAAAATCGAGAGAAAAATAACGTAATTTAATATATAATTTCATTTTACCTTGTTATATGTATATATTTTTTTAAAAATAAATTTTCAGTTTCTTGTGAACGATTAAAAAAAATAAACACAAGGTATGGTGTATCTACGAACAGGAACTGAAACAAAAAAAAAAAAATTAAAAAATAACAACATACAATAAACTATATACATAGATATATACTAGGTGAGTAAGAAAAAAATGAAATACTAGAATGCACGGTACAGCAGCTATACCTATATAATATGTGAATGTATGTATGTACTATGTAAGTATGTATTTAATTCAATATTTTTTTTGATTTCATATTTTTTCTACAGCATATTTTCTTTTATAATATGAATTAAGTTTGCGTTTTATTTTCCTTATTCCTTTTTTTATCCTTTCTTTTTGTTTTTCTTTCTATTTTTTCATTTATATACTTTTCTGGTTTTCTTGAAAATCTTTTTTTTTTTTTTTTGCGATTTAGTTTTTCTTCTGTTTTTGCGATTTTTGACATTTTGAGTAACGAGAAAAAGTTTCATGTCATGAGCTTTTTCTTCTTCTTCTTCTTCATCTTCTTGTATTTGCTATTACATCCTTTTGTTCTTATCCTTGTTTTTTTCTTTTTAAATTTTTCTTTCAATGTATAAAAAATATTGTATATATACATACCTATATACAATTTTTTTTTATCTTACGGTTTTCTTATCCTTGTTCAAATAAGTATGTGATAAAAATCATGTTATTTGTTTAAAAAAATACCACTCCTTATGTATATGCACTGCACACACAAAAACTTACATATAATAACACATTTTTCTATCTACATAGTTAGTGTTTTTTGTTTTTGTTTTTATTCTTTCGTTATATGTACATACAAGTACAGGTTATGCATATTTTATTAAAATATTATATACATGTACATAGTACATACATACATAAGTAGTTTAAGCGACAAAAATAAAAAGAATCAAGGAACAAAAAAAAAAAGGAATATGAAAATATTATTTTAAGGTTCATTACACGTAAATATGTTTGTGTATGTGTGTTGTATGTGGGTGTATGGTAACTCATTTTATAACGATCATTTGTGAATTCAATGAACTTTAAACTTTACGAATAGTAAAATTATGATGTCTTTATTTTCATACAAGAAAAAATGAAAATTTTGCAATGAAAATGTAACATTTTGTATAAGGATTTATTTTTTGTTTTTGTGAAATTTTATACTTTAATAAAATTCTTTGAATTGTGTATTTAATTTGAAGATAAATTTCCATTATGATATTTCAATGGCACCACAGGGAATAACAAACATGTCCAATTTTAGTATGTACTTTAATTGAGCTAATTTACACTGTGAAAAAATTGAAGTAAATAATAAAATATCTTGTAAGTAAAAACTTAAAGTTGAAGGACAAAATCAAGAAATCTTTTAAACTTTTGTTATTTTTTTCTACCGAAATTTTATGATATACATACATACATAAGGCATAAGACTTCAATTTTAAACCTTTCAGGAAGTTTAAATATTCAATAAAACTAATTAGCTGTGTTTGTTAGATGTTTGCAATTTACGATACTTTTCAAAATTATATCATTTTTATCAAACACATTATTTGGGATATATTTTTCAATTAATTACCAAAATTGAAATTGTCTCAATTTTGTACAAGTTGAAATCGATAAAATCTAAAAACAAAACAAATCAGATTTTTGTTTGTTTGTTTAACTTTACGATGTTTAACAATGATACCGGAAAATTTACTTTTAATACAATTATTTTCATGTTCTATTTTTATTCAACCATTAGATAAATTGCCTACTATCAAATTTCATTGAATAACGAACTATATGTACATATTATGTTAATTCACTTTTTTTAAGTTTTTCTTTTTATTTTGGGTTTTTTTTAACCTTGTTTTTATTTTTGTTTTGTTTTGTTTTTTTTTTCTTCAGATAAACATTATATTAAACAGTCTGGATCTAATTTACTTTATGAACTTTCATATCCTTATAAATATGCATGTGTATGTGTGTATGTGTACAGTAAATTTCTGTAAATATTATATTAGATGTATGAATTATACATACATACAAACATATGATACATAATATCAATTTCTTTATCCATATTCATAGTCGAAAAAAAAAAAAATTCATATATGTATATACCTAGTGCTATATGTGCTATGATAAAAAAAAATTTCGAAAAATTTATAGAAAGGATCTGACACAAATTGCTGACTACTATCATAATTTTATAAACGTGCAAACACATCAGAAAATTTTCAAACTTAACTAACCCAACATGGTGAATTGTACAATAAGTGTAGTGTGTGTGTGGTGAGTGGTAGTATACACAAACTTCGAACGTATATGCACATGTAGCGATTCGAACTAAATTAAACCAAACACGTCTATAAAGAATGGACTTTCAAGAATCTTTTTATTTATATATATTATATGAAATAGCCTAGTTTGTGTTTGTTAAAATAAGGATAATTTTTTGTTTAGATTTTTTTTTGTTTTTCAAGTAATCAATTAATGTTATCACAATACTAGATTTTATTCATTGGTGGGTGGTAAAAGATTTTTAAAAAAAAGAAAGAAATAATACAAGTCTGAAATGAACTTAAATTGACCACTTTGATGCTTCCTTTATTTTTTTTCTCCTTCAAGAATATTCGCTTTTGAGCAATCATTGAAAAATGAGTTGAATAAACGTTAATTAAAAAAAACAAAAAAGGAAAGAAAAAAAAATAAAAAAGTTTGGATGCTGTAAAAGCAAATCAGTTAGATGGAGTTCATTCTAGAAAGGAAGAAAATGTGAATAAAAAATAATAATAAACAATAAGCTGATAGACCAGGAAAGTTGTTAAAGTTCTATAAACAAACTTTATGATAAGAGGAAAAAAATGTTTATCCTAATTTTCCTTCTTAACTATTTTTTTTTTTTTTAGGAAGTTATGAGATAAAATAGTCCACGAAAAGTCGAAGTTACGTTAGTTAAGAAGGAGCGGTTTGCTTTCATAGGAAAAATATATAGAACGAAAGGACGAAATGAATATTATGATGCGGGTGAATACTAAAACAGAAAAATAAAAAATAAAAGCAATTCAAAATATAAAAAAAAAAAACGTAACAAAAATACAAAAATAAAAGACAATATGAAATAAAGTTGAAACAAAAGCAATTATCACAACTACAATATATACGGTGGTGATGGTTACAAATAAAAGAAATTTAAGTAGAAAATGAAAAAAGAGAAAAGGAGAAAAAGAAATAAATAAACTGAATAATGTATAGAAAAATAAAATAGGAAAAAAAAAATCAGAACGATGGACGATTGAGGATAATAATTATGATGAGAGAAGTTTGTTCAATGACATACAATAAGACAAAAAAAAAAGATGCTGATGATTATTATGATGACTGTATAACTGTACAAAAATAATATAATTATATCAACGAAGACAAAATGTTATAATAATGTAAGAAAATTGGGGAGAATATATGTATAAGTCTTGGAAAAAAAAATAACACATAGAAAAATATATAACAGAGAAGCTTACTATATAGCTAGTATAGAAGATATAATACTTACATAAAAATAAAATATCATAAAAATTATGAAAGTTAAATTGCAATGAAAATAAAATGATATATGCCATCGAGGGATAAGAGATAAAAGTAAAAATTGTAATATTATGAAAAAGAATAAGGGAAATTATTAAGAAATAAAAATGAAGAAAAGAAAAAATAAAAATTTATTTAGTTTTTCTGTACTTTTGTCATTTTTTTTTTTTTGTTATTTTTTTTTTTGTTATTGTTTTAATTCCATTTTATTTTCCAAGGAACATCAAGTGACATCTGCAAGGATCAGCAATTATATTTGTCATAATTTAAAGTTTCTTCTCAGATTAAATATACTTTTATATATGTTTTGGGGTGAAAAAATGATGACAAGAAGAAAAAAGAAAATAAGAAGTCGACAACAATAATATAACGAACGATGATCTAATGATAATAATGATGATGACAAAAAATAATAAAAAAAAATATGTATATACGAGTATATGTATGACATTTTGCTGGTCAAGCTAAAAAGTTTACATTTCTTCAATTTATTGAGGTTATAATTTTCCTTTTGTTTTTTGTTTTAATTTTTTAAGCCGTATATTGTTAGATAAATATAAGATAATTAAACAGAAATAAAAATGAAAAGGAAAAAAAAGAAGAAAAAATAGAGGAGATTATCTTGACAAAAGTTTTCTTGACTTGCAATATGATTTTAAGGAACAAAAAAACCAAAATTGTTTATACAAAATTTTGTGATTTTTAGTTTTGCAATTATAATTTTTTCATTAGAAAAAAAATTCTTTATTAAAATATTTCATCAGAAGGTTCTTTACAAAAAAATAAAAGAAAAAAAAAACTACATAATTACTTATTTATTGTGGACAAAGCTCTTATCTTTATCGAAGAAAAACATTTTGTTTTTTCATAAATTAGATTTCATGTCAGCGAATTTATGAAAACCAAAAAAATAATCCATAATGCATTAAATTAATTTTTTTTTTGTATAAATTTCATTTCCTAATAAAAAAATAGTATTATTCAAGATATAGCTACTAACAGAAAGTATATACTCGAATTTTTTTACATACATAGTATGTAAATACAAATATGTATACCATACCTCTATATTAACTTTAAAACCTAAATATTTTATTGAAGTGTGAAATTTCATATATGTAGAAAATAAAACAAAATTACATGTGACATAATTTTTATATCCTGGATGAAAAAATAGAAATTGCATATATGTATGTATGTACCTACTATATATTTTATACATGCGCATATAAATAGTTTTGAATATTATACATTTAGTTAGTCAGTAAGCTACTGTTTTTATTTTTTGTTTATTTGAAATTCCCATCTACACATTATCAAAATGACAAAAAAAACATGATTTTCATGACAGGGAATTTCTAAATTTTCTCTATAAATGTATACGTATGAATAATTTTATTAAAATATAATATCTTTATTATTTTTTGAAAAAAATTGTTGTTATTTTTTGTGTGCTAGCCAAATAACCATTCATTTCAATTTATGTTTTTTTTTTCATTCAACTATCATCAATTTGTTTTTGCGTATGGATGATAAAAAAAAGGTAAAAAAAAGTCATATGAAAAAGCACACACAAAAAAAAAAAACGTTAAATATAGGAAGTTGTATAGTTTTAAAAGTATTTCATCATTAAAATATCCGAAATTGATAACATGTGAATATTAATTTTATCAAAACGTTTATATTGAAAAAAAAAAAAAAATCGCGGAAAGAGTGTGTTCGAAAACGCATGTTTTGAGGCAGTTGCCTCAAATGTTTGAAATGACAGTTACACGTATATCGAAAGTGTTTAATCAGCACGTAAATCAAGGTGTTGATGCATGAAGATACAATATCAGATTTTAAAAAACAAAATTTTAGAAAAAAAAGCATACTATCATGTATGTATCAATCTTGCAAATAATGTGTTTATTGACTATGACAGTCGTAATATTGACGTTTTTAATTACGGCCAGAATTTTATGGATAGTTGATAAGTTTTTTATATACTCGTATAATATGCATTATATAAAAAATTTTTAATAAATTTAAAAGACAAATAAAATACAAAATACATACATAATTCATATATGTACATAAATAGAATGAAATATGTATTTGCAAAAAAAAAATTGATGAATTTCATAATCCAATGAGTATTCATGAGAAAAAAAAAGGATATATTTGATGTATATTAGAATTAAAAATGATCAGACATAAAAAATGTATCTACTCGTCATATATGTATCATACAATCTATAATACATGTACATAATGCTTTAACGATGATGTTTAGAATTTAAATTAATATTTATCAATATTAGCAAAATATATTACGATGACACATTATAAGAAAATAAAGAAGAAGAAGAAAATCGAATGAGAAAAAAATATCTAATATGAGAAAATTAAACTGAAAATCTAATAAATCAATATATGCAAGAAAGAAGCAAATACACTCATACACATACTTTTCATATGTGTATGATATATAATAAATAAATGGATATGATATGTAACATGACATCTTGATAAACGAATTATTGACATTTCGGATAATAATGATCCTCAGGGTTTTGATAAATAGTGTATGTGGTATGTATGTTGTAAAAGTTGCATTTTATTTTTTATTTATTTATTATTTTTTTTTTCATTTATAATTCATGTTTTGCATTTTTTTTGTTGTTGTTTTTTTATCGTTCATTTTTTTTTTTCAATTGGATATTCTGTTTATATATTTTTCATTTGTTTGTATTTACATTTCAATGACATTTGAAAAATAAATAAAATATAGAGTAAGAGAAAAAAAACAAGAAAAAAAAATTAATAAATAAAAATAAATGAAAAGAATACGAATATTGTGCTACAGGAAAATTCAATAACTATCAATTTGTTAACGTTAAGTTTTATAAATCGATTGAAATATGAATGTATTGTATATTGTGTGTTATTTACTACCACTATTCAAATTCTTCAATGATTTTTTATTCATTCTTTTTGCATTTTTTTTTTATTTTGTATTTTAGTTTTAATTCAATGTTGCATATAGGATGCATACATACAATAACTAATGGAAATATTGAGCAAAATAAAGGAATTTTTCTATTTAAAAAAAAATCCATCTTTTTTTTTTCATTTAATTTTTCGTTTTATTCATTCATTTTCATTAAAAAAGTTTTTAAATACATACACAGATACCACACACTACATACACAAATGTATGTATACATTTAAAGCTATAAATATATAATGTATGTATAGTTTCAAGAATATATCAGTATACGAGTACATATATATTGTACAGTTGTTGTTATTGTTTTTTTGTATGTGTGTATTATTATTTCCTAAAAGTATGTAAAACAATTTTAGTCATCGAATGAAAAAAAAATCTATGTAGGTATACATACGAGTATAGCTATGTATGTGTATATACTACTGTGGGGAAAAAAACCGAAACAAGTATTAAAAAGAAAAAAAAAACAAGTAAAACAAAGAGTATTTTACTAGGACTCTCAATTAACTCATGCGATATTCATGTTTTTTTTTTTCATTTCAATATTTTATTTTAAACTTTTTGTTTTGTTTTTCTTTATTTTATATTGTCTATTTTTTGTGTTTTCAAACCAACTTTTTTTTTGTATTCACTTTAGTATATATTTAATATCCTTTGTGTGTATTGATGTATAGTATATTTTTAGGCTTTTCTAAAAAATTAAGTTTATTGTTCATATGATAAAGAAATACAATACACATTCATATGTGACACATCAATGTACATATATACATACATAATATATAAATGTGCTTATGTCCTTTTTATTCGACTTTTTTTTCTTTAATACTGAACATAAATTGACATATTGATATATGTATTTATATAGAAAAAGTCCAATGCCAAAATAGTAAAAAAAAAAATTTCAAAATGGAAAACAATGAATCATTGGAATTGTATGTTGTTGAGCCAACAATTTGTTTTATTTGTGATCAATATTTACGTATTATGCAATTATTAATATTGTCAATTATGCTATATGTATGTATGTATAAGTATTTTTTATTTTAAAGTATTTTATAAAGTTTATTGGACATTATATTTAAGTTTTTGAAAAAAACTGACTTTATTGTTCTTCCTTACTGGTATGCTTATTTCTTGTCAATATTTCAAAATTCTGGGAAAAGTTTCAGTTCAAACAAATGTTCATTGTAAAATTCAGAACTTTGTATTTAAACAGTTTTTCGATATTGTGTTTGTCAAAAATTTTTTTTTTCAAATACTTTCGATGTTAGAAAATCATTAATTATCACAAAAAACTGAATATAATTCGAACTAATTTTTCTCTAAAAAGATAATATAAATCTAACTGTTAAGTAAATTTTTTATAATTTCGAAAGATTCAATTTAGCCTAAAAGTATGCTTGTGTTATGCAAATATTATTATTTTATTTGAAAACGAATTCATATTAAGTGATTACAAGCCTTGTGTTTGAATTTCAAAAATAATCTTCAAAAATTATCCTTAATTTAAAAAAAAAAAAAACAATTGTTTGAATTAAAAAAGCTTCCACATGAATTGATTTACAAAAAACAAAAAAAAATGTATCCTTTAATTTCACATAAAAAATGTTATAGTAATTTTTATCTTATATTAAATTTTTTATTAAATTTACAGAATTATGTACATATTATATGTTTATGTATGTATATATGTAGTAATTTTCTAGAGAGGAAAAAAAATTTAATAACAATAATTAAAAGAGAAAGTGCATAATATATGTACGCATATACTCGTATGTATGTATATGAGATTCATTTTTATATTACGCTGATGTAATCAAGAATAATATAATATATGTGGGTACTTTTACTACTTTTTAAATGTTTTCTTGCTGACTTTATTTTATAAGGATGTCAGGTACAAGTATAATGAACGTACAAACACATATACATACATAGTATATATAGTACATACATAGGATACAAATTACATACATTGCACAATATCATTTATTTTCTTGGTTTAGCCTACTTTAACAATTTTTTTTTCATTATTATTTTTTTTTTTCACAAAGTATTTTTTTGTTTCAAGAACTTCACTATCATCATCATCATCAACATCATCATCATCATCAACAGAAACATCATCATCAGTATATTATTTTGTTTTTGTTTGCAAGCTTTAGGGTGAAATTCATTTGACCTAGTGTATGCATAACATACACAAATGTTTGTACACATGTGGAAAAAAAAATGTAACTATATGTTTTTTATTCTTCCTTTTGTTTCACTATATACTTTCTACTTTTACTTTTTATAAATTAAAATTAATGTTAGAAGGATGAAAATGTAGATGTTTTTTTTTTATAAGAAAAACAAGTAAAATATATAAGATTTTTTTCTTAAATAAAAATTTAAAAAAAATATTAACAAGAAATGAAGGAAAATTTTCACTTTGATTCTTAATGTAACATCTTTTTATATACATATTATGTATGTACATATGTATATGTATAGTACTTACGTAAAAAATGGAAGAAAGTAAGTATATGACCTAGTTTTTTTATGTTTTCTCAAAAAATATGTCAATAACCTGTCTATTTTGTAATTTGAGTGCAATTTGATAGGCGAGAAAATTGAATATTATTTGCCTTGTGTGTAGTTTTGTGTTGTACATATACCTACATACTCGTATGTGCTTATAAAATTCATGATTATGGTGAATAATAAAGTAATTTGAACAATAGAGGATAAAATATGATGCACACATGTATGTATGTATTTTATATAACTATATATGTTGAAAATATAATCACATTGTTATGCCTAAATTATGAAACATAAGATAGGTATTTTATGTTTGTAAATAAAAGTAAACATCTACTCCGTTGGTTCTACGTGTATATACATATATGTTACATATTTCTTTGAATAATAATATTCTTTGTAACGGAAGTGTAACATATTTTAAAATACCTACATACTCGTACATATGTAAAATTGTTAAAATTGTATGCATGCATTCATGAATACAATTAATTAAAAGGAATATCATGTAAAACATATGAATAGAAATATCCTTTTATTTTTGAAGTATGTAAATATTTAATAATTTCATCGTTTTTTTTTTTTTGTAAATATAATGGAAAATTCTATGAGATTTTTTTTTTTTTAAATAGAAATAAACAATACTTGTGGTGGTGGTACAATTAAATAAATTGATATTGAGAAATTTAAAGCTTATTTGCTTTAAAACTATTTTGTGCTTTTATTGTTGTTTACTTAAATTACAAAGTTTCACCCATAATGTATTGAAAAATTTATAAAATGTTTATGTTGTTACTTTTTGAAGGAAGAAAAAAAATTTTTTTCCTTTCAATAAATAAAATTATGAAATTTTTCGAAGAAGATTGTATTTTTTGAAATAATCTGCAAACGAATCTTCTCAAGTTTATTTAAATTAAAAAATACCAAAAGTGTATTTTTTTTTAGACTTGTTTGCATAAAAAAAAGAGATTTAAATTGCAATATAAATTTTTTTTCTGCATTTATTTTGTAAGGATAATGAATGAAATCGAGAATAAAAATTGAAGAGATAAAGTGTATACTTACAATGTGTGTCAAATAAAACTTATCAATTAAAGAAGTAGGATTTTTTAAATAAAAAGTGCTTAAATCGATTACTCTATGACAGTTGACGTCTACGAAATTTTTGTTTGTCATTTTGAAACTTTTAGAAGCTATAGTAGCGTACTATAACTTTATTCCAGTACATTTTTTCAATGGAATTTTCTAAACGGTCTTGTTTGACACAAATCATAAAACAAAATGTTGTGTATTTACTATTTTCTAGAGAAAATGTATTTAAAATTCAAGAGAAAAAAAAATTGTGTACATTCAAATCATTCATGCAAATTTTTTATGAAATTGTTACACTTTTGAAATTGAGGAGAAAAGGAAAAAAAAAATAGAAAGACCGACCACCCAGGACTGTTTAAAATTTTGTTTTTCATATAAATCATATTTTAATATTTTCTTCATTTATTTACTTTCCTTTTTTATTTTATTTTTTAAATTCTATTTAATGAGTAAATATGAGTAGGTACACTCTTTTTAATTTTCACGATTTTCATTAAAATCCTACAAGTACCTTTTAAGTATGCAACGTATTATTTTCCTTTTGTGTTATGATTTCAATATATTTTATTAAATTCTTTAAGGACTATTTTTTTTTTGTTTTATCTATATTCTTTTTTATTTTCTAACAGACAGACAAAAATAATTCTATGAGTGAACCTTTAATGCAAATTTACTATATGAAGTATCATATTACGTTTTGTGAAATGAAAAAAAAAAGAAGAAAAAAAAAAAGAAAAGGAAAATCTTTTTCAAAAAGAATTTATATTTTTTGTTTTTCATATTTTATTTTTGTTTTTTCAGTTTTTTTTTTATCTTCTTAACCAAATGCCCTTAATCTGAGGGTGTGTATCTATAGTTTTCTTTTTCTTAGTTTAAGTCTTTAAACTCTTTTAATATTTTTTTTTTTTTATACAGATAAAAAAGGATAAACGTAAACGAAAAAGGACGACAGAAAAAAATAAAAGCTTCAGAAGAAAAATAAATGAAAATTTTCAAATGAATGAAAACAACATTTTTCTTTTTTGTTTATAAGATAAAAATTTGTAAAAGATGACAAAATAAAATGTTGAAGAAAATAAAAAAAAAATAAAAAATCTGGCAAAAAAAAATGAAGAAAGCAACGGTTCTTTTAGGTTCTTATGAGAAGAACATTTAAAATGAATACATAAGAAATTTAAAAAAAAGAAAATAAAGAAAATGAAAAATTTTCTATTTAGAAAAAAAATTTTTACTTGGTTTTTTTTTGGTTTTTGTTGTTGTTCAAATAAATATTTCTTTATCTTTTACATTTTTAATGATATGATGAGTAAAAATTTTAAATTTTTTGTCTAAGATTCAATAAAGGATTTTAAAATAATTTATTTAGAAGATTGTATTAATTTTTTCTTTCAAGTTTGCTAGGATATTTTATATTGAATGGTTGCGGGCTCTTTGAAAATTCCAATAAAAATTAGTTAAAAAACAAAGCTTAGTTTTTACTTTAAAACCATCAAAAACACATCCCCATGAAAATCTATAAATTTTTATTACTTTAAGAAAAATAATTTTTCCAATTCTATTTTGCTTTTTCTTCTTAAATTAATAATTAAAAAGTATTTTCTACCTTATTTGCAATGTAAGTATCATATAAACTTGTTCTCTATATACTCGTACTTTTACAAATTATTCTTTTAATTTTTTTGCTGGTATAGAATTTATAACAGTATATGTCTGCATAATGCAGTAAAAAATAAAATCATTATGTACGCATAATAAAATCATTATGAATAATTTTTATTTTTATGAAAAAAAAAATCAGTTTTTTTTAATGATGATTAAAAATAAAGAATTATTTTATATATTTTTTTTACAATATTAAATGATGTCCTAAGGCAATTTTGAATGCACAAGAATCATATGTACGTATGTATGTATATGTATATCTTTCATATATTAAAATTTCATAAAAATATAGCATTAATTAACTTTATTTCATTCATTTCAAGCATCATCATAATATGTTAACATAAAATAAAATTACCAGAAAAAAAAATCCACATTATTATCTTTTCGCTTTTTTTTTTTTGCCATACTGAAAAAGCATATTTATACATTGTGTTAAAGTCTCTTTTTTTTCTACCTGTTAGTTAGCTAGTTTGTTGCTAATGAATAAGAATCTAAAAAATTTCATAATACATACTAAATTGAAATTCTAGACAATATTTTGTGATTACTTTTTTTTTTTTTTTGCCCCTTTTATTGTAATTTTTCCACATTATTTATTTTCTTGTTAGAAATTTAAAAAAAAAAACATACATATAATGTACAATTATAATTAAACCATAAAGTCAACATAGATACATAAGTATGTAAAATTTATCTACTATAAATAATAGGACTAGGAGTAGTATATATACACATACACAGAGAGTGTTAAACATCTATAATCATAAATAATTGGTGAAACTAGACTTTTTATCTTAGTAAATTATTATAGAAAAAAAAAATTTATACTCGTATATGTAATATGAAAAGTTGAAAAAAATATTTACTATGAATAAGGATCGAGTTTATACGAGTATATACATGTATATGTACTAGAGCATTTTGTCGTCATTAAAATATCACAATTTAATATTGTTAAATAGTTATACTCCCTATACTCATATAATTATTATTGGTAAGTTATAATGTACTCCCTTTTAAATTGCTTGAGATTTGTTATTGGATTTTAAATAAATTTTATTTTTCATTATCGTTTTTTGTTTAATTTTTTTAAATCAATAATGATATGGGCAGTCAATGTAATGACAGTAAGTCAATGGCTTGTCACAAGTATTCATTCAATCCATGTTTCACGATGTCATTTTTAAAGTTTTACGCTCATAAGCTTATACATTATAAGTGAATTGCACATGGTATTTCTGAAAGATTTATTTAAAACTAGATTTTAAATAACAAAAGTTTAAAATCGACATCCTATAAGTAGGCTAAGAATATGCAATGATTTTTAATTATAAACTTTTCCATTTATCTACACTAGGTTTAAGGGTAAAAGCGGTGAAATCCTCGAGCACTGAGACAGCAAATTTCATTGTACTCAGCAGTCAAAATCCCTTTCTCTAGTAGAATTTTTTAGTTTTTCTAATAAACGAGAGAACTCCATTCAAATATTGAGAACAGGTGTCTTCTATTCTTACTACGTCAGAACACCACTTACAAATTCTTATTTTGGATAAGACATTTACATCTTCTTAATTTCATGTACTCTGGCAGCCTAGACATGGAATATTCTGTGGAATTGATGATGATGATGATGATGATAAATTTCAATCAAAGCAAAAATCACCCTGTATCCTTCTGTATATGTTATATTTTTTAATCATGTAATATTCTTAAATTAAATAGTATACTATACAAGATTGAATGGCAAGGAACGAATGATCGTATTTGTAATGATTATAATCATTAGTGGTTCACAGCATGATTTCATCGCTTGTTATGAATGCAACTGTTTTGTTGTTATTTTTATCCTCTTTTTATAACTATCTTTCAGATTCAGATTCACTACTTCAGCTTATTATATTTGATATAAAATATATAAGTATGTATTTGTCTATATACACGGTTTTTTTTCTTCTTATTTTTTAAATTTTAAATGGCATCTACCTGTTTACAATATACGTACATATGTAGTGTAGATCATGCACTTGTTGTTAAGGATGTCTAAACGACAACGATGATGTTTGAATCTAAGATGAAACGTTAATAAATTCACATCTTCTTTAAAAAATATCATAAAACTGGTTCTAGAGAAAAAAAAAACATTGTATATATTTTTTTTTAATTCAATTTTTTCATAAGATTTTACCACTATAAAAAAATTATATACATACATATATGTACATATATATAAATATAAAATAACAACCGGATGATGAGGGACAAAAATAAAAATTAAAATATTCTCTCAGATTCAAAAAAAAAAAAAAAAAAAAAAAAAAAAAAATGAAAGAAAAACAAAACTGAAATAAAAGTAACTCGCTTAAGATACAAATACATTTACTAGTTTTTTTTGTACATATTTTATTTTTAATATGTTTTTAATAACAATACAACTCAAATCATTGGAGATTTGTTTTTTTTCTCTTATTTTTATTATGTTTTTTCTTTAATAAACTACATTATAAGATTAATACAGGTTTCAATTTCATGAAGGATTTGACATTAAGCAGGAGCAACAGCAGTAAAATTCAAAAGTAACTGACTTTATTCAGTAATAAGAAAAAATACATACATATGTATATGCATAATTATATACATATAATATAGATTTATATCAAGATTCATCGTTGATCAAATGAAAGTGGGAATAAGAGATGTTTTTTTTTGGTACATACAGAAGACAGAAAAATAAATGTATTGCGTCCGGTGTACGCGTAAGTAAATTAATTAAACATATACATATAAAAAAAAAGAAACTAAGTAAAAATTGTAAAATGTATATAAAAGACATTGTATTTTTAAATAGATAACATTTTGTTTGTATGTATATATAAAAATAATCTTATATATGTATGTAGATACTTTCTTGAATATCAATGGAATTAAACGAAAAATATTTGATATAATTTTAAATACGCAGCAGTTGCTTTATTTATAGTGAAAGATTTAAAATTAAATATTTTTATACTATGTAGAAAATAAAAAGTAACTGACTTATCCAGGATGTATTGGGTATTTGTAGTAGTTTGACTGAAGAGATACAGGTGGTTAGATCATATTTTGTTGTTGTTGGTGTTGTTTTGAATACGTTGAATTTTTTTTTTTTTTTTTGATTTGTTTTGCAAATAAACTTTTTACAAGTAATGGATTACTTGTACATTCAGTTTTTTCTGTTTTGTTTTTTACTTGCGAAAAATATAAAATATATTAAATATGTATACGATAACCAGTTTATCTAAATTAATAAATATCATAAATTATATACAAGTTTTCAGGTAAATGACTTATCAGATTTTTATAAATATTTTATGCAGTATATATTTAATAAAACTAAAAGGTGTTGAAAAGAAAAATATTTTTCTACTTTAAAATTTTTATTAAATTATAATTTATTTGAAAAATTAAAGATATTTACAAAAAACAAAATAACAACAAACAGATTGGTAAACATGCAAAGATAAAGTTAATGTATACAAACCAACCACATAGTGGGCGATTCAACATAATTTGTTTTTTTTTGCATGTGAAAAATGTCAAAAAAAAATCTTGTCATCAAAAAAAAAAACTCAACAACAGTGTATGCATACATATTTGATTTTTATATTGTTTATCCTAAATATAATATTGGTAATTTAAATACATATAAAAAACATATAAAACATAAATATTTTTTTGCATGCTACATTATCATACCACCCACATTGTAATATTTTATTTGACATTTTAAATAAAACGTAGGTGGATTATGAATTTTTATATTCAAATTTAATGTTATTGCAGAATTATAGAATAAAAAATCTTTTTCTTAAATTTTAGAAATTTAAATCCTTTTGAAGATTTTTTCATTTTTTTTTTTATTCGAATTTCTAATTGAATATTCCTATGTATATTCCATATGTAAAAAAAATTTTGAATTGAATAAATTACTGTTTTAGAATACTAAGCATTGAGTAAAATGTCATTTATTTTTCTCTAAAGCCAATATTTAAAAAAAAAGAGAGATACATAATATTGATTTTATGTAGAAGTCCTACCTTGAAAATAAACTCAAAAAAAAAAAATTCAAACATTCTTAAATTCTTCAATTTTTTTACAGTTATTTTAATAAAAAATTATTTAGTCTTTGTCATAGAAATTGAAGATCTAGCAAAATAATTAGCAACTTAAAATTCTTGAAAGGCACTCATTAGCTAATTCACATGACATGCGTTAAATAAAATATTGCCTACTCTTAGCATACTTATAGGCTTTAAAAATATATTTTTTTTTTAAAAAAAGGGTTAAAAATTAAAGAACAATTGAAATTTTTGACTTATTTTTCTTCTCAGATTTTTCAATTTGCTTTTGATAATAATTTATAATTTTCACCTTTTCGTTTCACAAACTTATTTTCGTTTTTTTTCCTTTCTTCAAATTCATTTGTCTCTTTTATATTTTCATCTTTTTTATTTATAAATTGTTATTCTTTTACAATGATTTTCTCTTTCTATTTTTTTTCTAAATTGTGAAAATTAAGTTGATTTAATTATTAATGCTTTCTCTTTACCTTTCATTTTGTTTTGTATTTATTATTTTCTTCTCTTGTTATGTGTATGTACATTGATTTATTCATATTATCAAAAATGCTTATTCTTTTCTGCTATGTACATATGTCTGTACAAATATACATAATATTAAATTTATTATCTTCTTCTTTACCAATGAGATATATTTTTATGCTGTACATAAATAAACATCTGTATATATGTACACATACTTTTCTTTTATGTATTATAAATACATTGTATAAATAATATTTACACAATACCTTACATTTTTGTGAATATTTAAATTTTAATCTTGTTAAAAAATAATGATGATGAAATTATCATTATGATAGAAAATTAAGAAGAATAAATAAGAAATAAAATTAATGTATGTATGTGTATTTATATATACATATTTAAGAATGTATCTACTATATAGAGATTATTAAATACAACTTACAAGAAAATATGTTTTGTTCAGATAATGTTATGAAATTGAAGCAGGATTAAAGAAAACAGCAAAATAAAAAAACAAAAAAAAAAAACGAAAAAGAAACAAAAGTTCTATAGCGCAAAATACAGAGAAAAAAATATATATCTGAACAAGAAATATAATTATAATTTAATAAAAAAGAAAAAAAAACAAGTGAAAAGACAACAAAAGTGACTTAATTTGATTATAATCCTGTCAGTTATTTCAATGTTGTACGAATTAATTGCTTTCAACATAATTTTTTTTCTTTTTTTTTTTGAGAGTTAAATTACCTTTTAACATCTTGAACTGAAAAAGGATATAAAGTTTATTATCTATCTTTAGCGAACAAAAAAAAAAAAAAAATAAGACAATAAACTTTCTAATATTACAATGGATTTTGCTCATTAAAAAATAAAAATTTAATTATGAAAATGAGATGACGAGCTAAGAAAAAATATATATGTACATTGTACATATACATTTTTAAAGATGAATTAACAAAAAAATATCTTAAAACAGAAGGGACGCAATTATGTATATCAAATTTATACATAAAATAAAAATATACATAGATAATATTATGTTGCATATTAAAAACAAATTAGAACATTTTTTGCTTATATCCTTAAAATACAATGTTGATTGTAATAACAAAAAAATTCATCTAAGAAAATAAAAAGGATGAAATTTAACAACAAAAGACAAAGAAAAAGTTCAAATAAAACGATTTGATGACAGTTATCTGATGCATTTAAAAATGAAAACAAATAAAATTATCCTTTAAAAAATAAAAAAAAATAAAAGTTTTTTAAGGAATGAGAAACAAAAACGTGTAGTTGTCTTCAAAAAGTAAGAAGAAATAAAAAGGATCTATTGAATTGAAAATTTCATTTTCTAAAGAACAGAAGAAAACAAAAAAATATAGCTATTTTAAATTCATTGAAATTTAATATACGAATAAGAAAACCAATTAAAATATAAATTGATAAAATTCATTGTTTTTTTCATTCTTAATATAATAATAAAAAAAAAACATAAATTGGTGAAAGTAGTCATCCAAAGGAGTAATGAATAATAAAAATTTGGTTATTGAATTTAGTTAGCAAATAAAAAAAAAAAGAATTGAATTGGTTTTTTGAAACACCCAATTTATTATGTCTATTTTGTATAAAAGACTTCTGAAAATAAAATTGAGTTGAAAAAAAATAAAAAAGTAAATAAAAACGATAGATAAATTTGTTGGAAAAGGAAAACTGAATATTGAAAATGAATTCTAAATTAATAAATTCTCTATGGGAAAAGGATTATTGAAAATATTTGTATGTATTTGTGTGTCCATTAAATAGATATGTGTATGACAACTGTACGTGTTGCTATCTATGAAACAACATTTCAATAACAATTATTTATTATTGTTGCTATACAAGAAAAAATGTCACAAAAAAAAAAAAATAAAAATAAAATGAAATAAAAAAAATTAAAAAAAACAGAAATTAAATTAAATTTGTTTATTTTGTTTTCTATTTAAGAAAAAAAAAACAACAAAAACAATTTTTTTTATTGATTCTTTTTTGAAAAGAAGGAAGAACACGATATCAAAGAATTTTGAATAAGGTATTCATTAATTTGGAAATTTTATTGTCAATTATTGATTTGAAATTCTTATATACATAATATAAGGAGATACAAACGTATGTACATAGATATATTGTGTAAGTATGCATATCAACATTAAACATAAAATACAATTGAACACGTATGTGCTCATAAGAAGAAACAATCTTACATAATATATGATATATAAATTGCATATACATAAGTGTACATACTCGAATGTATCATACATACAACCGTATATGTATGTACATATATACAGACAATAGAAATGAGGACAATAGTTCAATTATATCATATTTAATGGTAAGTAATTAATCATTTTTGAATTTAGTGTCAAGTGATGTTACATATAACATGAGATTTGAATTGAAACAGAATATAAAAGACAATATATAGGTACATACAATACGTATATATTGCATGCATATGTACTTTCATATGTAAAATAAGAAATGATGTACTGTCAAGAGTAACGTGTGTGAAACATATCTATAAGAATAAAATGAGTTTAATTACACACCTGCCAGAAATTTTTGAAAAAGCAAATAATATACCTAATTTATTTATATATATACACACACTGGCAAACTCACTTTAATACAAACACATTAAAAGTGAAAAGTAAAAAATTAATATCACTCGATGCCTAAAAGTATGCTAAAGGTATGCAAGAATTTTCTTCTTCAAATAATTAATTCACGTAAGATGATTAAAAAAACGGATAAAATATGTGTGTTTTTTTTATTGTTTCTTCAAAAAGAAAGAAAAAAAAATGACTTGTAAAAATTTTGTTTCAATTAATTAAAAATTATATCAATTAAATTTTGTATTAAAGTTTAATTGAATCGAACTTTTTTAAATTTACCAAATTTCTCTTTAACAAAAAAAAAAAAAAAAAAAATAGGGTTTTCCTTATTTCGAAAAGTTTTTCTCTCTAATTTTTATATTTTTCGGTTTTATGAAATTTTAAATTGTGTGTATACTGTTGTACATAGATATTTTTAATATAGGTGTATGAGTGTATAGAAGTTATAATTTTAAAATAAACTTTTGTAGAAAATAAACTTCTAATCAAAATCCTGTTATATTAATTTTTCTTTTATTTTCCTGTTTTATTTTTTTTTTTATGTAGTACAAGTACATTTTTTCTTTTTTTATGAAAGTTGAACAAGAAAAAGTTGAAAAATTTTGGCAAAAAAAAAAAAGAAGAGAAATGGAAAATAAAGGAAAAAGTAAGAAAAAGTACAATAGTGAAAAATGAAGCTTATCAATTTTATACTTACACGCTTCTATGCCTCTTTTATATTTCCGTAGAATAATAATACTTATGAGAAAAGTAAAGAGAAAAAAATAAAAATGAATATACATATACTCGATTGCATTCCTTTCTTGTTATCAAATTTTCATGAATAACTGCTTACTAGAAAGGAAACTATATTATCCTATTATATCTACCATTGAAAAAGAAAAACTTTTCTTTCCTATACCTAGTTAAAAGTTTCTTCTTTAATTATATTTTTCTCATAGGTTTCTGTAGTGCAGAACTAAAATTTTTTCCATAGGTATATGTATGTATGTATATTATGCATGTACATATGTACGTGCAGATATGTAGGTAAATATAGCATCACATATAAATAATTCTGTAGTTGATGCTGAGATGCAGTTTGTGCAATTGATACCTACTGCTGTGGAAAAACCTAAAATGAAAATATTTTCTTCTACAAAAAAAAAAAAAGGAAAACTTTATTATTTTTCTTTTCACCTTTTTTTTTGCCAATTTATGAACATTATGTGAAAAAATTTTTGTTTTTGTATGTAGAGACTATATTTTTAGAAAAAGTTTACTTTTCACAAATTTTCATGGTACATAAGTTGGTTTTTTTTTTTCTTTTTACCTTTGAAAATTTTATAATATAAATTTGTAGACAAAATTGTATAAGTATTGTTTGATTGTGTAATACAAGTGTGTAATACATGCTAAAGAAAAAGAAAATAAAAATGTTCATATACCATACGTTAAAAATGTACGAATGCATCGTTATGAAAGTTAAAATGACAAATTTTTACCCTTTTACTCTGTAACTTTACAAAAAAAAAAAAAAAAAAAAAAAAACAGATGTATTCGACACTTTTAGTAAAAGTAATTTACTTGCACTTTTGAAATTAAGAGAGTACATACATACATACTTTAGAAAATTGAATTTAAATGTATAGAGAAGTTCATATATAAGTACAGTCAATACAAGGAAGGAAAATTGAAAAATATACGAGGATAATGGTAAACTTTATTTAAATTTTTTGCTTCCTAAATTGAAATTCTAATGAAATTATTTCCTTTTTTTTTTTCACGAAGAATATAGTTTTTTGGTTTCTAAAGAAAATTTAATTTCCCGTGGAAATACGGTTCTTTTTTATTTATTTTTTATTTCACAGATAATTTTAGGATAGTTAATTTGAAAATAATTTTCTAGATTCTCAAGATATTTTTTGGCATTTAATATGATAAGGAGATTGAAAAAAAATGAAAAAGTTATTGTTGGCTGCTATTACGAATTGCGACTTGTCTTGTAAATTTTGTAAGGTATTCACGTTGAAATCTCATTTAAATACGTCATGCATAAAAATAAATAAATTTTGATCTGAAAAAAAAGGGCTTATTTCATGAAATCACTTTTGTAATCGAGAAATTTCTTTAAGAATTACAGAGTAAATTTTTTTCTTCTGACATTTAGAGATTCTTGTTGAAAGTATGAGGATGGTGGACAAATAATAAGTGATGTACATATAGAAAATTAATCGATTGTCAACAAAATGCAAAACTTTGTTTAATGAAAGGATTCTAACTCATTCAATAGAAATATGTATGTTGTTGTGTTTTTTTAAATTTACTAATTCATTTTTTTTTTTAAATTTTTCACACATTTTTATGCATCCAAATGACACAAAAAAACTGATTGTATGTGTTTGTATTTCGGAGCATTGTATGTACAATTTTTATTTGTTTTTTTATAAATGTGATAAAAATATATCCTTTTTTTTCATATTATTTAATTCATGTGTTATACATTTTATTATAAAAGAAAAAAAAAATACCATGGAAAAAAAAGTGCTGAATGCATTTTGAATAAAAATAATTTTCCACATAAATATATTTTTTTTTATGTAGAAAAAATACGTGATTCACTTTACTTTTTTTTTTTTTTTTTTATAAATTCAGTATGTTATATAAAATATTTAACACATATGTATGTTCTATAAATTTGTACTTTTTATTGTTAGCCATAAATTTGATTTTTATTTATTTTTTCATTATTATTAGTTTATTTTTCTGTATCAGGAAAGAAAAAAGAGTTTCATAATTATAAATAAAAGAAAGGGACTTGTCTTCTTTTTAAGAAAATTTGTTTAAAAAGCGGATTTTACTCATTCTTTAATTTTTTGTATTTTTTAAAAATTAAGCACGAGAAAGAATTTCGATTTTTAACCAAAACGTTGATACAAATTCACCTAATACTTGAAACTTTACACGTGATTTTTATGCAATTATCGTATTATACAAATGTATGTGCTGTTCAAAGACCAGAAGAAAAGACGAAAAAAAATTATCGTTTTTGCATGTATTCCATGAAATTCTTTTTTATTTTTTTTTTGTATTTTCCGATTGACACGTGACTTAAAAAAAAAATGAATATACTTGAATGTAAGTATGTAGATTTTACGGAACTATAATACGTGTACATATTTTACTTTTACACTTTATTACACGTGTTTTGAATTACAAAAAAAAAAAAAAATAAATTTTTTATTTTGTAATTCAATCTTTTCTATTTTCTATTGACAACACTTCCAATTAACTACTCATTAGTTTAAATCCTTTCATAAATATAAAATAGTAAGGAAATTCCGCATTCTTTTCATATGTGAAAAAAATCAAAGGAAAAAACAAATATGAATGAATTTTTTTTTTTTTTTTAAATTCTTTAACTGCAAAAAATGAATTTAATTTGAAGTATGAATTTCTAATTTAAAAATGTGCTTAGAAAAAATAGAATAAAAAAATATTTTCACGTTTCAAAATTCTCTCTATAATAATTTAAAATTCAACAGAAAAAATCAATTGATTGAATGAAATAAATATTATTGTTGTTTGTTTGTTCTTTTCATTCCTAGAAAAGTTGTGTGGGTGTTATTTCTATTATTATATAACACATACAGAATATTTTCTTCTCAATAATCTATATAGCAAAATACGTATAAGTACATACATACATATGTATATGTATGTATTGTTTCATTATAAATTCACTGTAAAACAAAAACATCATCATCATCGTATGTGCTATTCGTGAAAAAAAAAATAAAAGAAAAAAAACTTGAAAGTAACTTAAAGCATATAAAATAAGTGTTAGCTCTTATAGAACACATAAAACTACCACTACCCATTTATATACAATAAATGTATTCGCATATTGAATATTACTCACCTTCATCTACCTATTTATGTAAAAAAATAAATATAATCTACCTGTACTCTCCCACAGGTGCAATAATTTTCTGTGATGGGTTACTCTACAGTCTACACACAGGAGAAGTATGTACATATCTATCATGTACATTCCTTGAATATTATATTTCCTATAGGTATGCCACCCGAAGTGTACTCATCATTCAGTGTATTATTGTATATAGAATTTTTAGAGAGTTTTTTTTGGACTTGTTGTTTTTTTTACTGTCTTTTTTTTTTTCCTGATATTTTCTTTTTGCAAATCGTTTCCTTAGAGACGCCTCAGGCTGATCTGTTACATTACTGATTTTTTGTTATTTTTTCTACTTACTTTTGTTTTATTATATTGTTCAATTCGAATTTTTATTTTACATTCAATACGTATAAGTATTATAAAAATTGTCAGAAGAAAAAACAAAATATGTATGTATTCTGTTTTTTTTCCTAGTTCTTGCTGGGATATGAGCAAATTGTATATATAAAATATAATACTTTGCTTAAAGGTACTCGTATCTTATTCATATTTGAATAGTAACATGTATTACAAATTAAAAACATATATAATACACACATACACACAATAGATATAGCTTTGTTTTAAAAAAAAATTCTAAATATATATACATATATATGAATATGTATAATCATGATGGTATATTATATTTTATTATTTACAAGACAGTATTTTCAAGTTAACGAAATAAGTACCAGATCGATAAAGTGGATACCTGTCTCATTTTCAAATCAAAAGAAAATTCCCATTAGTGAAATTTTCCAGAAAGAAAAAAAATATAGGTATATGTACCTATATATTATGGATGTTTTTTGTTTTTATTTTTTATTTAAAAAAAAAAAAGGATATGAGAATAAAAACGATATATTATAGAATATTTAAATGTAACCTTATACATAAGTAATTTATTTGTTTATGCAAAAAAAACAAAAAAAAAATCAAGAAAATTGTTAGAAAAATAAATTAAATAAGATATTTTTGTTAAAGATTTCATTCTTCATTTTTTTTTTCTCTCATATCCTTTATTTTTTATTTTTATCATTTTTAAATTTTTCATTCGTTTATTGTATGTAATTTATGTATTATAAAAAAAAAATAAATAAATTTTATATAATATATAATTCATGTTTAACAAAAGTAGAATAGGTATAGGTACTATTTTTCTGAAAGGCAAATCAAATGTCTTGTGAAACAAACAAAAAAAAAAAAAAACATGAAAACTGATGAGAATTTTTTTCTATGTTTTTTTCTTTTTTATATAAATATATATTTTTTTAAATTTTTTGTTCATACTACTTAAGAACAAAATGTCAAGCATGATGTTTTGTTGTTAGAATTAAAATTATATCTATATGTACGAATAGATATAGCTATAGAAGGAATTTTTTTAACAAAATATTCTTGTACATACATACAGAATAAATTTATGTGATTTCTCATTCTTCTTTTCCCAGATAATTTAGAAAGAATATAAGAAAATATGTTATGAAAAGTAAAGGATAACAGGATGTTTATGAATTACAAGAATAACAAAAGTTTTTCTTCTTTTTTTTTTTTTTTTATCTTATAAAAATCTTGTGAAACTTTTTTCTTTGATTTCTTCATCTTACATTGTTGTTTTTTCTTATCCTTCAATTTTTCCGTATTCATTGCTTAATCATATTTTCATCTTTTTTTGTTTGTTTGTGTGTTTGTGTTTTTCTTATGGATGAAAGATACAAAACATTCCAAAAAGTATCCATTTCTTGTACAAGATTTTCTAAGTAGGTATGTACTGTAAGTTTTATAGTATTATACTTATAAGTAATTATGACAATATCTGATGGTTTGTATTTATGTAAATATGTAAACATGTAATCTCTGAGTATCTACAATTCGTTTAATAAGATTTTTCAGCTATACATATATTTACTGTTTGTTTTTGTATATACATATACCTTTTATCTTATGTTATTTTTGTCGTCTTTTTATACGACTTTGTACTGTATATATAGGAGTATATATGTACATATTATATAACATAATTTTTGTTGTTAAAACAAAAAAAAACAAGAAAATAAGTTTCCCATTAATTGTCACTTTACTCATTTATATCATTTGTACAATGGTGAAGGTCTTGAAGGCAAGTTACACGAACTCAATTAGCGAATTAGCCTCAAGGGTTTTCGCATGGAAATGGAATTTTTGATACATCTCTATATAACACATACATATTTATGTACATATATATATAAAAAATGTATATAAACATTGTTTATCAGGGACAAAATAAAGATAAAAGATTTTTATTTTGTCATTTTTTTTTTACTTTTGCAAATAAAATTAGAATAAATGAGAATATAAAAAGTAAGGATATACAATAGTATGAGAAAATTGGTTTAGGTGAGGTGAGAAGAAGGAAGAAAGAACACAAACATTTGTCTGTATCATTATAAATTTCTTTGTTTTTGTTTTTACTATAGATTTTAATTAGAGGATATTGAAGAAAATATAGAATTTCTTAATAAGGACAAAATTTGTTTTGATTATGTGTACAGTATACTTGCAGGTGAAAATGAAAAATGTAGTGAAAGAAAAAGTAGAAAAAGTTAGATATGAAAGAAAGATAATAACATAAAAATGCAATAATTAATTTGAATTTAAGAAAATTTGTAAATATTTTACTAGAAATAAATTAATTTCTTTTTTTTATTTGAAATTTTTTTTTGTTTATAAATATTTCTTTATAATAAAAATAGTATATAACGGTAAAAAATAAAAATTTTCATAATCCTAAATATCTGTAGCTATACTTAAACTTACTCTAGAAAATTTTTAGTGATTAATTTAAAAAACACTCTAAGATTTCAAAAACGATATTTTTCATATTTAATTTTAAAATTCATTTTTTATTAAAATCTAAAAAAAGAAAAAAGATAGTGAAAAGTAAATATTGTAGATATTTTCTCATATGCATTAATATACAAATCGATCAATATTGGTAAAATGATAACCTTAATGCTTTTTCATTGCATACACACAACAAGTTAAATTGCATCAACTTAAAACCATGTTTGTTGAAGACAAAAACGAATAAAAAAAAAAAGCAAGAAAAGAAAATTGAATTTATGTCACGGAAAAGTAATCAATCTTTCTTTTGTAAGTATGTAGAAAAAAACATGGTAAATAAATTTTAAAAAAACCCTTTTCAAGAGAAATTACGTAAAAAATGAAAAAAATAAAGTAAAAATCACTTAAGAAAAACTTTTCTTTCTGTTTTTCATTTGAATACACATACAAGCACATATGTACATATATGCACATATACATTAGTGTGGATAGGTGAATAAATTTTATCAGTGTTTCATATGTTCATATATTCACATTAATTTAAAATCAAATCGTAAGAAGAGATCGTGACAAGAGATTAAAAAAGGATAATAAAAAAAAAAAAACGGTACAGCGCATATCGATTAAAATTTATTTTTTTATTATTTTTTCTTTTTTAAATTTAATTTCAGTAAATGTATTTTACGTTTATCTTTTTATTTTAATTTTTGTTAAAAAGAAAAAAAAAATCAGCATTGAAATTGTAATTACAATAAATTTGAGAAAAGAAACAACCATTAATTCGTATTTGAAAGGATACGTGGTGTAGCTGTAATAAAATAAAAAAACCAAGTAAGTACATAACTTTAAAATAAAATTAATGATCGATATAAATAAATCTTGGATTTATCCTTTAACTAACCGAATCCACAATTTTTAACCACATATGTACATACATATGTCAGTTTTCTTATATGTGTGAGATGTGAAGTTTTTTGTTTAAAGAAAACAAAAAAACGTGTTCTTCTTTTTATTTTTATTTTTCTATTTTAAGTATCACAAAAAAAAAAGGATCTAATTTTTAAATTGAAAGTTACATACAAAAGAAAAAAAAAATAACCAAAATGCGGTTTTTAACCCTTTTCTAGATTTTTGGAAAGATTTTAACCACACAAAGATTATGGATATGTGGTGAATAATGAAATTATAAGGTGTACATTACAAACACATACGAAAAATAAATAATAAAAAAAAAAAGTAATAATTTTAAGAGTGGTGGATGGTTCAAAAATATTAGTGAATTGTTTTTGTTTGAGATAATAAGTTTTTTTTTTGTTTTTTGTTTTTTGATCCCTAATGAAGTATGAGGTAAATATTTATTTATTTTTGTAAAGTTTTTTCTTTTTTTATTATTTAAGAATATATTTAATTTTAAATATGAAAGATTTTAAGCTTCTTTCAGTCCGAACTGTCTTATTTACTGATACATAAAATGATTTATATACAACAACAAAAAAAAAAAAAAAATTTAACTTTGTATTCGATCCTTTTTTAAATCCTTTTTAAATCCAACAACCAATTGTAATATGTACATATGTATGTATGTAGTTGTATAGTGTATTTTTTATGTTATTTTTGTTTGATTTCGAATTTTTATATTTTTTTTATTTTCATATTTTTTTTGTTTTGTTTTGTTTGTTTGTTGTTTTTTAATAAATATAAAATTTTCAATCGATAATATATCCTTTATTTCTTTCAACAATATAAAAAAAAAATCTTTTTGAATATGTGAATATGAACATAAATACATACATATGTACATATGTATGTATATGTACCTACCTACCTATATATCTGAAGGTATTATTAAAATATAAAAATTTCATGAAAAAGCTCTTATTGTGGCTAACAAAAGCCTATTTTATTTGAATTATATTTTCCTTCTTTTACCATGTTTTTTTTTTTAATACTTATTTTTCATTATTATGATGATATGGTTCACTAATATTAAATGAGAACATTTTACTTGTACGATTTCATTTGGCTAGTTGCGGTCAAAATCTGCATTCAAAATCCGTAGTGTGTATGTCAGAGTGTGTGTTGTTTATGAGATTTAATATTTAAAATAAGAAAACGAAAAAAAAAAAACAAATTGAAAAGTTTTGAAATTATATTTTTATTAGTGTGGGTGGGTTGAGGGGCAAATTGGAAAAAAGGAAAAAAAAGAAAAATAAAAAAAAAGGATGATAAAGGTCGAATTATGAATATAATATGCAAGATTACTTTTTTTTCGGTTATTTTGATGTCAAAGAAAAATGAGGATACTGTCTTTGTGTTGTGTGCCTAACATATGGAAGATGTTTAAGGATTTATTACATTTTTTTTTACTCTTTTCTGAAGGATTATTTTCGAAATATAAAAGAGCAGTAATGTCTTTCAAAATTGAAATATATTTCTTGTTTATTTAAATATTAAATACGAAAACACGAAAACTGAACAACAAGAAAACAGGTAATTAACAACAATAAAATTATTTTTGGATTTAAGTAAAAATAAACTATTTTAGTTTCAAAACTATTCGAATCTAAATCTGAAAAATTAGAGATGAAGCTTTATTTTTAACCTATTTTTTTCAATGCCAAAAAGGAAACAAATAATTTATTTTAAAAAATAAAAATTAAATAAAATTATTTATGCTTTCTTTTATTTCAAATATTAAAAACGAAAATGAGAATAAAAAAAAAAAAAGAAATTAATAAAATAAAAATTAAATAAAATAATTATCATTTATTTTCTATATACTACGATACATCGGAAATTTTCAGATATTTAAAATTAACAAGTCTTAAATGATTACCGGAAATCGACAACTATATAAAGAAAAGAAAACGAAAAATACAAAAATTCCAAATATCATTGAGTTAGCTATTTGAAATTTAAAATGAGATACAATAATACAACAACAACAAATTAAAAAAATAAAAATTCCACTTTATACAAAACATTTATAACAAAATTTGTAATTAACCACAACACGAATTTATACAAAAGAACCAATTAAATAATATTTGAATTTATTTTCATATATGTATAAGAAAATTAAAAGATACTCGAAAAAAAAAAAATTACTAAATAAAAAGATAAAAGCATTTTATTTTTCTTTAAAAAAGAGTTAAAACGAAAGCATTTTGAAACAAATAATATCGCTTTATTCAAATAGTATGTATGTATATAAAACAATTTTAAAGAAAAGTAAATTGTTGAATGGTTCATTAGCATAATAACTTCTGGCTCCTGTAAAATGTTAATAGTGGTAGGCAATAGGCAACAGATATAGTATAAGCTAATAAAGATACATATTTTTATGTTTATGTATGTATATTTTTGTTAGTTACATTTTAAGTATTTAATTTTAAGCTTCTTACTATAAAGAGAGGTCTATTTAATTATTATAAAAAAAGAAAGAAAAGAAAAAAGATTAGATCGTACCTCAAAAACCATTTACTTTCATACTTCTGTAGTTTAGTATCTATTTTTGTGTGAGTATATGTTTTATTATGTGTTTTTTCATAATATTTAACTTCTGTCAACATAATCAAAATATACTAATCAAAAAAGGTTTTTTTTTTCTTCTTTTTTACTTTGGATTAAAATAATCATATACCACCATCAGTGTTAGTCGGTTTTAAACCATTTTTTTGATGTCTTCACCACTGCTGCTGTAATGTATTCTCTATTCTTTGACTGTTTTTTTTTTGTTTTTTAAATATCTAAATCTAAAGTGAATTTTTCAAAAAAAAAAAAATATATACACAAACATCAATATGTTATTATTTTGTTTATCTATTAAATTTATGAAATTGAAATTTGAGATCTAAATTTTTGTATCATAAAAAAAAAGATTGAAACCTAATAAAATTAAAGAGTTGAACAAAAAAAAACAAAAAATCAGTAACGGTTTAATAAATTTTTTAAATCTTCTTAAATAATGAAACCAGTTCAACATTTTTTTTTAGTTTCTTTGATGGGTCCAATATATTCATCAAAAAGTATCATCATCATTATTATTATCAACGTTAATAGATTTATGGGTTTCAATCTCAAATATCTCACACATCATCTTAATAACATACATATGTGTAAAAAGCTTAAGCTTATATTTTTGGAAAAAATATATTATTACAAAATTAAATCAAATTTATTTCGCTGTATCAAATTTTAATTTGAATTTTTCATTTTTTTTTTTTTTTTGTTGTATTGATTTTCTGTAATAAAAAAGTTAAAAAATTGTAAAATAAAAACATTTTGAAGAAATCAAATGTCACCGATTATATCGCGATCAATTTATAAATTTAACGCCTACATTAGCGGGTAATTTCGAAATATTTGTACCTTTAGGAAAATAAAAACAAAAATCAATGAATGTTTTTTTTTTTTTCAAGATAAAATACCTTTTAATATTAATTTTAAAGTCTTTTACAAGGGCATCATCATATAAACGACATTTTAATCAGCCAATAAAAGGTCTTGCGTAAACGACTACTTATTTTTTCTTCTTCTTTATCTTGTAATCATTTTGTTGTAAAATTTGTTTTTGTTGTCATGCATTTTAAAGTTATTTTTTGTTATTGTTTGAATACAAAAAAAAAAAAATAATTTTGTGCTTTCTGTTATTTTTTCTCACCATACACATTATTTATTCTTTTAAGGAAAAAAAAAGGGGTGGTAATTCATATATACTTACATTTTCAATAATATGTACAAACATATATCACATGTAATTTTTGTTTGTTTGTTTGCTTAATTGAATTGCAATTTAAGAGGCGTAATATGTTTACATACTGTTGAAATATAAATTTAGATAATTCAAGAATGAATATAAATTTTTTTTTAAATGTATGTACATATATTCACATTAATTTTCGCCCACTCGTATTTAATGATATATTTTTGTAATTTGTACATTATTTTTATTTTATTAAACAAAAAAAAAAAAAAAAAAATTCTATATGTACTGTTTAATCACATTTATTTTACACATATGAAATCCCTGTTGTCAATTTGGTTTTTTGTATTCTTAACCATCTTTATTAACATATCTTTTTTTTTTTTTTTGGACCATTTGTAGATATGCTAACGATAAGAACAAAAAAAAAAAAAAAAAACATAACACAAAAAATTGTGTAAAACCATATTTTAGGTGGGCGTATGACTTTTATGATTTTAGGATTCCTTTACAATTTAATTTATATTTTTTTTATCATTGAAAAACAAAAATTAAATGGAAAAAATCAACATACAGAATATAGAACGTTTTACATGCATTTAGCGGAAAAAAAAATTGTGAAAAAGATTTAAGATGAGATGATGTTTTGGTAGTTCTCTATTATTATTACTAACCAGATGTAATAACAGTAAATTTTGTTATTCTTTACACATTTTATACATTTTAAATGCTGACTTTATGAAAAAAAAAAAGATATATAAGTTGTAAATTTGAAATAGAATTTACCTACGTTTTTTATTACTTATTTATTTTTTTATTTTTTAATATTAAACATTTTCTTTTTCTGGATAGAAAATAGCGAAAAGAAGCAGAATGAAGGTGGGAAAAAAATTACTCAGAAAATTATGGTTGGTTTATTCACATTTTGCACTTTTTTAATGGGACTTAATGATGAATGGTTTGTAATTATTTTTATTATAAAATGTTTACAGAATCTACTTAGTTTTTTTTTTTTTTGCTTTTATAAAAGACAGGTTTTTATAAAATTTTAGAACGTTAGAAGTAGTTCGAGTAATATATGCAAACGAGTATCTAGATTCTTTTTATTTTTTGTTGTTATTTTATTTGAAAAAAATAGTCTTTTTTCATATTTTTGTGAATTTTTATCTTGAATGCAAAAAATTAAGTTGTACCTTAATGGGTATTGAATTGAAAACACACGGAAAAGTTAAACAACAATTTTAATGATTTACGTTACGTATACATACATATATGTATGTATTTATATATTGAAAACTTTATGACAAAACAAGTTTTTAGTATTTTTTTTTAATGGTAGAAAATTTGTGACAAATCTTGTGTATTTTTAGGCTGATTTTTTCATATTCGTGTAAATTTATTTTTCAAAAAATTTACATTTTTAAGAAGAAAAAAAAAATTGCATTGTTTAAAATATTCAATAAAATTTCTAGAAAATAGCTGAGCTTTAGAAGTAACTTTCTGTAAAAATATTTTATGGCTGAAAAATATTGTTAAAAATTTTGCAGAAAAGTTAAACATGTCAACTATTTTATTTGTTAAAATTTCCCAATAAAATTATGACTATGGATGTCTTAAGCTAAAATTTATTCTGATAAATTGATCATAGTAAAAGTTAAAGTAGTAAATCTTACGAACTTTAAAAAAATTAAAAAAGGATATTAAATTACACGATCCTTGAACATAATCATTTCTGTTGCACTTTAACACTTTTGTTTTCAAAAAGGTGTAATGAAGAGATATATCTTCACGATCTTGTTTAATTAAAAACAAGAAAAAACACAGGATTAAAAAATTGAATTTACACGTAGATGCTGGTAATGATTTATGACAGTTTGGTCAATGTTAATTAATTTTACAACAACAACAAAAAAAATAAATAAATAAAACCAAAGCTTTAAGGAACGTAAGTTAAAGGTATGTCAAAACAGGAAATATGATATTTCATGCTACTGAGAATTATTTTAATTTAATTAATCACTGGTGACAAAAAAAAAAATAATAAAATGGAAATTTCTTTTATATCTAAAATAAAACAATTTTTTATTTATTCTTTAAGGAATTTTTTTAAGAAAAATATTTTTTCACTTTGATTTACAACATATTTTTGCTCAAAAAAGAAAAAAAAAGAAGCGATTTTTATTTCACGATGACAAAAAAAAAAATTAAAATAAAAAGCAACGACATGACGTTAATTAATACTTGAGAAAAATAAAAAACGAAAAAAAAAAAAACAAAAAAAGTAAAGAACCCAAACATACATTTCATTTGATATATCGTCCTTTGATAAAATTTTTTTATTAACTTTACATGCATTTTTTTTTTCAGTTTTAGTTCCCCTTTTTTTTTTGATGCAGAAAATAAAACATGCACTTTGTGAAATTTTCCTCATAAATACGTATCCTGGAAGTATTCTTTTGAATTATATGTATGTATAGTAACAGGGATATGTATCTATATAACTTTTTTTTTGTTTGTAAATGAAATAAACAAAAAAAAACATCATTATATAAAGTAAAGTTTTCTTTTATTCAATGCGTAGAAGCATTATTTACATTTAAGTACTGCACTTTAACTATTTTCTGTATATAACTTTAATTTTTTTCCACCATTTCTTTTTTTGTTTTCACAATTTTCTTTTTTTATACAGTTGAGTACCATTTACTTTTGTGAATTTATATGCCTTGGTTTTATTATTATAGAAAATAATAATAAGAAAAGTGTATTACAATAGTTATATGAAAATTTTTCTTGTAAATAGAAAAATTAAAGAAGTAAAAAAAGGATATGTACTATATTGTATGAGAGTAAGAGTGTAAAATATATAATAAATAAGGAAACACGTGCTACTAAAATGTGGGAAAAAGCTTTTAAGGTGCACCCAATGCATGTCTTCATTTGCATACAATATTCATTCTTATATATGGTAATTTTCATGTACTTAGTTGAATGAATTGACATTATTTTTTTGTTTTTGTTTTTTGTCTACGTCCGTATAAATGTCCCTGTATTATTTAAAATGAATTTTATTTTACGTATTCATTTATAAAAAGGTAACTTAAGAAATGAAAAACAATTCGTAATATGAATAAACATTTTTATTTTATTTTTTTTTCTCGCAAAACATTATCGTTATTGTTGTTATGTGTGGTATTTCTAAATGGTGTGCATATATAACAGTTAAAAAAATTAATATAATGTTTCTTTTTTTTCTTTCTTTTAATTCTTTTTCTAATGTTTTATCCTTCAAGTGCTGTTACAATAAAAATCCACTCGGAATACAATTTAAAATCAGTTTTATATGTATCTAACAAGTTAAAATACTTATCACATATGTACATGTTTTTTTAATGCAACTTTTATAGTTTTATTTTTCAAAATATGCAAGATCTTTTTTTTTTTCGTAAATTATAATCACCTACAAAACCTTTCTACCACCTTCTTGTATCACTTATATTTGAGAAATGTCTGTTTTGCTTAAACTGTATTTAAAGTTATTCATATATATGAAATGTGTAAAAGAATCTATGTATGTATCCCATGTAGAAGCTTTCATATTATGTACTATGATATGTAAAATTCCTTATTCTTCCATATTTCATATAGTAATAAAATTCATATTTAACTTAAGTCAAAGGACTAAAATGTCTGCATCTATAACCTTTATAAAATGAATGAATATTATTATTAAATATACGAATGTATAAATATAAACATACATATGTACGATTGAAGAGGAGAAAAAAGGAAAAACGGAAAGGATTCAAAAGTATCTTTATATGGTGGGTTATGTAAAATTTTCTATATATAGTATTTTTTGTCATCCCTTTTTATGAAGTATATATCCTTTTTTACATATTATAATAATATTAACAAAAGTTCGTCATCATATAGGTTATTTTTTTATTTTTACATATTTCTGTTATTTGGTTATTGTTTTTATTCTTTTTAGGTGTATGCTTTTGAATGTGAATGAATTGTAACTTTTTTTCCTTTTTATTTTAACTTCACATATGATTACATACATATTTAAATTATATTATACATAATGTAAAGTATAGTAAGAGTAAGGTTTTTACATACATATGTATGTTAAATTAAACAGAAAAGGCCAAAGACATTTTACTAGAAAAAAAAGGATATTCATTCATTTATGTATATACTACTATATATACGTACAATATATGTATGTACCAGAGTGTGGAGTTGATGGTTCAAATGTAAACACATATTATGATGAGGTAATTTGTTAGGAACTAAGCAATTGTTGTACGAATTACTTATACTGACCGTTTTTTCTTCTTCTTCTTCTTCTTTTTCTTTATCCTGTAGTACTTTTCTGTATAGTAGTTTATACAGTAAAATTTATAGTGTATAAAAGGAATTTTATACATTAGAATTTAAGTAGATTTTGTTTTAGTATGGTTATGGTTTTAGGTAAATTTAAACGTGCCTTGCAAGTTAATTGGTTTATATGTCAGTCATTTCTTGTTAGAAATTACTGTTGCTGTTATATTTGCTTCTTCAATTTGTTTTTTCTCTCCCATATTTTTGCTTTCGTTTCCCTTATTTTTTTTTTCTCTTTTACAGATCCTTATAATAAATTGCAAGAAAAACCCTTTTTTTGTTAAAATTTCAATTTAAGTATGTGTGTACACTATAAAAATAAATAAAAAATCATTCACCAAACAACACAGCAGTAACAAATAAAATATAAAACTAAACTTCAGGTTAAATACGAAATTTATGTCGGAAGGAAAGTTGATTGGTTAATTTTATGTCAAATGTTGTTCCTTTAATGTTGATGACTATATATTGTTGTTTTTTTGTTTTGTTTTTCGTTTCCTATTTTATTAGTAGTATTTTTTTTTTTTACTTCTAACCAACTATTAAAGGTTTTTGCGTACATGCCAGTTGTTGAGGTTCATAAAGGATATTTACAAACGGATGCACATACACACAAATAAACATATTTTGCATAATTTGTTTTAAAGACTATTTTTGATCAATGTGAAAAAACTTCTATTAAACAAGTTGAACAAGTTAAATGATTGTCGAACAAAAACCAGAAAAAAAAAAGGATTTAAATCTTGGTTAACAATAAATTTTCTTGTGCTTGAAATAAGGTTTGTCTTTTTATTTTTGCACTACAAAGAAGGCTCCATTTTTCTTTGCAGATAAACGTTGCAGAAATTCGTATTATTCTAGATTTTTTCTTGTTCATTTTTTCTTCTTTGGAAAAGAGTTTTATATTATTCCAGAGCAAAAAAATGATCTATCCTTTTTCTTTCTATACAGACAAATATCTTCAAAATAAAGAAATATATTAATGCCTGGCTCAAAAAAAAAGTCTTATATTTTGCAATTAAATTCTTAAAAAACTTTTTTGTTTTTTCAATGAACGATGGAATTTTTTAACAATTTTATTTTTTTTATTTTTGTTAAATAAAGTTTAAGTTAAGTTAAGGTAACGTTAACTTTTGAAAAAAAAAAAAGTCTATAATGAAATAATTATCAAAAAAAAATTTTTTCACTAGAATCTTTTTCAAAGTTTTCATTTTCTTATAAAGTGAAAAAAATTTTTTATTTTAATTTTTCGTTTATTTAAGATTCTTATTTAAAATGTTTGAAGAAAAGTGAATTTTTTTTTCTTATTTAAATAAACTTTCTGTAAAAAAAAAAACTTAAATCCTTAAAAAATGGATATTTTATGTCTGTGTGGAATATACGATTATAAAAATCATCGAGTGGAAATACTTATTAATTTTCTTTTTTCTTTGGTAACAAACTTTATCTGTTTTTTTGTTTTCAATTTCCTTTTACATTTTAAATTCATAAAGTATTTTTCATTTCATTTTTTTTCTTTGTTTTCAGAGGTTAGTTTTATCAGCCTTATATTTTTTTTTACTGGAAAAACCAACACAAAGAGGAAAAAAATATATGAAAATAAAAAACTCCAGTCAAAATATTATTTGAAGAGAATTTAGAAAAAAAAAAAAGTATGAGAAATCAAAATTAAACTTTGACCATCCTTTGTAACTTTTTTGGTATGGATTTTCTTTATCATCACTTCAAACATAATTTTCTTTTTGTATTTGCCGCATTTTTTTTTCTTTTTGTTTATCTCATAAATTTACAAAAATGAAAAGAAATATTATATATAGACTTAATCTTAATTAAACCATCATATTCTTGTTTTTTATTCATTTTATTTTTTATTTTTTCATGATATTCATCTTTTGGATCCTTTTTAACTCTTCTCTTTTAAAAAAGCGTTCATATATGCATTTATTATGATATTAAAATTTTCTTATTCCATTTGATAATAATCCTTTTTTTTTCTTGTAAAATTGTTGTAGAAGAACAAATATAATACATAATTCTTTGGTCATATCCCATATCTTTTTGTATATACATACATATATGTGTGTGTTTTTTTCTCTCTTTCTAAGGGTTAAAAAGTCTTAAAAGTTAAACTTTATTCCTTAAAACTGTTGATAATTCTTAATTAAAGTTGAATTTATTCTATATTACACTTTATCTTTTCCTTTTTTTAATAATTCTCAAATAAAATAATGAGGATGCGATTTTATTTGAATTAGTTTTTATTGTTGTTGTTATTGTACATCAAAAACATCAGAAGCAAAGAAGAAAATTAGAGAAAAAAAAATTGAAAAAATTAAAATTCAATTAAAAAATTGAAAAAAGTTTGATTTTATTTGAACGATTACGGTTATAAGTAATTTTTTCAAAAAGGTGAACAAGAACAACCCAGAGTCTTCAAGGTATAATGAAATTATTTTTAAAAAAAATGCCTTTTGAAATAATGATGCCGCAAATAAGAAGCGAAAAAAAAAATATTGTTTTTATTTTTGTTGTTGCTATTCTTGAAATGTTTCAACGAAAAAAAAAAAAGAAGTAAAAGAGAAAAACAATAAATTGTTTAATTAGGCTTAAATTCTCTTGAAACTTTTAGTCTACATCTATCAAATAAAATTAATAAATCTTCTAACACTCAAGATGTTTTCGGTTAGAAATCGGCTATCATCAAAAAGAATTCATTCAAAAGCGTGTTTATAAAAAAAAAAAAACGAAAAAAAAAAAAATGGTTCAGATAAAATTGTATCTATGTATATCTTGCTTATAGCTAAAATAAAATCATCGACTATTATAAAATTATATCGTCGTGCGGTGATGAAGACATCATCTTTTTTTTTTTTTTTTTTTTGTGATTTTGTCGATGATGAGTATAACTTCATCTACACTTTAAAAATTATTAATTTCGGTTATGGATTTCATACTTCAAAAAAACACTCTTTTTTTTAAAAAAAAAATAAAAAAAGTCTTCATTGATTCTGTTAATTTTTTTAAAGAACATCATTGAACATTTTTTTTTCATTACTTTCTTCTTTTTTTTTTTCGTTTTTTCGTTATCAATTTTCCAAACAACATAAAGGTTCTATATACGCGAGTACTGTTTACTATGTGTGTGAATAACCTATAAACCAGATCAAAAACTTTTGTACAAGAGATTTGCCCTTTTCGATACGCCTATAATAAAAAGATACTATCTGATTGCTTTTTTTTTTTTTTTCGTTTTCGTTCTTTTTTTATATTTTTTTATTAGATTCATTATATCTGTTCTTTTGATACTTTGTGTGTGTGTGTTTGTTTGTGCTCATGTGTACGGATTATAAAAAAAATATGGGAATTTTTTTATACACACATACATACGTACATATTTTTGTGTGTGCTGAAAGTGTGTCGAAGCAAACTAATTGGCGAGAAGACTTTCATCAATTGAATTGAATTTTAAAAGATAATGCAAAAAAAAAAAAAAAAATTCAAGAGAAAAAAAAATTCATCAAATAAAAGAATTTTCATTTGCGGTAAAAATATTTTTGTAAAAGTATGTTGTACAAACAACTTTTTTCATTTCTAAATGAATTTTTTTTTTTTTTGTAATGTGGACAAATTTGAAATGAAAATTGAAGGAAGAAAATGAAATGAAATACAATTAAAATGACATGAATTTAATGTACATTCATACAAAGTGTATCTATATTGGTATTCATGTATGAAAAAGTTAGTTATATGTATTTTGATCGAGATTAATCAATCATTTTTGAATTGTTGACTTTTTTTTTTTATTCGTGCAAAATTGAACCGGTCATTTAGTCACCTGAACTTGTCCAATTTTAATCGATTGCTCATTTCTTTGATTCATTTGTTTGTTCGTTCATCATCATCATCTTGGATTATACTACACATACTATCTTTCATACATATGTATATATGAAAGTTTGTAGATACATAATATGTATGTACTACATATACTGTATGTAATATGTGATGTGAAGTATGTAGTATGTATATATTTATTATACGAATATATGTACATGTAGGTTAGGTATATATATGTATGTGTAAGTAAATGATGTCAAATATAAAAATGAATGAGTTAAAAAAACAGGAAATTGAACAAGTATTAATAATTTTGAAGAAAAAAAGGGTTTGGTTTTTTTTAAAGAATAAGTCAATCTTAATATTAAATACATATATGATTGAGTATCTTTGTATACCATTATACATATATATAAATTTATGTATATTTACCTCTTTTATTATTTATTTAGTTTCGAGAAAAAGGTTATAATGTTATAAAAGTAATATATTTTATGAGAATAAATTTTGAAATTGAAAAAAACAAAAAATATAAGAAGAAGAAAAATTCTAAAAAATTTCAAAAAAATATGATTAACGTTCTAATTTTATTAAGAAGACAAAATATATCCTTGACACTGACCTTTTATTATGTCGTATGTGTATACATATTTCATATGTACGTTTGAATATACAAATTACATCCAAGTAAGTTAAAGTTATTTTGTATCGTTTTTTAAATGGAAATTATGTGATTAAATAATTCATACAATCGAATCATGTCTTTTCTTTTTTTTAAATATTCAAGAAAATCAAAAAATTGATTATATGCGCTGTATCACATTCTTTTATGTTTTATAGTATGTTCGATTAATTTCCTTCAAGGTCTTTTTTATATATTTTCATCAATTTTCGTTTATATTTTTTTTATATACGTATTTCCTTCAAAATAAGTATCTAAATGTCTATTAATTTGCTTCTATTGTAATCAAATTGTTGTATTCATTTATTATTAACTAATTGAAGATGTATACAAAGTATAAAGTTGAACTGAATTTTTTGGTATAGAGGAAATATGTATAATATATGTATCTCATGTCTAGTAATTTGTTGTTATTCATCTTTATAATCGAATTTCATTTTATTCATCAATCGAAATAATAAATACTACGTTATATGCTAATTTATAAGGTTAAATTGTACATTCTGTATTTTTAATTTAATTTCTGTTTAAGATAGCTGTTGACAAAAAAAGCAAAAAACCAAAAAATTATTGGTTAGAAAAGAAGAAAATTTAAAAAGATACATTATGAATAATGTCACTATAATATATGTATGTATATATTTTTATTGATCATAAAATTTTTTACTTTTAACTATTCAAAAACATCATTATAGTGTTTCACAACATCTTTGAAAATTTGAAGAAAAAAAAAGTATTAAATGACAACAAACATTCGAATTAAAAAATAATATCTATACTTTTTGAATATTCATGCTATAAAATATTGCTTATTTTTTGAAGGAAAGACAACACTTTTAAAAGTGTCCAATCAAATAAAAATTAAAAAATTACCTTGTTTAGATTTTTTATGGTTTTTTTTTTTTAAATTTTAATTTGTTGACAGGTAATGAAGTACAAGCTTCAAAGATATTAGCATTTTTTTTCAGTGTTGAAACTAATAAATTAAAAAAGAAGACAATCTGGGTACACGTACCACCAAAACTGAATCTTTTCTGTCGCCGTATTGCAATAGAATATTTTTTTTTATTTTTAAGTGTTTCAAAAACTTCCAATTAAATTTTTACATATTTAAAAGTTCTATCCAGAACAAATCCACAAAATATGTCAGTACAGGTAAACGATAGTTTTTTGGCTTCTAAGTTCTATTATATAATAATTTAGTATTTTTTCTTGGAATGTGTTTTAAATTTTTAGTTTGTTTTAATTGCAATCGTCTTTCTATCCACGTAAAGGATACGAAATATTTTTTTTTTTTAAATTGTTATTAAAAATTTAAAAGCCCATTTTTATTCCACGTGAAAGAAAGTAGTTTTTATGATCATTTTTTCTTCTGAATTTCCTTAAATTGCCTAAATTTTTCAAAAAGAAAAAAAAAACTTTATCAATTCTACTATATCTTTCAACTTTCCTTTTAATATTCAAAATAATAACTTAGTAACTGAATATCTATAATCATAAAAACTTTCTTAACTTTAAAAGTATTCTTACAATTTTAATGGGTGGACGAAAAAAATAAAAAAGAAGCTTCATTATTTTTTGTTTTGTCATTTATTATGAAAGTTTATGATAAAAATAACCTTTAAATTTGTTTTTTAAAGTGGTCGTATATATATTTTTTTAAACTTTGTGTAGATAATGTCCTTTTCTTTCATAAAATACAGAAATTATGATAAAAAGAAATTTTCTTTAAAAAAGAAAAAAAAAAAAAACAGTGTACATTTTCCGTTTGTTTTTTTTTATTTTGGTTTTCCTAAATTTATGATAATGTTCCTTATACATAGTTTCTTTTTTTTTTTCACCAGAAGTATCTATGTACAATGTGCAATAATATGCCACATAGGGAGAATATTCTTCTTACATACATACACATGTATACATACCTATATATAATTGAAAATTTTCATTTTTCGTTACCATATCACATTAACATCATAAAAAAATATACTATATAGAAAATGCTTTTTAGATATCATTTAATATATAAAAGATACTAAAGTATGCATATTATATAGTAATTCATTGTATGTATACGGAAAAGGCGAATTATAAGTTTCTTGATACTTATAAATAGCATTAGGAGTTATTTAAATGGGTGATATAAAGTTTTTTTTTTTTTTTGAAAATTCAACAATTAAAGAAACGTTCATTTAGTGTAGTACCTATATTTATTTTTTTTTGAATAGTTTTGGCTATGAATCAAATGATTTGAATACACGAAAATTGTTCATGTATGTGTGTTATGCATATATACCACATTAGTAAAAGGATAGCTATACACTTGAACTGATATACATATGTATATATATGTACATACGTATTTTTAAAAGATAGTCGAATATAATAGAATAAAATACTTGTGTAATCGTATAATTTATACCGCAATTGCTACCGCTTTCACATAATCACAATTTAATGAGGTTCAACGACTTTTAAGTGATACATATACATATATGTATATATAAAATAAATGCTATAGTGCAGAAGAATTAAATATCATATAAAATACGTGTATATTACATTCTAATTATACTTAAAAGTATATATTTTTTTTTCTTTTATTATACATACATATACAAAAAGATAAAATGAATCATAGATATCTATATGTATCTATCTTGTTATCTACCCACTTATATATACCGGCAATGAACGGTATAATTACTACAGGTGTACTATCTTTTGATATTAATTTTATATTTCATATAACATTTTAAGATAGTTTTTAAAGAATATTATTTATTTTTTTCTTACAAAGAGATTTTAGATACAAATTCATGATCTTATTTAAGATCATACTATGCGATTATCTCATAAAATGAATTATATTCACAATTGATGACTGTAGTTTCTATATCAAATAGAAAAAACATCATAGAATCAGATTAATTTAAATCGCATTGCGAATTATTACATCAAGATACACATAACAATGTGGAAAATATGTATGTATGTACATATATATGTCAGAATATAAACATTATTATAATAAAATTTTTTTGCGAATTACAATTTAATATATGTATAAACAAACAGATATAGATAGATTTGTATATGTTGTATAATTATAAACTTGCTATGTGTATGTATGTATGTACCAGTTTGTTGAAATGTTGATTATGTTGTCAGATGGAATTGCAAGTTTTTATTATACTACATAATGTACAAATATATAGGTATACATATATATTGTAGCATATTTTCACCACAATATTAAATACTCATCATGATTGTTCTGATGAAGCTCTGATACGCATACAGTTTTGATTTTTATTTATGAATTTTATATAACATATTCTTAGTAATTGGATGAAGAATTTTCACACATCAATTATCATATATGAAACGGTGTGAAAAAGAAAAATAATGTGTTTTAACAAGAAAAAAAAAAAAAAAGAAAATAATTTATGAAAACTTCTTGGAATTTTATTACATTTTTCTGGATGATTAATCTTCGAAGGTTATATTGTATTGTAGTTTGTAGTTATGTTTTCTTTTTGTTGTTGTGCGTGTGTGTTAAAAGTACAATTTCACAGGATCGTTGTACTATCTTAACAGATATTTTATTTGAATAAAGCATTTGTCAGCCAAAATTAAAGTTTTGTGACTATACTCGTAGAACTTTTAATTTTCACAAGCTTTTATTTTAAGGTACTGAAAGCTTACAGTTTTCAATAAAAAAAAAAAAATCAGTTTATGCTAAATTTATGTTGAAGATATAAAAATAGATTTATTGTATTTATGTGCAGTATCTGTTTAAAGTATTTAGGATATATTTTAAGTATATTGCGCTAGCTTATTATTTCGTCTAGACGTATGTATGCTTAAAAATCGTTCACGTGAACGTTAATGGGCAAAAAATAATCATAAAAAAAAGGATGAATTTCAAAATTGATATCAACAACTTTAACTGCTTTCTTCTGTTAAAGTTTCCAGGTACAATTTTTTTTTTTATAAGTTTAGTGATTTATTTTTATGATCGTTTTTATTCCTTTTTTGCATAATGTGATTTTAAAATGTTGGCGTGTTTTTAAAAGAATTTCCTTTACCTAAACCTTTTGCACGAAAAAAATAAAGGAGGTCTGCATCTATATTTATGGTACTGAATTGTCGTTGTGTAAGGACTTTTTTTTTTTGCTTCTTATCCTAAAAAGTGTGCAGAACTATTTGCGTTTTTTTTTTTTTTAGTATTTAATTATACGGAAATTTATGGATTTTTTTGTGCTGCTTTTACTTTAATAATTTGATAATAAATTGTGAGAGTATAGAAATTACAAAAAAAAAGTACAAACTTTAAGGAATAGCGTGTAAGATTAAAATTAGAAAAAAGAAATATACATATAAGTACGGTACCTGATAATTCTGGGCAGTAAATGCGTGTAATGCAATAAAAAAAATTAATAAAAGTTGATGATTAATTCATTTACAAGAATAAAAATTATGTACATAATAAATTAATAAACTTTTATTGAAAAAAAAAACAAAAAACAAAAAAAAATTACAAAGAAGTCATAAATCGAAAATTTAAAAAAAAAACAACAAAAATTTTGAAAGTGTGTACTTCATGAAAGACCATGATTTTGTTTTTGTTATTTTTTTCTATAAATCATTTTTTTCTCCTTAAATAATTTTTTCACTAACAAATTATAATGTTATCACAGTGAAAAAAAAAAGAAAACAATCTAGAACAATAAAAATAAAACATTATATAATAATTGAAAAAACATTATTCTTTTAAAGATTTTTCTGAAAGATATTTATTTTCAGTTCATTAACCTTATTGTTATCAAGAATTTATTATTTGTCTCATTGTACCACCATTGCATTATAGAATACACACAAAAAAGTATCTACAAAAATTATATGATAAAAAAAAAGCATGTCAAAGAAGAAAAATAAAAACGGTAAAATAAAATAAATATATATTCACAGACACATTGGCATTATATAAATGGTAATTTGAGAGTACCGCCAAAAATGTCATCAGGCTGAACAATAACAATAAATCGACAAAATTCATTTTGGCATTCTTATCACGAAAATCATCTATAAGGTAACCTATACTAACATCATTTTATGAACCCACCCACATCATTTTGGAATTTATCTTTAAATTCAATACTTTTTTTTTTTTGTTCTTCAGTTTTTCTATTTTTACGTAAGGAGTCATTATCATCATGATGATTTCAAGAATATTCTTTTGTGTGGAAGATACATATATTTGCATCCACATTACAAACAAAACCAAATATCCAACAAAACTTTAATGAGTTCTTTTAAAGATATGAGTAATAGAGGATTTTTTCTTCTACGTATAGTCTCAACAGGTTCTGGTTTTTCCTTTAAAGAAAACCAATTTAAAAAAAAAAATTTGTTTTAGGTTTTATTCAAATCCTCTTGATGCTTTTTTGTGTAAATTCACTCAAAATATACCAAAAATGTGCTTTTTTTTTCTCTGAATTTGACACCAAATTCTAATGAAGAAAAATCTTTCTATTGTATCTTGTATCGTTCACACACAAAATATACACACACGTTTTTACATATGTATGTACATTCAAGTACACGCACGAATAATTTCTGTTTGCTTATTTATTCTCTGTTGCCCATGATATTAGTTTTATATAAAATTTTTGTATTCATAATACAGAATCCATAAAATCAGTACACACACAAAAAGGAAAGGAATTCAAGGATTGTCAGGACATCGACCGACCTTAGAAATTTAATTCATTTTCTTATATGAGATTTTCTTATAATATAAACCCAAAAAATTTTATCCTTAACACTTTAGAAATAATTTTGTTGTTGTTTTATCTTGTTTATGTTGTTTTGTTGTATTTTAGTATGTAAAAAAATCCTGTTATAAATGTGTATAATGTGATGGTATGATCCTTTTTTTTTTTTTTTTTTGTTGATAGTCAATCAGATTTGAAATCTTATTTGCAAAAAGTGTTTTTAATTAGAAACAGTGATGTCATCCACAATGAATTTCGGTTCTTTGTTATATTTTTCTCTCTTCATTGTTAATTATCATCTACAATGGATTCTTAGTCAAAATAAGAATTTTATTCTGATGGCACAGAATTGTATTGAAAAAAACTTTTTTTTTGTCCATTTATTGTATTTTGCCACCTACGCATTTTATGTAAAATAAGTATTATTATTTGTTTGTTATCCGGTTTTATTCCAGATGATATTACATATGTGTATTTTATATTGTGTGTATGTCATGAATGTATAGTATAGGTACTACAATTTATTTTTGTTTTGGTATTTAAGTGTTTGATGGAATGAAGACCATTCTTTGTAGATTTCTATAAGTAAACCAAACTGGTCGTGTATGAGTTATAAAATGTGTGTATGTGCGTAACTAATAGTTTTTTTTTTTTTTTTTTTTTTTTTTTTTTTTTTTTGACAGAATTTTCTCTTGTGAATATGGTTTCTGCCTTTTTTTTTTCAAGTTAGTGAATAAAAGAATAAGTGTTTTTTTGTGTAATACTTACCTATAAGAGGATTTTCTGTTATGAAAATGAGTTACAATTTCCAACTTCCGCATAAATAAAATACGAATAAATGGCCAATGTTATCCATATTGTATATAGGACATATGTACATATATTTAGACATTTTCCAAAAGAATTATTTGGGTTATGTTTTTATATCCAAACACACAACAGATAATGTTGAAATACAAAAAAAAAAATAATAATAAAAATAAAATAATAAAGTAAAAGGAAAAAATAATAAAGTTAAACGAATAAAACATAAAAAATATATAAAATAATATAACGTAACTTATAAAATGGGTGTTTGCACATAGCGTAAAGGTTCACCTTTAATGAGATTTTCAATATTACACCTTTTTTTGTTGTTGTTGCTGAAAACATTTTGTATTCACTTCTATATATACATATAAATAATTATTAAATGGTTTTTTAGGTGTAAATATCAAATTCTTAAGAAAGATAAATTGTTTATACAGAAATTTTAATTATACATCTAAGATACAATGTTATTTTTTTTCTCCTTGAAAAATGAAAAAAGGATAATAGAAAAGAAGAAGAAGAGAAAGAGATAGAAAATATGAAGAAAATAAAAATATATTATAAATTAAAATTTATTGTTTTTTAAGGTTGATTATTTGTTTATTTCGAAGAAACAGTGGTTTTTAATATTTTCTCATTTCTTTTAATTTTTATTCCTTTTTGTTGTTGTTTGTTGTTTTTTCCTCCTTTTTGAAAAAGAGAACGAAGAAAAAGAAAATGTAAAGTAAATTAAGTTTTTGTTTTTCTTAAAAATTGTTTTATATATAAAAATTAGTTTGTTTTACGTGTAATGAAAAGATGAAAAGAAGTTGAGAAAATGTTAAGGATAATAAGGAAGACGATAACGGTTTCTATAGCAATATTTTGAAGCTTCGAGGATTTACATATTTATTTAAAATGTGAAATTATTTTTTTATTTAAATTTAATTTTTCCTATGAATTTTTTATTTTTCACTTTTTTTGTTGTTTAAATAGAAAAGTAATTATTTTACAAAAAAAAAATGTTTATTTTTTATATGACATCAAGGACTCTAATTTATATAAGGAAAAATTCATTTGGTGATATACTACTTATATAAAATTTTTTTTTTCTTCCTTTTTTTTTCATGTTGTATGTATTTTTTTTTACCATCATCGTCATATACCGACATTCTCATTATCATTTTTATTAAATACGATAAGATGTCAAGGTTGAAAGTTCGTTATTTTTTTTTTTTACTCAAGTTTTTCTATCTTATCCACATTTTTTTGTTTGCAGAAATGAAAAATTCGTATAAATTATTTAAAACGACTATACTTTACTAGTATGGTCGTTATTTTGTTAAATTTCTCTTTTAAATTGAAATCTAGCAAAAGAAAATTCTATCGTAAAAATATTTTTACGAAAATAAAAGAAAAAAAAAAATGAAACGTTTGTTTTTTTATTCTTTTATCTTTTACTATTTTTTTTTACACAAATTTTTTCTACTTTTAAAAAATTTCAATTTATCTTTAAATTTTGTGTTTATGTATGATAGTTTAAGTACGAGCATAATTTTTTTTTCAACTTCTTTGAAAAAAAGGAGCATTTTTTCACTTAACTCACCTCCATTTTATTTTTTACTTTTTGCTAGACCATATTATTATTATTATTTTGGACGAATTTATTTTTAATGACGTTCTTTTGAAAAAACTTTAAATGGAAAATGAAAAGTTTTCATTTTAAAAAAAAAACGTAGAATTTTTTTTTTTAAAACACAGGAAAAAAAAACAGAAGCATAAAATAGGAAATCGGATTAAATTAATTCCCTTAGTGAAAATTCAAATTAATTAAATTTCGAATCATTGAATTATAAAATAAAATTAACAATTTAATATAATAATTACTTTTTATGTTGCAGTTATTACGTTTTTTTTTTCATTTTTTTTTAAAAAAAGTTTTCTGGGGGGTTTTTTTTTTTTCAATTTTGTGAGTGTGTGTTAAATGATGATGTTAAATGCTCGATTGCTTCGTAAAAGTGCTACTGCAACTTACTTTGATTTTTCATTTTGAATTTTTTTTTTCACTTTGTAATTAAGTTGCTTGGAAATTTGTACAATGTACAAAAGAGTTTTTGTTGTTGTTGTTGTTGTTGCTTTAAAAAAATAATATTATTGAGAAATTTATTTATATGTACATACTTGCACAACGTTTGTGTTGTGAGTAGAAAAAAAATGAAATAAAGAAAAAAAAACAAAATCGTCCTTTAAAGAATGCATGGATGCACTTGTAGTGTATTGTTCTTTGTTAAAATCGTTTAAAGGGATATTTTATTTACTTATGGTATATACCATACACACACATTGAAATAATAAAAATTATTAAAGTTTTTTTTCAATGCTCAAAAACATGTTTTTCTCTATACTTTATGTTACCCTCTTTCGTTATTGATTTTAATAAAGCTTTGTTTGTACTTTTTCTGAGTACACGTTTAGTTTGGTTAAAAAAAAGGTTTTTTAACGGTTTTTTTTTTATTCAAAATAAAAAGTTACAGAATTTTACATATTTTAGACTTTCAACTCCTTAATGTGAGTGATTGATGGTTTTATTAATTTTAAAAAAAAAGTTAAAGTATTACAAAAGAAGAAGACTTTAACATGAAATATCCTTTTTTTTTTTAAATGTCAATTTAATTTTAGAAATATTATACTTTTTACACGTGTACTGATTTTGAGATGTAAATAAATTTTCGTACTATTGTAATTTCCTTAATTATTAAGAATTAAATTTAATTTTGAAAATAATGTTAAAATTTATGACATAAATAGGTTTTTCGAATTCGATGTCATTAATTTTCATATAAAATATTTCTTTCTTTGAATAAATATTTTTCAAATTTTTTAACGTAAAAAAAAAAAATATTGAAGAAAATTTTAAAATTTTCAGATTATTATAAAACCCAAAAGTCATCATTTCTAATCCCTCTTCATAAATTCTAATTAAAAGTCATCAAAAAGGAAATTTAAAAAAAAATTCGAGTTCTTCTTTTTTAATTTTTTGTTTTCTGGATATAATTTAGAATAAGAATCAACCATCATCGTATCGTACATTCCAGAAAAACTTAAAGTGAAAAAAACAAAAAATGAAGAAGGGAAAAAGGGAAATATATATTCGATGTGGTTTCTAACCATCATTTCTTAACTCACTTTCACCTTATTTTCTTTTTTATGTGTAATTTCAATCCCCATAGGAATTTATTTAAAGGAATTCTTTTCTTATTTGTTGTTTTTTGGCTTTTTTATTTTTAATATACTTCTTCTTTCATTTTCATTTTTTTTGTATTTGTTTTTGTTGTTATTGTAACATCCCTCAACACTTGAAATAAAGTTACAACAACCCTATAGTGATGTACATATATATGTACTCATCAAAGTTTTTGATTTAGTTCTCATTTTCCTTTTTGTAGACATAAACGCCATCATAATAATATACGTAACGGTGGTAGTATATATGATGAAGATGATGATGAATACGAAAAAAAGAAAAAAGTACATTATTGAAGTCTTAAAGGAGAAAATAAAAAAATAAAGTAAGAGAATAAAGAGGGTCTTTATATTTTCTTTTTTCATTTTTTCTTTCGTATTTTCTTTTTAAGAAAGTTAAACATCATCAGACAAGTAATACAAGCTAAAGAGAAAGAAAATCAAATAATAAAGAAAAGGAAAGGCAAAAGAAAAGCAAAATGAAAAATTTATAATGTTATTTCCTTATCGTCTTATACCTATATTTTTTTTTGGTGGTGTTGTATAAAAGTTGTCCAGCAATTTATTGTAAAATCATACCACTTTTATACTGCTAGCTGCCATCAGAATATCAAATATCCTTTATAATATAATATGAAGGAAAACCTTTAACACTTTTCAATGATGAGATGTTATTTTAGCCTTTCTACACTTTTTGAAAAATCCTAAGTAAGTATGATATTCTTTTTGTTTTACGTATTCCTCTTTCATAAAATAGGGCAACGATAAGATATTTGTTTTGTTTTTCCTTTTCTGATAAAAATGAGTTCGTGAAAAAAAACAACAACAAAATTTTGGGTATGAGGTGAAGGAGTAAATTTAAAATTAACAAATTTTCTTTAAAAACAAACAAAAAAAAGTTCATTTTTTCCTAATAAAATACAAAAAGGAACAAAAAAATAAAATATTAAAGTATACGAAAGCATAAAGGTTTAAGTAATACTTTTTCAAAAATAAAATTTAAAACAAAAAAAAGCACAACGAGAAACTTTTTACTATTTGGGTTTTTGTTTTTGGTTTTTCTTTTCTTTTTCGACCGCGATCAATTCAAATTACATAATCACAAAGTGAATTATTGATTTCATTTTAAAGAATGATTAAAGATTTTCATCAATTACATGATATTAAGTATACTTTATAAGGATATAGATACTTTGAAAGTGTAAATTTATACAGGAAATGAAAATAATTGTTATGTGTTTGTTTGTGTGGTTTTGTAAAATTTTTAAAATGACAGTGTAAAAGTACAGAATAGGAATAATTTTCATTTTTTTCAACAGTATATATAACGACTAATAATGTATATACATACATATTCTGTTATACGTTGGAAAAATCATACTATTGAAAATTTATAAAGTTAAATGGTAAAAAGCACACAAGAAAATAAAAGATAAAGAAAAAAGTTTCTGAGGTTTTGAAATAGCTTATGAATTTTGGATAATAATCATTTGAAAAATAGGAAATTTTGGCATTGTTTTTCTTGTAAATAATTAATCAAATCTGATTTATTTACATCTACACATTACCTATTTGTTCATGGTTTTTTTGAAAAAAAAATTTGGTAACGTTTTTGTTTTTTTAATTTAAAAATTACTTAAGAATTCAGATTAAGTAATTAGTTAAAATTTTTTCTATTTCATTTTCAAAATATGTTTTACTATAGGGTTTTATTCAAATTTATATACGAAAAACTTGAATGGGTTAAAGCATTCTTTTAAATTTCTATTTTTCTAAAACATTGTAAATTTATTGTGTAACACACAAAAAAAAATTAATTTATTTCTTTTAAATTGTTTAGTAATTATCTGTTCTTAACCAACACAGAAAAGAAAGACTAAAACAAAAAACAAAACGATTATTTAAATTTTTCAACCTTTCAATTAGCATTAAAAATCAATCTGATTGAAGAAAATAAGAAAATAATAACTTTCTTTTTTTATTCATCTTCCAATAAATACACCTTATTAAAAAATTTCTAATTTAAAATTAATCTAAAGCTTTATAATTATACTAATTAGATATACTATATTGGTGTTGGTGTCATTTCTTTGATGATGACAATAACACAAAATTTATTATAAATCGTATAATAATTAACATTATAACGTCTAAGAACAACACTTCTTCAAAATCTTCAATCTTCAATCTTCAAAATGTGTACAATAATAATAACATGAAATAATTTTCAAAATATTTTCTTATTTGTCGGCATTTTTGTAATTTAAAACAAAACAAAAAAATTAATCACATAATTGCTTGACTTTGAGAGAAAAAAAAATATTAAATTAAGAAAAAGGCATAAAAATAAGAAATCAAATTCGTATCCAGAAAACGAGAACAAAAAACAGACTAGACTTAGAACAAAAATTAATTTTTAAGAAAAAAAAAAAACAAAAATTGGATCATTAACATCCTAATTAGATCACGGTAGAATAATATAAGAAACATGTGTGGGTACCTACTTTTGATTATGTTGCACAGGCACAGGTAGGAAAATAAACGAATTACAACAATTTATGAGATTTTAAAATAATTTTAGAACATTTTTAAATTAGTTTTCACATGATAAATATTTTTTTTTTCTATAAATTTTAAAAAGTTGTTAATTTCTATTCCATAAAAAAAAAATCTGTTTCGACTTTTTCCAGTAAATTTATTAATCTGATCATTGGAATCACCAAAATATTATCAAATTTTTTTCATTTAATTACACCTATACTAATTGGATATATTATTGGAATTGATGAAAAATTTCAATGAACGATATAATTTATTTAATTTTTTATTTTTCATCATTGTAAATAATACTCGTATATTTCCGAGAATTTTAATAAATACTCAAACATTGATTCATTCAATTATTATTGACACTTTAAAATCATATCAATATTATGATTAACGCCCACAATAATTTGTTTTTTTGAGAGCAAGAATAAAAAAAAAAAAGTACCATAAAAAATATCTCATTTCAATGATTGATTTTATTTTTTTTTTTTTTAAATAATTTTAATGATTTTATTTTTTGTTGTTGTTAAAAAAGTTATTGTAGATTGTTGTTATTCAAATTTTGAGGTTAAATTGTTTTGTTTGAATGTTTTTCCAATGAAAAAATAATTTAATTAATTTTAAATTCTTTGATTAGCAAAATATTTTGATTTTAGAAATTTAAAAAAAAATAATAGCGAATTGTTCTAATTTGAATGGCTTTTATTGTACTGTAATTGCTTTGTAAAGTGTTTTTTTTCTTCTTTCTTTTTTTTTGAAAATGATAAATGGTCTGTAGAAGAGTATTATCGACTTTTAAATCCAGATTCAATGGAAAAAAGAAGAAATGGTTCTCTTAAAAAAGTGGTTGGATGAGTGAAAAATAATTTCTTAAGATAATATTGCTACATTATGAAACCTCAATTCGAAAGATGTAAAGGATTCTGCTGTAGACGTAAAAAGAAAACAAGTTTTAAAACACAACTACATAAAAAATAAGAAACAAATGAATTTATAATACTATTCATTAGTAATTATCCTGAGTGATTTATAAATCCAGAATGAAATGTGGTCTGAAGGTTTTAAACAAATAATATATGAATTCCGGTGAAGAAAACCACTAATATCTATTAAAAGTCTATACTTATATGCTTCTAGAAAAACAAAACAAAATAAAATTAAAACGGAATTTATATTATCAACAAAAAAAGCCTTCTAAACAATGAATCATTTATTTCTATATAATTTATATAGTGTTTATTGATAAATTAATTACACGTACATATGTGTTCATGGTAATGTATTTTTCTTGAACCTGATAATTTTCGAATTGCGTATTTCTTTTTTCAGTAAATTTATTACTATAACCCCTGACCTCATACTGTTGTTAAAATAAATTAATAAATAAATAAGAAAATTATAGGTATTTGTATGTATGAACTTGAACTCATGACATTTCAAACATATATTTTGAATATAAAATCAATTTATCAAAATTTTAATTGATTTTTTTAAAGCATGAATTAAAATAAGTAAGATTTTCTGTGACAGAAATATTGAAGGAAAGAAAAAGAAAAACACTATGATACACATTTAAATTTAATTTGGAGGATGATGTAAACGTAAATTCTGAAATTCTGTTAATTAATTTTCTTTGAAAATTGAAACTGTATATAAAAAGGAAAAAAAGAAAAAAATATTTGAAAAGTAAATTAAAATATTTCACTAATGAAAAAAAAAAACATCTCGGTAAAATGAATTTTTCTCTATGAAAAAAAAAAAAAAAAAAATTTATTCTGCACTAAATAATATGCAAAAATTTTCTTATCTTTTGCACGAGTAAATTGAATGAAAATTCAAGAGAATATTTAAAAAACTTTTTTTAATTTTTTTTTTTTTTAGTTTTTTGTTTTCTTCTCTGAAATTTGTGTAACTGGTGCTACACATACTGGATATACATAATATAGATAGCCATGTTCTCAAAGAAAAGTAAATATTTTAAAACTTTTCTATTTTCTGATTAAATACGTGATTTCTGTTAAAGTTTACATTTTAACCCTTTAAATTATGTATTCAAAAAGGTTAAGAGCATTTTATATTGAAGAAGAAAAATAAAAAGTAAAAAAAAAAAAACGAAATAAAATAAACGAAAATAAAATACAAAAGCTTATCAACGTTTTACTGATACTGAATATACACAATATATGAGACGAAGGATGACCTTGTGTCCCTTATTTGAGTTAAAAGTTTTGCATAATTTTCTATTCAAATATTTATATGTATACATACAAATATATATATTATACACATATGCATAACTGTTGTATTTTCTTTCCCTGAATATGTAAAAATTATTTAAAAAATTGATTGTTTTGTTTATATTATGACACAAATAAACATAACCTTCCTTAAAGTGCTTATAATAAAACTTACTCTCCTCAAACATGATTTCAAACAACAAGTTATTTGCAAAATACATATTAGTATCCTTTTAAACATTTATATTTCAAAGTTCTTATTTTTTTCCTTCTTAAAACTTAAATAAATGTTAAGGGTCAATAATTTTACATACATATGTATGTAGTACACATTATTTAAATTGTGAAAAATAGCAAAGAAATCAAATAGGCACAAGTTTTTATTTAATTAAAGTGAAAAAAAAAAATAGAAGTAGCTAAAGTTATCAATATTTTATTACATGAAAGAAAAGGCAACCCTTGTCAATTGTTCTTTTTTTCCTTTTTCTTTCATTTTTAATTTTTAACACGTTTTTTTTTGCTTCCTTCATTTCTAAATTTTAATTCAGCTTTAAATTTTTAAATTATTAAATCAAAAGATTAAAGTATAAAAAAGTCTGAAATCAATTGAATAATTTATGCTTCATAAAAACAAAAAAGTAAAGAATCGAATAAAGTACTTTCTCTAACTGAAAATCAATAAATTTCTGCATTCTATTTTTATATATATGTTGCGTGATACCAAAAGAATGAAAAACTTCATAGAGAATGGAAAACATAAAAAATTTAAATTAAATTAAAGAGCAAAGAAAGGTAAAGACCAAAAAAAAAAAAGTGTAGTAGGAAAAACAAATCTTTTTGCAGAAAGGTTCAATTTAATTTAAAAGATTTTATTTTTTTCAATTTTTTTAAAAGGCTGTAAAATTGTAAAAAAAAAAATTAAATACGATAATTTAATTTCTTACCTGATTTGAAAAAAAATTGTTTCCAAGTGTTTTGTCGCAATTGTGAGAATTCTATTTAATCCTTAAATTCGATATATTTTTTTAAAATTATATTTTTAAATTAATGAACTTTTTTTTGAAATATTTTTATTAAAATGCACAAACTATTCACAAAATCCATAAAAAAAATTATTCAACAGGAAAAAAAAATTATTTTTCTCACAAAAATAAATATTAATAAATTCAAAATGAACAAAAAATAAACAAAATTATTATGTCAAAAATAAAGAAATTACTATTAACAAAATTAAACGACAAAAAAGAACATTCACCTTTAAGAATGCTAATCAATTTTTTTTTTGTTTTGTCTTTTTTTTTTCTGTGCTCGTTTCTCTTCGAATTTCCTTTCTTTTAAGATAACAGCTTGTGTTTTAATTTTTTTATATAACTTTTTTGTTGTTGTTGATTTGCTTTTAATTAAATTCAAAAAAATAAAAATAAATAAAATGCACACAAACACACGAGAGAAAAAAAATATTTCTTTTAAATTTTTTAATTATTTTATTTTTTTATTTTTTATCTATTTTTTTTTTTTTTGCTTTAAAAAGAACATAAAACACATTTTAATCACGACCATATAATCATATACTCGTACGTATGTATGTATATAATTTTATTATGCTTTAGAAATAAATGTTTAATGACTTTTTATTATTTATTTTTTATTTTTTTTTATATTTTTAATTTTTTAATTGAAATGGAATGGAGAAATAAAAAAAAATAAACTAAGGACTTTTTAAGTCACTATAATTGGATTTGAACAAATTACAAAAATGAAAAAAAAACAACAAAGGACATGCAGCTATAACAATAATGATCACACTCTCATTAAAAACGAAAAAAAAAAGAACTATTGTACAAAAAGGAAAAATAAAAAATATTCTATCATCATTTACAGTGTAATAGAATGGGCGTTAATTATTATTTGCTTTTAAAAAGTATCAGATAACAAATAATATATGTAATAGGAAAACCACTGTCCTGTCCTGTCAGACCAACAAAATACTGACCATATTATACACTTTGAGGTTTCCTCTTATTGTTATTTTTCTCTTGTTTATTTTTATTATTATTATTATTTTTTTTTTCGTTTTATTTTACCGTATTAAACAAAAAAAAAAGGATATTTTATAACTTTATCAATATTGTATAATATATTGTTTTAAATTCACATACATTTACTACATATTTTTCAAATAACAAAAGTCTTTCATTATCATCATCAATTTCACAATAATCATCGTCATCGTAGTAGTAGTAGTCATCATTATCATATTACAAAAATAAAAATGAAAATGTAATGCATTTCATTATCGACCACCACGTTTAACTGTCAGCGACCTTGCTATCATTTCATATTGAATACACAACATAATGAAATTTTGTTCTTTAAATGTCTTTTTTTATTTATTTATTTTTTTTTTATTTATTTGAAATAATTTTCCTTGAGAAAAACTTTTTCTCGTCCTTTCTGTTGTTATTATTGTTTTGTTCAAGAGTATAAATTTTTCGAATTGATAAAAAGAAAAAAAAATTTCTAGGCTAAAAGAAAATTCAATTATAAATTTTCATAAATATGGCATAATAAGGACAATAAAGAAAAAAAAATAGATTTTTTTAAAGGAGCAAAACTTTTTTTTTTTTCACTTGAAAAATTTTCCTTTAAAGAAAAATTTAATATTAAAATTTTTTTTTTTTATGAATAAATTTACGTTTTTATTTATTTATTTATTTTTTCAAATAACTTAGCCGAGGCACTAAAAAACTACGATAAAATGTTACCACAAATACACATTCACTTTTTTTTAAAGGTATTAAATACACAAAGAAATATTTTTTTTAAAATATTTTAAATAAAATTGACCACTTTCAAGGATTTATAAGATGTCGTATATAATGTTAAAGGATATTTTTGTTTTTTAAAATTTTCTTCGAGTTCACTTAAATAAAGAAAAATTTTTATATTTTGAAAATTAAATATAATTTATTAATTTTGTTTTTTTTTTTTAGAATAATTATTTTGTAATTATATTATGATTTTAATATAATAAAAAGGATCAATATAATAGCACCCGTTTAAATTGCGATTAAATCGTCATCTAACACGAAATGATATCATTACACCGTCATCAACCAATCTGTTCAAATTATTCAAAGGAACTGGAGGAAAAATTTTTATTCGTATATTATGTGTGTTGGAATACCGAAGAAAAATATATAAAATAGTATTTTTTTATTTTTATTTTTATTTTATTAATGAGAAAAATACTCAACAAAAATATGTATGTATACACTAATGATAAAAAAGGGATACGTACTCGTACATAAAATATTCTACACGTATCTTTTATTTAGAAAAAAAAACAAAAATAGTATATTTTTGTTATTTTAGTACACTGCGACAATTTTCATGTATTAGTAGATTATAATCATATAGAAACCATCGTCATGTTCGTCGTCGTCGTCTTCACATAAAAATATACACCTTAATTGGAATATGCCTGTTTTTTTGTTTGTTGCTGAGGAGACTCAAATAGGTGTACAATAAGGAGAGATAGGAATCCGAATGATTTAATTTGTATCGTATAAAGGTACAATTCCTTCTTGAAAACAACAACAATATCATAGAGAATTAATCTCTTCAGGCATTTGAAAGAATCCCCTTTAGCTTATAAGAAAAAAAAAAAAAGGATTATTGGTTCCTGTGTCTGAATTACCGATTTTAAAAATTATTTTTTCTTTAACTGAATCTTTTTCACTCAAATAATCCTTCTCCTGGTACGTTAAATGTATTCGTAAAGGTGAAATTATTTCTTTGCTCGTATTAATAAAACAAAAATTTAACTATGTATGTATATATCGTTTAACAGATACAGATACTCATCAGTTTATAAATTCTTACTGGTTCAAAAGCGCGTGCTTGAAATCTGATGCGGTGTTACAAATATTTTTGTTGATTTCTTAAATAATTTTTCACAATGTTCTGCTTCGTTTTCAGCTTCAACTTATAAAAATTGTGCTCCAAACTGCTAAATACCTTGCTCCAATCCAACTGGGAGCTGAAAATAATTTTAATATTCCCCATAACAGAAATCTATATCATATGAGCTCCCATAAAGGGAAAATAATTATTAAAAGCAATTTTATATGAAGTATCTTCTCATAAAAAAGGGGATCACATCACATATCACAATTAATACAAGAAGCCGTATTGTGTATTCTCTTTTTTGTATAAGAGAATCACTAAGAGATTTTTAAGCGATGTATAAAGAGACATAAATTTTTAGACCCATGAAATTCATATGAACTGATAAGAAATATGTATGTGTGGAAAAATTATCTGTATCTACGAAGAGTAAAAATATGTAAAACAAAACAAATAAAATTATTAAAAAGTATTTTTTTTTAAAAATAAATAAAAGAAATTTTGAACATCTGAATGGGAAGAAGATTCTTTTAGATAGAAGCTTTGTGTTTCAGCGACCTTTAAAAGTTGAAGTTAGACTTGAAAATAAATATTCATCATCATCATCATCTTTTTAGATAGCTGGTGCTAGCTAGTAGTAGTACATAGTACCACATATATCGATGATAGATGCTATTTAAAAGGAAGTGAGTCAGCATTTTATTTTGATTTGTTATAAGTCAATGACTTAAGAAGGCAAAAAAAAAAAAAAAAAATTGAACATTTTCATATGTGTGTTTTTTAGAATGCATTTTTAACTTTATGTACAGAAAGATAGATAATAAAATTAAAATGAGGAAAAAAAATAACATAAAAAATTCGAAAACGACAGTCGTCAAAGAAGATAGCTATGACATTAAATATGCAGGAAAAAAAAAACACTATAATTCTTCAATTTTAATGTTGTTCCATTACGATACTTTGTAAATAATGGCTTCGACACTTAATTAGAATTTCATAAAAGAATATTGATGAATATATTGTCAAAGAACTTTCGAGGAAATTTGCATTTCAAATGTGCATGCTAAAATTAAGTAGTTTCACTCATTTGGGGTTACTTGGGGGTGCTTTTCGATGATAATCGAATAAGTAATTTCTAATTTTATCTGTCAATGTGTTACAGTTTATATATTGTACATTTAGTAAATATGATTCATCACATTAATACAGATATCCTTTAAGGCAAGAACATACATAATTTAAAAATAAAATTTCAAAAAAAAATATCAATAATAATAAATTTTTAATTTATCTGATTCATACAGATGAGTGTAAAAATCAGTACCTTTACAATTTTACGAAAAATAGGTTAAAAAACAATTTCAAAGAAGAAAAAAAATATACATGAATACCATCACCATCATCATTAGCTTAATATTCTGAATGAAAAATATGTATATTCTAACAGATGGAAAATTGTATTACCTTTGTTCATATACATACTCGTACTCACATATATGGATTTGGTTAATCGTTATATATAGAGTTTTATGTAATTTTAATATTTCATGAGTTTTTCTGAGAGTGAAACAATAATCTTTTACTACTAGTGTATGATATAAAATAAAATTATCTGAATATGTAATCGTACATATGAGTACTGAGTACATACATATATGCTATATGTACTTGTATGTGTTTATATTGTATCTTTTAATAATTTAAATAACAATGAAAATTGCAATATCCATTGAGGAAAAATCTGAAACAATGTAAGTAATTGAATTACAATCGATAAAAGATACATGAATGCTTGTTTTAAATTTTTTTTGTCTGTTTTATTGCAATGATCTATTGATTACTAAAAAATCGTATGGATTATCTGAATTTAAATAATTCAAATGTAGTGTAGAATAAGAAACGAACGAATTTTTAATGAATTTTGAGTAATTTTGTAGTGATATTATATATGCTTCAAAATCAGGATATATACTCGTATTAGTTTAAGGAAGAAAAATAAGAAGGGTTTATTTAGGATAAAGGAATGGGCAATGGTAACCTAAACGTAGATACTGTTTTTTTATATTTCTTTTTTTTTTATTTAAAAATTGATAATTGATATTCAATAGATTTTTTATCTTAAAAGTTGATCAACTGAAAAATTATTATCCTTTGAAATATCCTGAAAAATGTGAATTTCAATTGAATATTCCATATATCCTGTAAAAGTCATTGGACAGATAAATTCAACTAATTTTTATTTTTTTTTTTATTTTTTGATAATAGAATTTTGTATTGTAGAAAATATTTATTTTGTTTTTAAAATTAATTGAGAGCACAAATGTGTAAACATACGTGCACGCAACGATTAGGATTTTAAACAAATTAATTAAAAATTTTAAAATGTTTATAAACAAAAATTTTTAAGAATGGGTGTTGTTTTTTTTTTCTTCAGAATATTAGAATATGTAAAGTTTAAAATTCCACAAATATTTTTTCTTGTTATTAGACATACCAAAAATTTCTAAAGCCTTTTAAAAAGAAATCCATCTATTCTGATATGTGTAGAGTTTGTATATTATTTATTTTTATTTTTAAATAAAGGAAAAGTAAAATTCTTTCATTAATTTGTTTATAGAAAAGTTTTAAATGTATGTACGTCGATATCTTCTTCACCCTTAAGAAAAGTGTTTTTTTTTTGTTTTTGTTTTTTGTTTTGTTTCTATCACAAGTTAATTATAGATACTTTATCCATATATGTAGATTGTTTTGTATCTTGTTCGAATTATATGTGGCTAAATATCAACTTCCGACTTTATCCATATTATCTTTTGGTATTTTTGATTTTTCTGAATCATTTGTTGCTGTCATTATGGCAATGATTATGAAATCACGTCCGAAATACAAAACGCCCCTCGAATTTTTTCAATTTTTAATTTTTCTTCTGATCATTTATCTTCTTGTGTTCGTATTTTTTTTTTCTTCTGTTATTTTTTTATATATGAATATTGATATGTGTGATTATTATAAAACTATGCATGTTAAATTTTCAATGAATATAGGTACTTGAACCTTTAAGAGAGAATAAAATAAAAAAGAAGGTGAAAGTGACACTCCACATTTAAATTCTGCATGATCAGAAAAAAATAAATAGATTTTTTAATTTTTCTATTTGGAAAAAAAAAATGAAATTTCAAAATTTTAGGAGAAAATTGAGAGTAGTGAAGAAAAAAAAAAGATTTAGTATTTTTTTTAATGTATGTATATTTAGAGAAAAAAGAATTATTAAAATTTTGAACCCAATTAAAATGAATTTTTCATGCGTTCAAAAAAATTTTTTTAATATAAGAGAGAGAGAGAGAGAGGAAAAAAAATAAATTTGTATAAATAAATTAAAGAATACGAAAAAATAGGGAAAAAGGTAAAATCAGTCAAAGTAAAAGCATTTCATCACATTTTTCAAGATGAACACTAAAAAAAAAAACTTCATACATATTCTATGTTTTTATTTTCAGAGGGTTTTAACAGCACCAATATTCGTGTCTTTTTGAATGTTTTTGATTTTCATCAAAGAGGGTTTATTAGAAAAAAAACTTTTTTTTCTGCTTTCTAAAAAAGAAACTTAGATTAAAAAAAAAAAAATAAAAATAAGAAAGAATTAGAAAAAACAATTTAACACAAAGAAAAGCACGTGAGGCAATGACTTTTAAACTAAACTAAATTGAAATGAAAGAAAAAAAAAACGAAAGAAAGAAAACAAATTACGAAGGAAAAATATGATGCCATACGTATTCGATACGTCAATTCATGAATTTTTTCATAATAAATAAATACAGGATTATTGAATTTAAGATGTGGTGGATTTTCCCCATTATAGTACGTACAATACCAACATATATGCATCATGTTAATGATGTTGATGATGAAAATACAAGGAAATTTTTCTTTCTTTTGCCTTTAATTTTCAATGTAGGTACATACGTACTGCATAGCTCACTTAAATGTGTTTTGTAGCATTTATAATACTTTGTAGAGAGTTTTGCCCCATGGGGGTCTAAATTTAGATGCAAAAGGAATTAACACTTACGTTGAATTGTGTTGTTATATCATATGTACTGATGTAGAATTATACATATACTTTACCTATATGTATATATTAGGCTATGTACCATGTATGTTTATTATTATTATTATAAATGTTGAAATATAAGGAGGGTGAAAATTTTCTGATAACAAAATACATTTTATATATGTAGGTTTAGTAATTTTTTTTCCTATTTTTATAGGGTAATGACCCGGAAGTTTAAATTAAAAAAAAAAGTATAGAGAAAAAAATTCCTTTGATTTTAAATTATAGGTTGTCATATGCTATTTCAATATTATTAAGATTAAAAAAAAAATATATATATAAAAAGCATTCAATGAAATTTTAAATGACAATTCTATTCTCTCTTTTGATCCATTGAAAGTAAAAAGTTTAATAAAAAAAGACAAAAAGGCAAAACAAAAATAATATTATAGAAAAAAACAAAAAAAAAAACGAATTCTATTGATCTCTGAAATCAATAGGGAATTTTATAAATAACGCATTTTAAAAATCAAGGGGTAATTAAATAAGTAGTACATCACTATAGGTGATGCAAGCTATTCCCATAGCTTTGTGCTAAATTTAGCTTTTAGATGAAAAAAAAACACGAGCAATTTGTTATCCTTTGATCCTTTGTAATAAATGTATACGTTAGTTATTGAGCTAAATCAAGTAATTCATTTAAAAAAATATGTATGTACTCGTACGCGAAATATACATTTTGAAATTTTTTCAAATCGAACAATTTCTATGTTCTAATTTTTTTTTTTTTCGAATTCAGGATGTTAGATATATGTACATAAATTCCGTTCTCAATTAATTACAATATAAAAATTCTCATGAAATTTAAATAAAAGCTTCAATATCAATTCTTCCGCATAAATAATTAAATTGTATACGTATGTATACTACAAAAGAGGTTAATAGTAATAATACGCGTGGGGTATATACAGTTTATCTATTTTTCATAATTTGTAATTTAGGTCTCATGTGTATCATTTAAAAACCCATATCAATTTCACACACAATTCATTCTATCATTTAATTAATAACTTCCTAAAATTCCTTTTTTTTGCAATTTTTTTTTATGCAATTAGTTTTATCTGCATAAGTGTGTGAGTAATGAGTTATTTTTGTAATTAAAAAAAAAAAAGAACAATGCTATGCAGACATAAAGAATTTCAATAATTTGATGTATGGTATGTTTTGTCAATGAACGATCTCATTAAACTGGATTTCATTTATTGGATAATAAAGTAGAAAACAAAAATCTTCTGCACTTTTATTTCAATCTATCATTAACATAATTAAGATTACAAAAAAATAAAAAAACAGAACTGAACAATTTGCAAAAGTAAAAAAGAAAAAAAAAATAAACTGTTTCTCTTTAATCAACTTTATGCAACCAATATACTCGTACTTTTGTGTAAGGCGGTCTTTTTGAATTGAATTATTTTGAAATAGTTTGAATACAAATAAATCTATTCAGAAAATTGAGAAAATTGTTATAAAAAGCAGAAAATTGGTACTTTTTAAAATTTTTATTGAAAAATACGACTTGAATACGCTTTTTAGAAAAAGAACAAAAAAAAAATTCCAGTTTTGATTTATTTTTTTATCGTTAAAATGCAAAATATGCAATTATATTATATTTTGCGTTTGAAATGTGTGTACTTGTATAAAAGGAAAATAAAAGATGTGAGATGGAAAGAATTGGTTTACTTTAAAACTATCTAATTTATAGTTTTCAACGCTGTGAAATTATAATACAAGGTGTTAACGAATTTATATTTTTTTTCATAATTTTCCATTTGTTTTTAATTAATAACAGTCGAGTATTCTCGAAGAAAAAATTTAATATCTTTTACCCTTTTGCCTCTGTTACATATACTTTTAAAATCTAGATGTTTTTTAAGAAAAGAAAAGAAAAAAGCTGAGACACATAATATTTTCCGTTTAGGATTAAAGTGACATCAAACGGATTTAAATGAAAATTTATTTACGTAAAAAACAGCAGGGACAGTTGGAACTTGTTTCTGAAACACCCTTTTTTAAAAGAAATACTACAAAATTACATGAAAAATGATTTATAATGCTTTTCATACGTTAATTTTAAAAATCATAAATTAAAGACCAGATGCTCTTTTAGATTAAAAATATAAAAAAATAAAAAATAAATGATAGATTTTGAATGAAAAATACGTATAGTAAGGTGTTAATTTGTTTCAAAAATAAATTTCATATAATTATGACAGATTATTATCATTTATATATATTTTTTCTATACTTTTAATAAATTTATTCAAAAAGAACGAAATTAATAGGAGTATCTTTTTTTTTTCCAGATTCTTTATTTACCATAATTTTGAATTATAAATTCTTTTGTTCCATAAACATTTCATCTTTTTGCCTTTTGTTTTTCTTACTCATGGCTTTTTCTTCTTAAATTTAATCTTGTCTTTTTTTATACTTAAAATCGATACTGAAAAAAAAAGACAACAAATGAAATGTTATTAATTTTATTGTAAATAGGAGAAATTATAACAAAAAAAAACTAGGAAAATTTCGGAAAATTCACCAGATTTTCTATAAAAATTGTTTTTTTTTTCACAGTCGTTGTTATTGTGACAAGCAGTCGCCCATCAGTCAAATCAAAAATAGTATAAAAAAAAAAGTTAAAACAAAAAAAAAAAACAAATGAAAATTCAAGAATCAAAAAACAAAATGAAAAAAAAAAAAACAAGAAGAAAATAACAGAAGATAAATCTTGAAAAGGAAGGATAATAGTACATAAAATAAGTTGATCGGATGGATTGTCCTGGTTTTAAGGATCTTCAAATATGTATTAAAGTGAACATTAAGAGTGGAAAAAAAAACAACAAAAAAGAAAGAAAATAGAGAGTTAACACAAAAAAATAAAATATATAGTAAAATATACAAGTGAAAGAAAATCTTCTTTTATTTTCCGCATTGTCAACTTTCTTTTGTCTGATTTTTGTGTTTTTTTTTTTTTGTTTTTGTTAATTTTTTTTTTTTTTTTAAGAAAAGAAAAGCAATTTTTTCTTCCTTTGTTTTTCTTTTAGTTGCTTTTATATTGGGATTTATTTCCAGTAACATTTTACTTGATATCTTTAGATTTTCAACTTTTCCAATTTTTTTTTAAACTTATTTGTTGTTGTTGTTTATTTTTTTTTTTTTGCTATTCTATTATTATTATTCCTTCCACTGACTGCTGTTTACATTTTCGCCAGAAGGGTTTTTTTTTCCTTCTTAAGATTATAAAAATGCTGTATTTTCTTTATTTTTATTTTTATTCTAAGTACTTTATTTTTAAAGTTCAGTGTAACACTCTATAGATTATATCAATCTTAGCTGTTTTACGCATTTCTATCCTTGAATTTTTTTTTTTTGTACTTTAAAATTTCTTTCTTTTGTTGCTTGTTTTGTTATTTTTTTTTTTTTGTTATCGTATATGTGTCATGTAAAACAAAAGCTTAAGCTTGAAAATTGTATACAATTCCATTGAATATCCTACGGGATCATAACATACACATTAGACGACAACAAAAATTAGAATTTTTATCTAGAAAAATGTTGCTTTTTTTTTTTTTTTTTTGTGTACATGAAGTTTGAATTACTTCGTAAACACTTTTATACATAAAAATATGTGATTGAGAATGATGGGTAGTGAATGGGTGGGTGCCGGGTGGTGATGATGGTGCTAATACTATCATAGAATACAAAAAAGAAGAGGGGATTTTACCAATATTTTATTTGTTATGTAATACCATTAGAATTTATTGTCAATCTATTGTATGCTGTTATGTCCGTAGTGAATAAACACCATCTAATATATTTTTGTTGTTTTGTTACGTGTAATAAACTTCATGTGATACACTTTTTATATTAAAAAAAAATGATATAATGAAAAATAGGAGTACATATAAAAATTTTCAAAATTATACGAATTTTCTTGCGTACGAAAAGAATTTTTGTTTCTGAACTTTATCATAAAAAGATATGTACGTTCCTTTACAAAAAGATGATATTGTTATGAAATTGAGTAAAATCTGTTCAGATAAAAGAAATAAAATTATATCTGTCTGTCTAGGATTTAGGAAAATTTTTCGTTATCAGAGTTTGTTGTTGTTTATTTTTATCTTTGAAAATAGTGAAAATTCTTCTTGTAAATGTGTGGGGGGGGGGAGGGGTTAGGTATTACGATTTTGAAAAACATTATATCTTTTTTGTTTTCTTATCCAAAATATGATTATAACTTTTTTTTAAGATTGCTGTAAGCTATATTTCAAAATAAATTGGAAAATTTTTTTAAAATAATAAATTTGTGACCATTTTATTTGTTCTTGTGTATGTAAAATTCTATGTAAAGTAAGAAAATATTGTCTACCACCACAAAAGATTAGAAAAGCAATAAAGCGCTTTTAAGATTTTTAAGGTAATTTTCAAGATGCCGATTTTAGAATAAAAAGCTCTTATTCGTATATTAATCCTTTGTGAAAAATTCTCGAAACCAATTTTGTTGTTGTTGTGATGGGCCATTTTACAACTACAAAAACACCTTCAACTACTTTTTTCAACACAATAATACATATTTATTATTTTCATCGTTTCAAAGTAACAAAGTGAATAAAAGGTGAATTTTTATAAGGTTTCTAGCTACTCTAATCGTCAATTGAAATTACATCGTTCTTCTAATTGAAAAAAAAAATGCAACCACTGAATAGAAAGTTTTTTTTTCTATATCGAAATAACTTCGTTTCTAATTTTTTTTTTCTTGTTTTGATTAAAAACTAAAATCCTTTTAAATTTGAAATTTTTAAATAAAAATTTATGTTAAAAGCTTAACACACAGTTGATGTAGACATCATTTGATTGAAAAATTTCAAATATTTGTGGTATTTATTTCATTTTATTATTTGTTTTCATTAATTTTGTGATTCTAAATTGAGCGTTAGCAACACCAATAAAATATTTTAGTAGATTCTGTATCACGCATTTTCATTTTTGAAAATAGAGAAAAATCTGTTAAGAAGAGAAAAGTGTTTAAACTGCCAATGAACCCTTATGCCTTATAACTTCCTGTACAATATCTTTTTAATTTATAAATGTACACACGCAATTTGTGTGTATACGAATATACATACATATGTACATATGTATGTATGTATGTTTGTATGCAATTGAAGTACACACAATGAGAAAATAAAAATTAAAACTAGAAAATGTATAGTTGTCGGTGCATTTTACATTGATGCATCAGGACAACATTTATAATTCGTCTGATGTTTAATTATTATCTTTCGATAGAGAAAATATGTACAGTACATGATGTGTACTTTAGGTCGACGGTCTTTTATAAGAAATATATACTTGTACATAGGTACATACATATGGAGTACAAACAATACATATATGTATTTAAAATGAAATAATAATATATAGAAAATTGTAGAGCAATGGTATTTTCATACATTTTAGAGATTTGTCTTCATATAAATGTACGTATGTATTTTATGTTGTCTGCTGATGACTTGTCGTCTAAATATCTAAGGAATATAATACGTGTTGCACTAAAAATACGTGATCTCCCATCAAGTCTTAATTTAAATTGAAGTAAGCAAGCAAAATGAAAAATGAAAAACAAAACAAAATAAAAAAATATCTACTATATAGTCAAGGCATGCAATCATCAGGCTTCTAGAATACGAGTACTTGATTCTGGTTGGTTGATTGCTTATAGTACAACACGATTCATGTGCTAAATGAAAATGCGATGAGACACAAAACTGACACTGAATTTTCTTTTATTTTCATTTTTATTTTTTTAATTTTCTTTTTTTTTTATTCGAAAAATTTTCTCTTTTCAAAAGAAAAATTATCTTGTTTTTTCTTAAGAATTAGATCCCTTGTGAATAAAAATGAATACAAATACACAAATACACACGCATAAAATTTAACTTATGTACTTAAGAAAGAAAATTTTCATTTAAGATTTTGAAATTTTGAACAAAGGCAAATGAGTTGCGATAAGTGTATGCTGTATAATGTACCTATTTATATAGGTACATAATATGTATGTAATATATGTTTTTGATGGTTTTTCTTCCTTCCTTTTTTTTTTTGACATTTAAAGAGGAAAATAGAAAAAACTAACAAAGATATTTGGAAGACAACAACATGAAAAAAAATTCCTATAAATGTTAGAATTTGTGGAAGAAAAAAAAATTTTTTTTTTTGAAAAAGAAAAAGTAAAAAATTCATGAAAGTATTAGAAAATTAGTCAGAATTTATTTTTAAATCAAAGAGTAAAATAATTTTGAAATGGTAAATGTTGAAAAGTTGATTAAAAGAATTTTTTTCGCTTTAAAAAATAAAAAATAAAAAGATGAGAAAAAAGTGTTAATTATACTTTTTGGAAATTTTAATTAGTTTTACTTAATTTTTACTACTAAGTAAAAGTAATTAATTTAAATAAGTTTATGTAATTTTTCAAAATTGATTATACCAGTTTTTTTTTTCTGTTTGTTTTAATTTGAAAAAAATTAAAAAAACTGGCGAAAATTAAAGAATCAAAAAAGCTACAATATTTGAAAATTGATGACAATTTAAGACTTAAAAGACACACACCACATCCTTTGGAATGACCAGATTAATGAGATTTTTAATGAATTAATTAAAATTATGAACCAATATTAATAAAAATCATAATTGGAAAAAATTCAAAGTTCGTTGAAAAGAAAAAAATAAACAAATAAAAAGAAAGAACATCAACTGTAATGATGGAAAATTTTAATGAAAATTCTGTTCTATTTATTAAAATATTTTCATATGATGCTCATGCTTCTGCTTGATGTGATATTTACGATGATGTTGATGATTATGATGATGATATTCATTAACCATTTATACCGGAAGCATGTATTGTCGGAGGATATTTTTTTTTTTTTGCTGGTGACAATAATTTACCATATCAAAAGTATCAATAAGATTTAAAGAATGGAACTCGTATAATCATTGCGGTGGATCAATTACAATAAATGGAAAAATATATATTTTAATTATACAGCATACATATATTATGTTACAGGAAAAATTGAAAAGGAAATGTAAATAAATTGTTGGAAAAAAAAAAGATTTAATTTTTAAATTAAAAAAAAATTCATAAATTTATTTATTGTATATTGGAAAAAATCGTTTCAATTTAATATTTTAATTAAACATTGATTTTTTTTTAAATCATTTGTTCGTACTTTTTGATTTCTCCCCATTTTTATATTGAAAATATTATTTTTGACAGAAAATTTCATTTTTGTTATTGTTGTTGGTATTAAAAGGAGATTCATTTTCCTGATATTTGTGTACAAACAAAGATGGTGTAATATATTATTACATTAATGAAATTTTATAAATCACTTTGATTTACCGGTGCAAATCCATCAATTGAAATGATTAACAAAGAAATACTGGTTGTTGTTAGTTTAAAATTTATAATTTCAGTATGAGGGTGGGAAATAATTTTAAATATTTAATAATATGGACATAAGTAAAAGAATGTTGTCATTGTATTGATTAAGAGGATAATATTTGTTAATTGTGTTTAGTGTATCCAGAAAATATTAATGATTATTCAGGAGGGGCACTACTTTTTCGTGGAAAATTAGTGAAAGCTTGTAATTTTATAATGTAGAAATGATTTTGATTGTTCTGCAAAAATCTACAATATTAGTGAAAATTTGGGTTATATTCGCTTTGAACAAAGAATTATTAAAAATTTGTTACAAATTATTTTGGAAATTTTTTCGTGATTTTTTTTAAACCAAATTTTCATTTTAAAGAGATTTTTTAGAAGACAAATTTTTGTATTTTTTTTTTTTTTTTGGTACACGCTAGATTTATTTTCCTATAACTTATAACTATTTATATGTACACACATACAAATAAATATTTTTTATTGAATAAATTCTACTTTTATGATTTCTTATGAATCCACTTGAAATTTTTAGTTTTTCTGAAGTACACGTGACCTACATATTTAACCCATTGATAGATAATTGAATGTTTTTTTTTGTTTTGAAAACATATGATTTATTTTAAACACATTACATACACTATCTTTTCTTCTTAAATTTCAATTTCTAATTATTCAATATGTTTGAAATTCTATACCTACTTAAAAAACATAAAAAAATATTACAAATTATGAAAATATGATCTATTTAACAACACGTACTTGAAAATATATATATATTTTTTCAAAACATATGCTTCCTACATATGGATGGACATGTGTTGTTTATTATTAAAAATACAATATGATTGTTTTATTGTTTTGAAAGCATTTTCGTAGACCTTTAATTTCAATATTTTATTAAATTGATGTAATTTCTTCAAAATTAATTTCTAAAACTAATTTTTTATTAACAAACTTATTAATTTCAAATAAAATTCTCTGTTGAAAGAAAAATAATTAATGAAAAAATTGAATTCATAATTATAAGAGAAATAAATTATACTATCATCAATTTTTATTAATTTTTTTTTTAATAAAGAACAGGAATATGAAAAAGAAAAAAGAAAAAAAAGAAAAAAAAATAAAAATTTGTTATAATCGTAGATCAAAGTACTCGTACTTTTAATGTTGTTTTTTTTTCTCTCTGCGTGACATTGCTATTATTATTTTTTTTTCATATGAAAATTGTATATACGCGATGGTACGCTTCATATACAAAATATTTGCTGTTTTTTTGATAGATGAGATGTAAAGAAAATTACAAAAATTTCAAAAAACAGGTTACATATAAAATAGTAATAAATAAAAAATTGTACCTGTTTTGATGATATTCAAAGATACTGGTTTTGCATGAAATGAACATTTAAAAAAAAATTTATATAAAAGCCAAAGAGATTATAGCAAACTTTGTCTATTAATTATAAGATTGTTGCTTGGACAAGAAATATTTATACATATAGGAAAAAAAAAAAGTATAAATAAAATATAAAATAAGTCAATAAAATTATTAAAAACTAAAAAAAAAAGAAGAGAAATTACTTCAAATCCTGTTTTATATGTTGTAATTTTCAAGTTGTGAAAAGTGCTTAAGATGTTGATTGTTGTACATTAAAAAAACATATAGACAAAAAAAAAACCAAAGGTAAATTGGAGTAAATAGCGTAAGAGCAGGGAATAATAATATCAAAAAGAAAAGGAAAAAGAAACATGTAAAAAGGAACCAGTACAGGATTCGACTTTAAAACTACATTTTATTCTTTAAATATTGTTTACTCGTATTTTTTAAACATAAAAAAAGTTAATGGTTGGTATGTGGTTTTTTAAAAAAAAAAATATCCAAAATGTCCTTCAATTATTATTACGTACGAGATCAGTATTTAAATGTCCAATTATACAATCAGTTTCTTTCAGTTTATGATTATTAAAATTTTTGCTGGAAAATTATATTGGAATGTTGAATACATTGTTGCATCGGAATGTGAACAAAAAACAAAAACACAATGAATTTCAAAAAAAAAAAAAAAATATGTAGCATTTTAGAAGTCACGAAAAGGATCGTGCTAATTAAAAGATTTTATTTGTACTATAATTAAATATATGTAAGCACGTTTCAGGATTTAATTGAATCAATATATATATTTTTTTCTTTTTCAAAGTCTCTGTGATTTTATTGCAATTTAAAAAAAAAAAAAAAGGATAATTTTATCAATGTGTCATCAAATGTAAAGACAAAAAATAATAATAATAAAAAAAAGAAATAAAGAAAATGAAAAAAAAAACATTTGAAATTTTTCATTGTGAAATTTATTGAATTCATGATTTCCTATAATATTCTTTAATAATTTCAATATAAAATTTGAAAAATTTGTAGTATCCTTACGGAAATATAATATGTATTTTTTATATATGTATGTACTCGTATGTGCATATGTATACGTATACTTTGTTTGTGTATTGTAAAGTTCATCTTATGGTTTTTCATATTTATTTTTTATTTTTTTCCCTTACTGTCTGATGCATTCAGAAAATAATCCAATCCAAAAAGGATATTTCCTTATACATATGTACATATAAATGTATTTATAGGTATATATCACTACAATACAAACAATTTATAGTTGCATAAAAGATATGTGCAATTTTTATAATATTTTTTATATACTATATACACATAATATATGGATGTACATATGTACATATTATATATTGTGTATATAAAAAATTAAATTTGTGGTATTTGTAAGATTTTTTTTTTTAGACATGATATATTTATGTTGTTTGTGTGTATATACATATTTTATTTTGGTATAAAAAAAAGGATTTTTCAATGATACATATAAAGTCAGTGCACCTTCTTCAAGTATATATATACTTGACAATATATAGTACATACATACACAGTGTGGAGTTTTCAAGAAAACAAGAAGAAGAAGAAGAAGAAAAAAAAATAAGTAAAAGAAAATTTTAAAATAATAAGAAAACAAACAAGTAGACACATCAAGTAGACATCAGACACAATAGCATATAGTGTTATAAAAAAAAAACCATTCTAAAAGATATGTAGCAATAGGAAGGCGACACCAACAGATAAAATTGCAACAATAAGTTTAAAATGAGAACAATAAAACTTAACAAGATAACAAAAAAGAAAAATAAAGCACAGAAAAGTAATGAAGGAAGAAAAAAAATATATCTAAAGATAAAGATAAAAAAAAAAGATGTGATAAAGAAAAACACAAAAACAACAATAAAAGGAAGAAAATAGAAAAAAAAATATAAATAATTTTCCAGAAAATGGTGCGAAATTGTATTTTTCATATGTATAGAAAATAATCAAAACATATACTATGAGGGTTATCTAAGGAAAAATGTACTTTATAAAATTTGTTTTCAAAAATGTGTTGGATTTAATTTATAGGAGTCTGGTTTTCCTGAAAATAATAATTATTCCTGAATTAAAAGAAACTCTGGAGTTTGGAGGTAAAATTAAAACCCAAAATTTAAAAGTTCTAAACAAAAATATTTTGAAAAATATTAAATTTTTATTATTTAAGATTGAAAATCTTAAAAAAGCTTTTTTTGTTGATCAGTTCGAATGAAAATAAGATCCTGAAATTTGTTTTGAATTTAGTAAATTCGTATATAATTTGTTCACGTTTTATGTGCACACACTTGATATATTTATCTAGGTATATAGTAATGTTTTATACATATTTGCTACATACAAATTTAACCTGTGTATTACGGAAGATAAAACTAGTATCCGGTTAACAATAGTTTCAAGTTCTCTTTTAAACGAGTGAAAAATATGGTAGGTATATACGAGTATGTACTACAATATGTATACAAATTGAAAAAAAAATGTATGTATGTATATTCTAGAAAATATAATGTAAAATGTGAAAAATGAAATATACTTTATAAAGTTACATGTGCAAAGATTTGCTCAAAATACCAAATATGTACTTGTAAAAAGAGTATCTGAACGTGAATAAGGACCTGTGAGATGGTGTGAAAAATGATAATAAAAAAACTTATGATAATTTAATCCTGTTTTTTTTTTTTTTTTTTTTTGTTAATTTCATAGAAATTGACTTTAAAATATAAAATATAAGAAAAAAAAAATTGAAATATGTAGCAGAATTTTCTTCAAAAACATTTCCATTGAAAATTAAAATTAGATACTTTTCGATTTTAAATTTAAAATAAAATCCTTGAATATTATGATGTGAGAAAAAAAACACAATGTCATGTGATAATAAAGAAATTAAATGCAATCCTTAATCTTTCTTTTACTTATTATCTGAAGAATATGTAAGTATATGCATAAAGAAAATGTATAATGTGTGCTTATAATGTGCTTTGTCATAACTTATACATATACAAAGTTTATATAATTGAAATAATCCTTTAAAAATAAATAAGAAGAAAAAAAGGTTTTTATCTTTAATCCTTCTAAGCTATGAAAACGCAGGCTTTTAATATATGAGAAGTGATGATTTTTATTCTTATGAGAATAAAAAGAAATTGAAAATCAATTAATTGGAAATAGAAAGATATGAAAAAAAAAAAAGAATATTAAGTTGTGTTTTAAATGCAGCCTGAGCATCTTTATCAGAAAGCAATTTATCACAGTTGTGTGGTATAATAAATATGTACACTATTTTTTTTTTTAAAAAGGATAATATATGACATTTAATAAAATTTATAGAAAATTAATCTCGTATTAAGATTTATGTTGTCATGTGTGTTAAACTCATGTCATATATGTGTAGAAATAGACAATAAAGTGTTCAATGTATCTTAAACGAGTTGAATGTGTATATATAGTTCTTATATAAATACGAGTATAACATTTTTCGTTAAATTAGGTGGATTTTTAATTTTTAGACATTTTCTAAGAATTTTAATAATTTATTATTTTTTTCTAAATTGTTAAATTTTAAAAGCTAAAAATACATACATATTTCTGGTATTTAATTTAATTTTGAGACAATTTTAAAATGAAAGATTTGAAAAAGCAATAACGAATTAAAAATTCATATAGAAGATATTTCTATTTAAAAGTCATTAAACTTTTGGCAAATATTATATGCAAAAATATATAAAACAATAATAAAGGACAATGAACATATTATAATATTTTCTTATGTACATAACATAATAAAAAAAAAATAAAAATCTATAAAAGAAAAATTTTGAACATCATCCAGGAAAATTAAAACTGAAAGCTTATTTTTTTGTTTTTTGTATTTTTTTGTACATATAAACATCAGACGGCGTCTTATCGTTATTTTATATACCTCTAGTATAGTTAAATGGAATATTATACTAGATGCACTGGATTTATAGTCATCATCATCATCATCATCATCATCCAAATCGTTATTTTATATGGTTTTAGTTGTCGTCTGAGAATTTGAAAAAAAACTTTAAAAAAAAACTAAAAATACAAATAAAAAGAAAGTCTAAAGTGGCTGCCATTTTTGGCACACATTTCTGTAAATACCAATGCGATTGGATTTTATTTATCTACTCATTTTTTGTTTTGGTTTTTTTTTTTTCAAATAAATAGTACCGCATTTTCAAATTTATACTTGTATTTTTACTCATATACACTTGATTCATAGAAAAATTTATGTGCGAATTAAAGAATGTACAATTCACTGGATGTATATTGTATGTATGTTGTTGGAGTATCATTATGGGTGAATTGTCCATTTTAGAACATTTTATTGCATTGAAAATTGTTATAGATATACTTGAGAATCTCAGATAAACACACTATAAAGATGCATAAATGAATAAATGGACATTATCTGGAAATGGAAGTGCGATTTAGACTGTGGAAAGATGATGACAAAAAACAAAATTTAGTATCATTGAACTGCTGTCGTTAAAAAATTATTCAGAAAAAAAATATTTGCGGGATTTTCAGATATTATTTAAAAAAGATGCTATGATTTGGGATTATTTTTTAAATTCTTGTATCAAAATGTACGAGAATAACCATTTTAAAATAAATTTGTCGTGAATCTAGGTTTGTTGTGAAGATTTCAACTCTTAATTTGATACAATCTGTAGAAAATCTAATACCCAAAAATAATAACTTTTCAATCCACTAAAATGGCTAAAGTATTATCAATTGAACTATATTATGTGTGTAAGTCGAGAGTTAAGCTGAAAACATTTTACTATGTATAAGTACCATACTATCTTATCTGTATTCATTTTCAAAGATACTGAAAGTATTGGTGTGTATAGGAGGGATAAACTTTTGATGATGTATCTATTGAAGAAATGTACTTTGAAGATTTATAATACATATATGCAAAAAGATATTTGAGTTATCTATGATTGATTGCTTTGTCTGCATGCATGTTTTTTTTTTTCGAGTATTAAAGAAAGTTTTGAAAATTTTGCAACAAGCAATACATATGTACACACATTTAATATACATAAAGTGTATTAGATCTATGTATGTATATTAAAGGAATAAGTGTTTAATATGCTCAGAAAAACTTTATCAATATAAGAAACGTGCTCTAATTCAATCAGATAGTACATACATATATGAAAATTTTTCAACCATTTTATTAAATGTCCTTTTAGGTTTCTTTATTCCTTCTTATTTCATTTTTTTTTTCTTCTTTTTATTTTAATTTGATTGGATTTTATATATAAATATTTATTTGAATGAGTTCTAATAGTATTCTTTGGATTTTGTGAATTTTTTTTTGTTCATTTGAACTTGTTTATAGTATAAGTAAATTCAAGGATTCATTCAAGGAATAAAAATAAAAATTTTTTTCAATTTTTTTTTTTTTTTACTGAAATGAAATTTAATTTATTAAAGCTAAAAAATATTGAAAGAATTTTTTTTTTCAAAGGATTACAATTTCTTCAAAGGTGAAATTTGAATTAATTTTTTTTTTTCAAAAAGGAAATTAAAACATGAATCTTAAATTAATATCCTTTTATATTAAATTTTCGATTTTCATTGATAAGAATTTATCTTTTATAGGTACTAAAAGAAAGAAATAGAATCATTGAAAGATGGATGATATCAAATTACTTCAATAATAAACTTCTTGCATGTCAATCAAGTTATTATTAAATCAAAAGGATGCAACTTGAAGTTTTTATTTTTTTCAAAAAGTGCACAATCATAATATTTGTATTCTTTGTACCATCAACCATGAGATGATGAATCAATATTTCATTAGAGTTGCATGGCAATATAATTATTGTATTGTAGATTTTATCGTAAATCTTGAATAACATTTTAAATTGTTTGATTTTAGACTGGTCTACAAGAACAAAAACGGATAAAAATGAATTCAGAGTCTTCAATTTTTGTTAAGGATATTATGAATGTAAATTGAAAATTGATCTATGACTTTCATAACATTATGATAGGATAATGAAGTGATAAAGTAATTTTCAGATGCAAGTTAAAAAATGATTTAAAGGGAAAATATAGACTTGAATATCATAGAAAATGTTCAAAATACGTATGTTTTTAATTTGTATTGAATGTGTGATTAATAAATTACTGCAACAATGTTATATTACTTGTTATGAAGATTCTATTTCATTTTAACCCTTTTGTTAATTTCATCACATAACCCTTTAATTTTAATTTTTATACAATTTTTAAAATTATAAAAAAAAAAAAGATAAGAACTATAGTAGATAGTATATACAAGTTAATGAATCCTTATAATTTTCAATACATACAAATTAACAATACATACTCATATGTGTCACACATTGTACATAAAAATGACTTCATAAAGTCACTAAAAAATCAACAAAGATTTGAAATTTAATACTTCAATAACATAATGTATGCACACATTTGAATAGATTTTCATTTCAAAATTAATGTCTACTACTTGTAATTTTAATCAAAAGCGTAATATTATTTGAATATCGCGTTAAGCTTTTTTCAAATATGTATGTATGTATATGTACAATTATGTATACCTTTTCGCACATTGTTAAAATGAAATGTACTTTTCATTAAATCGAAAAGTGTACTTACATTCATTTTCAAATGAATGAAAATTAGGTACTCATTTATGTACAGTGTACACATTCATGTATGAATATACAATATATTCATATGTTGTGTTTTTGTTCATTTCACAACGTTTTTGTAGAAATAAAAGTGTAATATGATATTGTTAACCACGAATGTCCAGACAAAATTGGTGTTCTACAAAAGGTAATATTTAAATTTAAATACTAATAAAATACGACATTTGAATCCTTTATATTGGATCCTTTCTTTTTTTTTTCTTCACGTTTTTGTTTTTTTTTAAACATTAAACAAATGTGTATTATGGCCAATATAGACTGTTGATCCCCTTTTATTTTTAAATGTGGTCAAATTGTCTGGATATAGATAATATCCTTTTTTTTGTGCCCCTTTTTTCTTTCCATCCATTCTCACCCACTAAGAAAAAAAGAAAATTAAATATTTCACTGTTTTCATTTTAAAAATCCTTCCATCGTTTATATATGTATGTATGTATGTAATTAAATTATTTGAAAGGATTAAATGGATTGAATGTCAACATTCTATCACCAAAATAACGCTTTGTTTTTTTTTTTTCCTTTCTTCCTTTTGTTTTTTATCACCGTTATAATATCATCCTTTATATACAGTATACATAAATATAACATAAAACCATCAAATACATTTTCTGTATTATATTTTCATTGTCTTAAAATGGACAAGTTAATCAGCTTAAAGGATAACAAACGAGGCTTGATTTATATTCTATGAAAATTTTAAGTAATTATTATTAGTATTGTCTATTTTGAAAGTAAGTTTAAGGATTATTATTTTCAAGTTGAAATAAATTGAAAATGATCTGATAAATGTTTTTAAATGCATTTTATAATACTGAAAAAGGAACAAAGAATAAATGAATGGTGGTATATGAAAATCTATTGATTTGTTTTGATGGAATACATACATAAATGGAATGGCGGGTATTTAAACTTTTGAATTGTAAAATTGTTCAGTTTAGAAGACAGAATATAACTTAATTATTTGAAGAAAAATTTCAGTGGAAAATTATAAAATCAAATTTATGACAACAATTTAATAAAAGTAATATTTGCGTTAACCTGCAGTATTTTTATTAGAACATTTTACTATCTCATATGGATCCTTCTGTCTAATCGTTGTTATATGGAGTTGTTTTCTTTGAAAGTAGCCAGTATTTAACATTTAGAAATTTTAAATAAAATATTGCATATTCTAAGCATACTTTTAGGATTTTATAAAATAAAAAAGAGGTGTTTTTATCTCTATTGGTATAAGGTAAAACAACAGCTAATTTGGTCATGAGTCATGTACATACATGAATAAAGTGTACTCTCGTACATCGCGTAAGCTACATATATACACACATATGTCGTACATACTTCATCAGTAATTAAAAGCACCGAAACCAATTTTCTGTGTTTAATTTAGTATTCTTATTAATTAAAATCTGCTTTGAAATCAAATTATTTTCCTACAAGCGATACCCAAAGAAGAAGAAAAAGTAAATTAAATACAAAAACATATAAAAACACTTTTTTTTTATTTTTTTTATAACTTTTCCTATAAAAATCAAATAATATAAAACTTTTTACAACAATTAATCAAAACTCTTTTTCCGTTTTATACTTACTGAATCTTGATATCAATTCATTTCGCGTTGTGTATTTATTTTTTTCCCTTTTTGAAAACAAAAAAATTTATTTGCGTTTTCTAATAAAATTCATTTCCTTTAGCATTAAAATAAAATAAAAGTCAATCAGTTTACATAAAATCAATAATGTTCTTTCTGATTATATTTATATACACATACACTATCTTCGAGTTATATTTGTACATAAATGTATTTTCTATATAAACTTTATTGAATGGTGTGTTGCTTAAAAGTTAAAAAAAAAATAAAATATAAAAAAAAACAAAATGTATTGTAATTTAATCACATTTACTATCATTGCCATTACCGCAAGAATAAGTGTTTCATTTTTTTATTCTGTAACAATATTGTTTTTAATATACTAGTATGTATATTTTAGATATATAGATACACAATAGATGTATCTAGAATAATATGTATGTACATAAAATCCTAATATAATACAATTTTATTCAACGCGATAAACTTTAAGTTAAATGCAATTAATTACTTATACAATTGTTTGAAAAACAAAATACATTCATGAAAAAGATTAAAAATATCTTCTCTTTTTTTTTTGTCTGAGAAAAAAAAATAAAATAAATGTTGAAAATGTAAAACAATTAGTTGCAAGTTTGTTAAAGAATTTTTCTTTTTGTTCTTTAAATTTGTATGTGTGTGTATGTATGTATGTATATATAATGTAGGTACATGTGTACTATACACATCATGAAATTTATGTTTTATTTGCAAATCCGCAAAAACCGTAGTATATAGTATCAACTATACCAATGTTACATTGAAGATTGTAGATGAAAAATGAAATTGAATGTTACCATAAGGTTAAGGATATAATAAAATGATAAAAAATAAAGTAAATACAATGAAATTTAATACAAAAGTAATAAAAGGAAAACAAAAAATAAAGAAAAAAAAAAGTTAATTTAATTGCGCTGAATAGATGATACAATGAAAGTGTGTACAATATAGGATTTAATTTTGCATCGTCATGATTACAATTTATTTGAAAATTTCTTGCAAATTGCTGTTATAGGAAGTGTTCACCTATATTGCAAACGTATGCAAGATAAAAAGATAGTTGTATACATATATATGTATGTTCATGTAGATAATGGAAGTTATAAAGTAAGATGTGTTTCGAAAAAGAAGAAGAACAAAAAAAAATATGGAAAAATTAAAATAGAAATCAAACACACAGAAGAGAAAAAGAAAAAAAGAAAAAGGATATAAGAGAAATAAGCGAATCTAAGCGAAATTGATCAGCATTCCAATTGAGCAGGTGTTTAGCATAAGTAATTGATGTTGAAGTTTACAAAGTTGGTTTAAGGGTTCATTTTGATTTACAGGGTACCTATGTTAATTTTAATAAGCAATGGTACTCAATGTAAGAATTTTGTAATAATTTTTTACGTAAAAAGTTAATTCACATTTTTTTTCTATATTACATCGGTGAAAAGGATAATGAGAATCCATTAATCTTCGATACAAATAGTTTTTTAAAAGGTTTGAAAAAAGCGTTTCTTACAAGGAATAAGAGACTGTGTTTTTTTTTTTTTTTTGATTGTAAATAAAAAAAGTTGTAATTCTTGCAAAGATAACTAAAGGACTTTTACACACTTTACTTTAGCAATGGTTGGTTAGGTTGGTTAACGTGGCGGTTTTCGAAATCTTTCGAAGACCCAGTTAGCACTGAAAGTTCCATTTTGATACCACACCTCGCGTTACCTTAGGCAATGACTTTCATAATACCGGTAGATCACTATAGCCATCATGTTCCATTCAGAAAACTTTTTATATTTCGTCAAGGTCTTTGAAGAAGAAGTTCGAGTTCCCCATTGCAATTGCCTGGAACCTTACTCTGGCAAGTGCCGGATAGTTGTAGAGGTAGTGAGTGAGGGTTTCTCTCTCATTGGCTTCCCTGCAACTACGACAGTGTGTATTGAAGTGGATACCCATTTTCTCTGTTATTTTAGCGTTTAGAAATACTTTAGCAATTATTGTAAATCATGTTTAGAAGAGATCTGAATCAAAAGTTAAAGATAAGATATGACCTTAGTTTTGAGTTGCATAGAAAGTTTAAAGTAGATTTTTGAATATTTTAAACGATTATATAGTCAATAATTTTTGTAGTCACCCTATTATGAATGTATTAGCGGTGATTGTTTTGCATTACATTGAAGAATTATAGTGTAGTAGCAGAATGTATTGAAAATACTTATGTTTAACTTGTTATATCGTCTATATTTACTTCAACTTAAATCGTAATTTGCAGAATATAGAGAAACCTTAGGCCTAAAGGGTTATACATAAAATCAATGTTACAGAGAGACCACAAAAAAAAAAAAAAATTAAACAACTTTTACAAATCATTGCTTTAAACCATTAAAGATGATGTAGCAATTTAATAAATGAAAAAGAACTTGTATTGTAATGGTACAAGGGCATCAATGATGATGATGATGATGATGTTGGTTATAGAAAACCAGAAAAGACATTAGTACAGAATGTATAGTTGAAGACCTATAATGTCTTGATATGTTTAGATTCATTTAGTAAAGATTTTTAAAGTTTCCTCTACTCAATATTACATATCATTGAAAGGCGTAATGTTGTATAATATGTATTTGCAAATTCGTTGTTGTTGTTGTTGTTGTTGTATTGTTGTTTACTTCTTTTGCTTAAATCAGATCATTTTGTAAGGTGTAAGATGTAATATTTGTGTTGGCGAACATGAAATCCAAGTTAAATTGAGCTTAGAAAAATGACACAATGACGACAAAAGATGTTATTACAATACGAGCTTAGGAAAATAAATAAAATGATAAATATATGATGTATGTATGTAGGTAAAAATGTATATAACATAACCATAAAAGTGCATAAAAAATTGTAGTAAATACGTATCTGTTGCATTAGTGGTTTTTAGCTTTTAGATATTAATATATCGGACTATTTTAAAAATATTCTAGAACATGTTTTTTTTTTTTTCTATCAGATTATAAAAAATATATGATTTATATCTATTTAATAAAGTGTGGCGTCTGTTGTCTTTATTTATTTATTTTATCAATTATTGCCTTTGATATTTTTTTTCCAAACAACATTCCAATTAAAAATAGAAACAAATAACATTTTATTTGGAATTTTATTAACAATTTTTGATATTTAATAAATTGATATGAGTATTTTTTACTACTTGAAAGAAAAAAAGAATTTGCAACTATTTGTTATAACTAAATAACAAACCAACTAAATATATGTAATTGTTGAAATAAATAATAAAATATTTTAATTTATTTATGTGGCTTTAAACTATGTACTCGTATATACAATAAGTATATAAATATGTACGAATAGATAAAATAATATATTTTATAATTTTTGTAATTTACATTTAAAATGTCATATAAAAAGCATTAAAAATAAATTTAATTAGTCATTCTTTTTGTGTGAGAAAATTTATTTTAATTGAATTTTATAAATTTATGTACATATTTATATTATGGAAGGCTAATTATAATTAGATTTGAAAATATTAATTGATTGTACATTTAAAAAAAAATCAATCATATAGAAGATTTATGATTTTTGTAATAGAATTGTGTGGTTTAAAGGTCACTACTGTTCAGGCTACCAGAATCAATAAAAGGGATATTTCATCATTTTTGAAAGCATATCTGATTGATTTTTTCACTTTTCGAGCTCAGATTTTTCAAAGAGATACAATCGAATAATCGATAAAAAATGAATTGAATTGTACTTTAATATTTGCTCTTTGACTGTTAACAAACAGTGATTTCCGTTTACCAGTTTTTCAATGTGAGTTTAAAAAAGAATGGTCTTTTAACATTTTTACAACTATCAGTTGGTTCTTATTGTCTTTTTTCTCTTCCAGTTTCCAGGAGCATTCTGAATACATATTATTTGGTTTTTATTGATTAAATCTAATTGTTGCTTGTGAATTCGCTTTCATCAATTCAAATAAATAACTCGTTTCTTTTTGAAAATATAAAATCACATAAAAAAAAAACCATTGAAGTCAAGGCAAAAGAAAGAAAAAACATTTTAAGCTCTTTGAATTAACATTTTTTTTTTTCAAAAATCTCAAGATTTTCAAAAAGCCAATTGGTGCATATTCAAATACTGAATTTTTTTTTGTTTATGCAAATTATAATTGCAAACATATTCTCTCCAAAATTAATTTTTATAACTCATTCATTTCAATTTTAATCTTTAGATCTCATAAAATTTTTATTTTGTTTGTTTGTTTTTCTTTTTCTTCTTCTTTAGAATAAAAATCAGAATTTGTTTTTTCGTTTTCTAGGATTTGAAATAAATGAAGAAGATTTTAACATACAGATGCATACAAAAAAATTTTATGCAAAATAAATTCGTAAGAAAAGATAAAAAGATGATCTTAAAAAAATATTATTGTTTTTTGTTTGTTTGTTTTTTATTTCGAAAAAAATAATATTTAAAAAAACAAAACCAATTTTTCTTATATTAATGTAGACGAACTATAACATACTCGTATGTAGATACGAGTATCTATGTATGTATGTACTTCTCTTATAATGTATTCGTAAATATCAAAAATCGTCTTTTATTAAAGGCACGTTCCTATATGATGATGTGGCATTAATCGGAAACGTTGTCTTTTTTCATCTTTGGTTGCCGTCATCATCATCATCATCATCATCATTCTTGCATCCTTTGCTTCTTTTTGTTCTAGAAATAGACAGTCCATGTGGGGTCTATATTCTATATAAGTAAATTTTATCAATTCATATATGTAAATACTATATACACTCCGTTTCAAAATATAGCCTCACCCTTACCATGTGTGTATATCTCATATAAGGAGTGAATTTTTTACAAATCTTTGTTCTAGGATTTTGAAGGACCTGTTGTGTTAAGAAAATTTTTGAAATTTAATTTTTAGAAAATCCCACCATATAGAAGAAAGAGAGGGAGAAAGTAAAATGTACAAATAAAAGCCGTTGCAAAATATAGCCTCACTACCATTCAAAGTGAATTTTTCGAAGTGCTTACAGGGATTTTGGATATTTTTTTTAAATCTCTTTATTATGTGATAAGTTTTCAAGATTTTTGATAAAAAATGGCACTGGTCAATTTGTTAAATAAAACAGAAATTGAAATTATGAAGTAACTAAAAGGTGGAAAAAAGTCAAATCGACAAATTTCGAAAATACTGGGCCAAAGTCCAAGGACAATCAATAATTTTTTTTTAAATGAAAAATAAAACGTAGTTTTAACAAATTTTGGCCGACCACCAATAGCAACACGTAGGAAAAAATGAGCCGTCCCGAATGCTTTTTGTTGTTCAACACTAAAAATGAATCAAATTAAAGAGAAATAAGGATCGGATGTTCACGAATCCTACTGTTTATAAAATATTACGAACATAGAAACATTTCGCATAGAAAAATAACAAAATATCCGGGCTACACGAAAAAACATAGGGAATATCGCCTTAACTTTGCAATGGAACCACATATTATGTAAGGCAAAATGACACAAAGTGGTTTTAACCGATGAAAACAAGTTTAATTTAGATGAACCAGATGATTAAAGGTTTTATTTACATGATTTAAGGAAGAAGGAAAGTTACTTAGCACTCAAAAAAATAGATGGAGATTCTGTTATGATATGGGGTGTCGGAGAATATAATACTAAGTTATACCTAAAAAAACTCCAGTTTGCTTTCACCAATTTATGTCATTTTTTCAATAGTAGTAATTCATATTAGATTTATGAGTGGAAGAATACTTCCAGAAAATACTGAGAATTGTTAAAGAAACAAATAATAAAAATCTCTAAGAATTTGGAGCAGGACGACTTCATTTTTCAACAAAATAATGCAGTAATCCATATTACAGGTATAGTTAAAAACTGACTTTCTGGAAAAATTTCACAAATATTACAATGACCGGACTTAAATATAACAGAAAACGTTTAAAAATATTTATTAAGAAAAGTTTTTTCAAACAGCTAACAGTCTGAAACTGTTTAGGATCCAAGAAAAGTAATATAGAAGAAGCAAAATGGAGTTCCAAAAGTATATGTCAGAAAACTGTATAAAAGCATAAATAACCATCTTTGTTAGATTTAAATTAAAAATGGTAAAGAAAGTCCTTATTAATAAAATCTAAAAAACAAAAATTATTTGTGTTTTCAATACCAAATTTTAAAAAACATTATAGTGAGGCTATATTTTGCAACGGCTTTTATTTGTACATTTTACTTTCTCCCTCTCTTTCTTCTATATGGTAGGATTTTCTAAAAATTAAATTTCAAAAATTTTCTTAACACAACAGGTCCTTCAAAATCCTAGAACAAAGATTTGTAAAAAATTCACTTCTTATATGAGATATACACACATGGTAAGGGTGAGGCTATATTTTGAAACGGAGTGTATGTAATAAAAATCCTCCTCCTAGACACATGTTGCTATGTTAACAATCTATTCGGGATGTTATTTACGTTTTTAGCTATTTTTGGAATCATTCTTTTACATTAATATATATATGAAATTTGTTTCTGTTTTTTTTCTTCTCTTTTTATTCTTGTAATTTTTTTTTTTAAGTAGAAATATGTAGCTCATATAGATTTTCTCCGATTTTATGTATGATGTTCCCTTTTTTGTAAAAAAAAAAAATTTATTATGTATACATTATTGTAGTCCGTATATGTATTTCGAGAAAAAGACCAAAAACATATAAAACTATACTTACACACAAATATATACATACATATGTATGTAGGTATATTACATATTTTACCTATATAAATTAGATATGTGTTTATGTGATGTTAAGGCATTTACAAGTTAGAAAAAATCTCTTTTTTTTTGTAACCGGATACGGATGTTTGAAAAAAAAAAAGAAAAGAAATTTGATAAAAAAATTCGAATATAAAATAGAACAAACATAGCAATATAAAATTTTATACAACAACAACAACAAAAACAAAAAAGGGTTAATTGAGGAAAGATGACATGTATGTAGTGTATGTAGAATATTACTGAGTCAGTACAGTTTGTTTTTCTTTCATTCATATTTTTTATATTTTATTTTTATATTAAAGCAATATTGTGCTCATAGTGGGGTTGTAAAAATAATAATTCACTTGAAAATGTGCAGTGATGAAAAAATTATATTTTCTTTTATTGATGTTTCTTGAAAGATATTAAATATGAAAAATTCAAGAAAAAAAAACAACAACAGCAAAATATAAAATATAAAAATAAATTTAAAAAGAAAAAAAAATTATTTGCTTATTAAATTTAATAAAATGTTTGTTGTTTTCTCCTTGGTTTTTATTTTTTCCATGAATGGAAAGTAAAAAAAAAAAAGTATAAAAAAATAAAAATTTAATCAATTTTACAAGAAAAATTTTTGATCATCCATTACACAAGGGATTTTTAGTTTGTTTTTTTTTTCTTGGTAAATAAAAACAAATTAAATAAATTTTGTCCTTAATTTTGAGCTTGAATAGAATTTTATTGGTTTTTTTATCTTCTTGTACATACAAATTTCAATTAAAAAAATCACAGATAGGTTTGTTTATTATGTGAAACTCTTTTTTTTTTTGGTTTATGTATTTGATTTTCAATGGAATAACTCCTTTTTATCTGACAAAAAATCATTATTCTTTTAAAAAATAATGTGTTGATCATATTATATTGTTTTCCTTTTTTGTATATAAATATTTTTCTCTAGAAATATATAGAATTTATATAATTCAACTGTATTTTATCGTGGTAATTTAATATTATTGGTTTTCAATTTAAAGCTTCCTCTTCTTCAATGTATGTATGTATCATCTATCAGATAATAAGAAACAATTTAAATTCTTTTTCAAAAGTTTACACCGCAGGCAAAAAAATTGCAATCTAGAAATGAAGAAAAAATAAATAAGAATGAAAAAATTCAAGAAAATAAACACAAAACCCACACAAACAATTCACAAGGTTAACTACAATCCAGGATATTCTTCATTATTATTTAATTTTTTTTTTTTGCATTTAATCTAGTATATTTTATCTAAAATCAATGACAATGAAGTTATTTAACTGAACTTAATAGATAATATAAATGCAAAAAATTAGAATTGTAAATCTTTCTAGAAATAATATTGCGTATTCATTTTTTTTTCCATTTTTATTTAAAAATTTCTAAGCGGATAAAAGTTATATATTTTTTTTTTGTATTCTTTAAAGAAGAAAAAAAGGTAAACTGAAATCTCCATTGTAATAAAAGGTAAAAAAAAATACAAGAAAAAGAAAAAATAACTAAACTTATATCGTTAAAGTTGCATTTGTTATCAATCATAAATATATATCATAAATAAGACCATGAGTATATATTATAAAAGGGAAATAGCTACTATTATTTTTTATTTGAAAAAAAAAAAAAAGAAGCTAAACTTACTATGGAATGCATAATTTATATTTTAATAAAAGATAAATGAAGGAAAAATAGCAAGATAGCAAAAAAAAAAAAGAAAATAAAAAAATAAAGTAAATACGCAAAAGGAAATTGATGATTTTCTTACGTTTTTTTATATTTTTTTTATTTTTAATTATTTTTCTTAGAAATAACGATTCCAAAAGAAGTTTATTTATTTATTTCCATGCTTTTTCTAATTTTAGTTTTTGGTATATTAAATGTATTTGAAAAAAAAAAAAAAACAAGAACTAAAACTTCTGTTTTTTGCCTTTTATTAAAATAATAGGGGTTGAACCCTCCTTTTTTGTTTGAAATTGAGAATTTAAATGTATACTTAACTCGGTCGTATGATAATATGTACATAAATATTAGGGCATTTTACCACGTGCTTCTCATTTTTATTTTATGAAAATGCATTAAAATACGAAAATTGTAATTGTCAATCCTCACACCTCTTAATGTGAGATATTGTTACACTTAAAATTTTTGTTATTTTGATGTAATTTTTTTTCTTCTTTCTCTCTGTGTTTGATTTTTTGTTTTTCTCTTTTTTAATTTGGAACTGTTATTTAGGATTAGAAAATATATGTATAGGGTGGGTTAATGAACGCAATATAATGTACATGTGGAACTAAATGCTTGTTTATTTTATTACACGTATAGTAACCATTTGAATTTTGAATAGACGTTCAGTTCAACATAACTAATTTAAGGAAGCAGTGGTTTTTTTTTTCAGAAAAGAAAATTAATTAATTTAAGGTTTCCTTGAAAATTTGTTGTTAATCAATCAAAATTATTAAAATTTTAAGAAATGTAGCAGAATTATTTTTTGATATTTGTATCACACATCGTGTTGCGTGTTTTGAATTATTTTAAATTACATATGTACATATTTTGCATTCAAAATCATTTCCTTATTCAATTATTCGAAGAATGAATTCTTAGTAAATCAAAAACACTCGACGATTATTATAGCTTTTTTTTTGATTTTATTTTTTAATAAATTTTTTTCTCAGAGTAATGTGTTTTTGAACTATTGAAAAAATGTTCAACGTATTCATGTGAGCATTTTAGAGGTAAATGATTAGTTTGAAATGTTAAGATGACTGTGGACATGAAGAGGTTACCCCAAGTCTTTTAAGGAAATATCACTTGTTAAAACTTAGAACTTAAAGATCGTTCAAAACTTAATTTTTCGCATACTTTTACATCGTATTGTTGTCCGTTTGCACAAGCCTCTTCAAGCTCTTAATTTGAAATTAATATTTTACCAAATAAAAGATAAAGAGAAGCGTGTATAACTCCAAAAATCAAGGATGAGATTAAAATCATCATTTTTCAACTGTCTCATCCGATATCAATTTAGCACACGTTTCAAATATTATTTATTTATTGATTTAGTCTGAAATATATCTACATAAATATTTTCTTTGTAAATGCCATTTTATTTAATTCAATTTATAAATACTAAAAATTGAGAATATTTTTTTTTTTTTGTTTGTTTCACAAAACATAAAAAATGTAAATTATGTTCAAGTCCTGTCATCATTATCATCATTATTAGTATTGTCAATTTAACATAGCAATAATGATGACTCGTATAATGTATAGGATTGTTATTTTTATTAAAATCCTGGAAAATATATAATTTTTCTTCTTCTTCTCATTAAATTGAGTCTACTTTTTATATTACATATACATAGGTTTGTTTTTTGTAACCATATAATGTTTCTTGGTTCAAAAAAAAAAAATTTTTAAAATTTCTGGTAGCTAACTTGCATGATACTATAAGATTGACATTCATTTTACAACATGAAATTTTCTGGATAATTACGAGTAAATTTAGCGCACAATATATTACACAAATTGAAGGAAAAAAAACACACATACAACTTTTTTTTATATACAGTTTTATGTATATAAACACACATATAATTTTTTCTTTCTTATTTTTTTTTTTTACATGTAAACTGTTATGTAATACATTACATGTCATTTATTAAGCAGAAAGAAAATAGACAAGAAAATTTTAACTTTTTTTCTTATAATTTGATTGATAGACATTTTCTATATAGAAGAGTATAATAGAATAGAAAGTATACATAGGTGGTATAAAAATTAAAATCCTGTCATTTATTGTTGTTGCCGTTAGAAAATTGAAGAATAAAAAAAAGTAGAAAGAAATAATAAAGAGAAAAGGAAAAATATTGTGTAGTGTTTTTAGGGAAATATAATTGGTATTGAAGACATGTTTAATAGTTTTGAAAAACTTGAAGTTTTCATATATGTACATATGTACATAATGTGTTGTATATGTATGTCATGAAAATGGAATGAACTATTAAGTGAAAATTTGTCAGAACTATCAAAAAAGTTTGATAGAAAAACAAGGAAGAAAAAGAAAAATATGGTAGAAATGTTTTGTGTGACATTCAGTTAATTTAATTATATTTGAATATTCTGAGGAAAGCTGTAATGGATATTGAATTATATGTTTCTTAAGATTTTTTCTAGAAACAGAATGGAAAAGGAACTTTTGGTGGTAAGGTGTTCGTTTTTTATTTTATTTTTCCAGTTTTAATTTTGCATTGTGTAAATTTAACTTAAGTATATAGTAGCTGAGAACAGAAAAAACGACATTCGACTCGACTGGAAATCGAACCACAGTCCTCTATCTTGCCGGGATAGTGCGCTTACCAATGCGCCACCGAATGTCATACCGTTCACTGTTCTTAGTAACTAGTTAAACATTGTCATTCAAATCTCCTAAAAACAAGTACAAAGTCCTTCAAAAAATGAATAGACATTTAAAATGTTGAGAGCTTTTCAACAATACCTATGTATACCCTAGGATTTCTACTCATTGGGGTGCAAATAATATCAAAACCATTTTTATAATGAAAAATGCTAAAACATCATCACATTGGTCATTAGAAGTAAAAATTACTCAGGAAGTACGAGTATGTGAAATGTACCTGTGTTAAGTAAAATAGAGGACTTCATCTAATAAATGAGTTTTTCACTCTGGAATGAGAAACTTGAACATATTTTTATAAAACTTTAGGTTTTAAGTTAATCTTGAAAAAACACAAGAGATTCTCTATACTTTTACTAAACAATTGAAATTTTCCAATAATTCACCATAAAGAAAATGATAGAGTAGTTTGAACGAATAGTGCCAATGTACTTTAATTGACCTGGTATTTCTAAAAAACCCACCCATCACCCATATGATTTTTTCCCAGCCTCGGAAAAATCTATTACCATTTTCATATCGTATCTTTTTATCTTATAGTTATGTATTCTATTAAATTGTGTACATACTTACATATGTCATTTTTGCATTTTAACATTCGATATTTTCTCCATTAATTTTCAATTACATGTATCAGTCAAAATTTATTGAATTTATTAAAAATTTCCATTAAAAACTGACAAATAAATTTATAAATACATAAGTATTTTAATTAATAATAATAATAATAATAATAAAAAAAAATATTACTTAATAAAATTATTTATCATTATTATTATTATTTTGTTTATTTTATTTTTCTCATTTGTTTTTTTTTTGTTTTTTCATTAAAATCCTAAGTATTTTGTGTTTATTGAATTCATAAAATATATAATTTTAATATTTTCGAATATAAAAATAAGAAATAAACCTAAAACTTAAACATTCTCACATATTATTATCATTTTATTTTTATATTTTAAACAAACTTACTGTGTAAATAATTTTATGAAAATCTATAAATTTTATACATGATAACTTCTATGCACGAGTATATAGCCAATGTCCATAAAGCTTATTTTCATATAATCAAAAAAAAAAAAGCAGTTAAATGAATAAAATATGAAAAATAATAATTTTCAAAATTACTCATATGTCATATATACGAGTCGAGTATATATAGTTATAATATAAAATCATAATATTTTTAGTGAAAAAATAAAATTTATATAAATACATAATAATATTTTATAATCAAAATAACACGTACAAACATATATATTATACAAATACATACACATTATTATTACGTATATATTTGTTAATGATATCGCTTTAATTGAAATATACCAAAATTATATATTTATTTTTTTATAGATACTTTTTTTTGTATACATATCATATATGGTAGATATTTAGTTATACTCGTATATATTTTTTTATTATATTTACGCAACATAAATGTTAATCTTCCAATTAAAACATAAAAACACTACAACCAGAAGTTAAAATCCGGTCATAATCCGACAGGTCCTGCTTCTAATTGACGATCAATATTAGTTCAACGGCTTAGTATATGTATATGTAAATTGATAATAATATATAAATATATGTAGATATTTGTATATATATAATAGATTCAAATATGAACATATCGTGAATAAAATGTACTTGTAATAATATACTAATTGTAATCCTATAGTAGTATAATGCTGCTTGTTGGTGCTTTTTATTATATGTGGCTGTTACGAACATAAACTACAACACTAATTGCTTTAATGAGGCCGAAAATTATATAAAAATTTTTAAGATTAAATGGAAAATGGTGATGGTGGTGGAAGAATAAGTTTATACTTTGCACACTTATTTTCATTTTCTTTTTTATATCTATTTGATATTATGTTTATTTTAATTCTATGTATAAAAAAAACATCCAAAACTTATACTCGTATCGCAGATTTTCGAAATTTCTCTCAAACTATATTTTTTTTTATAAATGTTTTTGTTTTCCATTAGAAAACATTTTATGACTTTTGTCTGTTTTTATTATGTCGTTGGATTTTATGTTTTGTCTATACATGAAAAAATATAGATTTTTTCTTTTTGTTTTTTTTTTTTTTGTTTCACAAAAAATTGTTACAATTACTGTGTTCTATAAAAAAAAAAATGTTTTTTTTTTGTTTTTCATCGTTTTCATATTGAACGAATTTTGTTTGGCCTTAATTTTTTTTTTGAAACGCCTTTTGTAATTTCATCCAAAAAAGTACCTGAATTTTCCATGTTTTCTTTTTTCGTTTTTGGTTTTCCTTAACATCAATGTATTTGCCTAGAAAAAATATTTTATTGAATTTTTTTTTTTTTTCATTTAACGCAAGGTGGAATCAAGATACTATACATACGTAGAAGAAAAAAATATTAAAGGATAGAAATGAGTTTCTGATTTGAATGGTCATTCGGAATTGTCTCTTTTACAATTTATATGATGGTAAATTTTGTTTTTTTTTTGTATACAAGTAAAACATACATGGAATTTTGATGGTACTGCAGCAACACAAAAATGTATCAGATATGTTGATTTGGAATACGAAATCATCTACTATCTATCTGCAATGACCCAACGACTATATATACTATGTTTTGTATTTCTTTTTTTTTTTTTTGTATGTATTTTGTTGATTATTCTGATAAAATCCTTATTGGTAAATATTTTTCTCAATATACCATTAGATGAATATCTCTTCGAAATGTAAAATAAAACGAAAAAAAAAGAAGAAGAGAAAAATAACAACAAACAAAAAATGAATACAAAGTAAAGAGGAAAGATACTTTAGGTATATCTAATCCGATAGATATCGTCATCATCATCATCATCATCATCTTCTTTTTTAGCATCAAATGATGGTAGATTTGTTTTAATCGGTTTTCTATTTGAATGTAAATGAGGTTTCTGTGCACATTAAAATCATACAAAATTTTCTACAATAATTATATAGGGTATATCTATGTATGTATGACATGTAAAGATACAAGTGAATATATTTTTGAAATTGGCTATGTGTACGTAACATAGCAACAATACAAAAACAAAATTATCGGAATACTATAATTAATTAATTCTATTTAAAGGTGCAAAAATAATACAAATTATGTGGACATTTTAATTTGTTTTAATTATATTATTTGAATCTCGTCGTATTTTACAATGTTATTCAATTTTTTATATCTTTATATCTTTGTACAGGAGAGTACTTTTTAAGTGTTCTTAAGTGAAAAAAAAAAGATTCGTTGGTTTTATTAATAGATCATAATAATATAAATAAAATGTACATATCTTTAATGTGTACAGAGAAAATTGAAAACAGGAATAAACATTAAAGTTTTTTTTCGTAGAAAAAAGATATATTTAAGGTAAGTATATATTATATATATTTTTTTAATTATTTCATGAAATTTTTATTATTATAATGAAAAAAATTAAAATCTCATAAATTAGATGTCTATATACACTTTTTAATATGAAGTTAACACATTAAGAGAGGCGTAATTTTTATATACATACTTTGTTGCATCTTTTTTATCAAATAAATTTTTTATTTTGTTATTTATGCTTGCTTTTTTAAATCTTATTATGAGAAAACTTTATTGAAGTGTGTATTTTATAAAAAAAAAAATCTGAAGGAAAAAAAGGAAATGAAATTAAATTTTTAATTAGGAATAAAAAAAGAAGGATATATGTATAATTGAATTTCACAAAGTGTATTAAGTTGTTATTTTGTTTTTCTTAGAAAGTTTTTTTTTGTTTTTGTTTTTTTTTTTTTTTCATTTTTGTTTATGTTTTCATCATACACACATCTCTTCTTTATATTCCGAAGAAGAATAAAAGCCGTTTTCTACAATCTGGAAATTTGAAAAACAAAACAAAAAATGAGACATAAAATCAAAGCGTAATAAAAATTTTTTTTTTGAATAAATACATATAAAATATAATTTATAATTATTTTAAATGTCAAAGGATCAAGCCTATCATCGTTATCATCTCCTTTGTGTGATAAATATAAAAATAAATAAATAGAGAAACGTACATACATATACATACATTAAATTTTACATTTAAGCTTATAAAATGATATGCAAATTTGATTTTGTGTTTATATAAAATAGAAATTCATAGAAAAAGTTTATTTATGCAGTCATTATATTCTAAAACAAAATTATATAGGGTGCCCTAGAGAAATTAGAAACAATGAATGTTTTTTTTTTTTTTTGAACGCATTGCATTGATGATTTTGAAAATTCTTGACGTTTTTAAATGAGTTCGATAATAATACAAATACTGACAGGAAATCAAATTTATAGACACAAAAAACACAAATTTTATTTCGAATAATGGAAAAACTTTGAAAAAGGATAATTTATCACAAATATCTATTAATTTATTTGATGTCATATTTTCATCATTTCAATTCTTATAATCCTTAGTAGATCAAATGTAGCATACATCTTTCTGTTACTTTATAACCTTCGCCAACTATTTTTCATTTTCATGTGTTATTTTTGTGAATAATAAAAGTGTATACAGTAAAAAGATAACCCTACGTTGTGGTCTACTGACAGAAAAAGAATTCTAAAATATATCCTTTTTCAGGGCACAATATTTTAAAGGAAAATTTATTTACGTTGATATTGATATAACTCTTGCACTTTTCCTTTTCAAATTGCACTTTAACCTTCGGAACACCTTTTAAAATTTTTGTATGTATTTGAAAAAACTTACACAAAAAAAAAAAGAGAGATCAGACTTTGAGGTTTTCTTTACCATCAAGTCATTCAATAAATTTGTGTGTATAAATTGTTTTTGTAGTGTCTTTTTTTTTCTTTCTTTGAATTATTTTTTGTAGTTTTATTTTTTAAATAACTTGCATCTACAAAGTTTTAAACGAAAAAGTTTTTTTATTTACAAAATACGTATAAACATGATAACTTTTGCTTTTGATAAAAAGGACATTTTATTTATGTAACGTAAGTATTATAGCTATTTTATATTTATCTTATTTAAATAGTATTTTTCTAATATTTTATACATTTTTATTCATGTCATTATAAAAATTTGTCCTTTTTGGTTTGTAAAAACTTTTTATCGTATCCTGATTCTATTTCAAATTATATTTTTTAATGTTTTTTATTTAGTGTGGTTTTTGTATATGTGTATGTATATTGAATTAAAACTCTATTAATGTATAATGTAGCATATATTATGTACATACATGGAAACTATTTAAATGCGTAATGGATTTCAGTTAAGTTGCAAGCTATTTAGAAAAATAAGGTAATAAGCTTTCTAATTAACAAAAACAAAAAAAAGACACATTAGGGTTAAATTTTTTCAATACAGAAATACCGAAATCCTTTTTCAAAGCCCTCTATGAAGTTTCTTGTTTTTCCTTCTAAGAAACAAGCAGGATGATTTAAAGCTTTAAAAAAGATTTATTTTTTTAAAAAACACAAAGTAAAAAAAAATTTAAAAATGCATTTTTTCTGAAATATTTTAAATTAGAAAAAAAAAATGCATTAGCTTTTACTCTTTCAAATTAAATGTGTACTTCAAATAGAAAGAATAAAAAAAAAATCATTTAACTTACTGATCATGAAGAAAAATAAAATGTCATAATCATGCAATTTTAAAACTTCTTCCATTAATACAACAGTTTGTCCTTTGGAAATAAAAAAAAGAATTTAAGAAAAAAAAAGGAAAATTTTTACACCTGTGGTGAATACTTTTATGCAATTATATGACAACAACAACACCAAAAATGACAACAAAATAAAATCATATTTTCTCAATGAAATCGAAGTTTGAAATGTTTGAAATTTAAAATGAAAGAAGAAAAAATGTAATTTTTTAGCAATTATTCGTTGTTGTTGTTATTTTCTAAATTATTTTCTTGAAAGATCACGTGAAGTTGTCTTTAACAGAAATGAAAATTATTGAAGATTATTATTTGTTCACCATTTTGCAATTTTTCAGTTAAATTAAATGTTTTTCCTTTTTTTTTTTTTTTTTTTTTGGTATTTCTTGACTGCATGTGTATAAAATAAATTGTATATGTAATATATTTTTATTAATATGGAGTATATTTGTGCAAATAGTTTTACCTGTAATACGAGTTCCTTTTTCTTTTATTTTTGTTATTGTTGTTAAAGAAAATTTATCAATTCAACTTTTAATATGTTCGTGTCAACCAATTCTCTTTGACTTTTTTTTCAATGGAAGTCGTCAATCACAAAATACCGATTGTTGTTTGAAGTAACAAGTTTTACTTTTTTTTTTTTTTTTTTTTTTTTTTGACGGAAATTACTGAACCATGACATGACATGACGATTTACTAAAATAATAATAATAATAAAAAAAATTGACGAGACTTAAGAGAATGAATATGTGTATAAAAGTGTAGGTACTTCTTATATGTACCTTTTACGTTTCCTTTGCTAAAATATAAAAAAATATTTCAAGATTTCAGGTAAATATATTATAAAGTGCACATAACTAAAATACTTATTATGATGAAAAAAATATATGTATAATATTTTTTTTTTTGCCTGATATATTAAAAATTATTGTACTCTTTAAGAAAAATACAATAAATTAAATCACACATATTATAAATGTTTTTCTTTTTCTTTTCTTTTGTTTTTTTGTTTTTGCTTCTGTTGTAGGTAAATTGTACACGTTTACCTATTATACAGGTGAACGATTATAGCCACGCAAAAGAATGAAATCGAAAAATTAGTATCTATTTGGATGTGTAATGTTAATAGGTATGTTGTATATATTTGTATGAGATAAAAATGCATTATATCATGTGAAGTTAAATAAATGTTTGTATATGTATTGTATATAAATACTTAGTTTATGATGATGACGATTATGTCGCAACAAATTTTTCCTCGTACACAGGAAGTCGATACATTCCAAGCAAGTGACCCTTAACTTGTTGTTTATAATTTTTCTTTTTTTTTTAACTATGCAAGAAAAAAAAATTTTTTTCTTCGATGATGTGAAAATACGCCCTTTATAAGGTCTTAAGAGATTGTGTAGTTGTAGCTATATTTTTTGTTTTTTTTCATTTTTAATTTTTCAATAAAGAATTATTGAGGAAAAGGTAAGGCATATTATTTTACTCGTTCGTATGTGTAAGTCCAGTATTCGTGTAGGTGATTTAATTTTTCAAGGTTGAAAAGTAAAAATAATAATAATAATAACAATGATAGGAAAAAAAATTACTAATTGTTTTTAATAACTGAAAATTTATTGTTCTTCCGTTGATCATATGTTTTATGTTATATGTTATTATACCAAATTAGATAAATAATAAATGCAGGAATGTTACGAAAGTACATTAGAAATTTCGAATACAATAGAATTCTTGACATTTTTTTATTTTTTGTATTCTTTTTGGTTAATGATTTTAAAAAAAAAAATTTTTTTGATTTTGGATAAGACCTTATACGTTTCCTTCACATCAAATATAGAAAAAGATAATAACGGACTAACTTACATATAAGGGAGAAAAAGGCATTCAAGAATTTTATAGTTTAAAATTGGTAAAAATTTAGTCAGAATCAATTTTGCTATTCGATCGGATTTGACTTTTTTTCTTTAATAAAATAGTGAAAAAATTTCCAGAAAATTAAAAAAGTTTTAAAAGTAAATTTAAAATAATGTAGCACTGTTCCAATACTTAAAATTTTCAAAAAATTATGAAAGTGTGATTATTTTTTATTTTAATTAAAATATTTTTCAATATTATGCTTCTTTGTGATTGAAAAAAAATTTTAATCACCCACTTTTTTATTATTATTATTATTTTTTTTCATAAAAGATATTAATTCAAGGTAACAAAGTAACAAATAATTGTTATTCAATCGTGATTATCATCTTCTCATTATTTCTAATTCATTTCTTTCAAAATTCAAATTAAAAATTAACAATTTGAGGCAAAAGAAAAAAAAAAATTTCTCTTCATATTTCCTCTCGTTTACTTTTTTTTGTTATTATCATTTTTATGTTTTTGTAATTGGTTGGCGCCACATTGAAAAAAATTCAATGAAAAAAAAGAAAAAAACATTGAATATTCAATTAAAATTTTTCACTTGAATGATCTAATATTGATTTTTATCATCCTATATTTTCACTATTTGAGCTTTTGAACTTTTTTTTTTTTACAATAAAGGAATCAATTTAATAATGGAAATACAATAAAATTGAAAAAAAAAAATAAAAATTCAATAGATTTTTTTTTTATGACACGAAAAAAAGAAAAGAAGATGTATAAGATCTTTATGAAGTATCATTATTACTTTTGACAAAATAATAAATGTTCAAAGTATCTTTAGTACAATGTTTGTGTGTGTTTTTTTTTAAACGTTTTCATAAGTCATTCACCTTTATTGAATTTTAAAAAAAAAAAGTAATATACGTTAAAAGTCCTTAAGATTTCATATATTATTTGCTGTTATGATGATTTTACAAAATAATGAATGATCATAAATGAATGAATCTGTACATATAATAGCCCTTTTAAAAGAAGAAAACTAAAAAAAATATTACAAGTCATTCATATCCATCATAAGATACTTCCATAAAGCATTGATTTTTTTTTTTTTTTGAATAAAAGTCAAGTTTTTCTTCGTCCTGTAAAAATAAAACTCAATAAATATCAACAAAGTATTTATTTTTTATGTAATTAAATAAATTTTTTTTTTTCAATTACACGAAAAAAAAAATTATTGTCAACAAAAATGTTGAAGATTATAAACTTTTTCAGGCTTCATTCGTAATGCAGTGTTGTTGTGAAAATCTAGAAGTTGAAGAAAAAGTTCACATATAAATTCTTGTTGCAATAAAACTTCAATTAAAGTTAAATTTTTCTGTAATTACCTTCGATAGTATAAGTTTTCTTTTTATATGACAGCCAATGACAATAATTACATTTAATTGTTTTCATCATTTTAATACTTTTCATTGATTTTTTTTTTTCATTTCATTGCTTTGTGAAAATCAAAAGATTCTTTGTATTTTTGTAGTGTTTATCTAACACCTAACGGAATACAAACAAATTTCAAATTATAAGTACTATTTTACTGTAGTCGATCATCATTAATCATCTCAGTTTTTTACCTGTACCAAAAGTTACAAAAACTAATATCTCATATTCATTAATACGTACTTACTTTGCAAATTTCAAGCTCAAGTTCATGACAAATTATTGCTTTTGTGTTTATGAAAAAAAACTTTTTTTTTTGTCTCTTATCATGACATGTATGAATGTTTCCATTGAAATGGTACTGTTATTAAAACAAACATAAAAAAAAACACTAGAAAAATGTTCAATTGATTGTGCTGAAATATGAAAAATGAATGTTTAAGGAGGGATCAAAAAGTTATAATAAAACATAGGAATACATTTTTCAAGTTATATAAATTATAATTAATTTTTTTAAAAAGTGAAAAATCTATAAAATTTTACGAATGTTAAGAAAGTTCACAATAATCTGAAAACGGTGTCCCATTTTGCAATTCAATCTTTTCTATCTGGAAAAAAATTAATAATTTTCTTTAATTCTCCCACAATTCAAGTACATTTTTAAAAGTCATTGTCTGAACCAAACCTCTTGAACTCCCCCTTTTTTTTTTAAAGAGGATTTACTTATCATCTTTAAATGTTTTTTTTTTCTTTTTCTAATTTATAATTTTTTTGCACTATCACGTATTAAAATCAATGACCTTAGACTACACATTTCAACTTGGAACACATATAAAAGGACTGCTAAAGAAGACAATTTAATTTAGTCAATTCCAAAGCGTTGTCAAATCAAAAATAAAGATGTCATACAATTTTGTGTAAATTCTAAATTAGAATTTTTCGATCTGATATGAAAAAAAAAAATACTAATTTTTAAAAATTAATGAAACAAAACAAAAACTTCGTGTTTTTCATATTATGTACTTAAAATTAAATTAAAAAAAAGAAAAAATATAAGTAGTGAAATGTTCTCTAAAAATTATCATTTTTGTGTAATAATTCTTATATCTCTTTCTTCAGTTTATTCTGGTAAGAAAGTTCTAATGTACTTATTTTTTTTTTTTTTTTACAATTTAAAAATATTCTTGTATTTTTCAGATGCAAAATCATATTTGACTGCAAGAGATAAAGATTTAACAACAATAAAAAATTTACATAATAATCAGAAATTTTCTTCATGGTATCAAGCAAAAAAATTACATTATCTTCCAATTCATAATTTTGAAAATAATAATAATAATGATGATGATGATGATAATGATAGAAGGAATTTTAATGAAAATTTTATCACAGCACGAAATTATTTAACACCAGAATTATTAGCTGGAATATTAGCACAAAAAAATAAATTTCTATCAAGATTTACAGAACGTCCACCAACTGATACAGAAACAGAAACATTCACTGGTACTGGAACAATAACATTAACTGGTGATGGTGGTGGTGATGGTGATAATACAGATACAAATACAATAACTGGTACCGGAGTAGAATCAGATACTAAAAATGGTAACAGATGTAAGCAAAATAAATAAAGATTTATTTAAATTTTGTATTATTATTTTTTTTTTTATATTTCATTATAACGTTAGAACAAATTTTTAATTATCTTTTTCTGTTCTAACTTTATTCCACGAATTTCTAAGAACTCTCTTGTGTATTTTTTTTTATTACTTTGAAATCAAAATTGATAAACTAAATAAGTATATTTTGAAGAAAAAAAAAAACGATTCTTTTTTAATTTTAACATTTATTTTTATATTATTTTATAGATGCTCATTTTCCTGCTGTAAATATTTATGGTTTGGATAGCACGCGTATACCATACAGACCAATCACATTGAATAAAAGACACCATAGGAAGCCAATAAATGTTTATAAGAAAACTAATAATAATCATAATCATCAACATCAGAATAGAAATAGAAGACAACGTCAAAAAAAACGTCGACCATATAATATAGTACAATTCATATGAATATTTAAAACTGGCTATCATCCAAGATATTACACTTTAGCACAAGAAGATGACACTGATAACGATAACTGGTAACACTATGATTTTTTTTCTTCTTCTAATTAATTACAATTTTTTTCGTGGTGGTGTGCAGGAGTGCTTGTAAGAATATAATCATTATATTTTAATTTAATTAAAAAATGAAAAGAAAAAAAATATATATGAAAATACAGTTCACTTTGTTTTTTTTTTTCAATTCGTGGCGTGTATGTCTGTGTTTTTTGTTTTAATCTATTCTAGAATCTTTGAATATGTGAGTGCTGGATTTAGTTGTCGAGAACTGATAAAATCACTTTTTTCTCTGTTTGAATTTAGTTGTCATTCATTTCGGAAAATATTTAGTTTTTTTTTGAATAAAATTGAGTAAAAGCGGAAATTCCAAATGAATCACAAGTAATACGATTTTTAAAAGAAATTTCAGAAAGGAAATGACCGTATTTAAATTTTGTACATTTTTTGTCGTCTACAGGCTTTCATTTTTTGTCTACAGAAAGCCAATAAATTATTAAATTAAGCAAGTTTGAAAGTATTTTTTTTCACTAGGATTTTTGAGTGCTATGAGTAAATGTGAATAATAAAAAAATACTAATGGAATGTCAGGTAATATTCTTTTTTTTTTAAAATATTCTATCAACAATATTTATCTACTTATGTGAAAATATATCGAGAAAACACTTTGGCTCCCTTGAATTGGTTCAATTTTTTTGATGGTCTAGTACTAGCCGACCTTTTTATAATTCAGATTAGAAGTCAAGTAATCCTCTATCTAGCTAGGTAGTATGTGTTACTAATGTGGCTTCCTTTTAAGGTATTATGTGAGATGAAGCGCCACTGAACCTTTGGTCGAAGAATTATAAGTTGTTTGCGAATATTGCAAAGTTTGAATATTTTTGAACGTTTATTAAAGACCTTTTTTTTGTAAATGAAACATCCAAAATACTCGTGAATTCTAAAAAAATCACAGGTTTTTACCTCGTCGATCAATGCATGGAGTTTTTATGGTTCAATTTTCAACATATACCTATATATATTTTCTTAAGATTTCTTCCAACACATTGGCAATCACACTTATTCGTATCGTGAAATTTATTATTATTTTGAAACTGTTTTTTATTACAGAATTCTTAATTAATGATCAAATTTCCATTCAAAAAATTTCATAATAACAATATTTTATATTTTTTTAAAAACGGTATAATAAATTAAAATTTATCCTTTAATGCTAACAAACATTAATCCGCCTTATAATCAATAATTTTTCTCAAATAAAAAAAAAAAAAATTATACATACTCGTATTCATAAATTTTATAAAATCCAAAAATCTAAAGCTTTCTGTTTTTTTTTTTTCAATTCAAACAAAACATTTGTAGATACTTAAAAACTATTATTCTAAAATACACTCTAGAAAAGTTATTTATCATATGAATTATTGACCATTGAGCCGTTGCATGTATATGGTGTTATTGTAGATACATACATATGTTCATACAATAATTCTTTTGTGTATAATGATAATAATTTAGAGGAATATCATGCACATACATATAATATATCTACTACCTGTATGTAATGAATTATTATATTTTTGGATAAAATAAATAACAAAAGAAAAGTATAGAATCATATCACTTTTCCTTTTGTGTACCACCAAATACGTGAAGTTAGAAAAATAAGAAGAAAAAAACAACTCCGTGTAAGCAAACGTTATAATTTTTGATAGAGAACAAAAGAATTAAGGTGTAACAAACACAAATTATATTCTCAAGTGAAATATATATTTTTTGTGTGTATGTTTACTGTTTTTTTTTTCTTTTCTCTTCTGAAGAGAAACTTAAATAAATCGGATAAATTCATTTATTTTACCTTTTAATCAAATTTATATATTTTCATAATGAAATAAAAACAAGGTGGACAAAAAGAAGAAAAAAAAAAAACAGTAATAATAAATATAAATAAGTAAAGTAGTTTATACCAGGTAGATAATGTCACCATACCGAGAAAACCATATATTATCAATGAAAGTATTATAATTCTTTTCAAATACCGTAAAACATCTTAAGTTAGTTAGTTTCAGGTAACTTTAGGTAAATTATATGTGTTTTATTTTTTCTCTTCTTTTACAAAATAGAATTTATATGTTCTTGTTCAGATGCAAGTTTTAGATAAGAAAGTGTCATTATGATACTTATTATATAGATTTAAGATTAAGATGTTTTTATAGAAAAATAAATATATATGGTTTTTTTTTCTCTCCATATCATGTTCGTTCATATATAAGGTCGATTAACATTTATGTTAGTTTGTTTTATCTACATATGGGTAATAAAAATGAAGAATTAATTTACATTGGGTGAGTCCACAATTCAATTTTCAGATAGAAAATTTATCGAAAATAAATCTAGTCTATTAATAAATTTTCTTTAAGTACATTTTATTCTTTATGGGGCAACTGTAGAATATTTTATTAGATTTTTAAAGTGATATTGTGAATATAGGGTGTCACAAAAAAAAAATGTATTCTTAAGTTCATCCTATAAATGATTTACTCTTGCTTTTAAAACACCGCACACTTTTTTAATTTACTATATTAATTCTTGTGCAACAATTAAAAAAAAAAAGAAAGAATAAACCAAAAGAGGATACACATTAAAGCTTCCGGTATTTTTATGTATCGATCTTTGTTTTTCATAAATCTTCTATGGATAGCTTTTGTCATATCATTTTAAGAATCTTTTCATTATCGTCTTTTAAAAATCAATATTTCATACAAGGATATACATATGTTTTTAACTTTTTTAAATTACAGACATATTTTTTTATATTTGAAGGAACAATGATTTCATAGCCTTGATTAAATATCTTTTCTTTCACTGATTTTTATTTCAGTATGTGATAAAAAAAATATTTAAAAAATGTTTTATTAAACAATTTGACGACATATTTTAAAAATTATCTTGATAATAAAAACAAAGAAAAAAAATTGTTTTTCTTCTTCTTCTTCTCTGATTCTTTCATTTAATTTTTCAACATTTTCACAGGTATTTTTATTAATATGAAATTTCTTGCATCTAAAATAATCAAATGAATCCTTTACTTTTTTTTTTTTATTACACTTATTTCTTCGTGTAAAAGATTATAATTTTTTATAATGAAATGTAATAAAAGACATGTATACTTTCTTTTTTGTTTTTCTAATAAATTTTTTATTTTATAATTTGAAATTTTCAAGCATATAGTACATACATTGTATGTACTCGTATATGTATAGCTACAATGACAAACAAATTGTAAAGATGTATTAAACAAATTGCGTAAGTAAAGAAAAAAATATTAAACTCGTTCATATATGAATAGAGAGAGAGGGTGATAAAACAACGGTTTAAAATACCTGAGGGCAAAATAAATTAAAGCGAACGCAAAAATGTTTTTTGTATAAACAGAATTTATACTTTTGTTGTTGTTTTTGTTTTACTGTTTTTTATGAAGCATATGTTAATGAAATATTTTGCTTATGTCTTACACAGAATGAATTTTACTTGTTTTATAAGTACCATCAGCATTTAAAAGCAAAAAAAAAAAAAACGTATAAGATGTTATAAAATGAAAAAAAATGAGATATACATATAATAAAATATATATGAAAATTAGGTACAGATACAAATTATAAATTCTCGTAACTTATAGATATACCTATAAGAACGCGTGTCGGTGTACCTACATGTATGTTCATTCATATGTACATATATATTTTTTAAGAGAATGTTGTTGTTTGTCTTTTGTGATTTTTCACATATCACAATTTTGTATACAATACACAACTTTTAAAATAGACCAATTCCTTAGAGAAAATGCTTTTTACCTGTTTTAAAAAAAAAAAAACCACCCTCCACCCATTTTATCGACATATACATTCGTATACATAAGTACTTTTACTTTTTCTTTTCTACGAATATGCTTTCATATAAATTCTACATTTTCTGTCTTTTAGTAAGTTGTAACTTTCTTAAAAAATTACATTTGTACAAAAAAATAAACATTCAAAGTGAAACTGAGATATAAACAATTTTTTTTTGTTCTTCCAAATAACATGTAGCACTCGTAACAGTAAATGAAATTTTCACATTCTCAATTTTTTGAAATTTTTTTGTTTTTCCTTCTTGAAATTTTATTTGTCTTATTAAAAAAAAAAAAAAATATTTTCCTTTAAGAAATTTTCACATGAAAATTGAATGCGGCATACAAAAAGGAATTTTAAAACAGTTGAAAAAGAAGAAAAAAAAAGGATAATTTTTTTTCATTAGTAGAACACTTTTACTTTACTGTTTTTTTTCCTTCATAACGAAAGAGTCAAAATGTGTTTTGAATTTAGATTTTTTGGTTTTATTTTTCATGAAGTTTTTGTTGTTTTTTCTTTCTTTTTCATTTGTATTTTTCTTTTGAAACATCATCAAAACGAATAAAAAAGGAAATAGTCCTTCAAGGTGAAGATTTTTGATGAGGTGGTTAGTGTAAAATCTTTTTACTATATGGGAGAGAGAAAAAAAAAATTAAAAGCACTAAAAGAGGGACGAAAAAAAAAAATAAACATGAAACAAAGTATAAGAAAAAGTTCTTGTACAAGAATTTCTTTAGTAATTTAATCGCGAAAATTACGTGGTAATAACAACAAAGTTGGTGAAAGAAAGTAATAAAAAGAAGAGAAAAAAAGATTTAGTTGAAAATTCTTGGAGATATAGTTAAAAAATAGCTTGTGAGAAAATGAAGAAAAAAAAGGAAGAAGATGAAAATTTTAAAAGGAAGAATTTTGTTTTTTGGTGTTTGGTAAGTTTTAAAGGAGTTAAATTTATACTATGCGAAAGAACACGAGGTGAATAGTATATTTTAGAAGATTAATTTACATAAGAAAATCTTTTTTGTTGATATTTCACAACGATCAAAGTGATTATTAAATTTACTTAAATGAGAATTTTTTCTTGTTATAGCTAGATAGGGTGAAAAGTTATGCTTAAATGTTTTTCTTGAAATAAAAAAAAAAATGGATTTTTAGATATTATTGTGATATATTTGTGAATTTGTTGAATTGTGGGTTTCGTATCAAAAGTATTTTCAAAATAATTCAGAAAAAAAAATTAATTAAATGAAAATAGTTTACGGTAATGTCCTTCAATATTGAAGTTTACTTCAACCCTTAAATTATAATCTTAATTTTTTTAAGCTTTGACATCTGGTTTTGCAGCTCTTCATTAGTATCTTCTCTGCGTTTATATTTTTCTATTTATATATGATATTATATTTTTATTTGTGAATGCTACTATAGGAAAGATAGGGATGCTTTTCTATATTCTTTCATACAGTGTTTGCATAATATTGTGTCGATTGTGTTAGAGTGACTAGATCTTAACTATAGTACAGGTGCAGATTTTTTTCTTCTATTTTTTTATTTTGAATATTACATAGCTTATGAATTTAAAAAATTTGAATAGTGCTGTTAAAATTCTATTCCGAAGTCTGAAAGCTTTCAATCAAAAGTATTTTATGGAAATAAAATTCAAGACAACCTAAAAGTAATTTCTACAATAATTTCTCTTTCAAAAAGTTACTTATAAAATTGAAAACAAAAAAATAAGAAAATAATACAAAATAATTTATTATTATAAAGAAAAATTCAATAATTCTCTTCTAATAAAATGTATATAGTGGTTTTATTAATTTATTATTTTTATATAATTTATAAAAAAAAAAGATACATACATGTACCTATAAACAAATATACAATGATACATATATGATATAGATATATATAAAAGGAAAATAAAAGTTCTTGTAGTCACGTATCCACCCTGAAGGTTTTCTTTTATTTTTTTTTCTTTTCAATTTCTTGTTTTGTTTTGTTTTTCAATAGCTATTCTTGCTTTAAGTGAAAACTACATACATACATATACATATATTTGTACATATAGAAGCTATATTACCTCTTATGAGGTTTCATCATTAAAATGTCAACTACCTTTTTAGATTTTCCGGCAACAGCATCATCCATGTATCATCATACAAAAGTATTTAGTACCTCTATATACATATATAAAATATAATGATCTAGTTGAGAAGAAAATAAAAAAATAAAAAAAACCACGGGAAGGGAAAATTGTATGATAAATGACATCAGCTATAACAAAATCATGAAATTTAACTTTTACTCTGGTTCTTATTCTTCTTCTTCATCATAATTTTCTTTTTTATATTAAAAAACCAGAATCATCAAGAACCCTCTATACATATACTCGTATATATGTATGCATCTATTATATTGCAAAATAAGATATGTATCATGGATACGAATAAAAATTAAAGCAAAGTATAATAACACAAGAATCAAAATGCAAGATATTTTTCTACATAAAGGCAGTATTTAATACTTATTTTTTTTTGTGTTTTATTTTTAAATTATTTTAAAGCAGACATCAGTCATTGCAAGGAAGTAAGATGATGATTATATCTCCTTGTGGTGAAGCTGTTTTTTTTTTTTTTTGCTTTTGCTTCTTCTTATTAGTATTATTTTTTCATTATTTTTTATTATTATCATTTTGTTCTTCTTCTACACTCACACATTCTCATATAAGTGGTATTTCTTTAGAAGAATCTTTATTATTATGATTTTTTTCTCTCTCTATATTTCTATTATTTATTCTGAAGAAAGTTATCATTAGGCAAAAAGATGAGATGTTTCCTGAAGATAAGTACTACCCTAAGATATTTTTTATCTTTTGCTAAAAGTTGAAGAAGAAGTTGATTTTTTTTGTTCGTTTTTTTTTTTTTTTGCTTTATATATTTTTATTTGTTTACAATCTATGGAGTGTTCTAGTATTCCACAAAATTTAGCTTTTTTTAAACTTGAACATAATGATTAATTTGAATTTATTAGGTGGCATACAGGGTGCTTTTTAAATCATGTATATTGACCTAAAATATAGTGCATCTTGATAGCTTTTTCTCTTTTTTGTAATTTAAAACCATCTTACCAATGACCGACCCCCATCAATGATGAATGATGATAACGAACACAAAATTTGGTGGCACATTTGCTTATGAGAAATTTCTATTGTATTTTAAATTTCTTCAAATATCTTGTATAATATTTGTGTTAATTAGATAAGAAACATTAAAAAAATGAAAAAAAAAATTTAGGGTCTTAAAAAAACGACAACAGTGATAAATTTCATCTTTAATTTGAATGTTTCTATTTTCGATGATATTTTATTTATTCGATGGTATCAAAAACAAAAAAATGTTGACCTGAAAACTGAATAGTAGCTTAAACAACCAATTTCAGTGTGTTTTTATTCACGAGAATTTGATTAAAGATGTGCGAAAAAAAAATTAAAAAAAAAATTACAAACTTTTTCAAGGATTTTTCGGGTATAAAAGAACCGTCTTTTATTCAGGTTAATTCTTAGAAATTTCAAATAAAATAATGATGATCAAACACCTGCATAAAAAAACTTTAGATATTACACATAAGATACATTAATTGTGGTTAAAAAGAAAAGAGCAAACAATAAAAACCCAAAAACAAATGATATTTCAAAATTACTGTGTAACCTATCATTCGAAGAAATAAATAAATTTCGCATTAATTTAAAAGTTTGAGTAAATTATAAACATATACCTAACCTATAAAATTACACTTTTGAAAATTTGATTTTTAATAATGAAGATTATATTTGTGAATATTTAGTGCGAAGACAAAAAAAAAAAACAGAACACAAATTAGAATTGATTACATATTATACATATTTTTCATTATTATCTAATGTGATTGACATAAAGGTGAATGAAAAGAATTATAATCATTTGTTTGAAAGGATCTTTAATTAAAAATTTCTACATATATAATTTATTTCTCAACACTGTTTTTGCCAAAAAGTTTAATTGGGTATTTTTTTTCTTTTCTTTTTTTAGAGTGGAGTGGAGAAACAAAGATACAATGAGGAGTATTGAATTAGGTAAGTGCTTTTTATAATTACAATTTAATTTGTTTAATAAGAAAAAAAGAATTTCATTATTGATTAAAGGAGTTTTTCTTTAAAATTTCAATATGAAATAGATATTTTTGTTTTTAGTTTAAATGAGAAGAAAATAAAGGATTTTGTAGATGACATATTGCTTCAGGGACAGAGATGAAAAATCTCTGTTCAAATAACGTTTAAACTAAATGAATGATAATCACGTTCTTTAAATTATTTTTGTTTTTTTTTTTTAATATTTTCATGCATTTTTTTTCCTCCATTTAATGTATAACAGCACATCATCATATTATAATGTATTTTCCATTTTATTTATTTTTTTTAAAGTTATTGTTAAATAAGTAGAAAACACGCAAAAGAAAATTTTTATACTTGGCCAAGCAACAAATTTGATCATTGAAAGCACTTAGGATAAAACATACACAATATAAAATGTATAAAATTTTCAGTGATCCGTAAATCGTATGTCATAGCCGAACGACAAATTTTTCTCCTTTATTTTATTATTTTAGTTTTTTTTTTTTTAAATATAAGACATCAGTACCAAAGAACATTATCAAATGCCATCATCATAGTTGTATTGATAAAAGTGAAAAAGTAAAAAACAACAAGAAAACATTTTTTTTTTTAAAAACAGAAAGAAAAGAAAACAAAGAAGAATCAAATACACATGAAGAAAAATATATTTATAAAAAGGAATAAAAGCACAGCTTTAGAGTCTTTTAAAATTCAAGAAGGACGTCTATATTTTGTGTTATATTATAAGAAAGTATTATATTGTTTAAAAACGATATAACGTACACTATTACATACATATATCCATATATATGAAGAAAAAAAAAACATAATGTGAAAAACATCAAAACGCCATTAATGCGAAACGAAAACATTAGATTTCAAATAATTTTCCAAGGATATCCGTTTTTTATATATGGAAAAAAAAAATATTTTCAGATTAAATTTTTTCTGTTTTTTTTTTTTACTATAATAGAGAATATTAATAGAAGAAAAACAAAACTAAAAAGAGATGCGATAAAGAACATGATGCGATTTTGTTATTAGAAAGGATATAATTTGCTTTACAAAAAAAAAAAAACATTTTATAATTCAAGGCATAAGTTCTCCGTTAGTTTTTTTTTTTTTTTTTAAATTAACCTAAATATTAAAATGCATATTGAAATGTGAGAAATTTTCTCTTACTGCTTAAGATGTTAAGTACATATTAAGCTGTAGTAGTTGTGAAAGGCAAGAAAACCCTTTAATTTTAACCCTTTAATTGGATTTCAATAATTAAAAATGAAAAATTAGCTTCCTATCAAAAATAAAATTTTCACATTGAAATTTTTAATTTCTTAAATTGCATTTTACAGAATGTTTATATCAATTTTTTGCATAAATTTTTATAAACATTAAACGTTTAAATAAATTTCTTTCAAGGGAATAATAAATAAATTGTTCAAAGATATGCCGACGATTAAAATTATATGTCTGTGCTTTATTTGCATTCGTATATATGTATATGTATATGCAAATAATATTCTCAGACAGATACGTAAAGGGAATACTCATTTAATTGAGAAGGGTCAGTAGATATTGTATTGGAATAAATATAAAGAAAAATCTTGTATTCCTTTTATTTATTGTGTTTATAAAATTTTTTGCAATGCAAATCTTCAAAAAGAATGGACTTTTGAAAATGATCCTTTGACAAATAGATTTCTGTTTGATAACTTTGAAAATATTATATATACGTTATTTTATCTAATTGATGTTTATTTAGATAAAAATGTATTCAACTCGAAACTAAGCGTTCTATTATAACTTACTAACATAATATACGATTTCTAAGAAGAAGAAAAGAAACACTAATAATGAAAAATTAACCGTTTTTTTTTCTAATAAAAAAATTTCATTGTCCTTAATTTGTTTTTCAGTGTCCTATTTTAGTTAAAATATTTCTTGAAGTTAATCAAAATTTAGTGTTATCATTGCGCGAAATTAAATTATAATATTCTTTTTTTTTTTCACAGAACATTACTGTCCTATATTAATTTGAATATACTTACATACAAGAAACAAACGAAAAGAATAAAAAAATTTTTTTTTCACTAATAATGACAAAGATGTGATAAAAAAAACAAAACAAAAAATTAAAAAGGTAATCTCTATGGAATAGAGTTAGAGGAAAAAGTATTTTTATCCTTTTTTTTCTTCTTTTTATTTTTTGATTTTTCTTTTCATGAAAATTATCAAAGTGAAAAACTTTAAAAAACTTTGGAATTCATTTTTGTTATCACTAATAAATTTATTAAGCTTTTGTTTTTATTTCATTTTATTTTTTTTTTTTTTGTAATTTGTAATAAATTTATTAAAAAGGTGATAGAAAATAAAAGTTTCATTTTGTTTTTTTCCTAAATCCTATTTGCAATAAACATTTATGTATGAAAAACTTTATGAAAAAATTGTGTACTGTTTAAATTTTTCAAATTTTCGTTCTTTATAATTTGAATTCATTTTCCAAATTATTAAAGAAAAAAAAAATTAAATAAAATTCAATCCGTATACATTTTTCTTCAAATTAAAAAAAAAAAAAAATCAAATTAAAGAAAGAAAAAACATCTGTCATTGCTTATATCTTTTATCAATTCAATTTTCTAATTCAAGAAAAAAAAAAAACTAGACAAGAATTTTTATGCCTAATTAATAACAAAATTCGGTTTTCTATTTGTTTTCATTGTTGTCCTGTTTTTATCTCTTCAAGATTTTTTTTGTTATATATGTACATATATATATTTGGAACCATAAAATATGTTTTCATCTATCAGATAGACCTACAAGGAAAAATCTAAAAAAAAAAGAAAAAAAGAAAAATAAAAACATCCAAGCAGACGTTGGTTATAGTTTTCCTAATTCTGTTCTTTTTTGCTTCTTCTTCTTCTTTTTATTGCTTTGCTCTTTTTTCTACTTTTATTCCTCAATATTTAATTTTTTTTTTGCTTTCTTGTTTTTTGTGTTATACTTGAAATCCTCCTTCAATATCTTTCGATATCAAGTGAATCTGATTTACGGGTTTTTTTTATCCAGTTTTCAATTCTACATGAAATTCATTATAACATACAATACATACATACATAGTACACAATTGTCCTTTTTCGCTTCGTCTGATAAATTTAAGGAAATAAAATAGGCACCATAGGAATCTGATTCAGAAGGCCGGAAGGGAAAATTAATTGGGTAAGCTTGTGGCATGTACCTTCAAGGCATCAATGGACATTGTCCACCGTTACATGAGGCTAATTTTTGTTGCTTTTACAACATACTATAACTAGATAAATTGTCATGTATGTATGTATGTATGTACATAGAATAGAACTTTTATTAATACATGCTGTGCACATATGTATGTATATATATACATTATATTAAAATATGTATAAAAAAAAACATATTTTAATTCTCTATGGCTTTAATGGTTAAACATAGATTTCACATGTATTAGTATAGGTTCAGGATATACCATATATGAACCATATGTATGTTTGTAATTTTTGATTCTTGATCCTTACTAGATTTTGTAGGCGGCTAATTTAACCACCATCTCTCAACAACAACAACAATTTTATTTTTGACCTTTTTGGGTATGGTGTATGTATCTAATACGAGTATCTATGGTATGGTTGGAAAAAAAATCTATTGGGAGTTCAGGTGATTTTATGTTTTGTTGGTTTTTGCTCATGAACGAACGTATAATTAAGTATAAAATAATCATGTCGGCAATTTGTGTCTTGCTTTAATATTAGTACATACGTAAGTATGTATGTGTATGTTAAGGTTGTGATGTATACTTACGGTCGAATCATATTACAATTTATGATAATATATAGTAGATATTGAGATTTTGATATGTGCATATAAAAAGTATGAAAAGTCATCAGGTGGGTGCATTATAACAAAAGATTCATTTTATCATGTGATATGAATGGATGAGTGTGATGTGTTATAATTAAAAGAAACTCCTTTTTCTTCTATTTTTTTTTTTAATGATTAATTGTTAAAAAAGAATCTACAGATATTTATTATTTCATATTCAAATTTTTAACAAACAAATCGTATGTATAATTTAAATTAGTTTGGGACAGCGATAGTATATGGTAAATTCATTGAAAACTTATTTAATTACTGATAAAGAAATTATAATTTACACATAAGAACAAATTAATTTCGACAAAATTGTGAAAGTGTTTTTTTTTTATTTAATTACACACAGAGGAATTTTAAACGATGATAATATTATGTACATATATATGCCGTATAAGATAGATTCGGTTTTAAGAAATTTAATTTAAAATTGCATTTTTTTCTTTTTCATTGCATTAGATACAACTTTAAATTAGTATTTAGCATTTAAATTAAATTAAAAATATTATTAGAGTTAAGCTTTATCAATTAAATAATTTAAAAGCAAACCAATCTTCTGCATTCAAAGTAACCACACTTTTTAAAAGCGTATGATCTGCGTAATTAACGTATCTCTAATTAAAGATAAAAAGTAACTTTAAATAAAAGGTGTTTATTGAAAAGAAGAAAAAAAATTAGAAATAAAATTGTTCATCTGTAGATTCATCGTATTTCATATCGGAACTTTAAATATAAAAATTTCAATAATTTTTTTTATTTTTATTTTTATTTCAAAAGAACCTAACAAGGTGAAGTTCCTTTTTGAATTACAACCATGAATGTTATTTTTTTTCCACATAAGATAGCTTGGTTTAATATTTATTATATTTGTGCGGTGTTGTGTGTATTTACAATGAAAGAAATAAAAAAAAAAATACCCTTATCGAATCTTTTTTCATACATAAAATTCGATCCTCTGATATCTTTAAGAAATCTTTTGAATAAAAGCCGAACGCTCTGTTTTTATATTTTAACTTCAGTTGAATTTTGTTTAGATATAAATCGAATATAGATATATGTATTTTTTTTTATTTCTTGAAAATGTATCTGAACAGTCATATACGTTTATGTGAAGATGCTTCAGGGGAAACAAACAAAAAAAGAATTCTATCTCATCAGTTTGATCGTTTTAATTTTAAAAGAGGTGATGAAATTTTTAGCTTTTTTTATTAGTAGTGAATTGTATTTATTTTTTTAAGTAAATTGTATATGCACGCATATTTTATTTGTATGTAACTGCGACAACAAGATTTTTCGTAATTGTTTTTTTTTTCTTCTTTCCTTTTTGTGAAAATAAGATAAAAATCATCAGAAATGATGATGGTTTAGAATTTTTGTTTGTGTTAATTGGTGGTTACCATTAGGTATCAAGAATTTTTGTTGTTTTTTGTTTTTCGTCTCTCTTGAATTGATGCTGACAAACAGATGGACCAATTGCAATACATTTATCATTTCAAAGATGCTACTGTTACATTCAAAACTTGTTTTTAAAAAAAAAAAAACAACAAAAACACCAAATATATTAGTAACGAAACATTTTTAAGTGAATGAAAATAATTCTGAAAATATCTTTTTAGATAAGAAAAAAGAAGTATCTACCTTGTAAGAAGTTATATGGACTTCGTTAAAATTGTGACGTTCGATGTTATGTTAAAGAAAAATTAAAAGAAAATATTTTATATAAAGAAGAATCTTAAAGAAAACTAAGTAGGAAAAAAAAATTTTATGCTTGGTTAAGCGTAAAATCAAATCGTTCTGCCTACTCTGTATTATTTATTTTATAATTTGTTCAAGTATTTAACAGTGTTACACTAAGGAAATACACTTAAAATTCAAAAAAAGGAATAATCATCTGATTATACAACTATTGTTATTGTTATTATTATTTTTTAAATTCTATATATGTATAAGTATCTATACGTAGTGGTATACTAAAATTGTATCTTTAGATACATTTTATACATATACTCGTATATTTATATATTTATAAATTAAAATAAATGCTACATGAAAGGAAGTGAGAAATGCATCTCAAAATAAGAGAAGATTAAGTACAAGAAAGCAATTAATTGTTATATGCATTTATTCAGAATGTGTTAATGCTACAACACTTATTATCTGGTAAAGCTCTTTAATAATAATCGTATAGCATTATTATACTATTTGTTTGTATATGTATACACTGTTTCATTTTGGTACATTACAGATACTATTATAAAATTATATTAGAATTGTTTTTATGTTATAATAACAAAAGCAAAATATATCTTTGTATATAGGTATTTATACTTATAGAGAGAACATTGTGTAGTTAATAGAATTTAAACATAACAAAAATTAGTATAAAGAAAAGTAATCATCATTATCATCAAATAATATCTTTTCATAACATCTGTATCTGATTGTAGTTAATGGAAACCTTTAGAAGCATTCGTGCTAAACGAAAGGTAGTGTGACCAACTAATATTATATATTATTATAATTGAATGTTTTTAAAATTGGTAGCAACAAATAATCATGATTGACATGATTTTAATTCAGATAATAAATATTTAATTAATAAAATCATGAAAAGATTTTGTCACTTGGTTGTTGTTTCTTTTTTCTTCTCTGCATAAAATTTAAATTGGATTTTTGTATCTTAAAAGCATATACATATTGAAAATATTGTAGTAGTAATGTGGAAATGAATTACTTAATTTTAATATGAAATTTTCAGGTATTTTAGAAGAAGTCTGTGGTAAATTCGAAGCGCTTTGGAAAAATATAAAGAAAAAAATTATCAGGATTTCGTTTCTTAACGCAGTTAATTCTATTGGATATATTTTATGAATTTTTTTAAAGATCATATATCATCCCTTATTAATGCGTTATTTTAACTTAAAATTTAGTTATTCGAATTTTTTTTTTCATTTTCCCCCATTTGCAATTCAATTAAACTAATGACTAAATTGTACCTTACACGTTTCTAATGAAATTTTTTTTTACATTATACATATGTACATATAGGTACTATAACTATACGCACAATAATTGGTAGTCAATTATTAAGTCACTTAAGCGTATAGCACGTAAATGATTCAAATTAACAAAAAAAAAAAAATCTTATTTTAGAACACAATTCAATTTCTCTAGGGATAAATATGACAAAGAAAAAGTAAAACAAAAAAATTATAAATTTTGAAAATGAGAGGAAAAATGAAATGGAAAAGAAAACACACACACACATAAATGTATAAAAAGATTGTATTATAAAGAAAATCCCTTGCGTTGTACTAAAACAATTTGACAACAAAGATAAACATTTCTTCCTATCCATTACCCTTGGAGAATTATTATTATTATTATTAAGATCCTTGTTAGGATGATAAATTCAAAAAGAATAAAAAATTTTTGGTACTTTTTTTTGTAGAGTATTTTACGCATTTTGTGATATAATTTTCCAAAGAAATCACCATCATCCATAATCATCATTATCATTTTGTCTTTCAACTACATCATTGTTAAAATCAGAAAAGACAAAAAAAAAAAAAGGATAATAATAAAAATTCAGCAGCAGCCCTTAAATGCAGTGAAGAATAAATAATGCAAAGGGTTGAAATTTTACATATACTTATATTGAAAATAATGATGATGGCGAATATTGCAAAATAAAATGTTCTAGACTTTTTAACGTATTGAAAACATTTTCAGAATAATAATAAAAAAAAAAAATTATAGAAAAAAATAAAGCTTAAAAAAAAATAAAAGAACGAAAACTTGTGAATGGAGAATTCAACAAAGTGTCCTCATGAAATATGTCTGGCTAGACACGTTCAAGTTGATGAGTGGGTACTTAATATGACGGCAATATCCTATTATTTAAGTCCTGTGATATTTCACCACCATATTCATATACATATATACAAATAAATGAAAAGGATATAATAAGATCATCATGAACAAATAATACAAAATTTTTTTTTATTAGTATTATTTTATTTGCAGCATAAAAATGCTTTTTGCTTTATCGTTGTTATTTTTTTCATTTATGCATCATTCATAATATTCAATGTTCTGTAAGAGGATTTATGCCGCTGCTGTTATATATACATACATACATATTCTGCAAACAGTGATACGGCACAACAAAGTTTTCAATTGAAAAACAAGCGAAATAAGAAAAAAAAACGTTAAAAAATAAATTCTAAAAAGTATTCATCAATACTAAATATATGTACAACTGATGTGTACTTGACGTTTGTATTTTGTACTCGATAAAACAATGCATAATTATGTGGGGTATGTTTTTTTTTCTTTCGTTTATTCCTTTTTAAATGTGGGTGGAAAATGATGATGTTATTGTTTGAATTGGCAAAAATTGTTTTTTGTTTGTTAAAGGATTCACTTTAAAAAGAAAAAAAAAACATCTAAACAAGAGCATTTTATAACCATATGCACCCTGTCATGTAGTATGTGTAGAGCTCTTGAAAAAGAATATTAAAAAAAACATTCTTTATTGATATGTGACAAAATTTGTGTTCTATCAGGAAATTACATATCAGGCAAACAATTTTAATTTACTTTTTTTTTTTTATTCTTTTACATTTAGCAAAATTTTCAATATAAATGTACAATATACCTATTTTTTTTTATATTTTTCATTGAAAAACGACATACGCTCTTTAATTAAGGTTCTAAATAGCAAATGATGGGGTTTGTGATACTTGAGGGGGAAAAAAATTCATATATGTATTTTAAATTATTGAAGTTATTATTTATAGTGGAAAATAATAGCGTGACTTCAGGCAATTACTATAAGCGTGACAATTTCTTTTGCAGATTTTCTCTACAGATCAATTGAATGAAAATATAAATTTTCCTTGTTTTTTATTCTTTTATTTTGTTTGTTTGAAAAACAAATTGTGACATTTAAATAAAAAAAAAACAAGATTTCTTTAATTTGTTTTAAATTAGATCAATTTTCATATTAACCAAATTGAACATGTCACAATCAAATTGATAATCATTAACCAATTTTATAGTTTTGTTTTTGCTATTTGAAATCTGGTATAAGTTTTTGCAAACTATCATAAACTATGATCGAATTAAATATTGAAAAAACTGAAAAATATACATGTGTACGCATATCTGTATGCAGAAAAAAACTAATAACTTGAGGAACCTGTATTCAATAAAATTGAATGAAAAAAAAAAAAAAAAGAAATAAAAAAAAAAGAAACTAGTTCTGTATCTTGTTCAGCAGTTATTAAATCTTTTATCTTCTTTTTCGATTTTATATGCATTTACATAAAACATAAAAAAAAAACAAAAAAAGAAGGAAAAAAAAACATCAACTGACCATAAAAGTGGTCGTCGCGTGTATCTTAGCATCCTTTACCTTTCATACCCGTTAAAAACTTCTTAATTTTGTTAAGCGAAAAAATAAAAAGATGAAAATTTTCTGTTAAAAGTTGTGCTGCTGGTTATGATGCTGGTGTTTTATATATCTTCTATATAATTTTCAAAGTTTTTTTTTCTCTTCTTTTAAATTGCACTTGTGCAAAAATACACAGGTACATATATCAAGAGGGTGGTCATTATTCAGAACTAACTTTTTTTTAAAAGAAAAATAAAACATATATGAGATTTTACAGGTTTTTCTATTAAAAATCAATAAAAAGTCGTTAAAATTTCAAACATTTTAAATATTCTTTTAATTTTGAAAATCCATTTGAAGAAATTATTTTTGAATTTTCGAATTTTTGGGTTTATTTTTCGAAAAATTTTAAAAAGGTTTTTCTTAAAAATTTTACGAGACCAAAGCTCAATTTAATTTTTTTAATTTCGAAAAAAAAAGAAGTAAAATATCTTGTGTTTCTTTATCTTGAATTATTTCGAATTACCCTGTAGAAATTGTCCAGCATATTTTTAAAAAAATTGATGCTATAGGTATTTTTTTTTTCTGAAAAAAAAAGATTCTTCTTTTGCGGTCTTCGACAAAATCTCTGATAGTCTTTGTAGAGGATTTCTGACGTATTTGGATTGTGAGAAATAACGACAGGTGTGTGTTTTCATGCATTTATCAACCAGGTAGTCTTTATATGTGTAGTATAGAGAGTATTGAAGGTATTGAAGTGCAGTTTGTATAGTACGATGACATGCATGCATTTATTCTCCTCAGAATGATTCTTTAGCAAGTTACAGATATTCAATGAACTAAAACAGCAACCGACAGGTTATTGTATGTCTTTTCAGTTTTATTTGTTTTTTTTATTATCTTTTAATTTTATATTTGTAATCAATGATGATATGTCTATATATGTATGTACAATGTATACATATTGTATTTGTATGTATGTACATGCTAAGGATCATCATCATTTCTCTATGATGATAAATTTTTATTATGAATGAACGAACATGCGAATGTTGTTTGGATTAAATGTTACCAATGAAACGAACGCAATATTTTAAAATTCAATATGTTGTCATAAAAAGGATACAATTGATTCTTATAGTATTTTTTTTTTTTTTGTACAATTTTTATAATCAATATACTGGATACGATGTATGTATACCATATAAGAACATTTGATGATGATGATGGTAAAATACTAAATACATACATGTAATGAAAAAGTATAACTCTGTAAAAACAAAAAACAAAAATCTTTTGTATATTACAAAAGTATCTTTACACAATAAATGAACGGCGATGATTGAACATGAAATAATTGATTAGGTTTTTGCATCATGAAATATTTTTGCATGAAAATGAAATTTACAAACAATATTGTAAATTATAGGGAGGAAACTAATCTATACTGAAAAAGTAATAATATTTATTTATAAAATTAAAAATTTATGTTCTGGTTGATTATTTTTTTTATTTTTTTTTCAAATGTTAAACTTGATTTGTAGTTTTATTTAAAGGTTACACTATATATTTCAGAAGGTATTGTTGTTGAAAATCTCTCAAGTAATCTACAAAATTTAAATTGTACCTATTTTGAACAAGTTTTTGATTGTAATTCTTCAAAAAAGTGTCATTTTTTTTCCTTAAGGGTTAACATAAGATAAATATCTTTTACAAATATAAAATATTATAATATCTTAGTATAATTGATGAGTTAAACTGATTGAATATTAAAAATAAAAAACCTTTTGTGTATTATTTTGATGGATTTTGATTGTTATTTATCATATTTTTCGTGTATCTTTTTTTTCTTTTGATTAATTTCATATTGCATGATACAAAATATCGTGTTTTTTTGTAATTATTATATCATAAATTATTTTTTGTAGATTTAGATTGTTTATATTTTGTATTAAAATTTAATATATAGGATATATCAATTATTGTTATTATTATAATTATTACATGTATGAAATTTATAATATGTATTGAGTAAGCATATTGATATCGTTTTCACTAAGTATATTAAAGTTTTGCGTTTTAAGTTGCGTGTACAAAAAAAAAAAAAGTAGAAAAAAAAATAAAAAAATGAATAACAATGTTTTTTCTGTTTTTTGAAGAAAGTACCTGGATTTTTGTTTTTTATTTTATCGTTTTTCGGATTGATTCATTCACTTATTCGAGCTATCCATCACATAACACATACATACAAAAAGCATGTATACATTGAATAATTGCTCATATATGCTATATATATAGATGAATAAAATATTCGAATTTTATTATTAACAAAAAAAACAAAACTGAAAATGAATTATTAAAATGTTACGTGAACATTATTTTTACATAATGGAGTTCGTGTAATAAAATGATTTTTGTTTACATTGAATTGATGTCCTTTTAAATTGAATCTAGAAAATAGGTTTGTAATTAGAACTAAAAATTGATATTATATCTACGTAACAAAGTGCGTTTCAAAATTGCCTAATCAAAATGAAACAAAATATAATAAAGGAATTTAATTTTACTTAATTGAAAATTGAGAAGAAAAAAAATACTCTAATACGTAATCAATTTTTTGTAAGTAATGAAAACCACCAAAAACAACAAAAAAAGGTTAAAAAAAAAACGTTCCTTTAATTATATATTTACGTTCCACGCAGAATCATTTAAACTTTATTATAATTTAAAATCTTAAAACCGGTTAATTAAATGACAACATAATGGTTTTAAGAGTATGATACCAATTAATTAATTAAAGATAAAAGACAAGAATAAAAAATTAAAACAAATTATAAAAACTTTAGGGTGGTCTTTTATTTTTTTCAAGAGCGAAATCAAAAAATGTAAAAAATAATAAATCTATCTACAAATTTATATAAAAGTACAAATTAATTATTAATAACATATACATATATAAGCTGCGTGTGAATTAGATCACGCTTTCTTTTTCAAATAAACAACAGATTTAAATACTTTTTCCAAGAAACTTACGCATATTAATAAGATCAAACTCGAGATACTCCTTTATATTTTTGTCGTCAATAAAAAAAAAACAACAAAAAACAGATTATCATGTTATTTCTTCGAAATAAAAATTTGTTTTATTTTTTTTTTTTTTAAATATGCTTTTTATTAAATTAAATGTAATTTTTCACGTTTGTGGAAATAAAAAACCACAATCTATTGTAGATTAAACTTTTTAATTCCAATCTAAGTAATTTTTAAAAAAACACACAGAAATTTAAAAAATTTTTTATGAGTTATGATGGCGGTTTTTATATTTTCTTTAAAACTAAATTTTTTTTCCTTCATATTTTTAATTCTGTTCTAGTAAAAAAAAATTTTTTTTGATAAATAATGATCCTTATAATCTATTTAATTATAGAATCTTAAAGCACCGAATTATAATAAAAAAAATTAATACAACTGACATATTCATATTACAAAAACAACAAAAAAATGAGTTATTATTTTTTTTTTGTGATCTTAAAATTGAGAAATTAATTTGTTTTTTTTTTCTCGATAAAGACTAAAAAAAAAATGTTACAAAAACTATTCTGTTTTCCATGAGTTTTTGTTTATTTTATTATTACTTTTTTTTAAAAAATATAATAACAATAGTGGTTTAGATTTTCAATGAATTGAAAATGAAAATTAATTTATATAGTTAGTTTACCATTAATTTATATGCTCATCATGCATCCAAAAACAAGTTAGAGTTGTTGACAAGACAAACCAATATAATCAGTTCCTATTGTTATTGAATGTGTCGTATTTGTTTAAAATAATGAAAATTCATGTATAATATATTTTCAATATTTAAAACTATATAATATATAAGATACAATATTGACATATGTATATACAAATGATGTACATGGTGGCTTAAAAAATAAATACTTTAAATTTTCAAAAGCCCTTTTCTTTATGTCAGTTTGATTGATCATTTATTTTTGTCCAAAATTCAACATTGCTCAAGCAAAAGAGTGCGACAAAATATATTTTGGTAAATACGTCACAAAAACATTGCATACATTTAACATACTTTTAGGCATTTTGGTCAAAAAAAAAAAAACAATTTTCTCGCTAAATAAATACATATAAACAAAATAAAAAAATTAGTACACCCTATACAAAATCTTATTATAGGTATGATCAATGATATATATACATACACACATATAATAAATTGATAAATTTTACAACATATAAGATGTACATATATGTATATATTATGAAATATAGTTGTTTTACTGTTGTGATGATATGTATCTAATGAAAACAAGATTTAAATTTTGAAAGATATGCATATGACAATGTGTAGGAGTTTAAAACATTGTGTATACAAATTTATCGTATCACGTATGATCACAATATATAATAATGTGATTGAATACATAATAAGGATAATGTACATACCTATACCTATGTTATGTATCTAAAGTACATGCATATATGTGTACATATGTAGTACAACATATAGTAAAATAATATATATTTTTAATCTCTTATTTCGAATTTTTGACGGTTTATTATATTATGTGTGTTCATTGTTCATTTAAATTTTTTTATAGGTTTATTGTTCTAGTTATTTTACCTAATTTATATGTATAATATTGTATATACATATATGTACATATGTATACTTGTATGCATGTATATTATATGTAGATTTAAAATGATTATTATAATAGATTAGATATAAAAATTGAAATTAAGGAATTATGTATATTTTCTTCAACGTAAATGCAATAACATATCAGTACACGATAAAATATACAAGGATATTAAAATTACATACTTCAAAGATATATATATAAATAGGGTGTTTGTTTTTTTAAGGTGAATAAATTACTAATAACTATAGTCTGGAAATAATTTTGTAATTTAAAAAAAAAAAAAATTGAAGCATATATTTTTCTTCGTTTTGACTGACAAACAATAAAAAAGAAAGTCTAGATTTTATTATATTTCTCATATCGACTACGTATCGATAATAACCACCCTGTTACCACCTAATTTGCATTTTATTTGATGACATTCTAGAACATGATGTATGTAAACAATATCAGATTTTGTATACATAAATAAAAGTGGGTGGAGAAATTTGTTATGCTGATTAAAGTGTGAAAAGTATTACAATAAACACGTGTTTTTATTACTTTATTATTATTATTTTTTCGCAATAATTATTTTGAGTAAAATTTTTTTTTAAATAAAATTATAAAATGATGATAAAATTATTTTGTTTTGTTTTTGTTTTTGAATAAAATATTAATATAAATATGATTATTATATTTAAAAAAAAAATCATATACACACAACACAAAACAAATAAACAAAAACAGATAAGCACATTATAAAGATATAAAAAAATTTTTATGATGAAGGCTTTCATTTAAAATAAATGACATTGAAAGGGAAGTAATCCTGTTTTGAGACATTATTATGCGTGGGTGTGTTATATGTCACCGAAGGAAAAAAAATAATATATTATTGAATAAATGCTTTAAATAATATGAATTTTAATAATTTTGTTATGTTGTTAAAATGATTTTTTTTTTGTTTATTTATTTTTTGTTTTTTTCTAATCATGATGTTGTAAATTTTATTTGTAAATAATCTTAAAGAGAATTAACGATTTTTTCTTATAAAATGAAAACGTAGCATATGTATGTACATATATGAATTTTTATTGCGAGTAGAGATTAGTATCTGTAATTTTTATGAATATTAACTTGTAAAGAAAAATATATTTTTTAACAGCGATTATTTCAGAAAATAAATATTTTCTTTAAATATTACGAATATAAAATTTATTAGTTGTTTTTTTTTTCATACACTATAGGAGAAAAAAATACATAGCTTTACACTAAAATAAGCATTAAAAAAATAAATATATGTTTGTTTTTCTTTTTTAATAATAATTTTTATTGTTTTTGTAATCAATCGCATATAAGGTAAATATAAAAGACAGATATATCGTGTATAAAAAACCAACAATATCATCATCAAGCAACATATCAAAGTAATTTTTATGAATGTTTCTTACACAGTATACGTATATAATACTTATACTATATTTTTTTAAAATTATTCACAAATAAATACCGTATAAATACAAATATAATAATTATACATCTATCAAGTTAAAACCTCATCATTTTATATATTACCATCTAACTACTACCTGATGTGTACCTGTGTATTTTGTATTTCTTGTAACTGCATTTCATTTATATGGGCATTTAACAATCCATAAAATACTGATGTAGAAGTTTATTTTTTTATTTATTTTTTATTTGTGTTTTTTTTTTTTTTTTTTGGTTAGTGAGAGACAGAAAAGATACTAAATTAAAATACTGTAAATCATTATTGTTACAACCGCAATATATACAAAATGTTTATATTGCTTTATGTCTTTGCAATGAGATAAATTAAAACCTTGATGAAATATCCTCCTTCTGAGCATCAGTTCAATCACATACCCATCAGCTTCCTACTATTAGATTTACCTTTCATTCTATCAATTATACTTACCAGTATATACTACATATGTATAAACATATTGCTAATGTCTGTCTATCATGATTGTACAAAATGACTGACTGATGCATTTTGTAGCTTTACTACTGTTCTAATAATATTATATTGCCGTTGTTGATGTTATTTTTCAATATATACGAATAGTATAAATTTTCTAGCATTCTAATTGCAAATTATTTTACTACTTTACTTAGATATGTCAAAAAAGAGTGAGTAATGGTGTTGGTCATTTTTGTGCTCGTCAGAAGCACATTAGCACTTAACTATGTACATACTAATATTAACTAAATGTATATATATGTATCTACAAAACGTATCTTGGTGAAACATATTTAAAATATTACACGTATTTACTAGTGTTAAATAATATAAGAGGTTTTTAGTATTTTCATTTAAATTGTGGTAAAGTGCAATATTGAAAGTAAACTTTAGTAAACTTTAGTAAATGTGTTGACAATAAAATACCACTTTTTAAAGAATAAGATAGTTATTTAAACTAAATTTGGTAATCTCTTTCTTAAGTAGAATTTCATAAATGACTTTTAGTCTTATGAAATGTTGTCTTTTTTTGAATGAAAAAAAAATAAAACAAGATAAATATAATAAAAAAATTAGTAACCTGCATGAGCAGTGAGAATCATTGTCAAGGTTTTTGCCTTGTAAATCCTCAGAATGGTTTCTGAAGACCACAATATAAAACTAACCAACAATAAAGTCTCTCTTGGATTTTTTTTTTATTATTTTTTGTCCAATGTATGTTTTTTTTTTTAATTATAATAATACATAGTTCAAGTATATATTTCAATGATGTACTTTGTACATAATTTTTAACTTTAAAAAAAAAAAAAGAAACAAAGTAAAAACAAAATAACGAAAAAAAAAAATTAATAACATAAGATTGTATACGATGTGATTCTTCTGTAAAGTATCTTAGCATTTACCACAATACCACAATAAATTTTTGCAAATCTCATTATGTATGTACTGTATTTGTATATGTGTATGTATATACTCGTGCATATGTAGTTTTAAAACCATAATGATGAAATGAGGTTTTGGATTTAAAATGTTAAATACATAAAGCTTTTATAAAGTAAATTTTTTAATACAAAAATAAAAAAAAAAAAATGGAAAAAATTCCATTTAAAAGTCAGGTACTTTAAGTAAATTTAAATAAAATATTTTTAATCGTACCTATACAAAAAAAAAATAATTAAATTAACTTTGTAATTAGTGGTTACAAATGGACTAACAGAAAATAAAAGAATTTTCGAGAAATATTGTTTTTCCAAAAAAAAAAAAAAAAAAAACAGATAGAAAAATTAAAAATTTGTACAACGTACACAATTTTACGTGTAATGTGAACCACAAAGTTGTTAGTCGAATATAAACTTATATTGTATAAAAGAATTCAGATTAAGATTTGAAGTGGTTTGATTGAAATTTTGTTATGGTTCGTAAAGTAAACAAAATCTTTCTACGAATTTTTTGAATATTTACTATATGAATTTTTTTTTTTGTTGAACAAATATTTTATTATGACAACCACGAATTATTTTTATTCATAATTACTTAATTATTCAAAGCTAGGTATTTAAAATCACGTTATATAAAAAAAAAAAACAATGTACTATTCAATTCAGATACACGAAAATAAACATCACCACTAACCTCATTTTCAAAGAAAATCATAAATAAAAGTAAAATTATTATTTTTCGTCTCGAAACTGAAAAAAAAAAAATACCTGTGATTTTAAATTACACCTTTCGGTAGCAAATAATTTTTCATGCTTTCATACATTTATACATTTTCATACATTAACTGTAAAGTGAAAAAAATTATCAGAAGATCTATTTCTCATAATTTTTTTATTTTAGTTTCCACTTTGAAAAAAAAAAATCATATTCAATGGATCTGCACTGATATTTATGTTCTGCAGTTTTTTTTTTTGCAAAACACAAAATATATGATTTACCATTTTTAATTTTTCTAATGTAAATCATAAATGCTAATTTAAATTCCACAAAAAAAAAAAAAAAAAAAAAAAAAATGTGCATAAGAGTGAGTGTATAAAACCTGTAATAATTTCTTACCACATCATTCGTCTTTCGATTTTATTTTTATTTTTTTATATTTATTTCAAAAAAGAACATGATGATAAATTCATTTTAACATTTGTAATATCATGAAAAATACATATACATATGTACATTCTAAAATGTAAACTTTGATACCAACACGTATGATTAAAGAATTTTTCAATTTCCCATTGACATGTTTTCATTTAAAACAAGAATTTGCAATTTGTATTGGTAAAAATTTGCATGTAACATTTTAAAATAAAAATAAAATAATAGTAGAAAAAAAAAATATATAAGTAATAATTATTACTTTTATTTTGTTTATTGCAATGTGTTTTTGTTTTACATACAATTTTTTAAATATTTTTATAATTGGTTTGAGGAAGTTGAATTGAGAATTAAAAAAAATAAAAATAAAAAGAAAAATAATTATATTCCTGGCGTCCGTCCTAAACGTTTTTGTATTGTTTTGAAAAAAAAGATTAAAAAATAATTAAAAGTTGTTCATATGCGTGATCTATAAAAGATTTATTTAATTTAAATGTGATTTTTAATTAATGTATCTATACATTTTTTTTTTTATTTGTGACGTATTTCCGGTAAGTATTGTTCTGTTTGGAACATTGCTGTACGTGTACCATTTATAATTTTTAATGAATTTTAGTTCTGAAAAACATTGTCTTCTTGTCCAAGTTCTTGGGAAGTTTCTTCTTTATTCAACAATAACAAAAATGCCACTTTAAAAAAAAAATTAAGCTTACTTCAGTTTGGAACGTTTGGTATGAGTGAATCAGTTGCACTAATAAAATGGTAGCTCTGACCTGAACTGAGTCCTGAAATCAATTTTAAAAATTTTTTCAATGTGAAAATAATCACGAATGATTTGTTTGTTTTCTTTTTTCTTCAAGAATTTGAAGTCTTGTTATGAAATTTGAATCGACAAAACTATAATTTAACTTGAAGAATAAAAGACTTAGGTATTTCAATACATAGCTCCTATTCATTGTGTATCCTTGAAAAATTAATTAGAACAAAATATGACTTTTCAAAATATAAATAAATAACCACTACTGTCAATTATAATACAATCAATTACATCAATATCAAAATTAATACATACATATATGTATAATCCATTTCTTTTATTACATAACGAGAAAAAAAAATTATTGAATAATTTTCTATGAACTTCTCATCTTCATTCATTTGACATTGGAATGTGCATAATGACAGTTTAATGAACGGTTGTCAAAATAGAAGCAAAAAAAAACATACTACACAAAAATTTGTTAGATAACTTTTAAATGAACATTAAAAATTTTAACAACTTAATAGAAATTTATAATAATACACAACTTTGAAAAAAAAAAAAATAAAAAATAAAAATAAAAAAAAAAACAGTAGTAGGTATTGATTGAGCATTTGTAACGCATCAATTTTTATTTACTAAACATGGGATCACATGAAAGCCAAAAAAGAAAAAGAAAAGTGAATTTATTGAAAATATATAAAAAAAAAATAAAATAAAAATTTAACAAGTAATAAATTTTAAGATAATTTAATATATACAGATAATTTTCCATGGTCTATGCCATGTGGTCAAGTACATATATCATCATCATCATCATCATGATCATAATTTCATCATCAAAAATCATTATAATCATTTTTATCTTAATTCTCTCTGTGTGTAATTATTATCTATCATTAAAAATCCACCAACATTTTTGTTGATTATGCTATAAAATTACAACAACAATCAACAAAATACAAAAAATCTAAAGATATTTTTTTTTATTTATGTTTGTATGAAAAGTACATGCAGATAAAAATAAATCACTATGTCGTTGCTGTTTTATTGTTGGTTTTTTTCTGTACCTTTTTTAAACCTTTTATAATAATAATAAAAAAAAAAAAAATCAAAAAAATAAAATCAACTTCTTAATGCTTGTAATGCTCTTGTACATTGTGTATAAATTGCTTAAAGTTGACCAAATCCGGTATAACAGGTGTAACAAAATGCTTTAGACTCGGTACAATCAACTTTGGAATCGCGACACCTTAACTGGTTTCAAGAAATTGAAAAAAAAAAAAAACAAAATTAAATGATAATAAAAACAAAACAAAAAGAAGAAAAAGACTAAGTTAAGAGAAAATAATAAAAGAAGGTGTATATTAAAAATAAAAATAATATAATAAAAATCACATGTTTTATACATTGCATTGGTACATACATATATCTTGTATCTTGTATCTTACACGACGTATCTGTTGTTTTTTTTTCTTACAAAATATTGTGGTACATTTTGTGCATCAAATAATGTTTTTTTTTTCTACTATAAAAATAAACCAATATCATGTGTTGGATTGAGCTTTAACCGAAAATGGTTATATTCAACAACACAATATATAGTGTCGGACGCCATATGTATACATCTATAATACATAATGTATATGTTGTCTATTTAAATTTTTTTTTTTATATTAAAAATGCGCTATATTCATCAAGGTTGAACTCTATCTTTGGTTCATGGCGCCATTCATGTCATAATTCAATCGAATTGGATCAAATGAATAAATCACCATAAAGTTAAAATTTTAATATAATATTTTTTTATTTTTTATAAAGAGGAAAAAATATAAGATTGTAATTATAATAGCGGTGCCAAATGATAGAGAATCGAGGTTATATGCATAACTAAATATTTCTATATCAATAAATAATTGTAATAATAATAATGAAAAAATCATTAATTCATTACATTGAGCATACATTTTATAATTTAAAAAGTGTAGGTACAATTTTTCTTTTATTCTTTGAATACGTACATATGTATTTAAAATGTATCTTTATTTTTTTCTTCTTTCTTGGTATATAGACAATCCATTAGATGAAAAATTGAATTCAGAACTTATCACATGAATTTTACCTACAAAAAAATAATAAAAAAATTGAAATTTTGCGTAGGAAGTTGCCGTTACCAAGTTCTTTATTACCATTTTTATCAACGATTAAGAATGATGAGGCTAATACAAGGTCTTAATATACATACATGTATGTATAGTATGTGTGTGTACAGTACAAATTTAAATGTTTTTAACGGCGGTGAACACCTTTTAAACTTTTCACCTATCTTTTCATTTTATAAAGATATTTTGTTTTTTTTTCTTCTTCTTTTTTTTTTACGTAAATTTAAATTCTTTTTTGTATAGTATATTACTTAAACTAGCGATGATCATTTTTCATTATAAATCATTAATTCTTTGCATACGCGCGCATGCATACTTAAAAACCTGTCCAATTGATTTAAATGATTTAACGAGTCATTTAACACCGACAAATCTTTTGTATTCATACATACATACATACATATTATATTCTGTTGTATTATGTATGTTACCTGTGCGGGTGGGATACACATCATGCAACATTATATTATGTACAATTAACCTACTTCGTTATGAACCTTTGACACTTTTTGTGAAATAATGAACATCATATCGGAATGATTTTTGTTGTTTTTTTTGCATCATTTTATGTACCCTTGTTTGTATGCATCATACATACATATTATACATACATTATGTACTTACGTTTAAAAAAATTTTAAATTTGTATAAATTTGTTGTTTAATTTTTAACGATTAAATTTACACAATTTATAATCAGAATGTTTGTCCATTTGTTTGAAAAAAAAAAAAAAAAGAATGATTTTATTTATTTGAATACACGGTTAATAATTTTTGATTATTTTCAATGTGGGTTGTATGAAAAGTTCTTTGTATTTTCTTTTAAAAATAAACGAAAAATTTATTGGATAGGTTAATGAAATAGAAGGAATATAGGTGGGTGGAGGAATTATTTATTGTTTTGTACTCAAATTTCGATGTAGATTTGTATAGGAAAGGTCCGATTTTTGAAAGGCCTCGTTGAAATTCATTCTACCAGATTAAAAATGAAATTTTGTTTAGAACGCTTCATCCTAAAAAACTTACCAACTTTCTTCAAAACGAATCGAAAATTAACTTTAAGAAACATGATTCTTTACAGTGTAGATATGAAATGTGTAGAAATGAAATTTAATTTTGACAAATTGTCGAGTATCTATGACAAGATATTTGATTATTTGCCAAAAATATATATTCATATATGTATGTTTTTTCTAAAATTAAAAGTAGTCTCCATTTCATATTTATATAAAATTATATGTAATTTTCGATGATATACATAGGTCCATACATATACACATTGTATTTTGTATAATACGTATAGCTATATGCATGCATATATTGATAATACATTGATAATGCCATCCAAAAACGATGATTAAAATGATGATGTGATATGATGTAAAAAGAAATATAAAATGATTGATAGTAGTAGAATGAAAATGAAAATTTAATAATAATTTATCTGTGAAAAATTTGTAAATATTTATTCGTATATTCATTTTTTAAAGCAACATATGTGATATAAATTTTTCATATTAAAAATTGGTAAATTGTATAAATACACTCACACAAAAATTCTCAAAGATTAATTTCATAATTGATTATTAATTGTAATTAAATAGTGAACAAATTGGATATATTTTTCAATGATAATCATTTAAATTCAATTTGACTTCTTTATCAGAAAGAGAGATAGAGATAGAGATAGAAAAAAATAATTCGAAAATCAAATCATAAATAATTATTTTTTTTTTTCAAAATAACATTACAAGAAATTATTAATTCGTGTAATTATTTCAAATTAAATCATAAGAAGCTTAAATTAGCTTGTAAAAACAAAATATTACTTGAAAATTATTTCCCTGAATAATGCAAGGTTTTGATTTTTTTTCTTTTGACGTGTGTATGTATCTGAAAAGCTGCCGTGAGCACAGGCGTAATTTTTAATAAAAAAATTAAATGCATGCAAAAAATAAAATTCCGAAAAGTAAAATTAAAATTTAAAAAACGACAACGTTTGAGGCAATATTAAAACTATTCAAAAAATAAATTTGCATGTACTCGTATGTACGATATGTGTATCCCTTTAAATAAGTTCTTGACGTTGTTTCAAGGTGAGAAAATGTTTCGTGTATGTATATGCATGCTGGTTATTTTGTGGTTGGCACTGAGTTTACAATATTTCACTTTTTTTTTTTCATTTTAGTTATTTTTTTTTTGTTTAAGTTAAATTACTTTATGTTTTACGTGCAAACTAATTATGTTCATCGTCAGGGTAAAAATAAAAAAAGATACAACATCAAACATTATACAAAATGAAAGAATATTGTTGAAAAAAAAAAATCCTTGCTAAAGTGTAGTAGATGTGCACACTTAATTTTAGTTCACCTTGTCAAAATATCTATGGGCAATTTAAAAAACAACACGTTTTAAAATGGTTTTTTTTTGGGGTTTCGCATATAATATATGCTTGCTCTTGTACACTTCCAATGACGATGGTAATGATGATGATGATGAGAACTAGAATGATAATAATGATGATAGTAAAATAGTAAATAATATTGTTAAAGCATATTTAAGTTTAAATTTTTTATTCATTTTATTTGAGAAAATGATGCGATATAAAATAGTATACAGAGACATCATATAAACGTGTATTTTAGTTTCATAGTTAAAAAGAATTTTTTTTTCTTTCTTTCTAAAATGTACAAGAAATATAATATAAAGACTTCATCAGCAAACAACCACAAGATAATATGTTAGATAGTTAGTTAGTTATTTAGTTGGTTATTTAGTTAGTATTGCTTTTGCCATGAAACAAAAACTTTCAACTTTCAACTTTTATACTAAACCGTATCATCATAACGTACTATATTTTCATTTTCATATCCTTGAATTGCCTTAGGGATGATCATCATAAACGTAAATGTTTTAGATTGTAGACCATTATAATATATGTACATATAGAGATAGTATAAAAGTTAGGTACATATCTTTTTTGCTGAACATGACGCGGGTTTCATATGCACGAATTAAGATGCATCGCTGTATCATCATCAATGTAAAATGGTACTTTTTTTCCTCTGTTTTTCCATTTTTTTTAAGGTGGGAATGGTATGAATGTACTACAACTCTTATACTTGCACCTACATAGGTATTCATTACACTACATTATATGCAACACCCTAAGTATGTAATTAATTGCTGCCGCATTTTCATTTGGCCTTTATGTTCTGCTGACGACAGATATTAACTACCGTTAGTTGTACAAAAGTGTATTTGAAACCGGCATTGATTATATGTAGTATATGTAGAATATATGTACGAATAGGGTATTTTTTTTTTAGACATGATATAGTATATATTTTCTCGATATAGATATAACTTTAACTATAACATCATAATGTAATGTAAGCTTCAAATCGTGAATTTTACTTCATTTTCGAGGATAACACTCTACAACAACAGAAGAGAGGTATTTCATATAACACATGAACGTGACTGAACACTTAGTTTTTCCAATGCATTTTTTATTTTTCATCGAATGTGTATATGACACCCGCTGTTTTGTACACCATATATATATTTAAGAATATAATATGTATATGTTCTTCATTTTATAATCCTATAGCTATATATTTTCTATATAAAACACGTGCTTGATTCTCTATAATCTTTTTTTTCTTCCTTTTTAAATCCTGTCTTTCTGTTATGTTTGTTTTTTTTTTCTAAATAATTTTTCTTGTTTTGTTTTTAAAAACATTTTCGTTTGAAAATTGTGAAAATCCTTAAAAATTATAAAACATAAGTTTAGTTCTTTCAGAACGATGTGTGTTTGTGTGATTCAAAACTCATATTAAGATAGTATTAGAATGATAGCATATATATTTTAGTTATCCTTTGGGAATAATTTCAATTTTTGTTTAATATAAGCTACACTTATGGAGCACATTATAAATGAAAATCAACTACGAAATCAGTTTATTTTGTCTATATTATGCACAAGATATACCACATATACTCTATACTCGTATATTAAACATATTGTATGTTCTAAATTTTTGTTATATTTTTGCTGTATATTTTTGGTGAAAGAATTTTAACGCAAAAATATATTTATATGATGTGAAATTCTGTTTTTGATACTATAAGAGAAAAAAAACGTATAATATGATACATATATTAGATGCACTTTATTCCATAAAACATATATGTATATGTAAGTACATAATACACAATATGTATGTATGCAATTTTATGGTATACCAGGTTTCAAGTATCACAAAGTGTTTTCCAGAATGAAGACAACTTATATACAAAGACAAAGGACATACTCGTATTTAATATAAAAATGAAATATTAAAAAAGAATCCTTTTTCTTTTTTCATATTATGATATTACTATCAAAAAAAAAAAGGATCTAAATCATATATATAAACTTTTATGTGCACACACAATGTCTTTTGCAATGCATTTTTTTTTTTTTTTTTTTTTTTTTTTTGTTAACGTATAGAAAAAGGAAAATAAGGAAAATTGTGTATATACTTAGAAAAGCAAGTGTTTCATCAAGTTGTTGTTTTTATGAAGAAAATACATATATGTAGGTAATTTTAGTCTACATATATTTTTGTTTTTCCTTTTCATATACAATTTATACATTACCTACATTATTACACTTTTATATAAAAATATAGAACATGTAAACATATAAGTGTATGAATCCTTATATTAATTAGCAAACGGAATAAAAAAAAAATATAAATGAATGAGGGATTTACAAAACAATTAAAAAATATGTATACAAAAAAATAAATAAAAAAAACAACAACAAAACAAACAAAAATAGTAGCTATATACATATTTAATATATTTATTCATATACATACATACCAACATTCACACACTGCTAGTCTTTTGAATTTTAATTAAATTCATGCAAAAACAAAAAAAAAAAAAACAAAAAATGAAAAAAATAAACATAAAAAAGAAGAGGAATTTATTTACATATAAGTAAAATGGATATGAATGTATTTTTCATTATTATTGTAATAGGTTATCACATAACACACATAATAAATGAAAAAAGTAAAGAAAAAAAAATAAAAATAAATAAATGAATAAATAAAGAATAATATTAAGTCTAATTATTATAATGTAATTACTTTACGAGTAAAATTCCAGAAAATTGTATAAGGAAATTAGTTGATTACAATAATTTCCTTTTATAGTGAAGAGAAATTATTAAAAAAAAATTATTTGTTTGTTGACACAATTTTTTTCTCTGTTTAATACTATTATTATTTTTTTTCCATGTTAATATTTCAGACATACATGTTCATATATGTATGTACATATTATGTATATGGAAAAAAAATTACATTATTAATCTTACTGACAAAAAACATTAATTTACGGAAGAAAAAAAAATGTATAAGAATTTTCTTGGAATTGAAATTTCATGTTTAGAGGTTTAAATTAAATTTTAGTTTGAACAACAACAAAATTTAATTACTAAAAGTTTGACCTTAAGACATGTAAAGGTTGAAAAAATCAATGTAAAAAGACGCATCAAAAATTATGAATTGTACTTTCTATCGAAATTTGTGGGTGGTATGGTAATGTGAACTAAGGATTAAGAGCAAATATTTTAAATAAAACTAACTCTACTGTCTGATTTGCCCTATAACTTTGATCCCAGTATGTTGATTTTTGTCATTTTTGTTATAATAAATCCTTAAAAGAATACGTTATCGAAGTTTTAAATTTTTTATTCTAAAGACAAGGCAAAATGTGTCTACTTAAATTAGCTTAACTTTAATTATCGTTCTCTAATTTGTGAACTGTTTTAAGGATCTGCTTAATTCCTTAAAAAAAAAAAATTTCAAAAATATAAGAATCAAAGTTAGTTTAGGACTCATTTACATATTTGGCACAATTGAGAAAGGAAAGCATTACAATGGATATTTTAAGAGCTTTTGGCTTTAAGGGTGTCATCTAAGTATATACATCCTTTACCATGACTATAAGAAAGGGGTGGAAAAAATACAACAGGAAGAAAGTAAGGGTCTGATTTAGGGTGCGTTTATAACATATAACATAACTTCTTGTGGTTAATTGTGTCATTTTAAATGTTTTATACCTTCCAATAAAGTAACTGAGAAAACAATCTTTTGAATTATGAATATTTTAATTTTATTTTTTTTTTAAACTACCAAACAGGATCAACATTTCAGTCTGTCATAAATTAGTCTGTAAATTGTACAATTAATTCTTATTTATTAATTTTATTTCTTTTTATCTAACATTTTTTATGCAACGTAATTTTATCAACTATATATATTTTTTTTAATTATAGATAATAAATTTTTAATTACAATGATATCGTACATTTTATACATATATTTACTTAATTAGTTTTTTTTTTGTTTTGTTTTTAAAATGTAATTATAATCATATAATATGTAAATTGTAGAAAATATAAAAAAAAAATGAACATTAGAAATTAATTTTCTCATATATAAATAATAGATTTTATATAAAGATAAAAATATTAATTATTGTTTAACAATAACAATAATTTTTTAAAAAGAATATAAATAATATAAAATTAATTAATATTGAAATTAGTAATTAGCCAGTAAATTGATATATTATCTTTTGATAATAATACACATTCTCATATAATATGAAACTTCCTAATTAATTTGAATTACATTATTATACATTAAATTTTTTTTTTTTCACAGAGATTGTTTATTTATTCCGTGTGTATCTTTCAAAATATTACATACAGTACACATATAATGTAAATTTATTAGATATAACACCTGCAAAACCTGTTTCAAAATAAGAGCCTTAAAATACAATCATTTATTTCTATTGTATACTATATACTCGTAAGTACATAATAATATGTATTTTTACTTATTACACGTATGTGTACAATGTACAAGTATCTTTTGTATGCCTTTTTAAGATATATAAAAGTTCAATTTTATTTTCCAATGATGCGAAAATGCTTTTGTTGTTTTGTAACTAATATGTACTCTATTTTATCTTGAAAATCATCGTTAGCATCATTCATCTTATGTGTAAATTTTCTTATGCATTTTCTTTTTTTTTTTAAATCTTATATACAGGTATTATATTTTTTAAACTAAATAGAATAGAAAAATAGTTATTTTTTTTAAATATAGCTCATGAAAATCGCATTATGAATCCTTTTAGTATGCTTATTAACCATATTATTATACATATACACATTATATGTATGTATTCTTTAAGTAGGGTTTCATAAAATTTGCGGTTTAACATTTCACAGAATATCCATAAAATATACATTGATTCCCACTCTTTTCACTAATATATTAAATACTACTCGTATATATGTATGTAATCACTTTACAAATGATCTAATAAATTATGAACTTCCTGGCATCATCTGAAAAAAAAAATATCTCTCAACTATTATAATATAGAGAATATGTTCTTGTGTATCTCAACATTTGAAATAAAATAAAGAAAAATTACCTTGAACAGTTAGTTAGTTAATCCAGTATATAAAATGATTGTTGACTGGTTGAAGTATTTACAGGTATCCCAAACTTATGATGTTTTAACTTGAGGCAATTTTAATATAATTTTTTCTTTCTTTTTTTTTCTTCTTTAAATAAAAGAGTAAATATGCATTAAAGAGAAAAATAATAATGAAATTTGCTGCTTCATTTCAAGCATTTAAAACAAGATATGTATAGGTACATACATACCTAGAATCTCTAGAATTTTACATTTTTAAAAAAAATTTAATTACGTATACATATATGTACATATGTGCTTGTTGTATGTACTCGTACATATATGTATGTATGTATGTATTACGTTAAGGATTAAGATAAAGTGGTAAAAATTAATTTAAAAATACAGATTTTATTTCATTTTAAAATTACACAAAGATTTTTATTCGTTTTTGTTTTTAAATTCAATTTTCGAAATTTAAAATTTCGTTATCTTTTTATCTTTACTGAGGAAATTATTTTGAATACTTATTGAATGGATCTATGTATGTATATTGTAAAAAAACCAGAACATTGTTGAATTTTAATAGCTATTTTCATACACATCATGATCATCATCATCATTTTTTTGTTGAATTATTTGATTTTCTAAAAAAAAAAGAACACTATAAAAATCATAATAAAAATTCAAAACTTTTTCCAGGAATTTCATTATTTAAAAAAATTTATTATGTTGTGTATATGTAATACAATTTTTGAGGGAAAAAATTCTTCGAAATATTTTCCCATTTGCCAGTCAAAACCAAAATAAAATTGAAAAGGCAAAAAAAAGCTTTCGTAATTTTTTTCTTTCTTGTTCATGACGTAGATACTCATATTATATTTATCAATCATATCCTTATCTATTATCTGTCAATCAATTTGAAAGAAATAAAAAGAGGAAAATATTGGAGAAAATAGGAAATGATAATAAGTTAAAAGAAATTTTTCAAATGAATGTTTATTACGGCGAAAAAAAAAATTACATATACATATATGAATTTAATTTAAAAAAAAAAATCAAAACACAAAAAAAGGGAAATAAATTTCATTCATCATCTGTGGTATGTGTTCATGTATAGATTTTTTTTCTTTATTTGATTTTTTGCTTTTCACATTATGTATGTATGACTGCTGAAAAAAAAAATATTTTTAACGGAAAATGAGCTTCTGTTTTGTGGTATGGGTGTGTGAAAAGAAAAAAATTATTAGAGAAACATGCGTTTTATTGGAAAATTTTTATTGTATAAAATTTATTAAAATTTTTTTATATTGATTGATTCATAATTTCATTTATCAATAAAAAGAATTTCATCTTTTTTCATTATTGCTGTTTTTGTTGTTTACAGGAAAGTAAAAAAGAAAAAAAAATAACAATATTAAATTTTATTATTTTATGAAAATTGAAATTATGTATAAATTTTTTATATTGAAATTTTCATTTATTGTTAAATTTGTTTTACAATTGAATTATATTTTGTTGTTTTGTTAATTTGCTGCTTGAATTACGATCATAATTGATTAAAAAACGTTCAAAGGAAGAAATTCTTGAATACAAATAACTTATAGCAGAATATTTACAATATGAACAATATTCGGGAAAGTTTTGATTTTCTTTTCGTTTTTTTTTTTTCAATTTTGTTGTTGTTGTGAAAATGGTTAATTCAATTTGTTTTTAAGGTTCAGAATTATAGTTGGTCAAGTTTAAAATTGTACTTTCATAGAGTTAAAGATCCTGTTACGGATGTTCAAATTTGTCAGAAAAAAGTTTGTAACAAGTTTTTTTTTTCAGTTCATAAACAAAAGCTTATAATTTTTTCTACGTAAATCAGCAGGAAATCAGTTTTTACCGTTAAAAAAGTGGGGAAAAAAGCTTTAAAAATGTACTGGTATTTTTACTTCCTGAATTGATTTCTGCTACCAATAACTGCATTATTATATAGATTTACATAACAAGTTACTTAAAGACATAATTTGTACCTTTAAAATATTGAATTATAAATAATAATATGTAATCAAAAACAAGAGTTTTACGTTTTTAAATTGCAATTAAGCAGTTCCATATAAATTATATAAATTATATAAATTATATACATACATACATACATATATGTATGCACATATATATTTTTTTTCATTATTATTAAATTTCATACATATTTCCTGACTATTATTGGGTATAGATAATAAATTATTCTCTCATCAATTCTTATAAATATTTTATATTTACATTAATAATATTTGTTACGTGTTCATACATATGTAATACGATTACCACCATAAATATATATTTTTAAACATTTACACTAAGCTTTTTATACGTATATTACATATTGTGAAAATTATAAGAGCAAATTAATGTTGGCATGTAACCACAATTATTATTGACAAAATAAATCATAAAATGCCTCATGGGTCTCATATTTAGTGTATCAAAACCATAATAGTAATAATAATATAAAAATATATACGCATGTACATATGTACATATACAAGTATGTAATCATATATCATGTAAAATATTGAACAATATATAAAGATCATTACAACAATATAAAATGTCCGCATCTAGTCGCATAATTCTATTGAACAATGTATTGTAGGTAATATGTGCAGATATAGAAATATATAAGAATTTTATACAAAAAGGATTTAAGCCACCGTTTTAAACATATTGTATAAAATCTTTGAATAAGTATTAAATTATTATTACAAGTTGATTCAAAATTTTCAAATTTAAACTAAAAAAAAAATAATTTACATAAATAAAATTTAAAAAAATTTTTTTATTTTAATCTGAATTCAGATGTATCTTCACTATTTGGAAGAGATTTCTAAAATCTAAAAGTATTTATACGAAAAAAAACTTGACTTGACTTATTGTTAATCGTTGTGAAAGATAGATTATTTATTTTTTTTGTTGCCCTGTTTTAAACAATATTTTGATTCTATAAGATACTATCGTTAACATAATATGTTTGATCCTCTTAAAACATCATCTGTTCTACATATATGTTATAATGCCACTCTATTCTAGTCATATAGAAATCTATGCATACATGGTTTCATGATTTATTTTGAACTAGATCAGATAAAATTTGTTCTATATGTACACGTTAAAAGTAATTTTAATACGCCATAGGGTATCGATGAGTATGATGGTTACTTAAAAAATATACATATATTATTTTTTTTATTCATTGTATACAAACAAAAATATTTTTAAAAAAAAAAAATGAAATCCATATGTATAAAATGTATGCATATTGAATATATAAAATATAATCAAAATTGCCTTCAAGATCTAAGATAAACCATAAAGCCATGTCAAATGTGAACCAGAACCACAACTGTTAAAATGTTATGTTCTTACATATGTTTCTCAAAAAACAATAACAAAAAGTATATTTCTTCTTTTTAAAAACAAATTGGTTACACACAATAAATACGAGACGATTATTTATAACATTCTTTTTCAATAAAAATTTTAAATAAAAATTCAATATTTTCAGCGATTTAATAGAAAAAGCTACAAGGTGTTTCACTTAATACATTTTGTTTTTTCCTTTTTCAAAGTATGTTTAGCTAATAAAATTTTTTTAACCTTGAAAATAACCATGACTTTTATCTATTATAGCTAAAACACCATAAAACACTTTCCACTGAAAGATACTAACCATTTACTCCTTTCATTTTTACTTCAAAATCTTTTATGTATTTTTTTTTTATTACAAATAAAATTTCTCGTAAACAAAACTTTTAACATATTCTGTAGAATCACCTTCTTGTATAAACTTCACTCACACATATGTCTACATTGAATATATACATACATACATATGTGAAGTGACCATTAAAATATTGATAAATTTTTAGGAAAATCTTTACAAAATTATATGATAAAATTCGATGGCTAGCTACTCATGTTTTGTGTATCACATTCGAAAAAAGAGGCTTTTATTAATGAAATATGTATGTATGTATATTCACCAAAAAATTCATGAATGTACATTTTGTTTGGCGTCAACAATAACAATATTTAATACTAAATACCATACAGTGTACGTACAGTAGGTACATTCTGAAATATTTGAAACTAAAATGCTAACGAAATTTGTTTTTTTTTGGTAGGATTTTATCTAAAAGTCTATCGAAAATTTACAGAAGGAAGATACTTTTATAATGATATATAGATAGTTATACGTTTGTTATTTTAAATGTTACATATTTTTGTTGTCATGTAAATACATTATAATACTGCATATTACCTTTATTGTAATGTATGTACCACATTATTTGACTTTGATTAATTACCTGCAGACGCCAATGGCAGATAAGCTACAATAATAATATAACAAATAAAGTTAATGCAACGATGTATGCATGCACAAAGATACAATGAATTAAATATTCGATTATTATTATTATTATTATTATTATTACAATATGGTAGTTGTAAAATGAAACTTCTGTTTTTCAAATAAAATACACTATACGGATATGCTAACTACTATACGAGTACGAGTATATTATCAGATATACAAAATAATGTATAGTACGTACGAGTACATAAAGATACAAATAACATAATACATAATATTTTTTGAATGATCTACTTGAATTTTGATATGTGATCAATCTAAGGATGATGATGTTCTATAATAGTGTAGTGTATAAAGTTATATATATATATACATATATTGGTATCAAAAGAAATACGAGTAAATGTATATACGTATATAAATTATACGGATTAAATCACTTTTTATCTAATATTGAAATCAAAATTTAATGTCAGCATATTTTTGATTTTTAATATATTTTCAACAGACAAAAAAAAAAACAGATGAAATATTTGAAAAGATATTAAATAGATTGAATTACAAATCATTTGTTTTTTCATTCTTTATATATTTAAATTATGTTGTGATGAAAAGAAGATAAAAAAGAAAAAGAGAAAAAAACAAAATGAATTTGATGATTGTATGATGATGAATTATGACCTTGCAAAAACTGAAGGCTTCTTCGAAAGTAAACAAAAAAATGAATTAAATATTTCAATTTTAAAGTTAATTTCAATTCTATTATTCAAAGATTGACCAATCCTAGAAAGGACCTTCACCTATTCAATAGGTGAGTTGATTTTTGTTTAAAATTTATATCTTTTTTTTTTTTTTTCAAATAAAAAATATCTATTTTATATGTTTATTGTAATAAAACTCTTTCTTTCAACACCATTAGCTTAAATCTAAAATTCTTAATTTTATTTCACAAACATAAAAAAGCAATTAATTTAAAAATGTCACGTTATAGATTGATTTTTTATTATATTACCCGTTCATTTACCTATGTTTTACCTTTGTGAAGAGTTTATCTAACATAAATCTAAGAGAATATATTTTGATTTTAACTGAAAAATAAATAAAAATTCTTTCTAAAAAATTTTTTTGATATTTTATTTATCATTTCTTTGAAACTATTAATTTCCTTTTTATGTGAAATGTTGTTGTCTTTCTCTATTTTTTTCTAATTTAAAGGAATGTTATATAGCCTTAATAAAATTTGGAAGAAAACAAATTTAAGATAACCTATAAAATAATTAAATAAAAGTAAAATAACATGTACAGATATTTTGACAAAGGACTCTGTTGTTATCGTTGTAAGGGTGGATTGAAAAAGATATATAAAATTTTACTGTTCATACAAATTAAAGAATTTTTAATAAAGAAATTTTGAGTGGAGATACTTTTAACATCATATACAGAAGCTAATATTGGAGTTATTTTCATTGTATTGTGTAAGATAAGACGAACATGAGAAAAAAACTACATTGATACAAGGTATACCAAACCTATGAAGGATCCGAACTAAGAAAAAAAATATTCATGACTTAATACAAATTCTATAAAACTAACAAACAAAAATTATACATTCGATAGAATTTGCAGTAAGACAAAATCCATAGGGAATATCTCTGTTAAATTTCTGTTAAATCAGAATAAATTATTAATTACAACTCTTTATTGTTGAAGATGTTAAAATTTTTTTTTTTTTTTTATGATTAAATTAAATTACTTAATCAGTCGATCTTGGAGGTAAAGTATTTTTAAATTCATTGAAATTGAAAAAAAAAAAAAACTGGTTTATTGTCGACATTTAGAAGAAAAAAAAAGGAAACATTTAAACCTGAAAAATAAAATCTTCTTTAATTGATCGACATCATGAAACAATCATAATTTAAAAATTTTTAGATAACAAAGACAAGTTAATGTTTTTATTTTTATTTTACGCTAGTTCTATATTTTTTTTTCGTCCAGTAAACATTTCCAGTGGTCATGATCAAAACTATAAAAGTATTAAAAAAAATTAATACCAACAAATATGTAATTTAATTTGCCACCTAACTTGTGAGAATCTATACAACAACAATAACAACAGTATAGATACATTTAATAAAAGAAATCTCATATCAGATAAATACATACTTATCATTTTTTTCTTTTTTTTTCGAAATGATAATGAAGAAGAAAAAAATAATAAAATGTAAGATTGATATAAAAACTGAATTTGATGACTTTTGAATTGTCAATGTATGTGGTCAAAGCAAAAAAGATACAATTTAAAAAGAGAGAAGATTTGTTTTTTATATAACTTTTATTTCTTCAATTATGTTTTGACAGTCAAAAATAACATTTTGGTTATTCGATATATGACAATTAGACTTTTTTTTATAAGCCCTCAAAAAAAAGAAAAAAAAAAAACACGTCTATACTCGTACATATAATGATTACAGAAGGTAAATAATAAATATCAAATATCTGTTAATACTCATGAGAAGTTATTTTAACGGATTAAATTTTTAAACCTTCTTAAAATTGTAATACAAATAAAAATTTGACACTTTGTACGTAAAATACAGCAGTAGCAGCTTTTCTAGATATTAAATAGATAATATGATATCTAATTCATAAAATGGAATGTTTATATGTATGTTGAAAATATTGTATCACTTTATGCTAGGGTGAATAAACAGTCTGAGCGTAATGTTATAATTCTTGCAATGTAAAGAGAGCTAAAAGATAAGATATTTTTTTGTAGTAATTTAATGAGTTTTTCTGTTTGAAGGGAAAAAAAATATTTCATACTGATTTCGTAAGATTAAGTTAACCATGCGTTAATGTTGACTTCATATGTGTTTTAAGAAGATTTTTTTTCAACAGGGTGATGGGAAGGTTTGGCGAAAAACATAAAATTAATTTTTTTTCAAGAAATTTGCATAAATTCAGCATACTTTTAGGCTTTCGCATTTATTTCATAGAATTTATATTGTAAAAATTACTTCTCAACTATTTTGTTTCTGAATTATGAGGGTTATAAAATTTCGAATATTAAAACTTTAATTTCGTAGATAGCCAATTTTACATGCATCACATTAATATTATGTTCAAGAATACCCTGTTGATTGATTGAACGCTCCAAAATATTTAACAAAATCTATGGTTTATGGTACTACAAAAAAGCTTAAATAAAACTCATACAACATTACAAAAATTTAATCTTATTCTGATGATTTGGTGTACAATTATTAGCGTGTGGCGTGTGTGTTCGACTATAAATGGTGCGATATGTGTATACGAGTATAACACGTGCTCTCAATTTGTTACTTGGACATATTAGATTGATGATTGGATCATTACATTACGGTTATTATTGAACTTGAGGATTACTTGTATTCTATTTATTTATTTTTTCTACACGGCATAGATCTTCTGCTGTAAAAAAAAAAAGAGGGAAAACAAAAAAAATTAAAGAATAATTTATACGGGTATTAAATTCTGATATCTTATTATAGATAAGGAGTGAAAGTCTATAATATTTGGAATGTAATGTACAAATAAAAGAGAAAAAAAAAACATATAACTTTTTGGTTCTATACGTAAAAAAAAAAAGTAATAACAATAATGGAATAAGGTCGGTTTATCACACTAATAACCTTTTTCTTGATTTTCCAATCAAAATTCTTTGATGATAAACTTTAAAGGTTCTTTTTTTTTTGACCATAAGAATAAATTTTGAAGAAAAAAAAAACACTTTATTTATTAAGAACTTTACAAATATTTTTTGACTTTTCTTCCCCAACTTTTTTTTTTTTTTTGGTTTTAAATTTCTTTTATAAACATTTTTTTTTCCAAATTCCATTTTTCACAAAAGAAAAAGAAAAGTAATTTGTCATAATTTTCCATTTTGTTTGTTTTCTTCAATTTTCACACAAACTAATTTTTTTTCTTTTTCAATTTTTAATCAAAAAATTTTTCATACCGCTTAGAAGGACACTGAATTAATGAATATTTTTCCTTGATTTCTGGAAAAGAATAAATAAAAATAAATTTTTTTTTGTGTTCTTATTATTATTTCCTTGAGAGTGTTTTACAATTAATCAATATGCACCCTCACCAAACGATAAAAAACAATATTCAAAGAAACCATAAAATATAACCTTTAAACTACAATCTGTATATTTATGAAAGTGTGTTTTAATTTTAATTTCTCGTAACCTCATTCTTTATTGTGGAAAAAAAACTATATATATACACACTCACATACTTAAATACTAGAAAAACAAAAACAAACGAAGTAAATAAGAAAAAAGTTATGAAAGTGTGAAAAATTTCTTCTTAAAAATCAAAATTGTAAAAATGTCACAGATTGTTTTGCAATATGAACTTTTTCATATAAATTTTTTTTTTTTGTGTGTTTGTTTGTTCAATTTTCTTATTTTCCTAAGTGTTTTTTTTTGTTGTTGATTTTTTAAAGAAAAAATATGAGAAAAAAAAATAGACGAAATTAAAAAGTCAAAAAAATATGAATTATAACTTTGCCATAACCTTAACGAGAAATAGTAACAAACAAGGACTTTTTCAGTTAGTTTTCTTTCTTTTATTTTTAATTTTGTTTTTTTGAAAAAGTAGAACAAATATGAATTTAAAAAAAATGAGGAAAAAATAAGAATTCATATTAAAATACACAAAAATTATATTACAAAAATTATTTTATTTGTTTGTGAAGTGATAAATTTTTCTTTCCACTGCATTTGTATTCACAGATGAAGAAAAACAAAAAAAAAAAAAAAGAGAAAGAAACGAAGAAGAATGAGGACGTTGAAATAAATAAATGACGAAAATAAAATTATAAGAAAAAAAAAACAAAACATAAAAATAAAATAAAAAAATGAAAACAAATAACAAAAATAAAAAAAAATTACCAAACAGGTGTGTTGGATATTAATTTATATCTTCCTGAAATTGAACCACAAAAATTCATGCTTTATACTCGTAATAACTTTTTACTTCTTCTCATCATTTCTCATTGTTTTATGTTCTTTTTTTTTTGTTTTTTAAATATTATTACAAATACTTATACATACATATTTTGTTTAAAAGTGGTTTTGGGTAGAAGAAGGTGTAGGTATTATGCATTACCACAACTCATAGTAAGCTAAAATAATTCACCTACCCATCCACCACCCATAGTTTGTTGTGTGATTTATTAATTTCTTTCGCATTGTGAAAGATTGCTGTTATACGGTATATCTACGTTCATTTTCATTGTAACATATTAATGATGATACCAACGATGATGATGACGATGATGATGATGATGATGTGATGATGATAATGATAATGTTGATGGTATTGAACATTCTTTTAAAAATATATTTTAAAAAGAAAAATAATAATTAAAAAAATTCATACACTGTTGAACCATTTATATTTCGTGTCATAATTCATTGGTTTTCAGAAGATCATGATGCTTGATGATGAAGCTTCTGAAACACCAGCAGCAGCAGCACCTGCCATAATCATCATCAACATCATTGATTGAAATCGGCATATTATGGCAAAAAAAAACGATTTTTTTTTCTTTCATTTTTAAATCTAGGACATGAAAATTTTCAATTTATTTATTTAATAATTTTTTTCTTTTTTTTGCGTAATAAAAATTATGAAAAATTAAAAAGTAGGCACAAAAAAAAAAAAAGATTGAAGAAAATTTAACAAGGAAATAATTTTTATTTTCTTTACAGGATATGAAGCAAGCAAGGTATGTACTCGTATATCAATTTTGTGATTTATGATTTTTTTTAATAGCTGTTTAATACTTTATATTGTTTCATCAACGGAAATATATTATGTGTAAATATTACTGAAAAAAAAAACAAAATACGGGCTTTATAATTTATAATGTGAAAATTTAAGCGAAATAAAAAATTAGGATAGATAGATAAAAAAAACAACATAATAATAAGAAAAGGTATGTATCTAAAAAAAAATTTGAAAATTACGTAATAGATATAAATTTTAGAAGACCTTGTAAAAATATAAATTTTTTTTCACATAGAAAATAAATCTTCATTAAGCGTTATTATTTTTCTCAGGATCGTTAAAATAAAATTGAAAAAAAAAAGGCAAAGAAGAATTATTTTGTTTTTGTTCTTGAACTATTTAAATACTTACAAATTTTTGTTGTTTTCTGTTTTGTTGTAACATCGTCTAGGCAATTGTAAGGCTCATTTAACATCTAAAAAAAAAAAAGAGTCAATCAAAATAATAAAAAAAAAAAAACAATTTTTTTTGAAAAATTTACACACAATTTTAAACTTAAGATTTACTTATTATATTTTTTTTGTCTTTGTAACTTATAATCGTTAATTAGTCAAAAGTAAATTATATTCACGTTTTTATATCTGATAATAAATAAATAAATTTTGTATTGCATGTTGTACACAATTAATGGTACAAAAAAATCGGCCTATATGTATGTGTGTATGTGTGTACCAATTCAATTCTATGGTCAATAAAATAAGTTGATTGCTGATGGCATCATCAACAGGAGAATATCATTTTCATTATCAATAACGAACGGATGGTCATTTTTTTTTTTACGTGGAAATAATACGTTTATCTGTATTTTGATACAAATGTTATTTCTTTTAGACAAACCTGATTTTCATTTTTTTTTTTATTATTATTTTCTTTTTTTTGTAAAATTTACGCGTGCATCAATTTATTTCGCAATACTTAAGATTTATAAAAATGTTCAATTGTTATCCGAAAAATGTATCTCAACGAAACAACATTGAAAAAAAAGCAACCTGATAATAAATAAAATTGTGTAGATACTTATACACAAAAATGTTTTTTTTTTTGCCTTCTCGTAAATGATGCATTCTTTTCTTGCTCATTAAAAATCACATCAGATTAAAAGTTATCCGTAATAGCACCTGCTTTATTTGGATTTAATTTTTTCATTCTTTTCTTATTTTTTGCAATGATTTTTTTTTTCAAATATTTGTGCGTTGCGTGTGCATGTCGAACTTAATGTTGTTGGTGTCGTAAATATGTATGTATCTTTTGCGAAGCTTGATTTTAAATATATTATATTTTTTTCTCATATATGTGTATGTACATTAAAAATCATTTTTACTGGAATTTTTGTTTAAAAAAAAATTTATAATACAGATAAACCAAAATATAACATTTACTATGGATTTTTTTTTCACATGTGTGTGTATTCATATGCAGTGCACCTGAAAAATGTAATAAATCAATAAAAATATCTTACACTGTTAAATATATTTTTTTTTCATGTTTTCCAGGCATTTTTTGATAAGAAAAAGTTATGCGCATTTTTAAAAATTTTTTAGAGAATAAAAATTAAAAAAAAAAATATATATCAATCATAAAACCTACCCCATTCATGTATCTTCTGATGTTTTCTTTACTAAATAATCGAAAAAGAGAATTTTTGTGGTACAAATTTAACATGGTCATCATCACAATTTGTACCTTTTTATTCAGAGTTTTTCTCCATGATAGTATCACTACCAATCATTCAAGGTGATCTTCATTTTTTTAAACATTTTTTTGAGATTTTCATTTATTTGATTTTTCTCTTTTTTGTGATTCTTTTTCAATATAGCTATACTGGTTTAAATTCAGGTTGCACAAATGAACACACAAAAAAAAAAATCCAATTGATCAGATATATCAAATTCAGGTTTGTGTGGACTCAAATCATCAGAATAAGGTGAATATTATGTTGTTTTTTTTTTCTTTTTTTGGAATCCTTTTTTTTTTATTATAAATTACAATTCTCATTCTACTTGGTAGTCTTGAATCAAGTAACTTTAGTTTTAATATTTCATTCATTTGTTTTTTCTGTAGATGAAAAACGAGAATGAAAAGATCCTTCTGCTACAGTGTAGCAATGTCTTCAAGGCATCATAAGCATTGATTCGTTTGTTTTTTTATATTTCCACTTATAGTTGGTGGGATGAGATTCTTCTCTTCTATGACAAGAAGGGTTTCAATTTTTCATTGGTGGTGGTTGTTGAATAAAATAACGCAAAACACAGGTGAGATGAAGTAGTTTAAAAAAAATGATGATGATGATGATGACGATGATGCTGCTGATTATTCCGACTGCGTGGCTCTGTTGTGAGTAGTAAATTTATAAGTTATATCCCTACAATGTTATTTTAAGTCGAGTCGGTCTGGTATTTTTATAGAAATAACAAAAAATACATATATGTACGATGTACATATGTATATTGAACAAAAGTATCGGAGCGTGTGACCACCTGCACTAATTTATGAGATACACGAGATGCTGATTATTATTTCTTATTTTCATGGCGCATCAAAAGATTTTTCTTAAGACAAACTTTTTTTTTTCCCCTTTATTATTTTGATTTTTAAAATATTGTTATTTTTTTCCTTACTATTTTAAATCCTTCGTTGAATTGCCTAACAAAAACAAAAAAAAACACAAAAAACCGGTTGATATGGAATACAGACTTTTTAAAACATGCATTTATTAGGACAGGTATATTTACAGGTACATATGATTATATGTATTCTGTTCATGTTACCGCACTATATTACGATATATTTTTAAATAATATTATTTTATATTAAATAGAAAATATCTCTTATAAAATACGTGTATACGTCTCATTTCTCAGGTAATTGTTTAAGTAAGTTATAATTTAAATGACCGACTTTTCCTGTAGAAAGCAAAGAAAAACAGAAGAAAAAGAAAAGAAAAAAAAAACAACATTATAACATTTTATTATATTGTTATTCAATAAAATTGTATAGTCGCGGTTCACTTTAATGTGTGGGAAGAAGTACATATATAAGAGAAGAAAGAAGTTGTGTTTGTATCTTTATGAATCAAAATAATAGTATAAGTCTGAATGAAAAATATAGAAGAAAAAAGTATCTAGAATTCAGATTGAATGCATTTTATTTGTGTTGAAATGTTATATTTTTATTATTATTATAACTTGTTAGTTTTTTTTTTTTATATGTTTCGGTTATTTTTGTTGAAAATTAAAATAAAAAATAGAACACACTATGAAATAATTTATGAGGTAAATTATATACTTATACATTTTTTTTTTTCATAATAATTGAGATTGAAATTTAATGTTGATTTTAGTTATAGTCAAATTAATGTCATCAATATTACATTTTATTTTATCTTAATTTTATATTTTGTATTTTATCAATTTAAAAAAAAAATATTTTTGTTGATATGTCATTTTAATGATATTGATAAAAAGTGTAGGATAGAATATGATATCGATATTTTATTCATATAATAACATTCTATTGTATTAAAAAAAAAAATTATCATAGATTGTAAATTCCCATCTCTGTATTTTTTTTTCAATTAAATAGTTCATTAGAATGCAGTAAAAAAAATTTTTATGTAAAAATTATCTCGAATATATTATGCTTCTATTGAAATTAAAATGAATCTGTAGAAGGTGGACATATATACTATAAAGATATTTTTCTTGTCATTTTATGACATAAAGTTTCAAAAGAAAAAACATTTTCAAATAAAAGTTCAACATTCATTGAAGATTTTGTTATCTTATATAAACTTTTTCTTATCTTTTTAAATTCAAAAATTCTTTAACACATATTTTAAGATAATTTTCATTTTGACATATTGTTAGAGAAAATTAATCTTATACTATTTAATAAAAAATTTATACTTAATATATATACGATTCTGTGCTAATTGTTAAGAAAATACAATATAATTTTAAGAAAATTTATTTAAACAGAAAAATAAAATTGAAAAGAAAAACAAAAAAAAAAACGAAAATACATTAAAAGATAAATAGATAAAATACCAAAAATATTCTATCTAAAACATATTTTAGATAAATTACAATCAAGATACATTACAGTAGAAATATCACGGAACTACAATTAATCATTTTGTGGTAATGTCATTAATTTTCTTGTATAATATACTAAAAGGAGTTGATTACTTTTTTTTTTCTTGTTTTTTCTTTTTGAAAGTTTCTATAACAATCTTCTGTCCAGTTTATTTTATTATAAATGTACAAAATACATGAAGATACTTCTATATATTGTATACTTGTATACATGCATGTTTGTAATGATGTTAAAATATACATTTTGTATATATTTAAAAGTACATATTAGTTATTCTGTTAAAACAAATATATTTTCTAAATACCTTATACTTTATAAATATCCACAGAATAGACAAATAACAGACATCTAGACAGACATAAAAGCTTTTTGTAATGATGAAAGGATACCATTTTCAGTTATCATATGTATCTATTTATGTATTATAAGTAAGTATGTATAGTATTTTATATATTTTCTAACATTTAAAGGAATTCAGAAGTTTAACTAGATATATTTATTTTGCAAAAAAAAAGATTCTAAAATAAAGTAAATTATACTATACTAATACACAATCGCTCATACAATTAAAATAATTAAATTTTGTATATGAAAGTTTTCATATCTAGTACTATAAGAGAACAATACATTTTTACTGATAATATAAAATATAGTAAACGTATCACTTAAAATATACAAGAAAATTTCATTTTTAAGTTTTCTATACTTATTTAAAAACAAGAAAAAGATTTAAATGCATACAGATTTCCATAGTTGAAGATAATTTTCGACATAACTAAAATTATTTTTCAAAAATTGTTTTGTACAAGTTACATATATGTGTGTGTAGATACATATGTAAATGTACCACATACTCGTATTTTGAGATTTTAATTCAATATTAAGTCTGAATATTTTTTTTTTTTGAAAATATTTTCTCTAAATTATAATTTTTTTTTTTTAAATAATACATAGGATTTGTTTATTTAGAAAATTGGTCTACATACATGACATATGATAGAAATTTTATAAATACATTTAAAATTTAATGTTTTTGGTCATTTAAAATTTCCTTTTTTTTTCAGAAAAATTATTTTTTTTTCCTGTAAAACTTTTCATTGTCAATTTTGGTTAAAACTTTATATTCAAATATTCAGACAGTTGAAAAGGGTTTTTAAAATAATTTAGATTTACTAGGGTGTTACAAAAGATAATTGCATGTCGTAAAGTAATGCATTGAAAGAAAAGAAAAAAAAAGTTGAATTTACTTTGAATTAGAAATTATTATTTTTTTTGTTTTCGAAATAAGTTATTTCGAATTTTTATCTTTTTTTCAATACTTTTTAATTCTCATTTTTGTCTTTTTTAAAATAACACCGTTTTTTCAAATTTTTTTAAATGCAGTGATCCTCAAAAGACATTCTCAATATTTCTGGTTTTTATCTAATGTGAACTTTTATGTGAAAAAAGAATTGATGACTGTAATTCACATTCTATACTCAGTAAAATCCTTAAAAAGGAATAATAAAAGATTTAAATATTTTTATTCAATGAAATCGCTCATATGTATATGATAAAATCTACAATTTAATTCAACTTCTTAGCTATTAAAATTATTATTCAATGGAAAAAAAATAAAAAAAACAAAAACAAACAATTTCAATTACTTCACGAATAAAATTTCAATTTTTACAATGAAGAACAATAAATTTCCTTGAACTTGATCAACATTTTCACATGCGTTTTATAATATAATTTGCATATATCAATTCTTTTATTATGTAATGTTAAAATATACAAAACTATCTTTTCAATCTTTTATCAAATAATATCAACATTTTGACAAATTCTTAGAAAGTATACACAACAGCTACTTACCTTCATTAATATTAATTTGTTTCTTATTATTATTATTTTTTTTTGTAACTTACATGTAAAAATCTTGACCTGCATTAATAAAATAACTTCTTGAGAAAATTATACATATTCTCCCTCATAAATATTATTCACATACGCAAGAAGACAACATTATAGAAAAGATAAAAACAAAAAAAAAACTTAGTATACAATTTTATTGTCTGATGCATACATATTTTATAACATGACCGTAATATACTTAAAAGAAAATTATACATAAATGCGGAAAAATTTTATAGAATGACGTCTTCTTCAATTGTTTTCAATTGTAATTTTGTAATTAGCATGCCTACTAACTTTACTTTACTTAACTTTTTTTGTTGTTGTTTTAAATAAAAGATATATCTAACGCTCACTGTCTAGTAACTAACGGATTGATAAATTGATTTAATATGAAATTCCTTAACACTGAATAAAATATTTTTCTTTATTGTTTATAAATTTGTTTTGTTTTTTTTTTGTTTTTCTTACATTTCATTGAAAAAGAAAGAAAAATAAAGGAATGAAATTCTGGTAAGAAAAAAAAAGTACATCAGATTGTTTTATTGTTTCAAGGTAACTTTTATGCATTAGAATTTTTTTTTTTCATATTAAAGTCTAAACTATGTACAATAATATGTAGGTGTATTGTGATGGATAAAAATTGCAAGTCACATGACGTTTTTGTTTTTTGTTTTACTCGTATTCTATTTTCTGTTATCTGTTAGACAATATCAAATTTGTGACGTGTGTGTATTTGTACACATTTTTTTTTATACATACATATTAGTATGTATATGTTCCCATGCATGTATGTATGTATACCTATCTACACAATGTGATATGTTTTTATAATGAATGAAAAATTCAGTATATTTAATTATTCAATGTTTTGTAGCTTCTGTTACACATTCCACAGAAATAAATTGAAAAAAAAAAACACAAAAACAAAAAGAAAATAGAAAAAATTTCTCCCACTATATGAAAAACAAAAAAAAAAAAATTCAATTAAAATTAATACGGATACTAAATTAAATAAATAATGCTTGAGAAAATGATGAATCTATTTCTTTTTTTTTTTTTCGCATCATCGTCAGTGTAGTCTTCATCAACTAGGTTATCAGGCCTTTTATTTAATTCAGTGTTGTTTTTTTAATCTATCGTTGATTCCTACGTTTTTTTTTTCTTTTTGCTTTAAAGTTATTGTTTTAATTTACATTGTTTTTGTGTAACTAAAAAATAATAAGAACAGGCGGCAAATATGAATGAGCGGTTATGTAGAAGAAGAAGAAGAAAAAAAATTAAATTAAAATAAAACAACAAAAATCACTCTCACCCAAATTCTCACGTTATAAAAACATAAAAATTATCAAGATAAAAAAAAAAGAAATATGAAAAAAAAAAAAATAAAAAGAATTTTTTTATTAGCATTTGTAATCAGATAAATTTTCAACTTTTTCTTTTTCTATTTATTTAATTTGAACAAAGAAGATTTTGAACCTATTTATTATAAAAAGAAAAAATTATATCTTCTTCATGTGGGTTAATTTTTTGTTTTGTTTTATATATATAAAGGAGGAATTATTGACCTTTATTTTTATAATCTTTTCCTTTTTTTTTTTTCTTATCCGTATTTTATATATTTTTTTCAGTTTTAAGGAAAAGGATTATTGAATAGTAAAAAAAAAGACATTTAAATTAGATAGAAAAAGGGCGCCTAAAATATTTTTTTTTCTCATCCATAAAGATGTTTTTGTTTTTTGTATTTTTTGTTGTTGTTGTTGTTTTATGTTGGTCCTTAACGAAAATATAAAAAAAATAGGAAAGTTTTTTATAGATAAAAAATGATAAAAATTACGCTAAAATACCTAATCATAATAAAGTAGAAAATAACAATAGAGAATCTTTTGTTTTCTAACTTTGTTTTGTTTTTCTTTATTTCTTTTTGGCGAATTTTAAATGTCACATCGTATTGAAGTCAATATCATCTATACACAAGTCTGAAGGATATCCTTTTCTACTTTTTTTTCATTCAGTATAATACTTATTTTTTATTGAGTATTCTACGTTTTCTTTTTAATTGTGTTTTCTTTTGTTTATTTTGTGAATATTTTCAAAAAAAATTTAAAAAAAAACTTTAGTATTGACTATTGAGTACTGATCCTTGAAAAAAATATGAAAAAAATGTCCTTAGAAAAACTTTTTTAATATATTTTTCAAAAAAAAATTGTTTTTTTCAAAATGAATGCTCTCAATGTAAAATTGAGATTTAATTAATTCTAAAAAAAAGGATTATTTTAAACATACCCAGTGAGTGTGTTGAAATACAAGAAAGGTATTTTTTTTTTGAAGAAATTCTAAAGTATACAGAAAACTTATACGGGGTCAGTTTTCTTTATCATATGTATGTTATTATTATAATTTTATATTTTTGTTTACTTCAAATTTGATTTTTTCCTTTTTCCTCCTGTATCTTCATTTCCGTTTCGATTACATGAACTTTTTTTTTTACTTTTTTTTTTCATCTTTAAATTACAACACTGCTGTGTGATAGTTGATTTGATGGCGACGACTACAACGACGACGGCAATGATGATGATGATGATGATGATAATAATAATAATAATAATATAGTAGACATCACTTAAATATCTGTTTTTGACTTTTTGAAAAGTGACAATATAATTGCACCCTTGAAAAAGAAAAGATGAAATTTTAAGTTTCAGGATTTATACATATTATTTATAACTTTCACTTCCTTTTATCACGCACAACAAACACAGTATGATATTAATTAGGTGGTAGCTGTTATAGGTGCTCGTAAATGTAACATTTCTTATATTTTATTTTCTTAATTTTGTAGTTTTTTGTATTTTTATCTGTCATTGAAATTCATTATTACAGTATATTTTTCATCAAGTCCAAAAAAAAAAATCTGTGATTGGTATAAATTTTAAGGTTTTATTTTGATAGACGGAAATCAATTAAAAATAATAATTTCATTTTTTTTTTCATTAATTTCAAAAGAATCCCATCCTTTTGATAGGTTTTTCTTTGTTTTTGTAAATTTATTATGGTTGTTACCTATATCCTAATTTTTGACAGATTATTTAAAACGATTGTTGTTTATTGAAATAAACAGTTTTCAATTTAACGGTATAAATAATATATATTTTCTTTAATTAATTATTTCAGTATTTGAATTTAAATTATTCGAAGAAGATTTTAAATTACCAAAGAACAAGTTGTCATGTCATTTATGTACAAATGTTCCGAGAAAACTCATTCAATTATGAAATTTTTGAAATGACTTTTTCATAAAGAAACGGTTCCAAAAGTTGACTTACTTATTTAATTGAAATCTGAATAAATTTTAATAGCTTTACCAAAAATATAAAAAAAAAAAACACCTGGAGCAAGAGGTTTACTCATTTGTTTGTGTGAAATCTTTAATAAAAAAGTACACTTTTTAAATATCCCATGAAATTAGAAGTAAATTTAAATTTTAACTGCTTAATATTGTATTGCATTTCGAACATCTAAAAAATTGTATCTTCAATAAATACATGCATATATGTAAATACAGGTACGTATATTAAACTTTTTTTTTTTAAATGTGGTAATTGAATACAATTTTTTGCCTTTTAATTATTATTTGCTGTTAATAATTACCGTTTTTATTTAAAAAAAATATATATCTGTCTTATTTTTCCTCTCTTAAACTTAATTTTTTACTTTTCATATTTTTCGAATTAAAAGATTTCGATTTAAAAATACATTTTAATCGTAAAATGACAGATTTAAGTTGCTATTTATTTTGAAATGGAACATGTTAATTTTTGAAAATCTTTAATAAAAATAAAACTTATACCACTTCTCAGATAATTTAATGAATTAAAAATGATATTAACGCACATAAATATAATATTTCTTTTATTTTTTTTTTTCTGATTATGTTGAAATTTAATCCATTTGCTTTGAATTAGTTTATAAAAAGATCGAATATATACATACTCGTACTCGTACAAAAAAAAAAAAAAAAAAAAACCATCTTATGAAATCGATACAATTTTATAAAATTTATGTTTAAAATTTGCAAATATTTTTAAATTAATCTTTAAGTAAGAAAAAAAAAAAATAAAATACATAACAAGAAAATATGATTATATTTCTACACCTGTGTTAATAAAAAACCATTAAAATAAGACAGAAAAAAAACACACACACACACACACATTACATATAAATTCTAAATTACGATATATGTCGTTATCAATTTCAAATTTGACACATTTATATATATGAATTGGTATTCTATTTATTAGACTCTGAAAAAATAATATGAAAAAACAAAAAAAAAAAAAAAACAATTTTTTTTATGATTTTGTAATGCGATACAAAAACAAAAAAGGCTTTAATAAAAATAAATTATTATAAATAAAATTGCGAAAAACTGTAAAAGCCAGAATATCCTCATATCATAATTCTTTTTTTTTTTTTTTTTTTTTTTTTTTTTGTATTTATTTATTTTGTTTTAATGATTTTGTATACCTATTTGAAAAGAAAAAAAAAAGAAAAAAGAAAATTCAGTCGATTTTTATTAAATTTCGATAATATAAGAGAAAAAAGAAACATACTTAAACATAAAATAAATAAAAAGTAAACCATACTAATGATTATCCTTTTAATTTCACGCAAACATCATAATCAAATTGATGATGAGTTTTTTTTTTTCCTGTTTGTGGTTTTGTTTTTATATTCGATTATTATTATTATTATTATTTTTTCATATTTTTTTAATGAATATGTAAATTGGGCACAAATTAAAAAAAAAAAGAAATTATGAAAGGTAAAGAAATAAAAACAAAACGAAACGAAATGATCATCAGACACAAAAAAGATAATTTTGATTTTTAATAAAAATTTTGTTAAATTTTATATTTCAAAAAAGCGAAACGAACAAAAAAAAAAACATAACGAGTATATTAGTAACATTTCATGTACAATTTTTGTGAATTTATATTATTTTCATATTTTATATTTGAAAAATGAAAAAAAAAACCAAAAAAAATTTTTTTTAAATAAAACATGTTGGCACTATACAATGAAAATTGTCATCATCATAATTTTATCCCTAAAGTGCTTTTATCCATTAGTGTTGTGTATGTATAGTATATTTTTCGACCAAGGATATCGTCATCATAATCATCATCATCATCATCATCATTGCTACATATATGCATTTAAAAAACAACAACAACAAACCCAAAAAAATGTTATTTCACTGGATTTACATATATTTTGCATTTTCAAGCTTCAGTAAATGTTGCAAATTTACAATATGTTTTTTTGTTCTTCTGTTGTTCTGTTTTGAATTCTTTGTTGTTGATTTTTTTTTTTTTTTTCATTTTTCAAAATTTTATGATAAAATCATTTATAAAAAGTGAACTTTATATTAAATGATGGTACCATAGACCCCAAAATATATATATTAATGGATGAGGATGCATATCATCATAATAATAATAATTTTTTTTTTTTTTTTGGTGCTCAACGAAAAATTAAAATGTTTTATCAGTTACTGATTATTATATTATGATGTCTTTTTTTTTGTTTGTGTTTTTTTTTGTAGGAGTAATAAATGAAAGCTAAAAAAAAATTTTTATATAAACACAAATTTAAACTGGTTTCTATAGTGATTTGATCTTTTATGAAAGTCATAAATTTTTAAATATATGTATAATATTTTTGTTTTTTTTTTTTTGTTTCTGAAAAAGAACATACCGACAGCATCTTCAGTAAGTTTAATAAAAATTTGATTTTTTTGTTTCTATTTTTTTTTTGTGTTTGTTGTTGTTTTTGTTCTAAATATATTATTAGAATATGTATTTATATTACTTGTATACAAACACCATTTAAATAGTGTTTTTAACCTTCAGGGGAATTTATATAATATATAATATTTTGATAGACCACCAGGGTGCTAATATATGTTTTTGTTTTTAATATTAAAATCTTCAAAAGTCTCTTTTTGTTCTTCTTATTTTTCTGTTCTGTTTTATATGTCTGCTTTTTTTGTTATTTTAAACCACAAAATGTTATCCTTTTTTTTAAAAAAACTAAAACATGAGAAAGAAAAAAATATGTAAACGCCATACTATCATATCGCATTTGATATCTTTGCTTATGTATCTTTTATGTCTCGCTGAGATATTAGGTAGATACATTATTTTTTCAGAACTTTTTGTGATAAAAATAAAAAGCAAATCATTTTATTAATTATCAATTGAGAAATCGATTATGAATTGAAACAATTTAGGTATATACATATGTATAATACTGATTTTTGAAATTTTTAATACTAAATTCTCTGTTGAAACAAAAAAGAAAAAAAAGTACAGACAAACGTCTAATAGGTAATAATGTGCTTCCAGAAATAAATTATATAGGTAGTTCATAGTGGGAAGGCATAAAATTGGGAGCTTGAAATCTTGCTGATCGTTTCTAATGAATTCATTTCATATTTTAACGATATGTGTATAAAAAGTGACTAAATCAATTATTTAGAAAGAAGGAAAAAACAATAAAATGACGGCGATTTAGAAGAGGAAAATACATATACCGGGAAAAATGGATATTTTTACAAGTATGTTAAATGATTAAAGGTAACTTGAAATGGCTTAATAGTTAATTATTTCCAAACGAATACCATTAATCATTCACTTTTTTTTTTTTTTTTGTATTTTCGTCTGAAAGGGAAACAAAACAAAAAATTGATGTTATATTTATCTGATCAATTGATCTTAATTCGAATACATATTGGTTTCTTTGAAAGTGATTTCAAATAAGGTGTTTCTAACTAAGTAGTTTCTCTTAGGAAGTTATACATTATGTAAAATTAGAAAGTATTTTGTTTAAGCTTAAGTTCTGTTTTTTAATCTCACAATTTGATTTTATTTCAGATTTTCGGAAGAACAATAAACTGTTTTGCAAGTTTATGCAACACTACAGGAAAACTGAAAAGGTAATTGAAATATTTTCTCTTAAGAAAAAAATTAAAAAATCACCCTGTGTCAGACAGTAGCTATTTAAAACACGAATAAATTTTATTTATGTAGTCAGTTTAGATGTACAAAAAATACATAGCAATTAGTTTTCTAAAAATTATTTAAAAAAAAAAAAATTTTTTTTAGTACCTAACCTTTCGTGAATTGTCAATATTACAAAAACTACACATTCTCATTTTTAACAATAATTTTCAATATGTGAAGCATTTTATATTAAAACAAAAATTTTGAAAACTTTCTAACTCATTCTTATTATACTTTAATTTTTTTTCTTCAAAAACATATGAATGGTATATGAATTTTTTATTGCATTGAGCTTAAAATGAAAAACAGAAATTTTTTCAAATCAAAATTTATTATTAAATAAAAAGCTTAAAAAAAAACAGTTCATATTTTTCTTCAAGTTTATCAAGTTATATTGCATTTAATAATATAATAAGAAAACTTTAACAAGTTTTCTTCTATAACAAAAATTTTATTATTTCAGTAGATATAACTTTTTAAACAATAAAAATGAGAAAAATTGACTTTTATGGTTTCATACCACATCTCAAAGGGTTAAATTTTATTTAGATCATATGAAATAGAGTGAAAATTATCCTGTTTTTTTTTGTTTGTTTGTATTTTCATTTTCACTTATTCTTCATGTTTATGTGTATATGTATGTGTTTATTTTGCTGATGTTGCTTACTGACAGCGAAAAAAGTATAGATACCATAATTTTAAATTTGATTTAAACATTAAATTTTCTTTTCTTATTTCAGTGTTTTTGGTTTTTTCTTGTCTTTTATTCAAATGACTTTTTGAAGAAAAATTAGGACTCCCTATAGATTTATATGTGTTGTAAATTTTACTCTTGAATACCCTTTATGTTGATTTGTTTCTTTATTATTTTTTTTTTCCAATAAATAAAAAATATACATATATTTACGGAAATAGTCATAAAAGATATAACAAATCTAATTTCAAATCACATAATACCCTTAATTTTACACACATAAAAAAAAATATAAAAAAAATACAAGAATATGAAATATAAGAGTAATAAAATTTTTGTGATCAATATTTCTTCTTCATCGTTTGTTTTTTTCCAAAAAAAAAAAATCAAAATACAATTTCACATTCAAATTAAAAACAGTTTAAAATAAAATTCAATAAATGTCCAAAACAAGACAAATTACACCCTTTAAACAAAAAAAAACAAAAAAACAAAAAAAACAAAAAGATTTTATTTATAGTGTGAGAATTTTGTAATTTGATTTTTTTTTCTGATTTTTTCTAAAAAGGAGCAGCGTACTCGTAAAACTAAGAGAAAAGAGGAAACATCATGTATGAATATACATATGTACATATATGTGAAATTTTATGTAGCATGTTTTGAGTTGATGTTTTTTTTGTTTTGTAAATGTTTATTTCGATTTTTGAGGTATACCAAGTCCTTAAAAATTTATACGATATGAGACTGATATTTGTTAGTATGTATTTATAATTTAAAAATTTTTTAAATTTCTTTCAAATGTCGTAAAAATGATTTTTATGTTTATTTAGATTGACTTGTGGGTGATTTTATATTCGTCTACTACATACATATATCGAAAATTTAAGTTTTGTTTAAAAAAATGTTTGTTCTTTTGTTGTTGTTTTGTTTTATCGCAATGACACAAATCACATTAAATTTGGTTTAGTTCATAAAAAATGTCATATATATCTTTTTTGAGGTTTTTTTTTTAAGTATTTTGTAAATCGGATATTGCTGTTACAGAAGCTTTTGTTAACAAGTGTTGTAAATCTTTTTTGAGTGTGTGTGTTTTTTTTTATTGTGATGTTTTTATGCATAATAAAAATTTTTAAATTTTATCGATTGGTTTCAAGTTAGTAGTTTTGTTATAATTATAAGAAGAGAAAAAAAAGATGAGGGATACGCAGTAGTTAAAAATATTTTTTGTTGTTTAATTTTTATAATGAGATCTATGAATAATTATTGACAAAACTTTGTGGAAAGTAGTTCAAAAGACCAATGTTTTTTATGACCGGCGTGGATTTTTCGAAAGAGACCGAAAAAAAAAACTTTCGATTTTGCAAAATATTAAAACAACTCATTAATTTGTTTTTAAAATCATTTTAGATTCTTTAAAAATTTATTCAAAAACAAAAAAAAAAGAATTTTATTATACAGAATTCATTAAAGATAATACCGACAATATCTTGAAAATGATTTGATATGCAAATCAAGGTTCCAGGTATTGATGACTTGAATTTTGAAGAGTAGAAGGAAATTAAGGACAACAAAACAGACATTCGACACAGAGAAGAAAAAAACAACAACAGATTTTTACCAGAAGAGAAAAAAATATTTCGAAATGTCTTGTTTTTTTCTTAAGATTTTGTTGTTTTTTTTTTCGAGAAAAAAAAAGTCAATCCAATCAATTTAAAGTTAAATCTCAATCGTCTTTCTGTAATGACTTAATCCATATCAAAATGAGAGAATTTTGCAGAAGAAAAAGGAAATTGTGTTGTGTTTGTTGTAACGTTTTAAAATCTATCTATATATGTATATCGTATGTACGAGTATATAATATAATCGTTCGATCGATACATTATTACAGTACAATGGATTAGGAACAATCAATTTTAATTCTCAATCGAAATATCTTCAAGGAAATAAATTACTCAATGACGAATGTTGTTGAAGAAATTGATGTTTTCTTTTCTGATACAGAATTTATATTTACGTATAGCGATAGTATGTGCATACTACATACATATGAACATGTTTTTGTAGTTGAAGTAAAATTCTTACATGTATTATTTTCTTAAAATATTGAATTAAATCTAAAATAATATATATTATGTATTTTTTTTAAAATTAACTGTTGGAAAATGGGGTAGATGATGATAAAATTACAACGAAAAGCACATATGTGCATATACTCGTATATTATATACATATATGTATACATAGCATAATGGCTATTTTATTTGTAAATTATAGTTAGTGGTCGATTGAAACTGAAACTGATGTAGTTAAAGTCCCTTCGAGGTTGTAATGAGTTATAGTTCCTGTTTACTCTTTTTCTTGATATTTATTTTCAAGATACATTTACACACACACTCACACTCCCAATCAGATTGGTCAAGGATTAACGTTATATATTTGTAGTATATAAACTCAAAGAATTGTTCTTTTATCTTGTTTGATATAGAAATTAAAGACACAAAAAAATTGTTTCGAGAAATCAGATTATATCAGAAGAAGAAAAAACCAACAATAAAGAAAAAGAAAAACATCAACGTAGGAAAAAAAATGAATAATCAACAAAATCCAGGACGTAAATTTCTCAATCAAGTTAAGAGAAATCAAAACTGACCGCTTGCCTTGAAATGTGTACATAATATAGCGAAAGCAAAAAAACTAAAATATAGTTTTTTTTTTTTTTATATTCTGTGTAATTTTTTTCCTTTATGTTTTTTTGTTACATCTAGTACGTTTTTTTTTGGTTTTTTGGTTTTCATTTTATTTTTAAATACGCATAGAATGTTTTATAAAATTTTATTTAACGTGTACAACAGGAAGTTGTAAAAAACGAAACTAATTTAAACTAATGAGAATGAGAGATGTACTTTTGAAGAAGCATCATTCTATAGTATAAGGTCAAAGAAATTTACATTAATATGTTTAAAAACGAAATATATATATCTTAAGGTTTTGTCTTTAAAAAATCTACTAAGATAGAATTTTATGCAGGAATAATAAAAATATAAAAAAAACAAGGAATATCTATTTGATTGAATAATATTTTATTAAAACGTATTAAAAGACGTAAGAGAGAGAGAAAAAAAAATCCAGAAACTTTAACAACAATTCGATTAATATAAAAGATTGTGAAAAACATGAGATTTTGTATAATACAAAAACGTGCTTGTTTAAAATATGTAAGTCTTTATTAAAAAATATAAAAAAAATGGTCTTTTTTTTTCATAAAACATAAATAATATTGTTTTTCTTGTGTATAAGATATTAATATGAGATTATATGAGAGAATTATTTAATGTAACCGACACCTGATGCCGCTACTGTGGTAAGTGTTTTGTTTTGTGTTTTTTTTTTAAAAATTTTGTATTTTATGTTTTTTTAATTCACTTTTTGTTTTAGCTGCTATTTTGTATAAATTTTATATAATACAACATTCATTAGGTCATGTATGTATGTACATATATGTAATATGAAAAATCTATACACACAGTATGTGCTCCTGTATAAAATTTGTGCTGATAAAATATACATCATACATATATGGTGATACTCCTATACAACACATGAAACATATAATTAAGAAAAAAACGAGTTAACATTTTAAAGTCACAGAAGTTAAAAAGTGTTAGTTTTTTTTTCTTTCTTTTCTTTTAAAGTTATTAGGAGTATTATATTGTATAGATACATTCATATATGTTAACTTAGATTATATCATATTACATACATACTCGTACAACAAGTCATTTACTAATGTTATAAACACAAATTACCTCCTACTGTCGATAATATTTATATACCTACAATTCTTTTTTTTTTTTGTTTTTTAAATTTTTGTTTTTTTTTTCCTTTTATTTTAGGAATTTTGTTTTGTCTTAAGTTTAAAACGTGATAATCTCTAATCAAGAAACTCACATTCAAGTTGAATAATTTTAGTATTGAAAATAATGTTTTCACTTTTTTTATTACTATATTATGTATTTCTTTTTTTTTTTTTTTTTAATACAGGTGTACCGTATATACATATGTATACAAAATAATTTTATCTAGATACAATATAGGATTCATGTATGTTAAAGATACATGTATGTATATACACAGAAAAAAAAAATTACTTAAATGCTTAGATGATTGAAAAATTGATTTTTTTCTTTTCCTATATTACACATAAAATATTCTTTTGTCTGGACATGCATAGCGACGGTAATAATAATTGTTTTATCGCGCTACTTATAGACTTGTGGCGGACTTAATAATATTTAAGTACTTTTAGTAAATTTTTTCTCCTAGTTTTTTTTTTTTTTCAATTTATTTTATTTTAGTTCTAGGTTCTATGTATTTTTTGTTTTCTTATCAAATGCATTTACTTTTATATATTTTTCAAGAAATAACTATATGACCACCATCATGCTTACGAGTACATTTTTTTTATATATCATTAATGATTTTCAATGTACCTTTTGTATAACATACATATATGTACATATATGTTACACACATAGGTGAGACTTAAAATGTATAATTGACGTGATATGTATGTTTTATATTTACCACTGGAATCATGTTTCATTATATTATTTTATTATTTTTTTTAATGTAATTTATTTATGGTAGACATTACATTACATTTACTATACATACATACATACATACATACATATGAATGTAATATGATGAAGGTTAATTGAAAATTTTTATCAAAACGACAGTTAATTTTATTATTATGAATATGTACCTACAAAAATATATATATGTATAATACTTATTTGTGTATACTCGTATGTACGCACTCACTTATTATTTTTATAAGTAGATACAATTATGTATAAAGAAAAAAGAAAATAATATAAAGAAGGACGTCAATTTAAAATATTATCCTGCATGTTCAATGTAATTTAAATTTCACACTGACACAATCAAATCTTTGTTGGCAATATACATTATGTATTTATGTAGTCTTCTGTAATCATTACTTAAATTACATTTTTATTCGTTATTATATAAATGTCTGATGAACTGTCACAAAGTGAAAATGCCACACGTTGGAAAATATAATTATTATTTGAAAATTTCATCCATCAGTGTGATAATGATTTGTACTTGTAGGTTGCGGATAAATACATTATTACAAGGATTGATCTCATATAATGATAACATATGAACAATAATTAATAATTGATATATTGCAAAACCCCACGTTACTTATAATAATTAGGTATATTTACATACACAAATACAATGACCCGTACTATAAGTTATGATGAGATTGTAGTAAACCTACACAAAACATTTATCATAAAATATTTAAAGATTTTTCTTTTTCTTTTTTCATGTTTGTATACAATTTGTTTTTTTTTTTTTTGAATGAATGTAAAGTTATATTTTTCAAAATTAATTTTTCTTCCTAATTTTTCCAAAAATAAAAAAACTAAAATATTCAAATACTACACTTATCGGCTAGAAAATGTATTTTTTTTTTCATTTCCAAAAAAATGACTCATTTTCTTTTATTATATTTTTTTCTCTCTTTAAAACCGAGCTCCAGAAGTTTGCTATGTACTTAAAATGTATTTAAAAATATAAAAATGAAAAAAGAAAAAAAAAACCAATAATAAAAATATTTCATTCTTAATATTCTATAAAATAGAAAATATTGTTTACAATAATAAAAAAAAGAAAAAAAAAACAAGTATGCAAATAGTAAAATGCATTGGAAAAACAAAAGAAAAAGAAGAAAGAAAAACAGATATTAAATTGGATTAGTCGGTTTGATTCATAAAAGGGGATTATTAATGAAAAATATTATTGGTATTCATAATTCATTGGGCAAAAAAAAAAAAGAAAAAAAGAAAACTAAAGCTTATCCATGTTAGCCACACCACAATCATATTCATTGATCACACAATAATCAATTACTCGTATTTTATCGTATATATTCTAAAAGTGCATACATTTAATTTAAATCGAAGTTAAGAGATTAAACTTAAGTTGTAATGTAGCTCCTAGAACAAATATATACATATAATATTTTTCATAGATACATGTGTACTTATATAGGTATGTGGATATACAGGATATATTATGTATGTACATATTAATATGAATAATGCGCAACAATATGTTATTTTTATGTGTATTAACTTAAAAGGACTTTTATCATTATTATAACATACTACCCAGATAACATTTTGGTATCGATACTCGGGTATCAATATTAGTCTTCAATATTTTTTCCCTTTTCTAATGATGATTTAATGAAGATATTTTGATTCCTACTATCAATAGAGATGAGTTTGGTGGTGGTAGTCAAAATCAAGATAAATAGACAACAGAGGTATGATAGAGCCAGCTAAATTCTCAGCTATGAGTTTGTGACGTCACCAGGTCCATGTGTTTGGTGTACATATATAGGAATCAATAGGAATGTTCATAAGGGAATTTTATTTAGAAATAAAAAGTATATTTAATAGTACTGACAGATATCGTGGTTAACCAAGCTGCTTCTTGGTTAATAGTATAGACAGACATAACTTGGTTAACCAACTCATCCATTTAACCATTTCATTTATATGGTAAACCAAATCATAACCACTCGATTCGAGTTGGTTACGTACTTAACCAAGAAGCAGCTTGGTTAACCACGATGTCTGTCAGTACTATAAGTACTACCTTCTTACTATAATAAGTAAGAAAATAGGAAACAAAATATGTATAGTTTATTTTAATGAAAGAATTCCTCATTGTTCAAAAAAGTAATATTTCTTGCATTTTCGTTAAAAAAATAATTGCTCTACACTTTTTATATGTAATTAAAAAAATTAAAAAAATTACATATGAAAAGTGTAGAATTTAAAGTTTGCAATTATTTTGTTAACGAAAATGCAAGAAATATTACGTTTTTGATTTCAGTCTTCAGTACAGCATCAGTACAAAACATCAATACAGTATCGATATGACATTGAAGAAGTACTGTTCTTTATTGATGCAATTCCCTTTTAAAATTTGGTTACAAATTCGATCTTTCATTGATACATCTTTGATGCAGGGAATCACACTCAATTTCCCCTTTTTCAAATTCAACTAATCAGAATGCTCAAAATTCGGACATGGTCCATATAAAAACATCAGTTTTGGTAACTAAAAGGTATCGATCCTTTGATACCTGAGTATCAGTTCAACATCAGTTCTTCATCAGTGCCGTGCTATCTGGGATATATGTATAACAGAAATTGTACATATATGTACTCGTATATGTATATGTATATACAAGTATTGCAGTACTTTTAATATAATGCAATTTTCAAATATACTCATATACTTATATTGTAGATGCATTTTAAACAGCATCACAAATATTATTGAATATGTTGTTTTCATAAAAACTAAGTAACATATATGTAATCTAAATATCAAAAGGAATAAGTAGAAAATATATATGTACAAAACTATAAAATTTTATCTATGTACTGTCATATTTTTAACTACATATATTATATTGGAATACAAAGATATACAAACTAAAAATATTTAGATTGTAAAATATATATACTTTACATTTTTCATAATTGCATTTACATAAATGTACATACATATACATATACATATGTATATACATAACTGTATTACTGGTTGGTTAGCCATTGCATCAATGCTATGAAAAGCATAAAAACCGCATGATTGCTAATTGCATTACATATACACCATCATATTGGCATCATCGTTATAAAATGAAGGTGAAATTCATAAATATTGTAATATTTTTAAGGTAAAAGAATCCTTCATCCTTCTAATCTAACGAAGGAATAAGAGATATAAATCACATTAACATCCTTATTTTGTGTCTCATATATGTGATAAATAATGATATCTCGATGATACTATACTATACTCGTATACTAAAATTGATCAAATTTTGAATACAATGTTCAGTTTTAAAATAAATATCTATCATGAGACTTTGAATTAATTTTGGAAATAAGATATTTCTCAATTTCATAGTCAAAACTATCGAATTATTATGGATTTTCTAAGCAAAGAAGTTTTTTTTTTTTTTTTTTTTTTTTTTGAATTCAAGTCACACTCTATAACGCAAATATATATTCAAAAATTCAGAAAAAAAAAGTCGCATGTTTAATTAATGGAAAAATTGTTTGAAATTTTTTTCATTTTTTTTTTGCTGTTATTAATTGTTAATTTTAATAGCAAAAAAAAAATTAGTGGTGAATCTGTAAATTAAAGAAAAAAATTTGCATAATGCGAATTTATGTAGCTATGAATGAATGTATATATACAAATTATTTGTATCTGTGCAACAATTATTATGTGATGTGGTGTGAATTCATTAAATCTGTTCAATCTGTCAGCATTTGTATAAAATATCATTTATATACATATGTACATACATATATACGTAAGCATAGTGAATATATTTTAAAGTAAGAAAAAAAAAATAGTAGAAATTAAATCAGTTCATCAGATTCCATCATCATTATTTATTTGTTCACCATGTTATTTTTATTTTTTTTTTAATTTTTTTAATTTTATTTCGACGATGGTTTATGTGGTTTTTTGGTGATGAGAGGAAAAGGTCAAAAAACTTTTTAACACATTACTTTAATAATTAAAATATAAATGTATATGAAAAAAAAAAGCATTAAAACAGAATTAAGGTAGAAGGACATTAAATTCATTTTTTTTTTTTTTAAATTTATGAGAAGAAAAAAAAAGAAGAAAAAAGAATTGAAAAATCGAAAATAAAGAAATAAAACCGAAGTTCTGTTCAAAATCATCAAAAGATGATACTACAAACTTAAAATTAACACTTATGTCGTTTTGCCTATATATATTCTTATACACAAATCATTATTAATGAACTGAAAATATAAAAATTGAACTAAAAAAAAGGTGGTTATAGTTCCGAGTTCCTGATATGAAAAAAAAAAGCCTAATTATTGACCATAATTAATGCCTCAACGACTCTAGATTTATTATTTTCCAAAAACTGGTGGTTCACACTTCACACAAAACTGTTTTCCTGACTGATATAATCAGAAGATGGGATTTCTTAATCAATTTCTAAATGTCTAAGCTCATTTTTCTTGAAATGTCAGTCCACCGATTCGTAAGAATTCGTAAAAAAACCACAAGATACACACATATTCGAATCGACATAAATTTTTCAAATTCTATTCATTCGAATGTTCATTAATTAGAATCGATTAATGATGTTTTAGAACACGACTGAATAGTAATAGATTTGAAATGTTCAATTTTTATTCTTATTTCTTTTCCACTTCTTTTTTTTTCTGTCAAATTTAATTTTAAAGATAATGATTTACGTAACATGTTTAACATGTTTTCAAGCTAATGAGTTCTCAGCTACTTTTTTAATGGATTTTTATGTTTTTATGATTGACAAAAGATTCATATGTATGTGTCCGAAAGAGAAAAAAAGTTATTGAATGATATAAAACTCAATAAACTATAAGGGAACAGCAATTGAGTAAGAACATCATGATCTATTTTAACAATAATCAGTTTAATCAGAAAACTTTTCAAACTTTAATTATTCTTTTTTCTTTTTTTTTAAATATTTCCTTGTTAAACTCATTTGCACTGTATTCATATGCACATTAATAATGCTCACATGTGGTATATTGCATTATCTACAATAATGTTCAAGAAAATACTGGGAAAAAAAATAACAACAAAACAAAACAATAAACGTGATTATTAATTGCTTTTAACTGATTATAAATGCACAATGTCATAATGATTGAGTTAATTAATTTCCATTTGATATTTTTATATAAGAATTATAAATTTTGTTTTCATAATGCTTGATAGGGTACATAAAGTTTTATACTATATGTATACATACATATGTGTACGAGAATTGTTATGCATGATTTGAATAAAGTTAATAGATAAAATATTTTGATAAAAACACTTTAAAATACAAAAAAAGGTATTTAAAACGCGGCATGAAACGTAACGATTTGTTTTGTGTTATAACTTTTACTTTTTTTTTTATTAGAATTTTGTCAGGGTTATAATTATTTCAAGTTTATTGCAGGTGTTGAAAGTATTTTGTATAAAAAATGGGATTTTAAGCAGCATTAACTGCCTGAAACTTTAAAGAAGAATTAATGTAAAATATCTTGCAGAAAAAACAAAGCAATTATTGAACTGTTGAACCTCATAGAAAAAAAATATGTACAATGATTTCGCGACTTTGACATTCAACGATTCAACAGTATAAAAAGAACTACTTCTTCTTATTAAAGTTTTATTTTTCAAAAGTATTTAAAAAGATTAATTGAAACTGTATTTTATTTTTCTAACTTTTGAAAGAAAAATTAAACCTAACGCGAAAAAGGTGAGTTTTTTTAATTATCAACATTAAATTTTTCTTTAATTTCTAAAAATCAAAAATATACCCCTTTTTGTCAAGTTTAAAAATAATATTTTTTCATTTAAATATTTCAAAATTTTTCAATTACATACTGAATAAAAATTTACAACATTGCCGTTCTTTCATACCAAAAAAAAAAAAACCATTTAAATTTTAATTTAAATAAATTTTTACACACATTTAATACAATTAGAAAATTCAAAAATAAAACAAAAAGAAAATGTAAAATTAATTAAATAAATTTAGAAAAAAAAAAAATTACAAAACTTCAAGAAATTTCGTGTTAAAAATAAATTACAATTTCATTCCATTACAAATTTACTTTGAGATTTAAAGCGAAATATATGTACATATTTAGAATATTTGTATACACGTATGTACATAAGTACGTGTATGCGTATGTGTATTTTATTTGAAAATGTTGCCTAAAAAGTTATGTTGCCTATATATATTTTATAGTATACCTATACATTTTCGAGAATCATCAAAATAGAAAATGCAATTAAACTGATTTATATATAAACATTTGTGTGAAATTAATGTGTTTTAACTTTTCTTTATTACATTTACAATATTTAATTACAACATGTACATTACACGTTAACTAGTTATGTTTTACACAAGTATCATTCTAAGAGAAGAAAAAAATAACAACAACAAAATTTCATATGTACATATTCAAATATCTGCAAACATACTTATTATAATGTATGTAAATCTCTTCACAAACGAATAATGAATCCTCGATTTTAAAAATGCACAAAAATATATGTAAAAAAAAAAATTGATGTTTTACCTGTTTAACAGGTATGCAATATATAATGAGTAAGTGGGTTATCCAGTTTATGCTTTATAATTCACATATAATATGCACTACTGTGTATTTGTGTATTTTAATTTTAAAAAAAATATTGTAGGGTGTGCATTATATGCATTAACTTTTTTAACCCTTTTTTTTTATATTTTTGGTTTTTTTTATACGTGAATTTTAATTTTGGTTTTATTACATTAACATTTACAAATGATTAAATGTTTCGATTTCATATGAGTAAGAGATGTGTCATATTATATACATATATATGTATATTTTTTTTTGAAAAAAAACACATGTTATTACGTGTATTATGAAAATGAAAAATATTGAAGAAGAAAAAAAAATAATGTGTGTATATTTTTTAATTGAGGGTGTGAGAATTATCACATACAGAAACAAACAAAAAAAAGGGGTAGCAAAATAATTAAAGGTTAAACAAAATTCATTTGTTGTCATGTCAAAATAATATTAATAACTATATGTGAGTCATAGGTGGTGTATTGCAAATTTTCAAAGGAAAAAATAAAAATAAAACAAGACATGGTACCTACATAAATTAATTTAATTTTTAAACACAGAATGAGTCATATGAAATTTTTACAGGAAATTAAAGTACCAGGTACTTAAAATTTTCATTTGGTTTTTTTTTTTTTTTTTCAATGGAAACGATTTTCCATTTTGATAAAAATTTTATAAGTATAATGAAAGTGAATGTGTAGTATAGAGAATATGAATATTCGTTTCACACAAAATATTATTTTTTATTTATTCAATTTGTTTTTTTTTTTTGTTTTTTTTAAATTACTTTTATTTGCACAAAAATCTGAAAAGGAAGATACTTGAACATTTATTACAAAATTAAGTGGAATCACATAAATTGATTTGTTTTTACTGATGTTGTAATCAATTTAGAGCATGCGGTAAAACACCTTCAAGTTTTGATTAAAAAAAAAAAATGTAAATCAAATTAATTATAGAAATATTTTAATGACAAAATCAAATATCGATTGTGTAATATTTAAATAAATTTTATTTTTTTATTTATTTTTTCATTTTATTGATTAAAAAAAACAGTGATATGGAAAGCCACAAAATTTTATATTGATTGTATGTATCACTTGATTCGACACTTTTCAATCAAAATATAAGTAGTATAGCGTAAAAGAGAGAGAAAAAAAAACACCAAAATTATGAATTTTAATGGTTTTGTAAAATTTAGAGCATTAAAATTTTATAGTTCCACTTCATTATAGATTTTTTTTTATACATATTTTAATTACTTAGTTTAGCATTATAATTATTCGCTTTAGTTTTTAAGTATACATATTAACTTGAAATTCAAAAATTTGAAGAAAAAAAATTTTTTTAAATATCATAAACTAAAAAAAATAATGTAATTAAAAAGAACTTTTTTTTGTTTATTTATTTGTTGTTGTTTTTTTATATTTCAAATATTATAAATAATTTTCTAAATTTTTGTCATTTTCAATTTATTCTGATAATATCATAATTCTCATTCTCGATAAATATCAATAAATAAAACGTTGTTTTTTTTCTTTGGAGTTCAGAAATATTAACAGCAATTTTACATCCTATAAGAAAAAAAAAACAAAAAACAAAAAAGACCTAATCTTTCGAGAGGGCAACACTTTTTTCACAGATCCAGTTTTACCATATATGATGTCAATAAAAAATAATATATCGCAGCTTATAGATCATTTATTATACATATATGTATATTTTTAATCGATTTAAATTTTTTCTATACACCTATGTATATGTATGTTTTTCAGTTATAGTTCAATTCAATTTCTAAATATCTTTTTTTTCTCTTTTGCTACATTTGCGACAAAACGGCGGCACATAAAAATTTTTTTAAAGTAGCATTTTATTATGGTATTAATATCAAAAATGTAAAAAATAAATATAAAATCATCATAGCGTAAGTTATTAAGGAAATTATCTTTTGATCTTACATATACTATATGATATGTAGAAAAAGACAAAAAATGAGTTGTTTATATTTAAAACAGATACATATAAAAAAAACTATATCGCACACAATTTTTTAAGTATAATTAAAAATTCAAATAAAACAAAAAACGCGAAAAAACGAAATAAAATTAAAAATATAGCTAAAATTCAAACTCTATAAAAAATGTTTCATGATAAATGATAACTTTTAGTTTTAAATCGGTCACTAATGGAATATGAGTTTTTTTTTGAATTTATTTATTTATTTTTCTCAGCAGCAATAATTTTTTGCATATTAAATAACCCACCATTGTTCTCGCATGATATGTATATTTGTATTTTCTTTCTCGATGACGATTAAAAAATATAAAATCAACGAAAAGTTAAAAAAAAATTGAATTAATTATCCAAATGAACAAAAAAAAAATTGTATATACCTTTATCATAAATTTCATGATATTTTACTGCTATGAAAACAATTAAAAATCATCACCAAGATGATGATATTGATAAAGATATTATTTAAGATACACATATACATATTTTTTTGAAAAATGGTGGCAATCTTTTAAACACCACATACTAATAAAATTTGTGTTTTATAATAGAAAATTTTTCAATTTCACAAAAAATATAAAACAAACAAGAAGTTAAAAACAAAGCTAGAGAAGCATTTATTTAAAGAAAACACACACAGTAAAAATTATCATCGTGAAAAAAAAAACCATATTTTTTCTATTCACAAATTAATTTTAAAATGAAACAGGTGAAATAAATTTATATTGTTTATATATATTTATTATTTTATAAGTATTTCTATGAGTATATTTCGTGAATATATATCACTTTAATATATTTTATGAGGTCACAGACATAAAAGACAGAGAGAGAGAGAACAAAAAAAGGTAATTAATGAAAATTACTTAAAACGTTCAAAATTATTTAATTTCAAATATACTTTTTTTTGTCAAATTATAATCAGCTTATGTGCTTTTTTTTATTGTTTATTTATTTATTTTTGTTTTTGAAATTCAGTGATAAAAACTAGATAATAAATTTTCTCTATGATATATTTTCTTTTACAATATGTTATTTAATTTTTTAAATGGCGCCTCGGAAACTTTTCAATAAGGAGAAGAAATAAAAAAAAACATTTTTGAATAAAAAAATCATAAAATCATCTTAATATTAATTTTTTTTTCATGAAATACATACTTGAAATTTTTTTTTTCTTTTTATTTTTGAACTTTCAAAACAATAATATTATTAATGTGGCAAATTTTTCAATGTTGTTGTTTCTTTTTTTGCTTTGTTTTGTTTTGGTTTTTTTTTATTTTTTTATTTTCAAACTTTTAAGAATTAAATATATTCATATATATCATCAAATATCATAAAAATATAAATATGAAAAAAACAGAACTAGAAAGCAAAAAAAAAAAAGTATTAAATTTAACATTAAACTGTTATAAATGTAATTTGATACTGTGTAAAAATCATAAAAAAATTTATATTATTATTATTATTTTTTTTTGTAATTTTTTACTGTCGAATAAGAAAGAAATAATATATTTTTTTTTGTTTTTTCAAAAGTTTGTTTTTCATGAAATTCATTTTCATATGTATAACTTTGTTTTTTTTTTTTACTTAAAGTTATTGTTGAATTCAGAAGCGTTAAAATTAATAAAAATGAAGGTTATTAAGGTATTTAAAAATAATGTGATGAAAAGATGATGTTTGATGATTTTTATTGTGAAAAATATTTTTAAGAAAAAAAAAAACTATTATGAAAACAAAAAAAAATAAAAATTATGAAAAATTATATTATTTTAGTGTGTAATTTGATATTTCTATAGTGTGAGCTTTTATAATAAAAATTAAATTTTCGTTATTTATTTTACGAGTTGCGGTTATGGGTTAATAATATTGAAAAATTTACATTTGTTCATGCAGAGTACAAGAATAAGTCGAGAGAATAAAGAATAATTTTGATTGATTTAAATTATTTTCAGTTTTTAAATCAAAATTAAAATTTATTATTATTAGTTTTGTTTTTATTTATTCAGTTTTAGTTTTGAAAAAAGCAAGATACTTAAGAATTGAAAGTTTTTATGTCTTTAAGGAAACGTTCTAAATTTACGCAAAGTTTAGTGTTAAAATGGTACTCTTCAAGCTAAATATTTGAGTTTTTAGAAAACTTACTCTTATTTACAACTCCTGTTGAATATTCTAAGTAAACTTCTAGTAAAAAAACAAATTATTTTCCCATGGTAAGTGACTTTACTGTTACGTCAAATACGAGTATAGTACATTTTTTAAGACAATTATAAAGATGTATGTATTTAAAATTAATTAATAATAAAACCATTTAAAATATTTAAAATCTAATTACAATTACATTGAAAAACTGTAGAATTGTTCTTAATAAAAATTTAATCATAATCTAACACTTCTGCTGATCTTTTAAAAATAAAATGCAGTTCATAAACAATGCCAAAAACTAATTAAAATTAAAAAAAAGCTTTTAAGCTTAAAATTAATTCTGAATAATTCACAAATAATTCAAAAGAAATTGAATATTCTGAAATTTATCAAATTTAAAATACATTTTATTAAAAGCAACAAGAAAAAATAGAGCCGAAAATTAAATGTGGGTGTAAATAACATGACATTTTTAACTCCCACGCCTATGTTTATTCATCAACTCTATACCACACATGAATCATCATCATCATCACCATAATGGAAAAAAAAAACTAAACACGGAAAATTGTAATTTTTCTTATTTCGTTTAGAAAATTGTTTTTTTTTTTTTTTTAAAGAAAATGAAAAAATAATATACGAGAATGATAGGGTAGAATATTTCTTTGAAAGGAACTACAACGACAAAAAAAGAGAGAGAGAGGGGAAAAAAACAAAGGACAAAAAATAAAGGAAATGGACTTAGCTGGAAGCTTCAAGAGATAAATTACCTTAAAAATACAATTTTTCCTTCCGCATGTAGGTTTTTTGTATTATTATTTTTTTTTATTTTTTAACAGTAACAGTTAACGCACACACAAATTTTCCTTTTTTTTTTCTTCTATATTTTTCTTTTCAGTTTTTGTTTGTTTGTTAGTTACAATGTCAAGTGTACTTGTAGTTCGTTGGTATAATAAATAAAAATGCGATGACATAAGACAAAATACAATACAAAAGGAATGAATGTTAAAAAAAAAAAGCTCATACTTTTTCAAAAAGAAAAAAAAATTTGAAAAAAAAAAATACGGGATAAAGAAAAAAAAATAATAAAATTACTACCGTTTTCCTTGTACATTTTTGTATAACATAAAAATAATTTTCATTATGATAACCTTTTAGTCTTTCTTGTCATATTATGTGTAGTTGTTATACACATACACGTGTATTTTACTTATTTTACTTTTTCTCTATATACATACATATAATTCTGTTTAATTTATTAAATTTTTTATTTATATTATTTTTTCTTTTTATTTTATTCTTTTTTAATTATTCTCTTTTTTAATATCATTTTTTATTCATTTTGATCATTTTATCATATTTTATTTTTATTTAAGATCTTCAACTAACTAATGGTTAGCCATCAACAAGTCTTCTCTTCTCTTTTGTACTTTTAAATACAAATGACTATAAAAACAAAAACTAAAAAAAAAAAAATTCACACTGACTACTAATTTTCCATGAACAAGAAGGATGCAATTAGCTAAAAGTGGAATTTAACAAAATTATTTCTACTTTTTCACATTTTTTTATTGCTTTTTTTCTTCCTTTGAAAAATTTATTTTAACATACTGACTGTCTGGAATTTAATATACATACATATAAATGTATAAATGTATTGTAGTATTGGTATATATCTATACATACAGTAAAAGCTAACGATGTATTTTCTTTTTCATTTTAGTAATTCTAACTTTTATATTAAAAGTGAGAAAAGGATTATAATTTTTTTTCGAGATTCATTTTTTTGTTTGAGATGATAAAGCAGTACACGTGTAAATTTTAAAGAAGTCGACATACCTACATTACATTTCTTATTGTTTTAATAAAAATACAATAAAATAGAAAAGAATTTCAGTAGCGAAAATCTATGTAGTACCTGATGTTTCATGACTTAGACGTAATTAATTATTTTTTTTTTTTTTGGGTAAATAAAAACACCGAAAAAAGAAAGGGTAAAAACTAGATAAGTAAGATAATACAAGTAATTTTTCTGTACTGTAATTTTTTTTTTGCATTAAATGTGGAAAATGTTGGAATGTATAGCATGAAAATTTTATTTAAATTAGTTGAATTAAAAAAAAATGCAATATATAAGAATAATCCTTTTGTAAGGATAACGAATATTTTTAAAATCTTTGTATATTTTCTTATGAAAATGTGTCTTTTTTTTAGTTATGCAATGTTTGATATAAATTTGAAAAAAGGATAGAACAATTTTAAGAATTTAATTCAGTACAAAACCATTTTCATTCGAAATTCCCTCACTTTTCTAAAATAAAATTAAAATAAGAAAAAAACTTTATGAATTTGACAAGCGGTCATAGAGAACATATCAATATAATACCCTATATTGTCACAGAACACAAATTAATTGAAATACATATTAATAATTTGTGCTCTCAATTCATAAAATCTTTTAATCTAACTTCTAACCACGTATTTGACTTTAATTCGGTTAAGGCATGAATAAAAAAAAAATCAACAAAAATTAATTTCTATGATCCTCATATTTGCACACAACAAAAAAAAAAAACCATAATGAAAAGGAAACTGATTATATCTTTTATTTCTTCCTTATTTACACCCTTAATCAAAAACGTACCGTGAAAGAAAAAAATCTCTTTCATTAATAAATTTTACATTTTTTTTTTCTTTCCTTATTATGATTTCCTTCTATGTTTATTATAGTTTATGAAGTCAATTTTCTAAAAGCACAAATATAAACACACATACTCGTACATAAATACACATAAAAACTTAATTATTTTACTTTAAATATTTATCCTAAAAATTATATGTACAATTTTTTTTTTTGTGTTTCATATCAAAAATTCCCAATATCTAATTTTTGTGTGTTAAAAAATTTTCGATGTCCTGTTTAATATGGTAATCCACACCCACCACTATTAAATGTATATACATAGTATGTGAATGTGTAAAATATCTAATTAAACTTATGGTATTATTTTGTATATACATATATGTAGTTTACAAAATATATATTTAAAAAAAAAAAGCAAAAAGCAAAAAAAATGTATTCACAGATTAACTACTACTATAACATAACATATGAATTACAAAAAATGAGTGCCAGAACCCTTTTTCACACTTAACAACAATATATCTGAAGAGTTTATATCATAAAGTATGTTTATAAAAAGGATATAAAATAAACAAACATACATACTTTTTCATTTGTGAATATATTTTTGTAATTTGTATGTTGTATTGTAATAAAGGAAGTAAATAAAGAAAACTATGTACATAATTTTGGTATATAAAATCCTTTAAATATGTATCAACATGCCATACATATGGATAAAGTGTGTATAAAGTAAACTTGAGTATTAAAATAAAAACATATTATATATCTACATAATATGTATATATGTATATGTAAACCAAACTAACATTTATGGTTTTTGGTAATTAAATATGCAAAATATTCATAGAATATGGACCGTGTGGCTATCACCCATTAAACACTTTTTGGTTGAATACCTCAAAGGTTTTATATTTTATCCTTTTTTTATTATTATTTTTTTTTATTTGACATTTTAAATATAAAATACAAGAATTTTGTAGGATAGAAAATTCATAGTATGTATGTACATATGTATATCTTCTCATCAAGTATGGTTAATTTTGGAAAATTGTGTTTTATGTATATAATAATATTACATTTTAGATCTCTGTCAGTCAATCTACGTCTCTAAAGAATTAATATCCTTTTTATACAGTTGTACAAATAACAAACAAGAAATTATATAATAAAGTGTAGGAGTTTAATAGGTTACTGCTGTCCACTATCTGTATAATAATTATTGTATATGTATGTAGTATATAAATACTCTTATCTTTTATAATATCTAAAATTTTTGTTTGTACTATATGTCAAATTACTCAAGTCAATGAGCCATAAAGGTTATATTTTCATTTATATTTTGTTTATATGTACATATGTATATGTATATTAAACATGTACTCGTACAAACATTTCGTATTTGCAAACAAATAATTTTGACCTAAAAGGAATTTAACGTTCATATTGAAGTTTTGTTGAGAAGGGATGGTACTAATTTGTGTGAAATAGTCTTAAAGATGTTAGCGGTAACTAAATTGATAATCAGGATTAAATTTCACTTAATATTTGTTTTTTATTTATTTTTTTTATTTATATTTTCATTAACCCTATAAAGAACCCAAAATATAAAATTGTATGTATTTTGACTTTGAGCCTAACTGTGAAGTGTGATCATTTTTAGTTATTACTTGAAATTTCTATATGTATCCTCTCTTGAAGAGTCCAACACAATCACAATAATTCTTTTTCTCGAAGTTTAGCTCAAAATTTCTAAAAAAATCGGAAATATAACGTTGATAAGTTGTCCTGCACAGGACTCTATGGACCAAAATATTATTGTTGAAGTGTCCTCTGTTCAAATAAAAAAATTGATAAAAATGATGGATTATTTTTGAGATACCACAAGAATTTATGTTTGGACCACTCCTATTTTTTCTTTGTTAAAATTCGAATATTTCATTTTCTAAAGAGTTTTGCTCTCTGTTATTTTTTTATATTTTCATTTCTTTTTTTTTTTAGATTTTAATGTAAATTTTTGAACATATGTTTAAATCGCTATTAAATCGCCTTGTTTAAAATATTTTATTTGCTGTTTATTTTTTTTTTGTCATGCTTTTGCTGTTCTTATTTTCTAGCATATTTCTTTTATACATTTTAACATGGATTGCTTTAGACTAGACTTGATCTAATGCCGGGAATGTTCAAACATTTTGATTTATGTCTCGTGTCTGATCTTTTTGTCAGACAAGCAAACTATATATAATAAGTAACGCATATGTGTATATGCATTTTAGTATGTGTTTGTGTATGCACTGTATATTTTTATACTATTCGTAAATACGTTTATTTTTATACATTTCCAGTATAATCTTTATAATACATATTATGATAGATATCAAGTACATTTGATGCATCTTCACATCTTTTATCTATTTTTAGACATTCTGGCGCTCAGATATGATTATAGTCTCCATTGGGGGGATTTTATGCACATTATTATAATGTATATATGTATGTACATAAATATATCTTCAAAAAAATTACTTTAAAATAACCTTAACCATGATGATATATGCAATATGATGAGTACAAAAATATTTTAAGTTCAGCTGCTGTTTCTATTTTCTGCATATGAAAGTTTCAAAGTCCAAAAGTCCACAAGATGTGTTTTGTATTTTTTTTGTTTTTTCGTTTTGTATTTTCACTTTTGAATGCGACACGACACGATAAAGATAGATTACATTCTATTCTTTTTGTACTATTTATGTTATTTGAATTATGTTCATTTTTAGTGATTATTTTAGTCATAGGCAACTTATAATTTTAAATTGAAAATCTTTCTAGTGAAAAAGCAGTTTTATTTTCTGTAATTTTCGTTTGATTTCCATGAAACTTAAAAATATCTATAATAAAAAAATCAGATACTTATTTTAAAAGTTTATATGATTTGATTAAAATCTGTCAATGTGACAAATCTACATGATTTGACTTCATTTTTATAATAAGTATATAAAAGCACACCTGTTTTCAGTATAAAATTCATAATTTAGTTATATTTTTTATTTTTTGTATTTTTTGTTTTAATTTTTCTACAATTCTGACCACAATCGATCAGAATTTTGTAATCAATACTTGTCTTTTTTTTTTATTATCGAATTGTTATTATTCTGTCAATATTATAAACGTCTGCAGTTGGATATCAATCATCTTTCAATTTTATAAAATATATGTACATATGTACATGTATATTTCTAAAAAATTTATGTATTTTTAAATGTATCGAATATATTCTTTTTCTTTTACAATTCAACCGCAATTTTTCTTTTACTTATAGGTATATACGTATAGGTAGGTATGTATGTGCTTCTATTATTTTTTTTTTTCATACAAGTTTTATAGTAGCAAATGAATTTGTTTTTTCTGCAAAACGATAAGTTAGTTATTTTTTATTCGTTTATGATATTCTGTTGGAATTTGAAACCTTACAAAGTTGTTTAAATCTTGTTTTATGTTGTAAGGCAGGAGTCATATATTTTTTTTTTTCTCCACAAAAGGAGTCAGGAATTTTTTATTTTATATTTATTCTGTCAGATCTATGAAATATGATCTTTTTTATTTTTTTATATTTTAGTGATATTACTTCTGTCCATTTTATTCAAAAAATAATTATAATAAAATAAAAAATAAATAAATGAATAAAAAATTATCAAAGATGAATACCCTATCTGGAATTCCTTTTGATATTTATTTCGACCTTTATCAAGGATTTAAATTGACAAGGTTTATTAATTAATTTGTAAATTTTTCACACAAAAGTGTCATTTATGCTATACTATATAGAAACTAATTCTTTTCAATGAAATTTTAATAAGAGTATAAAATCTTTAAAAATAAATCTAATCATTTTAAATAGCTATTTACTTTTAATTTAAATAACATTTGTTGTCATTTATAAAATATATAATACATATATTGCCTGAATGTATTATATACTTAGTATACATAGTTTTAGGCTGTCACACTCATTAATAATAATAATAATAAATAATTTTAGTTTATAATAATCAGCAAATTATATCCCTTATAATTAATTCTTGAGGGAATATCTCACACCTTTTTAGAATTATTTTAATTAAATTCTAAATTTATAACCCTTCTTTGTAATTATAATATTGAAAAAAAAATAATAGCAGAATATATGTAATATAATATACATGATAGATACTAATTTAAATTAATTAGAATGTGAGTTTAATAACATAAAGTATAACACATAGTTTCTAAATAATTATGAATAAAATAAAATTGAAATATTCGTATATGATACAAATGAATCTATAATATACAAAATTTATATTGAACATCAGATAATTTTTTTTTAATCGAGCGAGAATAAAAATTATGTAATATATGTATGTCACATGTCACATATGACAGTGATTATACATATATATATATTTTTTTCTGTTAGAAAAAAATTGATGTACCTATATTTCATATAACCTGAGACACTGGATAAAATGAATAAAAAATTATGGAATCATGTTTAATATTTCATTATGTACAAAGTCATGTAAAATATAACTTTAATGGGTGATTACTTCACTTTTATTTTCTGAAAAAAAAATCATTTATGAGTATTGTACAAATAGAAAAAAATAAGAAGGAGTAAAATTCAATAGAATTATTCATTATTTTTAATGTTTCCTCACAAATCAAACTAATTGTACCTTTATTAGTTGCAATTATCCTTGTATTCGAAAAAAAAAGTCACATCAAAATGTCTATGACCTTTTCTTTAAATTTTAACTTTATAAATTTTACAAGACACTGCATGCTGCTGTATTTATCCCTTTTTTTGTGTGTGTTGCCTTTTAGATAAATAATGTTATTAGTTTCACATACAGTTCATTTAAAATGTGGTGACGTCAGTTCCGTTCTAATTATATGTGATGTACGATACGTACATACCTATATACCGAATTGAGTGTAGTATATTAGAGATGTCTTTAGATCCCCCTATTTATTGCATTAACAAACTCTTGTGATACAGTATCAATCGTGCTGAATATTTTAATATCTTTAGTCAAACAATAATTTCCGATCCATTTAAAATCCATATGACACCTCTTCTATATTATATTGTAAAGAGATGTGTTTTGTAGAATCTTTTATGTCATCAAATAAGTACTTAAAACAATTATAAAAATTCTTTTCGTATGTAGCTATATAGTATCTGTGTCTGAGTGATGAAATTCATATATTTTAGTATAAATTTCTTTTTAAAATTTCTAAATTTTCAATCATCTGTTCATTAGACAGACCCACAACTCCTCCAATTTATCTTGTATTATTCACGTGTGCATAGTACGAGTATACATACATAGTAATGGTAATTTGAATAGTTCAACTCAAATGTCATTCGAAATTATGTTTCCTTTATAGAAATTGTTCGTTTTTAAATACAAACATACATACATATGTACATACGAGTATACTGAAAATATATAAGAAAATGTTAAATAGTTTTTTTTTATTTTATTTCTGGGTTGGTACCCTCTTATTTTTAATACCACGTTTTTCATAGGAATTTCATTTTACGAATGATTACGTTTTCATCTTTTATTTTTTTGTTTTTTGTATTTAATTTTGTTTTTGGATGCGTGAAAAAGATATTCATTAAATTTCTGCTGGGGAGCTTCTAATATAAATTGTTTTTTTCAGACAATATCAGTTTTTATAGTCGTAGTCTGTCTATCAACAGTTACAATAAAATATACGGAAAACAAAATAAATAAATATAATGTATGTAAATGTATATAATATACAAATACAATAATATAAAGATATACATACATATGTATATTTACATATAATGTATATATATATAATAAGGGATGGGGTGTGTTTTTTATTCAGATGCTGTACTGACTGTTGATGTTCTTCGTTCTGATATGTTGATGATGATGATGTTGGTTACGTTATGTTCCTAATGTTTGTGAAATGAAATCACATATCTAATTTTAGACAAATGATTTCAGTAAGAAATGTATACATAAGGTATAATGTAAAGCATGCTATGTATACATTATAAGGGATTTACGATTTATGGAATGGTATCCTGTTTAAAAAAAAAACTATCTCCGGCTTTTCAACTTTTATTTGGCTTATTTGTGATGCCGCACATCCGGAAGTAATAGTTTAAATGAATGAATAAACGGGAGTTGAATTTATATGAAAAATAATTTACAATGTTTTTTTTTTTCTATCTGATATTTGATTTTAAATTTAAAAAGTATTTAGCACTTTGATAAACTAGAAATTTTAGAAATTATTTAAAATTATCGAAAAGAAAGAACAATGAATTTAAATATGTGATGTCAATTAGTTTTTGAATTTAAAAAAAAAATACTCTTTTGTACCTTCAGAATCTAAACTATTTTTGTTTGTTTGCAGTAAGTACTTTCTCTTCAACTTTCTACTTAAAAAACTCTTTCAAACTTATCCTTTTTTTTTCTCTCACACTAAAACACACTTTTTGTTCTTGTTGTATTTTAATACATACCCATAACATAACATCAAATATTTATTTTTTATTTTGTGTTTATTTTATCAATGGGATCCTTAAATACCAATTTTAAAATATATGTATATAATAAAATGACATACTTATAAACCACTTTTCATGTATATCCTCATCAATTATCAACACCCCCGTATATATCCATCCACTTTTACTTTACATAATTTCCATAAAATAAACAACCATAACCTTTCATATTTTCTATTTTTGTTCTTGTTTTTTTTTTTTTTTATCCTTTTATATTCTATATTTTCTAGAATCTAGACTATAGTCTTTTGCTGAAATAAATGCATGGTCATTTAATGGGTTGACATTAAATAATATGGATCCTTAATTTATTATTATTATTTATTTTATTTTTATTTTTCTCAAATTCACATTTAAATAATGACTATTTTAAACCATATTCTAGAATTGAAAAAAAAATAATAATAATAATAATAAAAAAGGAAAACAACAAACCTAAAATAAGCCACTTTGTCAATTTATATATGTAACTATAAATTTTAGTAGATAGAATAATATTACATTCTTATTTCTTTATTCATATCATATATGAATTTGTAAGAAATATGTACATATATGTATATGTATGTACGAGTACCTATGTATTATAAAATGTAAATTGATATATCACAACCATCATTTTATGAAAGTATGTTAAACAGGCATATTACATTTATTTATGAATATTTGATAAGAAAAAGGTCCTTTCTTTTTTAGAAAAAAAAAATGAAGGGAAAAATTACTTAAAAATGCTTTTTTTTTTTTTTCATTTTTGTTTTTCAATTTGACCTGAAAAGTGACATATACGAGTATGTATGTATATACAAAAAAGCAAAAAAAAAGTAAAAAGGATATCTTGTACATTTTTTTTTTTGGAATTTTTTTCTAATAAAAAATAAAAATAAAATATTATCATAAAAGTATTTTTTTAAAATAATGTATATTGTCGTCATGTGTAGATTCAGAAAATGATATAAGAAAGTAAAATACACTTCCTATAGTCTTTGAATTTAAAGAATGTCGACGTACATTGATACCAAAATGATAGATAATGAAAAATATATTTTGTATCTTATGAGTCATATTAAAGGAATTTATTTAAAGAAAGAAAAAAACATAAACACAAAAATGCCTATATAATTAAGTTTGAAATCCTTGTATTATCTATAAATATCCGCAAATTCTCTTAAATATATAATGTCTGAATATAAAGATATATGTATCTGAACAATACACATCCATACAAATATTACATATATGTATAGACACATAAAATGATAGATGACAACATAGATTGATAAATTTGTCGGCAATTTTCAGTTTCACTTGTTTTTCATGTTGTTAAATTTTTTAAATAATTTATCGACTACATATATACATATTATACAAATAATACAGTGTGTACATAAAAACAAAAGGAAATATATAAATGAAAAAAATTATATGGTAATAGAGAAAAAATTCTATGAAATTCTATTTTAGCGGAAATTTAAATCAATAAGAATTTAATTTTTGTTTTTCTTTCGTTTTTTTTTTAGAAATCTTGAATTGAACTTTTTTATTTTAAAATGTCTTGATTTTTATGTCTGGAAAATTAAGTGAGAAAAAAAGTGTTTTTTTAAATAGAAGACACATTTTTTGTTACTCTTCAAGTGTCTGGATTTTCTTTATTGAAATATTTTCGAGTCTGTGAAAAATTGAAAAGGTTAAAAAATTAAAATTTATTTATTTATTTATTTTATTTTTTTGGCAAATTTTATCTATTCATTCTAGAAATTTTCTGATATGTGACGTTAGAATCTGATTTCATCTGTAAGCACACATTATTTTTTTTATTATTTGCCTCTGGCCCTTTCTAGTTTGACAGTTTTTAAAATTTCATAGAATGCAAAGTGAAAAAAAAAAATTATTTCATATAAAATGTTTACTTTAAAAACACACTGCATGGCATGTAATATATTAAGTTCGTGAACGTATAGCTATAGATCGCTGAATAACTTACTATGGGTATATCATGAATTTTGATATTCAACTTGCAATCAAATTTTTATATACATACATACATATAACACATATTCGCGATTATACACATATGTAGATACATACATACATAATATGCAACATATAAAATTCAAATCCTATAACTAATTTAACATTCAGAAAAAAAAAAATTTTTTTTTAGATAAAGGTTTTAGGATTTCAACCTAATATTACCCAAAATTGGCTTTGTAGAGATGTGAACGTTTTATGCATGACAAAATTTTAGTTACCTTGGTACAACATACATGCATAACATACATATATTGTCCTAATTTGATATTGTATGTATTTTACACGTATGAGTACAGATATACATATATCATTGAACCTTTTTTATATATAATATGTATGTACATATTATGTAGTATGTACCAATAATATATAAATTTTTATGTATGGTAAAAATGGTTCAGGACAATACCGCATCTCCGCAAAATTGTGCATTTGGTTAACAAAACTATATCGCGTTTGATATGCATTAAATTTTTTTTGAATATAAACGACATAACAATAATAATAATTTTATATTCAGTAGAGAATTTTTATGAATGTTATTTCGTTATTTTTTGTCTTTCCATTAAAATTTAAAATATGCAAAAAATGTATGACAAAAATAAAAAAAAAAAACTTTATACATTAAATGGAATTTTTGATAATAGAAATAAAAAAGAAAGAAATTTCATAAATAAATGTACATACATACATATATCCATGTATGTATTTTTTATTAGCAAAAACAAAAAGTTTTTTTTTTTGGTAGCCTTCATATTTTTTTTTATTTAGTATTCGTTCGAATAAATTAATTTATCAACATATAAAATAGAGATAAATTGTATGGGTCAGTTGACATTGAAAATTTTTCCGATAAAAATTTAATTATTGGAATATATTTTAGTTTTTTTTTTTTTTTGTTTGTTTAAAATATCAAATGCACTTTGTTTCAAAAAGTGATAATTAATTTTAAAAAAGGGAATTTACATAGCTTATATTAGAATTAAAATAGTGGAGAATTTATAAGAATTCAGTTTTTTTCAGTAATTTTTTGTCTTTTTCATTTTAACACTTTTTAAATCTTATAAAAATAGAAAAAAAAAGTTATTTTCCTCTTTTTATCGATTTTCCAAAAGCTCTTCATCAACTAAAGTACTTACATATACACTCAAGAAGAAAACAAATCAAAACAAAAAATGATTGTACAAATTCAAAACAGGGATTTTAACATTAAATCAAAATCAAATCATACACTCTCAATTTAAAATTATTTATTGAATTGATGTGTATAGTATTAAAAGTAGTAAATACAAAAAAAAAAGGATATATTATAAATATAGAATAACAAAAAAGCAACCATAACAAAATGATTTATTCAAATCCCTTTTTTTTTCTTCTCATAATATACTTGGATAAGATTTTAACATACCAATAAGATAAAATTGCCAAAAAAATTTCAAATAATATTCAAATGTGTAATATATGTACATCTTCAATTTCAATTTATGTATTTTCCTTTTATTTATTTTGTTTTTTTTTTGCACTTTTTTGCTCATCTATTTTTCTATTCTACACATATGTACATACATACATACATACTCGTACACACTAAATGTTAAATATATCGTTCTAATTCTTCATTTTATTACCATAAATTTTCGGATAATCTTTTTATCATAATTTTACATAAAGCATGTAAATATTCTCTTTTCTTCTTGTTTGTTTGTTTGATTGTTTTTTTTTTTCTTCTTATTTATATTTTTATTTGTTGATGTTTTTCACAAAATTGTTATCAAATTAATAATTAGATTAAATTGAAAAGTATTTTATGAATGTTTAGTATAGAAGAATTTTATTTAGAAATTAGAATTTAATGATTTAATTTTGTTAATTTTTTTCATTTTCGATGACATTTATGCGGTAATTAAATTGTACAAATGTGACGTTAAAGCTAATTTAAATAATAAATTCGACAAGAAAACAAAAAAAAAAGAAAAAAAAAAAAGAAGAAATAATGTTTTTGATAATTAGTGAATTTCAACTGATTAATCAGGCATGCACAGAAGTAAGTAGGTACTTTGATTATTTTAACGTGAAATTTTAATTAACTTACTCATCAAATTTATAATTTTCTCAAAATTTTCATTTATTTTCTTTCTTTTGATAAAAAAAAAAAGTTGACAAGAACAATTTGAAATTGGTACTTCGGAATATATGTACATACGTACATACATATATACTGGACATTTGAAATATATAAAACAAGGAAATCAAAGAAAGAAAAAGTTCAATATATACTTTTATAAGGAAACAAAAAGATTTTCCACAAAGCAAATTAGAAAAGTTTTTAAACAATTATTAAACTTATTAAATGACTTTTCTGAAGATTTTTGTTTTCTTTTTTTTTCCATATTTCAGAAACTCAAAAAGTATAGGTACTTTCTTATAAACGAAAACTATTTAAATATATTATAAAAGGGATTATTTCTTACTTTTTAAAAGCATACATTTATAGAAATTCAAACTTTAATTTTTTTAAGTCTGTGATTGGTTTTTAAATTGTTTGTCTACTTTGCAAAGACTTTGTATTAAATTACAATATTATCGCTTTTTCCGGTTAATTTATATAGACACAACGGAACACATAATAATTAATTTTTTTGTTGTTGTCGTTGCAAAAATAAAATACTTAATAAAATAATTGAACTTTGTTGTTCAAAATGATGACATGCCAACAAACTAATGAGTGATTTACGCAAGTGATCTAATATGTGCGTTATCTTCTTGAGTTAATTACCAATTTTTAAACTGGAAAAAGCTGCTTTATCTCTTTTGTCATTTTTCTTTATTATTTTATTATAAATAATTTTTTTTTTTCGTATGCAGATACATTATAATTTCTACCCTCTTTCTTAGCGAATGTTTTAGATTTTTATTAAACGTAAAAAAAAAATAACATAAAAACTCTTGTAAAAGTCTACTTAAACAAATTTTATATGCATTGCACACAAAGAGTGTGTATCAAATCAACACTCCCTATTATGTACATACATATATATCGTTATGAAACTTTTTACATGTTTGTTTTCCTTTTTTTTTTAAACATAACTTCATCTTAAAAAATAAATGAATTGAATCTATTTTTGCATATTAATTGTTCCCCAGTGAATTTTCAACATTTTATTAAAGATCTTTGTGATACATGCGAACCCAATATTAGTTTTGTTGTATTTTTAATTGCGTTTTTTGTTTTTTTTTGCTTTTATGTATACTTTTTCTTATTTCTAGGAATAATGTGGCATTTGTCATATTTTATGCAAACGGTACAGAGAGTGTCATTTCATTTTATTTGAAAAGTTTGGTGGCACCCTCATATTCATCTTAAGAAATAAGACATTTTTTTGAAATTTACAGAAAGTTTTCCATTAAAAGAAAGAAAAATGAAAAAACATAAAATGAAAATAAAAACAAAATCTTAATTAAATGTTAAAAGAAGTATGAAAATGAGTCGCGTGCATGCTGTTCTTGTTAAAAGATACAAAAATCTTTTTACACAGGAAAAAGAAGTTTGCTACCAATTTGAATTTTTTTTTTCTGTTTTAGTATCGCGATACTTGTACCAAATTGATATATGAAATGTATCTCAAAGTAAAATGATACAGAATGACTTTTTTCTTTTTATTTTTTTGTGTTCGTATTTAATTTGAGCACGCAAAACTTAGATAGATAATATCTTGTTGTTTTTTTTTTGTTTTTTTAGTATAGAATGGATAAATGCATCATTAAAAAGTTTCCACGATGCATTAAGATATAAACTAAATATACATAAATATGTACTATATAGAAGATTTTATAAGTCCCTACTGTAGTTTCAAAAAATTATTTTAATGTTCTTTTTTTTTTGTATTGTTTTCTTTGATTTCAAAGATAAAACTTTGTGTACCCTTTAGGTGTGATAAACAGTCTGTCCATTATTAAATTCTCCCGCTGTGCAAACATAGTGAGTTAATTAGTTAGAAAACATTTTTTTTTTTGCTCTCTATTTTTTGGAAATTGAAAAATTTAAATATTTTAAAGTTTCGTTAGATTTAAAGAAAAAAAACATGAATAAAAAAATTATGATAATTTAAAAAAATGAAGATGTTCTATATAAGAATTCAGTTTTTGTAGATTTTATGATGACAAAACTTTATCTAATTTCTAAAAAAAAATTGGAGGATAAAAAATCTCAAAAATTATTTCATCATAAGATATTTTTATTTATTCTTCTCATTATAAAAACGCAAAGGTATAGTTTATGTAATAAATTTTGATTGTCTGATCCGAGACCTTAAAGTTTATATAATATATGTTTATTGCTTGTTTTTGTTTATGATGATAATTAAATTTGTTTTAAAGTGAGGGAGAAAAAATAATTAAAATTATGAAAATTCATTTCATTAATATTTGAAAATAATAAAAATCAAAAATCAATCATCAAAATGATGGTAAAAAATTCATATTGAAGTCATAAATAAAAAAAAATTGTACAAGAACATACCATTGTTATTGAATTCATTTAAAATTCAATTTAGTTTGGTTTATCGATCGATTCTAGTATGTAATTGTAATATAAGGCCACATAGATATAGTTATAGATACATATAGGTATGTAATATGTATATATACAATGTTCGACATTACTGTAAAAAAGGAAAATGATAACCATGAAGGTTATTCTTTTAAAGTAGATATTTTATCTGATTTTGATTTTAAATTTTAAAAAAGATATACAGAAAAAAGTAATAAAAAATATATCTTTTCATGGTTCATTTGTAATTCGAAAAATTTGAAAATGATAACTTTAAAATCAACAAATAACTATAACTAAATCATATCTATAACATACGTAAAAAATAACAGAAAGGTGAAAGCATAACAAACAACGGCAATAAATTTTTGATTGTACATCTTCATAGTACAAAAAAAAAAAAAAAAACAGGTAAAATAAATGTTTTTATCTCACCTGTCTTCTTAATCAAACATAATTAATTTGAATTTTCTCTTCTTTGTGAGCTGAATCTCTTTAAACTTTTGTTTTCTTTTGATTTTTTTCTCTTTCAAGAAAATTTTAAAATTGAGAATTTCCTGAACTCTGAACTTCATCAGATTGATAAAGTCTTTAATTGAGTTAATAATAAAAGAATCTTAGAGGTTTTAAATAAATGTATCTATTCAATCGATACATCGATTTGGCTTTTTAGTCTTGTGAGCCCCTTGAGAATCATTGCGCATTTTGTCAGCAATACTGGAAAATCATATTAAAGGGGAATAATTCAGCTTTAGTTATACGCTCTACATATTCCTAGCCTTACCAGTTACCTATACATTTATAGATGTTATAATTTCTTAAAATCAAATCACGAAGAATTTTATTTTATAGAAATATATACATCTCACCCAGATACATCTTCGGGCACGCGCAGCATTAACGAACCCAATCCGAATATCTTTTCAACTTTTGGTGAGATTTTTATTTATGATTTTTTTTTTCTGTATTCAAAAAATTTTCTCATGAAGATAATTCGAGAAAAAACAAGAAAAGAGACTAAAAACAAAGAAAATACAAGAAGTTGCTGACAAAGAGATTATTTTCACAGGAAATAACGTTGTTTTGATGGTATTTTGAGTTTAAGTGTTGAATTGAATCTGAATCTTTTCCTTCTTTGGATTATGCCTTCAGCACAACATGCATAAAATGATATGACTCGTTATAGATTTTTTAAGTCAGCTTTAAAAGTGATCGTTGTGGTAGGGATACTTTAAAGTACAAGAATGAAGAACATTAACAACGGTGCTGTGCTGGTGGTTTTAAAAATCACCAGCACCACTGGTCTTCCCCCTAACAGAAATGTTGCTTGTAATTTTCTCAGCTGATTAATCACATAGTATAGTATCTTGTATCTTCAACCCTCCTTAATAAAATTAATATTGTTTTAAGTTTTTTGTAGTTTATTTTATTGCTGAAACTCCAAATTCAAAAAGAGTTTATTTAATATTTCTGGTAGTTTTATTCGATATTTAAGGTTTGAAACTTTGCTTATACAACAAAAACAAAACAGTAAAAACGAACAAAAAGCAAAATTTTATAAGTATGTAAGCAAGAAAACATGTGAAAAATATTGTTTGTGTGTTTTATTTTGAAACCACCAGCAAAGTGTATGTTTATCAAAATATATTTTAGTTAGTATCAACCAGAAAGTGGTTCGTGTTAAAACGTTTAAAGAGTGTATTTTTATACAAATGTTATCGCATTTTGTATAAATGAAAACATATTTTCATATTTTAATCACGTTCGTTAAATAGCATTTGTACTTGTTTTTTTATATTTTTATTATTATTTTTTTCGAAATTTATTTTTCATATATCTTCCTACACATAATTTTGATTAAAAACGTATGTAATTTGTGTAAGAACTGTAAACACACCTTTTTCTTGAATTTAAAAAAAAAAAAAAAAAAGAAATAAAAAATTAACCATCATTTTTCATTATTCGTAATTTAATAAAATTACCGTGGAAATTTGTCTTAATAAACAAAAACAAAAAACGTTCGTTGTTTTATTGTATGTACATATTTTCATTTCTGTGGAAAATGTTTGTGTTGTTTATTTTTTTGAGGACAAAATAACTGTCAAGTGTCAGTGCTTTCTCTTGATGACAATCTTATGTATAGTGAAGAATTTTTATGTTATTATTTTTGTTATCTGATAAATTAATAATTCATATATTTACGTGTATGTATGTGAAATAAAAATAAAACAATATTGTACTAAAATAGTTAAAGGTGAATTTTAACGTATGTATATACAATTTTGAAAAAAAAAACAGACAACGCGGTTGTAAAACGAAAGAGCGCATGTAATTATAAAATTATATTTTTGTTTTGTTTTTATTTTTTATTTTAAATCTAGTTTTATTTTTGTACAAGATTTTGTGCTTTTTATATAAATAAAATTAATGAGACAAAAATACGTTTTTTAATATAACAAAAAAAAAAAAAAAATACACCCGTATATCCTGTTTAAATATGTCTCATAAGATATTATATAGTACGTAGAGAAAAAGGATAAACATACATATTTGAAGAAAAAATAAAGAATTCTATGAAAGAAGAAGAAATAGTGAGTATCGTGTATCTACTATAAGTATATATATTTACGTGAGTGATATGATGAATGAAATGATAAATTTGTGAATGAAATACATCATTATCGTTAACAGATTTTGAAAATATCTACAACAAGAAAGAAGGAAAAAAAACAACGTAAGGGTGCGATGGTTTATTTACATTAAAAGTTGTACTATACATGCATTACATGTATAACACGGTATATTGTGAAATTTATATATGATATATTCATACATTTTTAAAATTATTGTATTATTTAAAAAGTGAATATAATTTTATTTTATATGACATGTCAAGAGAAAACGAATATTTCTGTTGTGTTTTTACCCGCTCCTTTTTCAATTGACACCAAAACCAAATAAATAACAAGAAAAAAAATATACATACCTACATAAATAATATCAAAATACCTATATCATGACAAAATGAAAAATAAAAACGAAAGAAATAACGAAATTACAAAATAAAAAAAAAAAAATAAAAAAAAAATACAGTACCGAAGAATAGAAAAGATTGAGTGCAGTCTGTGTAATTAAATTAAAGTGACATTCGTGGGAAAACATTCAAGTGAAACTGAAAAAAAAAATATAAAAAATATAATAACAGCAAAATAAAATAAATTTTCTCATTCTTTTTTTTTTTGTGTGTTTATATTTATTTTTACATTTTATTTTATTTAAATTATTTTTAAAATAAATTTCACAATATTATTTCAAACAAAAATTTTCCAGTATTGTTTTGTGAAGAGAACGAAATTTATATATACGAAAACGACGAACGTAAATATTTTAAATTTCATTTTGTGTGTGTGTGTGTGTGCGTTTTTTTTTTTTAAGTAAAAATCTTGAAAGGTTCAACTTTAGACGACAAATTATTATTATTGTTTTAAAGTTTAAATATAAATGTCAAGGATCTGATCCTTTTACGTTATTTAAAAGAAATAGTATAAAAGGTATTGGATATAACCGGTTAAATTTCATTAAAATTTCAAAATATAAAAAGAAAAGAAAAGGACTTTTATGTTTTGTTTATTTTTTATAATGTTTTATTGAATGACATTAAATGTCGAATAGAACCTTTTTTGGGATTTATAAGTTTCGATTTTACAAAAGGATTACAATTATAAATGTAACAATTTAAAGGTAAGTACATATTTATATTATTTTTTATACAATGTGTTGCGTGTTTGAAATTTTAATTGAATTTATTATCTTTGTGTGTGTGTGTGTTTTATTTTAAATGCTATGTGTTTTAATTGTACGTTAAAAAAACAAAAAAATTAATTACATTATATAAAAAATGAGAAGAAAAAAAAACACACAAAAAAGTGTGCAAAATTGGTTTATTAAGTATTCCGCATTCGATTTAAATGTTCTAAAAATACTGTTTAATCGTTCATTATTTGTATTTGTATTTTATACACCACCCTCAATAAAAATCAATAATTTAATTGTTTTTATTTTATTTATTTCTAAACCCAAGGGAAGATAATTAAAAATCAATACCTAATAATATAAGGTTTTTGTACTTTTATGTATACAAATGTAGTACATTGCGTCCGCAGGTATTAGATAATATACATACATATTATGTACGTTAAAGAAGAAAAAAACAATTATGTACATACGATACGGATTTGAAATATATTATATACATAATATGTATGTTTTTGTTCTAACACTATAAAGTCATATTGCATATGGGGTAGGTATTTATGGTAAAACATTACCTATTTTTGAAAAATTGAACAACAGATGTTTGTAATTGTTTTAAGTATTTCAAGAGGGGAGGACATTAAGTGATTAAATTACCAAAATACTCAAAATTTTTAAGTATTAAATTAATTTTCCTTAAACACATCATTTACATGAAATTAAATTTATCCAACATCCAACCCAACAGCAATGAAATAGAATGTGACTAATTCAATTTCAGTAAAGTCTTTCAAAGAAATTAATTAAAATTCAAAAGTCGTGAATAAATATACATTTTGCATGCAAGGATTTCATTTACCACAAATACTTAGAAAATGTATAATACATACATATTTACATACATACATGTATGTATGTATATAAATTTTCAAAAGTAAACACATGGCTTAATAGAATTAACGAATCAGCGATTGATTCTATTTTTAGTATTACTTTCACGATTAATGCATTTCATCAAGAAAAAAAAAATCCAAAAAATAAAATATTGTTCCAATTGCACAACAACATTAAAGTATATAATCCACAGATTTTGTGTATATATGTATATACATATTCCTTCTTTACAACAATAATCACAAGATCATCACAAATATACAAAATGTCTGTTTTTTTTTATTTTATTTTACTTTCTTTTAGATACGAATTTGTATCTGTTGTACTTACTTTTAAATTCATCTCGGTATTATCAAGAGTAGGATAATGTAATGTATGCAATATGCAACTCCTCCTAGATTATATGAAAAGTGCTTTTGTTGAATTGAAAATTTATATTCTGTTACATTTATTCATTCACACATACATACACTATACACATACATATACATAGATATGAATAGAATAAAATAGAACTGATTTAGTGCATTGGGGGATGTCTGGTCTATTTTTACATGCCATACTCATGTAAATACTATATAAATATTTTCTGTGGAAATTCAAAAAAGATAGGGTTATAGATTATTTCATTTTCTTCGTGTTATCATTTCTTCTTGTATTCAAGAAAAAAAAATTAATGTGTCTGTTTTTTCTTATTGCTTTATTTTTCTAGTGAAAAAGTAAAATGAAAATTTATAATAGGAAGATGCAAAGGGATACAAAACAGAATTTATGAAGTACTTATTAAAAGTAATGATCGAGTTATCTGAGCTTACATATAGAGAACTAATTTTTGTTTTTTGATTCATGCTCACACAAGATTTCCAAATACATAGTAAATTTAAACCACGATAACACATAAGAAAATTAGGTAAAAAAAAACATTCTTTCCTTTTCAAGTTTCGTCTTTTTTTTTTCCCCCCAAAATAATTCGTAAAATTTCAAAGCATACAAAATATTCTTTTTCTTCATAATTAATTGTTTGGTTTTTCTTCTATATTTTGCACCCCTAGGAGTTTAATTTCCTTAAATTGTAAATTTTTCTTAGTTTCCATAGAATTTATGCTCATAAAATTTGTAACTAAAATTCTTAGGATATTAGTAATATTTATATATTTTTTTTAAGTTTTTACTTTTTGCGACTGTAGTAAAATAAATAATACTGTTCAGAAAATTGATGCGGTTACCTGAAATTATCTGATTGGAAAAAAAACATACTCGTAAATTTATAATTATTTTCACAAATTATATACACATTGAGGTTTTTGAAGGAGCATTCTTAAGCGGGATACGACAAAAAAAAAAGAAAGGTTCTCATGATCAAATTTCAAAAATATATTTTCAATGTATCATAGAAATAATTTACCTAGAATACATAAGTATACCACCAATTTGTAAACATGATTCATTTGAAAATGAAATTTGTTTAAGAGATTTTTTTTTTCCAACAGTTCCATTGGAACACACAATTTTATAATTTCAAGTTTTTTTCGATAAAAATTAACATTATATTGAAATTTACACATTATTTAATGTTCATATCATATTTCATTATATTTATTTATAATTTAAACAAACAGGATTTATTTAATGTAAAATACTCGTATAATCAAAAAATTATTCCACTTAATTTATAAAATATTAAATTAAAAAAAACCTACGATATATAAATTTAATATATGCGAAAATGAACAATAAAATAAAATATTACTAAATTTTGCAAATTTTATTTTTTAATTTATTTCGTGTTATGATGATGATGATAATCGAGGTAAAAATATTCAAAAAAAAATTTTTTAGCTAATATTTAAAAAAAAAGCCACAAAATCTAAATAAAATGTTTCAATTTACATGTCTAATCATTTAAAAAAGAATAAATATATTCAAGGAGACTGAAAAAGATATGTACATATGTATATGTTTTTCGACATAGGTTTGTCTAATTTTTTTTTCTTTTGATTTCTATTTTATTTTTTTCGTTTATTTTTATATGATTGAATTGGATTATGATTGATATATGTATAATAGTTGCAAATTGATATGAGATCAGCAGGGGTCCATCTTGCCAAAAATAATTATTATATTTTTTTTAAAAAAATTTCCGTACTCCGATATGGTGATGGTCAATACACCACAAAATATACTGACTTAGATCAACTTTGGCACTGTCATTTGTTCCACTACTACTTTTTTTTTAATCTAATTTTTTTATGTTAATTTTTTTTTTTATTAAACACATTTAAAAACTAAATAAAATGTTTAAGCTTTAATTATGAAAACAATTTTCCAAAAAAAGATAAAAAAATATATTATAAATTTATTTTTTACGTGCAAAATAGATTTAAACGACACGCATAAATAAATAAATTTTTTTTTTTTTTTTGGGTCTACAATCTTTAATGCGTACAAAATCGTAAATTTATTTGATATCATTTTTTATTAAAAAAATTTGTAAATGGTAATTTATTGTAAACATAGAACAAAAATTACAAACATTTTCCAAATATGTATGTAACTAAAAAAAAAAGTGGAAAGAAATTCCTAAAAAAAAAAAATATAAATAAACATTTAACGATAAAATATGGAATTAAAAAAATAACCGACTTTTTTAAAATTTATAACACATATTAAATTCATATATGAGATTTTTATTTGATAATTTAATTTAAACAATTTCTACATTAGCAAAATTTCTAAAAAAAAAAAAAAAAACATGGTGAAAACACATAAAAAATCTGTTATCGTATTTTATTCCTTTTTTTTTTTTTTTTTGAAAATTGAAATTATTTTTTTTCCAATATATTTTTTTTTTTCAAAGAGAAATAAAAAAAATGGCATGAATTTAATTAAAATCGAACTTTATGAATTATGTAAGTTTTTTTTTTTTGCCTTTTTTTTCTTTTAACAGAATATATTCCTTTGTCCTTATGAAATTATTAAATTCCAAAATAATCTTAAAAACTATTTCTCGTTACATACTTTTAATATTTTATATATAAGTAGTTTAGTATGTTTTTATAAGTATGTATATGTGTTCTTTTGTTTAATATAATATATTTTTGACATACATAGACTATGCAGCAGTTATTTATACATACATGTATAGTGGCAGTATAGTAATAGGATTATAATTCCCATTTCAATAGTTGAAAATCCCATTGCAAACGTAAAAAGGAACCAATGGAGTAATCATGAAAATTTAATAAAATTTAATGAACTGTGAACTTAATTAATTGCAATTGCCCAGTCATGCGTCCAATTAAAAGGTCTTTTATATGTTATATGTCTCTTTATAATTTTGTTCTATTTATATGTATGTATATGTATTTTCGAAAATTTTTAGTTTTGTATAATATTATACATAAAATGATTTTTGTGTTGTATGTAAAACTTAATTTGTTCATTTTATATTGGAATTTTGTAAGACTAAAAGCAACGCAACTTAAAATAAAGAACTAAAAGGATATATTGACAACCTAAAGAATTATAGTATAGTATAGTAGTTGTTTTTTTGTTATATTTTTGTTTTGCTGAAAATATTAAATGCGATGTTTAAAACATTCTTGTGCAAAAATGAATATTTCAATTTTATGTATTTTATTGAAATGTTCAAGAATATGACAGCTTTTCTGAATTTTAATTGAGTTGTAAAGAATAAAATAATGATGAAAGCAAGTTCAATAAAATTAAATTACATTTAAAATTGCTCCATATTTTTGAACTAAAAACAGTAAATGATATACATAAGTGGCACTATATGTAGTCCTCATAAAAAATGAACAGAACAAATTTTAAATACGAACTAAAATTTCACTCATTTTTATGAGAAAAAAAAAGGATAACTTTATTTTAAATTTATCAAATATCGAAAATTTTGTATCTTTTTAACCTTTTTTTTTGTTTATTAAAAAAACAACATCCCCTCCACCGTTTTTATTTTCTCCAAAATAATTATAAAAATACAACATTAATTGAATAGAGAATCTTTAAAATTTTCCAATTTTTTAAAATGCTAGTTTCCAACCATAAAAAATGGAAAAAAAAGTATTCTAATTCAATTTTTTTTGTTACGCCAATGTGATTTACAATCATAAAATATGCAATATGTGTTCTGTTATGGAAACAGCAACACCAAAAAAATAAAAAGTGTATATTTTTATTATATTTACACTTTTCATCAATTTTCATGTTGTGCTCTTATGAAAGCATCTAAAATTTCAAATAAAAAAATATGTATTTATGTAAAGAGGTATATGTGTACAATATAAAAAAAACTTTATCAAAACTCTGCCGATAATTACAATATGTTCAAAGTTAATGGTATTTGCTGCTAGGACATAATCTATTTACTCACAATATATGTATGTATATATTTTTTTTTACAACCAACGATGGATAATAGGGATAAAAACTTTGCCAAAAGCAATTAAAATCGATAATTCTCTACACCATACAGCTAAAAAAAAGCTTAGTAAAAAAAATATTATTAATAAAAATTTAAGGAAAAAAAAATTTCCCTCTTTTTTACCGTTAACAAATTTAATATTGAAAAAAAAAAATTGTTAAGTACTTTTAGATAGATAGTAACTGTACTGTATCGATTAATTAATTGAAGCACGCTAGATTGGCGAATTGCGATGTATTAATGCAATTATTATTGAAAAATTTACAAAAAAAAAATAATAATAATAAAATTTAAGCAAAATTTTTCGTATATAATTTCATTAACGAAACCATAAGGCAATCGAATTTATTGTACAAACAGAAAAAAAAAGGATATGTAATATTCCAATAAAAAAATTATTAAGGTTCTGATTTAAAAAAAAGAACAAAATTATTTATTGAACTTGTTGAAGTTGAAGATCGTAATTCAAATTTTATTAGCATTATTAAAAATCTTAAACAAAAATAATTTTGAATATATTTTTTTTTGTGCTCCTTTTGGAAAAAAAAAATTAGATTTTGTAAATCACTTTCAATTATGTGATTTTATGATGGAATTATATAGTTTTTTATGAATTTGATAATTTAATGATATTTTGAAAAAATATTTTGAAATCGTTTAAAGTTATGTTTTTACATGTTTTAAGCTAATAAATTAAATTTTTTTTCAAACAACACATTCTTAACAATAAAATATATTAAAAATTTTTCAAGAAAGTAAAATTTACTTTAATCACAAACATATAAGCAGTTTGATCATGGTACATACTGATTGTGGTACATATGTACATATAACACACACGTTATATTCATCTTGTCAAAATCTATCAAAACAATAAACTCGAAAAAAATAAAAAAACTGAAAAATAGAAAAAAAAGATTCATCTATTTTTAATTTAATTTTTATGATAATCCAAACTAACGATTCCCATCTATATAATAATCTTATTGTTTTTTTCATCTCTCATACATATAATCGATTATTATCATTGTATCGAGGTCTAAGCATCACATCACACACATTGTATCTGTATCTATGTCGTTTTTATTGTAAATTTTATATATGTATCTTTACATATGTAACTAATATTAGATTTTTAAACATGAGTATGTAGATTTTTTTTTTCTGAATTTTTATTGATGAGAAATAAAACTCTTTCCTCTTTTCAATATTATTTTTCAGTGTTTTTTTTAATAGTTTTTTCTATCCACAGTTGCGTAACTTCCTTGAGAATATATTCATTTTAAAAAGCCAGATGGAATATTATAATAAGTATCTTTGGAAAAGGAAAAATAAATTTCAGACAGTATACATTATTATGTACGTATGAGAGACATTCTTCAGATTTTATTTTTTTCTTCTTTTTTTTTTTGTTGAAATTATCTGCGGGCTCTTACAAATACGATAAGATAAAAAGTATGTATGATAAAAACGAAAAAAAAGAAGAAGGAATTAAATACTTCTATCTAGATATCATTAAAAAAAGGAAGGAATTTTTTTTTAGAGGATAATAAAGATACTGTTGATGATGATAATGATGATGAAATCTATTTTCTTGTGACAACTTCAAGAATTATTTTAATGAATTAGGCCCTCCCAGAGTTATACTCATTTTATAAAATGAAACAATTTAAATCGCATTCATATAAATGGTTTCTCGAACAATAAAAAAAAAGGGTAGTAGCAAAGTAGCATCAAAATTAATGAAAATAAAAACAAATTAACAAAAAATGTTATGATTTCTTTTTTAAAAGTAGAGAAAAATAAAAATTAAAACTCTTTACATTTCAGACAATTTAAATGATCTTCTAATCCGATTAGTATACAATTTTTTATTTTATTTTTTTTTTTTTCAAATTTATATACTCATTTAGGATATAAAAAGGATGACTTTTTAAATTAATTGGTGTTAATAAAGGTACAGATTTTATTTTTCAAAATTTTTCATTTAAAAACAATTTGATTTAGATCAACAAAACGTATTTATATCATTTGGATTAAAATTTGTTATTCAATGACAAAGACATTTGAAAAAAAAAAAAATGGAGTTTTTGTTATCCTCTTAAATTTTTGTTCTATTTAATTAACTTATTTCTAAAATGTGTTTTTGTTTTTGTTTCTCTATTTTTCATAGAAAAAATGGGTTAAAATGAAATAATAAAAAATTAATGTTTTTTATCTAAATCCTTCATTTTTTTTCACCTCTTTTTGTGTTTTTCATTTTTCTTTTTATTTAATAATGAGCATAATTATATTTATAATAGTATGAAAAAAAAAAATCAATCAGCTTTGATAGTACAAAAACAAAAAGATATCGATAGAAAAAACAATACGTATCCTATTTTTGCATATATAAAAACCTGTTCCAAAGATACAACTAAAAACAAAACATTCAACGTTTTTTTTCTGTTATTTATTTTTTTCATAGTTAAATTTATATCGGAAAAAGAATTTTTTTTTTATAACAACGTGACTTTAAATTTTAATCAAAATATAATTCTATAGAAAATATTATATTTTATTGGTGGACAACACAACACACACACACGTGAGTCGATTTCCTTATAAATTGTGAAGTGTATATTAATATGAAAACAGAAAAAAACAATTTATGTATGTAAAGTTATACGTTCGTATTCAAATATTGTATTTTTTTAAATTTTTTATGTGTACTAACGCGAAGAGCACGCTATAAAATATTAATATGTTTTAAATGTTTATTAATAAAACATTGTGTATTGTATAGGTTAGATTTTTTAAACGTACCTATCTTTATTTGTTCATTTTTCTCTTCTTATGATTTACCATTCAATTTTTTTTAATATTTTTATTTATTTATTTATATAATTTTTAAGAAATTTATAAAATTACCTTTTTATAATGCATACCATACACCATTGAAGGTATTGTGAAGAAAAAATTATACTGAAATGTCATATTTAATATTATTTTTTATTAATTTTATTTGTTTTTTTGTTTTTTGTTTTTTTTTTTTGAAGAGCTACTGGAATTTTTTTTTATTATTCTCTACCGTTGATAAACCATGATTTTTGTATTAAATTATGAGAGTATATACTCGTATGTCATAAATTTATCAATATATATAAAATTCGTGACTTTATTTTTTTTTATTTCTTGAAAAAAAGAAGCCTAATGAAATAAATCAATAAAATTAAATCCATTGCAGCTACATATATGACAGATATTTATCATCATCAAAGGGTTGATATTTAAAATTATGATTATTTATTATTATTATTTTTTTAAAATTTTGTTCGACAGGTCCTTACATATGTATAATAAGTTGTTGAACAGAAAAATGCAACCAGAAAATTAATTAGACCGGCCTAAAACTTAAAAAACAAATATACATATTTTATTTTTGGTATCTTTTGAAAATTCTTTAAAAATTTTTTTATACAATAGTTTGTCAACAATATTTCAATTTTTTTACTATGTAGACGAAACTGTAAAATTTGATTAATGTCTAAGAAAAGAAAAAAACACAAAAATTAATAGAAAAATAAATTCCAATTAGTTTGTAATAACATCCTTGTAAATTATGTGTTTATATTTTCAATCTGACTCCATAATAATATATGATAAATTATTTCAACTTGAAGATCAGCTTCATTTATTTCATCAAGATAATTCACTTTTTTACAGGTTATTTATGAGATCAAAAATTTATAAAAAAAAAATCCACATTAATTTTTTTCTCTCTATAGTCTAATAGTATAATGTCGACATAATTACATTTGTTACGTATTTCATGCAATTACAAAATAATGTAATATAATGTTAGCTTTTTTTTTTTCTTCTGGTAGGTAAATCAAAATCGTTTAATCAATCAAATATTTTACTTGAAGCAAAATTATCTATGAAAGACTATAAAGGTAGCAATTTTGTTTCATAATCTATAATTTTTTAATAGCCTCAATCAAATTTAAAACAAAACAAAAAAAAAAATAATAAAGTTGAAATGTATACAATAGTACTGTGCGGGCAAGTATAAAAAGTGATGACATTTTATAGTTATAATTTGGTCTTCAAATTAAATGAGAAAAGAAAAAAAAAACACATGGAAAAAACGATCTTTGTGTGTGTTTTTTTTTTCTTTTTACTTTCAAATAAAATTCCCTATAAATTACATGTGTAAACACAAAAAATATATGTACATACAACATATGATGCCCAGCCACCCATGAAATGGCAGTTATAAAATGAAAGAAAGAAATGTGAAATTAAGAACATAAATACGTTTAAAAAAAAATAAAATCAACAAAAATGTATTTTCGTTGAAACGGAAATAGAAAGTCTTTAAAAATTTTCAAAGAAATCTAACTAATTATATTTGTGGGTTTTTTTTTTCTCATAATTTTGGTCTCTTTTTATTGTTTTGTGGTTTTGAAACCCTGCTGATTATAAAATTACCGGTATTAATGTTTTGAAAAAAAAAAATCGTTTTTATGTGCTTTTAATCTTTAATCGTTATTTATTTATTATTTTTTTTTTTTCTTCTTTTTTTTGCTAGTAAATTCGAATGACAATTTTCAAATTCAATGAGTATTTTTTTTTTATAAAGTGAAAATCACAGAGGAAAACAAATTTTCAACTAATAAAAGGTTTTTGCACTCTCAAATTAATAAAAAAAATTGTTTTGCAGTATTTATATTGAAACAATTGAAAATGGCAATAATACACAATTTTGGATTGTGTAAATTATTTTTTAAATGAATATTCTATATTAATTTTTATTCAATAATAATAATTATTGTTTAAAATTGAATTATATCATTAAAAGTTGATTATAAAATATTATGCATAACCCAAAAGTGTTTCAATAATAAATTATAACAGCTTTAAAGAAAATAATCTAATTATGAATTAAAATTGAATAAACATACTGACAGCAAAAAAAAAAAAAAAAGGTATTAAATAATCAAATAAATTTGAAAAATTAATTATAGAAAATTTTTGCAGTAATTTAATAATTCGTACTGCATGCACACATACATAAGTACGAACATACATGTATACATACGAGTATATGCGGGCATAATTGAAATGAATTTTTGAAATAATTATCTAAATATTCAATTTGTTTAGATAATAAAATTTTATTACTGTTGAAAAATAATAATTATTAATAAAATTTGATTATCGGAACATGTAAAGGAAGAAAATTTAAATAAAATAAAAAATATAATATGATTTAATGTTGTATTACGAAATACGATTGAAAAATTAGTAATATTACCAATTTTCAATGATTTAGGAAATATTTATTGGTAATTTTAATTATTTATGAAAATTTATTAATAGTTATTCAATTTTCATTAATTTGAAAACACATAAAGTGTAAATATGAATAATTAATAATTATAGGTAGGTATACTCAAGCTAAAATATAATTTCTGTGAAATAATAAATGTAATTAAAATAGTATGACATGGTTCTTATGATTTTATCGTAATAAACTAAAATTTAATTAAGAGCTAAAGTTTTTTTTTTTTTAAATTAAAACAAAAGCATAATAAATTTTGAAAATTACTTGAAACTGTCAAAGAAATGTAGAATATTTTCACATGTATGTATGTAGTTATGTATATAGGTACTCTCATTGTGGGTTGAACCTTGTGTTAATGTTTTTTTAGCTCGTTAGTACCAACGACAAAATATTATTTTCTTCCAAATTTTTTAATATTCTGTTTGATGAACAGCTTCGAGTAAAATCGAATGATCTAATTGTTGTTTATTTTTTTTTTTTGTTGAATTTTATTCTGAAAATCGTCATTAAAAGAAAATTTAACAGAAAAAAATCCGTATTTTTTCTTTTTATATTAAATATCGATAAGTAATTTTAAAATATATTTCTTAAAAAAATATTGCATCTTAAAATCTACAATCTCTATAATATGACGAATCAAACTTCTATATCTAATAATTATTCTGTACAAAACGACTTACACCTCTTCACAATCTTTTGCAATAACAAAATGTCAAATAATTTTTCCTATAAGTATATAATTTCTAGTTTAATTCATGATTATTTGTTATAACCATTTCACAAAATCAAAGAAGAGAAGAAAAAAAAACTTCAATTAATATAATAATCATAAATAATGTCTCAATTTGTGATGCGGAAATATTTGTTATTCTAATTTTTCAAGAATTTTAAATAATTTATGTAGCACTTTGATTATATTGACGGTAAGGTCTTATCAAAACAAACGTAATATCAGCTAAAATAAATAACAAAAATAATAATATAAAAACAAAGTATTTTAACTAAATTCTTCCGTAATATATAAAAAACTATAATAATAATAATAATAATAATAATTTTTGAAATGTGGACATATAAAAATTCCTTCAGAGTAATATGGCGAAAAACAAAGAATAAAACAGAAGAAAAAAAAATCACTGTTTTTATTTTACTTTTTATTTTTTTATTTTTCTAAAAAACAAAAAAGTTTTGAATGGGTTTTTTTCACGTAACATCAAGGTTGTTTATATTTTAATGTGCTTTGTTTTTCTTCTTCTTATTTTGTGTATAAACAAAAAACACACACACACCTTATATAAGTATAAATGTACTGAAAAAATGGAACAAAAACTTCATAAAAACTGACCGCTATTCTATTAATATTCTCAATTTTCTCACAAGAATTTATATTGTTATGAGCACACATATAAAAAAAAAACAAAATGAATATTTAAAATGAAGGAAAAGAAAAAAAAAAATACATAAATATAATGGAAAATATAAAATATTCAAGGGAATTTATGTATATTAGTTTGTTGTTGCTGTCGGCTTTTTTTTAGTTTTTTTGTAATATTAAACAACAACAAAAAAATAATTCAATAGAGTTAAAAAAACAACAAACAATAACAAACACCCACACATTATATAAACAAAAAATGAACATAATATATCAACCATTTTAATGATAATTTTTAGCAATAATAATTATTGTTGTACTCTCTTTAAAATAAAATGTGATTTCCATGTTTCAAAAGGTTTTTGTCATTTATCAAATTCTTAATTATTATTTTCTAAATCACCTTCACGTTTGAGAAGAAGAAGAAGAAAAAGTATACATTTTGAAATTTCAAAAATGAAACTGAGTTGTTTGATTTATAAAAAAACATTGAATTTTCCCCCCTTTTTTTTATTTGTCTGACAAAACAACAAAAATTAGATTAATTTTTCAGGCCTAATAATCATGGTAAAAAAAAAGCTAATGAAATTTTCATACAATTTTGTTTTTGTCTTCAAAAGTACTTAAAAACAAGAAGAAAAAGAAAATACCGAAAAAGAAAAAAAATATCTTTTAGGAGAAAAAGCCTAACAGACTGAAATCCATTTAGCAAAACGATCAATAATACTTAAATTTTAGAGACCTTTGGGTGCAATGTATCACAAATAAAATATCAACCAGATGACTTTTTTAAAAAAAAAATACATATAGGTACTATACATACACCTTCTATTATAAAATGTGTAAATTGAGGTTTTTTATTTGAACAATTTATTATTCTTAAATAAAAAGTGTTTTAAAAAAAATAAGTCTTTTGCTTTTTAGATACCTTTTGAGATTTTTTTCTTCTTTAATTTTTTATTGAGCGGTCCTCATCTACAAGATGATATTATGTGTGTGTATATACTATGTATATATACTAAAAACACGTATGTATTCACATACATACTCGTATTATCTATTTACGAAAATAATAAATGCGAATGAACAGGTAATTCTTTTATCTGTTATTTCGTATATATTTTTTGTATCTTTAAAATGACAGATAAAAAAGGAAAAAAGAAAAAGAAAAAAAGCTTTTGACTCACTTTCAAAACAACGGCATTTTTCTTTACCTGTCAAGATTATATTATTGGATGAGACACCTACGCATGATATTTTATAGCATATTTTAGCATTGCATTTTGTATAATAAAGCGCATAGGTTATACATACGTATATTATTGTTTGTATGAATATTGTATAATGTTAACTTTTAGATAAAAGATGCTGTGTTGTCATCATCAACAACAACAACATTGATTATTTTTACCTATGTACTTTTTTTTTTGATTTCGTATTTTATTTTTCTGTTTCTGTTTGAAAAACATCGTCAACAATATAACAACAAGATACTAACCTGATTTTAAAACAACTTTTTTTTATTATTATTTTTTTTTTTAGTGTTATTTGAATTTCTTTTGAAAATCTGTTAACTCTTACATGAACGTGTTGTACAAGAAGACAATTTTTATTGCTTAAAATTATTATTATTATGGATTCCAGCTGGCACCCAACACCAAATCAAGAGCTTAAATTTTAAGTTTATATTATTTATGTATTTTTGTGTTCATTCAATTCTCTTTTTTTTTTCATCTTCTTTTCTTATTGATTGAATTTTAATTTGTAACAGGTAAATCTATATTTATATTGGTGCGAGTCTCTTTTTTATTGCTATTTATTTCTATGATTATTATGTAGAAATTTGATATATGAACAACTGAATGCTGAATACTTTGTGTATAAAAATACATAAGATACATATGCTAGATTATGTATATGTACATATAAATACCAAAAAAACCTTCAAGGCCTTTTAACGAATAATAATTTAAGTTCTTAACATTTAAAAGAGTAATGAGACCTACCGAATATCTATAATATATGTAGTAGTGATATTTGGATGAACGGCTAGGCCATTCAGGTCATATTGTGTGATACCTATACCTACCTGTATATATTTTGGTATGTAACTAAAAAGTATCTTATATATTCATTTATAAAATTAAAATCTGTCACCAGATTGTTTGTTGTGCAATCTAAAAACGACATGCGGCGCCAACTTCATCTTTTTAGACTGGTTTTGAAAAGTGTTTTGATAATTATACTATAGTTTAATATATTGTAGGTATACAATGAACATACATACGTACATATACATATATGTAATAATTTTTAATGCGATTTGATTGAAGTTGGCATAAAAACTAATAACAGCAACAACAACAACAACAAAAAATGACATAAAACTATTTAATAAATAAAGAAACTTATTATAACGAGAGTTAATTTTAAGTTTCAATATAGTCGCGCGTTTTACCTTAATAAGGTAAAAACAACATTTTGTATTGAGTGTGTGAACGCATGCCAATCTTCTTATTTGTTTTTTATAAATTTTTTTTTTCCTTACTTTTTAAATAAATTGGCGACAACAAGGTTCTTATTACCATAAAAAATAATTCTTTCTGCATAAGAATGTTACCAAACGTGAAAATATTGTATATAAAAAGAAAAAAATTCACATCAAATAGGTACATCAGCATTGAGCATTTATTTATTATGATTTTGCTGGCTTAACGCCTTTTCAAAAACGACATCCTACCTGTATGTTATTCTTATTTTTCAATTGCTTTTAATGTTACTAATATACATTAATCAGTTACTACCTAGTACAATTTTTATATATGTATAATGACAATCAATGATCTCGTACGTTTTTTACATGCATATATGCGTATAGAAACATATACACTTCATTTTTTAAAGAGTTTTTCCATTTAATAACGGTTCTTTGCGTTTTCCATTAGTATACTCGTATGTATGTATTTTTCCATCTTCTTGTTCTTGTTTTCTTCAATTCTAATCATATAATGGATTTTTATCCATCTTGATATCATTTGCAAAAAAAAAAATTCCTTGAAATTCAGTTTATGTTATTTTTTTTTCTACGTATGTCAAGGTAATATCATTTAATCCCTATTATTTATGGTTGAAAAATGAAGAAAATTGAAATAAGAAGTATATAATGTTACATACATATAGTATATAGCGTAAGAATAATCATAAAAAAATATTTTAAAAATTTATAAATATTCCTTTTTCAAAGTACTTTCATATACGTCATAGAATTGTTTTTCTTCCTACCTATACATTTTTTAATTTGAAATAATAATTTATACATATTTTTTTTCTTCTGTCATTTAATATTATGTTATGTAATATTTGTCATGTGAATATATACAAATATGAAACGAAGAATAAGAAGAAGAAAAAAACTCACCGTAATAATATAAGTATACATTTTTTTTTCCTTTTACGGAAGTAATTGCTCATCTTATTTAATCGTTTTCTTATATAAAAAAAGAAGAAAAATGTCAACAAGTTTGCATCATAAACATCAACAACATTTATAGCTAGCATAAGCATTGTAGTAGCAATAGAAAGCAAATAAAAAGGATATTCCAAGGTCATAAGAAATTAAAAAGCTACGTGAGTTGAAATGAAAATTTTTTTCTTCACATTTTTCTGGTACGCGAAATGGAAACTTAAAAATAAAAATAAAAAAAATATACTTAAGTAAAAGAAATGAATAAGAAAAAAAAAACAAAAACGAATTAATCGTAAAATATGTGACACGGAAGATATTTTCTAAATAATTTTATTTTTATTTTTGTTGTTCGGTGACATTTTATATATAACATATGTACATATATAGGATGTGTTCTATTCGTTAAAAGAAAAATTATTGTTGGAAATTTTTAATGATACTAAAAAAAAAAAATTGCAATGTATATGCTATAACAGTAATAATAATAATAATAATAATAATAATTTAGTATACATACTTACTTATAAAATTGTTATGTAGTCGTAGAAACTGGTTTTTTTTTAGAAAAAGAAAAATCACAATTATAGATAAAAATTGTCATAAAAATGATTTAATTAAAATAAACAGGTGTACAGAATATTTTTTTCATGAAAAATAAAACATCATAATTATAATAAAAATTATTTTAGAAAAAAAAAACTAAAACAGTATAATGATTTAATTTATAATTTTAATTCATAATTTTGCAATTACAGTATTCTTTTTTTTTATTTGCAAATGTTTTAACGACATCATAATTTTTTTTTTATTTTATCATATTATTTCTTTACACTCTCTAGAAACCAAGTAAACTTAATATACATATATTCCTACATCTAAATCAGTTTACCTCTTCATTTTAGTTGTTAAATTTTTCTTTGATATAATTCAAAGAATGTTTTTGTAAATAAATTCCCTAAAAAAAGCTTAAAGTCAGTTTTTAAAAATATATCTACTTTAATAAAACAAGCTTTAAAATTTGATACATTAAATTTTAAAAAGCTTAAACAGTAGTAAAAATAAAATACATAAAATTTTTATTCATAATAGCTATAAAGCCTTTTTTTGTAATTTAAATATTATTATACTTCCTTATAATAAATATATTAACCCTTATAACTTATTCTTCTGTTCTAATTAAATTTAAATTTGAATATAAATGAACGAATAAATTGCAACAAAGAATTTTGTGAATAAAACTATTTATAAAAGAAAATGCAAATTAGATGAGAATTCGGTGTTAAAATGTTTAAATGCCAAAAAATTATTAAGCATTAAGCAATGAAAGAGAAATAAAAGGGTTAATGAGCATAAACTCAGAATAATGAGTGGCAAGAAGAAAAAAATATATAATTGTTTACTCATTTATGATAAAATTCATGATGAAAAGAAGCATTTTTGCAGTAAATGTTTTTTTCCTACAATATTTTTTTTTTCTTTTTTGACTGTTTAAAAAAAAAATGCCTTTGAGCATTTTAAAATAATGAGAAGTTGTAATTAAAAATTATGATTTTTGTATTTAAAAAAATAAAAACAACAACAACAACAAAAATTCATTTAAAATTAATACCTATCTTAAGGGTTAAAGATATGTATGTATATAATTTTCAATTTTAATTCATATTCATACTTTATTTAGATTACAAACATATTAAATAAGAAATATGACCATGAAAATGTCCTCAGAAACTAAAAGTATAGTAAACATATAACTAATAATAATTGCAAGTTCCTTTTAAGAATAAGAATATAATATATGTTAAATGTCAAAATGATATGTACAAGGACATAAAATGTTTACTCGTGTATAATAAGCAACTTTATAATGGGTAGCTTTATACCATTTTATGTAGTTAAATTTTAATATATGATATACATACATACATACCTTTAAGGTATACATAGTGCGTGTATTCAGTAAATTCTATAATTTCAATTCTAAGAATTTAATGATTAAGTGCGTTTAATATATGATTTTATGTTCTTATATAAAATTGTATGCTTTTAGTTTGTGAAATCAATAATACACAAAGTCTGTATGACTACAAAAAAAGCATATAATGAAATGTTGATGCATACTAGTTTTTATAAATTTTTGAAAAAAGTAAAAGCTTTTGAAACTTTATCATTTTGAAAATTTAAAAAAAAAATATTTATTAATAATTAATTTCTCTTGATTTTCTACAAACGCAAATAAAATGAAAAAAATAAATAAATCCTTTGATAGAAAAAATAAAAAAATTAAATACGAAAAAAATATTTACTACGATTACAAAACTTTTTCAAATAAAAATTACAAAACATTAAATAAAAAATATTTAAACATTTTACACTCAATAAAAATTATCTAAATAAACAACTGAAATGGCAAAAACATAATCAAAAATATAAAAAAAATTTTGTACAAATTATACTTTAAAAACTGATTACAAATAATAAGAATTTATATGTTCACATAATAAATATCTTAATACTAAACTCATATATTAAATATTAAAATACATATCTTTGAACATATTAAAATTAGTAATAAAATCTAGAATTAAAATTTAATAAAATTCTAGTTTGGTGTTGATATCTTTACGATATTACTATACTTATATAAATTTAGCAATAAAAGAACACGATAAATAGACAAAATAAAATTAAACAAAAAAAATATTTATATATAAAATTTTATACGTTACGTTTGTAATTCTTTTTTTTTCATTTTTTTTTTTTCTTTAAATTTCCGTTTAATGAAATTTATGATTGAAAATAAATACGTCGACACAAGTAGATTTTTCTGTTTTTATTTTTACTTATTTTTTAATGTTTTCAAATAACAGTTAAAAATAAAAGAAAATTAAACTTTCCTAGTAGAAAAGGAATAACAAATTTTTTTTTGAATGTAGCTATTTTTATTTTTTAGCAAAAATCCTTTATTTAACTAACATCAACGTACAATTAGCATTTACAACAACGTTTCATTTTCATTAAAAAAAATAAGAACAAGCAAAACAAAATAATAAAAATGAAAAGTAAAAAAAAAAAACAAATTGAAATAAAATGAAAATGATTGTTATAAAAATTTTATTTCAATTTTATAGTAGCACTACTGTACAGAAAAAAAAATATCACTATAAATGTAAATGTTGCGGGGTTTTTATATTTTTAAATATTTTTCTTTTAATCTTAATTGCATTCACATTTTACTTTGAAGTTTATAAATCGTTTTTGATAATTTTCATGCGATTAAATAAGTAGGTATTTATATAGCTGTAATCGTTTTTAATCAGCATAATAAATGTTTTAACAATTTATGCTTAAAAATTATATTATTGGAATTTTTATTATTATTATTAAATTTTATTCAATTTTTTTCTCTCTCTCTTTCTCTCTTTTAATAAAAAGTTTGAAAAATTTATTACACAATTGTACAATAATTGTTTTCGTGTTCTATAATGAGAATATTGTTCTATTTTTAAAATGACAGAAAGTTTTTCAAGAGCTTAATATTATTTTCTTTTAAAATTAATTGTAATTGCACAATGTCATTTTCTCACGTAGATTTTTTCTTCTTTTTTGAAAAAAAAAAATAAAAATAAAAACACAAAAGTTTTAGTGTTTCTTACATTATAGTTAAAAAAGTTTGTTCTATCTTTTTAATTACTTAAAGAAGTTTTGAAAAATAATTAAAATTATAATTGTATAACATGTATACTAAAGTCCTTGGTATCTTTTTTCGGAAAAGACTAACTCTGTTGATGTTTTGAAAATTTCCAAACTATTACTAAAATCTTGACCTCTGTTAACGTAAATGCTGTCGAAACAAAAAAAAAATATATTTATTTGTATTAAGAAAGTCATAAACCTGGAAAAAGTTTCCATAATCTGAACAAAAAAAAATCTAGCAAATTTTTGTTTCTTGTAAAATATGCTCATAAATTATGAAAACACCTACTCGAATTAATAAACATAGTTTTTCGATTGTAAAACTAATTTAAACTCCGAAAAGAAAAAAAAAACAAAGTATTTTTTTCAATTTTCTGTAATAATTAATAGATCGTCATCCTTATAAGGCATAATAATATCAATAAATTAAAAAGATAAGTAGAAAAAAGGTCACGAAAAAATTTATTAAAAAAACACATAACTATACTTACACATTATATATGTATTTCAGTATGTTCATTACAAATACAATCAAAAATCTTTTATACATAATAATGATGAATTTTATTTAAATTATCAAAATAACTGCTGCTATAGATCAAAATCTTAAATGATGACATATCAAATAAAATAAATCATTACTAAAAATGACATTAATCCCAAAAATTATTAATAAAAATGAAAAACTAATAAAACAACAAAAATAAAAAATAAAAATACAAGAGCACGTATACGTGCGTATTATATATCATAAAAAAAAATATTAAAAATAAAAATATGAAAAATATAAATAAGAAAAAAAAAAACTGCATTGTGAAAGGGGAATAGGACACGTTCACATAATAAAAACAAATCATAAAAAATTACGAAAATTTTAATGAATTTCATTTTCATGAAAAATTCTAATCGTGAGGAAATATAATAAAAATAGGAAATAGTGTACTTTTAATATGAAAATTGTATAATAACAGTTATAGTTGTATATGTATCATATACTTATTATGATATACTTATAGGAATACCATCGTCATAATATGAAAAACACATCAATTCAAGAGGCCAACATATAAAATGAAATTAAATTTGAAAGGTGAATTATATGTGAAAAAGCTATTGTAATTGAAGTTCTCTTTTTATTTATAAGTATTTATGTATGTCTGTTGGTGCTCTTAAAAATGGAATATTATACGTATACACTCGAATATAAAGCACATTATAAAAGGATATTTTGCCAATAAAACGTTCTTTATATAGGTATAAAATTAAAAGTATATATAACATTAATAAGATATTTCATTTTAGTTTACTTCCCAGCTATTTTCACTCTCTATTCTTTATATTCTATCTTTTAATTTTATTTTTTGTAATAAAACTATATTACGATATTACTATACCTTCTTCTAGAGAAAGTATAGTGAATTTATTTATTTTCTTCTTTTTTATTAAAGAGTTTAAAAAAATTAAATTAAAACAACTACAACAACAAAAAAGGATATAAAGAACTTTAAAGTTTTTGATTATACCAAAGAGAACAATAAAAATTGCAATGATGAGAAACCTTAGAATAAAAATGCAATATCGACAAAAAACATTTTTTTTCTGTTCTTATAAAGTTTTTTATGTTTAATGACAGGTCCTTTTTTTTGCAGAGGATTTCCTATGTTACTTGTGCAGATATAAGTCTTCTTACGTTGTACACGAAAACAACAAATCAGTGAAGTAATGATAATAATGAAAAAAATAAAAAATAAATAAATAAAACAAAATAAAATCGTTGACAAATTTCCTTTCGTGAAAAATTCTTAGTAAACTATTTTGAAAAACAGTTAAAATCAATGAACAAAAATGCTGTAAAACAATTGTAAATATAATTTTGCAGTCTTTACAGCAAAGTTTTGTTACCATAAAATACATACACAGAAATTTTTTCAATCGGAAAGCAAAAAAAAAAAAAAAACCGATTAAAATAAATGTAATGAGGTGCACCCTGAAAAGAGTTTTGTTTGCTTTTAATGAAAAATTGTGATTTAGAAAGAAAAATAACTTCGATTGTTTTTTTTTTCTTTTTTGGTTTTGTTTTACATTTAATTTTCTTTTCATGACAAGAATATTTCTTTTCAAGTAAAACACAAACGATGATCATTAAAATTTAATTTTAATGCCAAAATTGAATTTAAAAATTCAAGATAATTTATTGTTTAAAGCTTTTGATCCTTTTTGTGATATAAATTTACAGAAAAAAAGAATTAAAAACAAAACAAAAAAAATTAAAAAAAGATAATTAAAATTAAGCATAAAACCAGGATATAAATTTTTAACCTTTTTTTTCTTCTCAAAATTAAAATCAAAAGATTTTAACAGAACATAATTTAAATATTGAATTTAAAAGCATATGATGTTAATAAATTTTCATTTTTAATTACGTTCAGAAAGTGTGGACAAAATTTACATAAAAATGATGCGACAAAATTAAAAATAATCGTCAATAATATTGGCGCCAAATATATATTATGTATGTGTACGAAATATAGGAATATATGACACATGTCAACGAAATTTTTTTTTTTACGTTAATATATATTTTTTTTAAAATATTTTCTTAAAAAGTATTTCTGGTTTTTTTCTGTAAAGATCATTACTAAAATTTAAGTATATTATGCTTCTGCATAATATAAAGCATAATATTCTGATATCATCACCATGTTATTGCAATTAATGAAGAACGTTTCAATGTTAAAAAAATATACGTGTGTATATATAAAAACACAAAAAAAAAACATCATTTTTCTTTAGGAGCTTAAAAATTTCAACATTTCACGGAATTTTTTGCGTAGGTGTTGAAAATATATAATTTTTTTTTTATCTTCGTTAAAGTTGAGTACAAATGATTTTATGAAATGAATGCGTTGTTAAGATAAATATTCAAATTTAATATAAACTTTCATTTATTTTTTTTTCTCCTCTTGTTTAGTTTGTGTTTATTTAAAAAAAGTGTCATGGTTGTATAATAAAATTTTTGTCTTTACAGTACATTGTAAAAGCTAATGGACTGTTTGTGATGTTTTTTTTCTTTTAAAAATGCTAAAGAGATGAGATTGCATTAAAAATTCACATTATCATTTGTCATTCAAAAAATAAATAAATAAAAGAAGTAATAACCTGCATATGATTCTAAAGCTTCTCATATAATATTTGCAAGTCCATTTTTTTCTTCCTTACTTTCTTTTCAAATTTAGAAGTCTTTTGAAGAATATTTCTCTAAATTATCTTTTTGAAAAATTTGATTATTTGTGTATTGAAAAAAAAAAACCAGAAGCCAAAAAGTCCATAAACATTAAATTTCAACTTCTGTTCTACAAAGTGAATTATTTTTTTGAGCATTTAATTTTCCACAGCACTGTTTATAGTTTTTTAAAATTCGAAACTATAAAAGTTTTTTTGGACTAGTTAACTTCTAAATTATGGATTTCCTTTTTTTTATACATATTTTTTTTTCCTAAAACTATTTTATTAACGAAACATCAATAAATCAAGTTTAGCTGCTTTACTTCTACTTTTCTGCCATATGACATAGTATAGATAGACATATTCATTTTGTTTGTATAGATAGATGATATGTATCTTTCAGTCAGTCGATTTTGTATAAAATTCATTTATTTTTGATTATATTACCTGCATTTTTCTATACGACTATATCTACGTATCTATATTTTGATTTTTGCTTTTGAATATTTTATTGATAAACTAATTTGAATATATGGATTTATTTTTTTTTTTCATCCATTTGAAATTCAAAGACCTAAAAAAAAGAATGTAAATACAACAGTATATGTATATAAACTATACACATTAAATATTTGTTAAAGAAAGAAAAAAAGATACAAAAACGTCATCACCAAAGATGATTTTCATTTCAAGTATTTATTTGAAATTTTTTTAATAAAATATTTAAATTTGAGGAAAACAAGAAAAAGAAAACAAATAAATGAGGTCAATTTTTATACCTCACCTTAATTTTTAATCATATTGAATTCAAAATTAAATTGTTGTTATTGTGTTTCTTTTTACATAAAAAAAAAGAAGAATAAGAAAAAGTAATAATGATTGAAGGAAAACAAAATCAACACAACAAAAGAAAAAGAAAAATCACAGTAGTAAACAATAAATTATTAAAAATTGGATAAAATTTGCTTTTTATTTTTCTTCATTTTTTTTGTAATTCTGTTTATGAAAATATCTTCTTACACCAATCAAATAAATTATGAATAACATATCAATAACTGTACAAAAAAAAATTTTTTTTTTTCGATGTACATAATATAATATGTTTTACCAGTTTACCACCCAAAAAGTAGCCGTTATATGATATTTCATAAGCACATAACAATCAAAAGTATCAAAATAAACTAACAATCTTTAGATGCATTTTCATTTTTTTTTTTTAAACTTGTGTTTTTAAATCTTTATTGTTAAAACATCGCACAGCATGAAATTTTAAATTTTCTTCAATTTTTTGTAGGCCCATCAGAAGCCTTTCAACTAGCATAATTAGTTGTCATAATTTTTAAATAAATGTTTCTTGTATTGATGAAAAAAAAATATCATCATTTGTGCCTATTATACTCATTTTACGAAAAGAAAAAAAAATAACATATAAGAAAAAGTTTTGCATTAAAATAAGAAAAATTATGAGACAGCACCCGTTATCGGTGATATTTTATTTATTTTTTTGTTTTTCACATTTCTTTTTACACAAAAACAAAATCAGTATAGATACTTGTATCTTTTTTTTTACATGATTATTGTATTCAGTGGCCATTATTGTCATTGCCATGCAAACTAAGTATGTATCATTGTGACACCTCTTATTGTTAGATGATTTTAAAAATTTTTTAAAAATTTAAAATTATTAAGAAAAGAAAGAAAAGATATCAAATTGTACACTAATTTTGATTTTTATCACTCAATTAGATTGAACAATAAAGGTGGATTGTGTATTATTTTTTTTCTTTTCTCTAGAGACTCTTGAGATACAAAAAAAAAAAAAAAAACATCAAGTTTTGCGATCAATATACATAAATTATATTTTATTTATTTTAGTGTTTTTTTTTTTTAATAAAAGCTCTTGTTAAAAACAATATTTTATTTTATGAAAAATTTATTTTGAAAAAAAAAGAAGGTGTGCCTTATTTTTTAATTCTTTTGAATTTTATTTATATGTAAAAAGAAAACAATTTTATTAAGTTTTTCAAGCTATAAATCAATATTTTTTATTGGAAGATTAAAAAGTATTTGTCATTTTAAGTATTTTACATTAATTTTTTTTTTCCTTCAAAGCTTTAAAGTACATTTGTGAATTTTTTTTTTAATTTTAATTTTTTGGCTCGTGTTTCGGACATTAATCTGATGTAGTCGTATAATAAAAAACAAGGATTTGACTAAAATAATTTAATACTTTAGAATCTTTAAAAATTTATCTCAATAAACCATTTCCGGTATATGTATAATTACTTTACTGGAATTATGATAAGATTTTTTTTTTCAAATATTAAATCTTAAATAATTTTATTTAAAATTGATTACTCTTTCTTTTCTTCTTGTTATAAAATTTAAGGTAAAACGAAAGTCCTTTTAAATTTCAATTCAAAATACAACTTTCGTATTTTTGTTAAAAATATTTTTTCAAATTTTTTCGATCTAATTGAACTTTAGAAAAAATATGGAAAAAGTCAATTATTATGTCTGCAGCGAAATCAATCAGAACAATCGGAAAAAAATCCTGTATTTGCGATTTATGTATCAATTTTAATTACAAAGTTAATATGTAAATCAAATTATGACTGAGTTCATGTGCAATTCATTTTTTTTCCTTACTTTTTTCTTGTTTCAAACAAAAAAACTTGTATAAAAGTGCAACAATTCATGTATTCATTCAACATAGTAGATTAGATACTCACACTATTCATAAATGTTGTAATAATTACACATAGATAATTACCTTCTTCGTTTTTTTAAACACCTCAAAAAGAAGTTATATTTTATAAAAAAAAAAAAAAAAACAATCATACCGAAGATCTAAACACATTACCGTGTTCAATTAACTATTAGCGGAGATACTTTCATGAACGAAGAAAAAAAAATTGAAAAAATAACTTAATTTACTCATTAAAGTTAATAACAATAAGAGGATGTATGTACTTTAGATGCTTTAACATACATGTATGATGTATCTATAATCTACACCTAAATCTATATATATAGGTACACATGTATACACTTTTTCACATTAGTACAGTTTTTTAATGCAATACGTTTTTTTTTCCTTTTTTTTTTTTTTCTGGGGAAAAAAAAAGTTTTTAATTTATTTTTCTTTGATAAAATTTTACGGAAATATTGATTCATTAAATTTTTTTATGAAGTTCAATAATATGTTTTTTAGAACACCTTTGCGATGAACGAAAAAAATAATAAGGTAAAATTTTATTATTATAACTTTTTTTTTTACAATAATTACAAACCAACAATATTTTATCGTATTTATTTATTATAAATCCTTCCAGATTTATAGAATAAAATTAAATATATGCTACGAAACTTCTATACATATGTATATATAAAGAAAAAGGTAACAATTATTTAACTGTAAAATGTCAAATTGAAAGCAATTTCCTGTCAATATAACAATAAAAATTGTATTTTGTTACACATACATATATTTTTTTTTCTTTCTTTATTTTTTTTTTTATTTCTATTCATTACCTTAAATATAACTGTAACAAAATTTATAGTAAAATATGTGTTAGTTGAATAAATAAAATTGTGTATATAAGTTTTGCCTGACATTCAACTGATATAAAAAATATTGCATATATAGGAATAAAATCTACCTTTTTGTTAGGATATATGTACCTATATAGTATATATACTTATATAATTTTAATTCTCATGAAAAACAACAACAACAACAACAAATAATATCTTCTTTTAGATTATGTGAATGACATTATAATTCATGTAGGTACATACATACGAGTATTAACATACATATCATTCATACTACTTGATCAACTTAACGCGCCTACCACCCATTTCATGCATTTTATGTTATTAATCTAGCTTATTTTAAAGTACAGTATGTTTGGATAGGGTGATTATTAAATTTAAATTAATGAAATGATTAAAACATTAAAGAAAGAAGAAAAACATAAAAATTAAGTAGAATCACAAAATTGTCTTTGTAATGAAGACTCTTTGCTTTTATAACTGAATTGCTACTAAAACTGAAAAGTCACAGCATATGAATTTTTGATTAAAACCTGTTGATTTTGTAATTAAAAATTAAAAATTTAAAACTTTCCAAAAAATTGAGTAAATAATATTTTTGGTATATGAAACACCTTGTAAATATGTATACCTGAAAAATAATATCAGTAGCATTTACGTATCTGTATCATATTTTATAACTTATACAATTGAAGTTAAAAATCTCTTTTATATTTATATACATATGTATATGTGAGGTTAATGATTGCATAAAGCCTACAATTATATTGGTTGAGTGTAGCAATTAAAAGCACTTCCAATCCATTTGGTTATGATATCATTTTGAGATAGCAATGCAACGTTTCAAATTATTATTTAATAATAATAATAATAATAATCCCTATATGCGGTCTGTAATATGAGATTTTTGCAGTTACCATTACATATATTATAACATTGCATCTTCATCAGTAAAAGTAGCAACAGCAGCAGCTTCACCATCTTCAGGTTGAATTACCGCTGGCGCTGTTACAATTCATTTTGTGGGTACACGCGACCTGTTTCAAAAGGTAGAAATGCCAGTTAAATACTGTTTGTCGTTGTTTTTTTTTTCTGTTTTGTTGTTGTTTTGTTTTGTTTTATCTGAACCACTTACCATTATTTTTCACAATTTGTTTTTCAAGTTTCTTATTTTATATGATTTTTTTTTTACTACAATCTCTCTCTATTTTATTACACATACTTTACAGTTATACAAGTCAATTTCGCGTTAGCAATTATTATCGTTGAAATGCAACAAATATCATTCATATTATTATTATCATCATCATCATATCAACAGCTACTCTTTATTATCATTGATATTTTTTTATTACTTTATAATTTTTTATCAATGTAATAAAAATCCAAAGCAAAAAATAAAACTTTATAAAAAATTTTGTTTAAAAGCTTCAAAAGGCATAAACTTTTCATATAAAATGTAACAAAAAAAAAAAAAAAAACGAACATAATTTTTGCATCTGCTTTTTACACAATAATTTTTGGACCATGATAGAGCAATAAGGATCAAATAATTTGCTAATGCAATTAAAAAAGGCGAAAAAGTGAGAATTCAAAAACAAAACGAAAAATTGGAAAAAAAAGCACTTTGATGGAAAAACAAAGTTTAAGAAGTTTTCTTCTTTTCCTTGTTATCTTCTTTTCGTTTTTTTTTCTCCTGCAAGTAGTTTGGTTTGTTGTTTTTTTTTATCTTCCTTTTTTTTTCATTTAAATTAAAGCATAAATGAGAAATTAATGCAAATGCAGAAAAATGTTGTGGTCATAATGGGAGTAGAATTACAAAATGAAAAAAAAAAATAAATAAAATAAAAATAATGGTTGAAAAAATAGGAAAATTTTTTGCAAAAGAGTGCACATTAGTTCCAAATGTTTATAACAAGAGTAACTACTTACATATGTATGTATGTATGTATATATAATAAGTGATTCAAATGACTACATCACATATAATGTTGGTTTCGTTATAATGTTGTTAAAATAATATTCAATAAAGGAGAGCAGAAAAAAAAATATAGGGAGTTTTCAGCGAACTTGTTGAAAATATGCAACATGCTTCGCTTCGTGCATATAATAAAATGCAGAGTTTTTCCAATTTTTTTTTTTTTAAAGTACAGATTATTTAAAAAAGAAAAATTACACATTCTAGATAGTTGAAAATTCTGTGTTTAAAAATATGTAGTGGAAAAAAAAGTTTGTGTATAGATATATAGATATATGTATTTCGCTATACTATAGGACATATAGGAGTAACCTGAAAATGAGATGTTATTTCGTTGATGATGATACTATATAAGGATGAAATTTTGTTATGTCGATAGATAGTATTGATATGCACTATGTATATAATCGTTATAATATACACAGAGAGTAAAAAGCAATTAGGAAACTAGTTATTAAGTGATTAATGAGTAAAGTAAAAATCAGTAGATCAGATTTTTTTTTTTTATTTTGCTCTGATATTTTCATATGTATGTATATCAAACACACATGTACCTACATACATATATAATATACATCGATAATATGAAATAAAATGCTAGTTTAAGAACATTTTTTTTTTCATTCAAATATAATTGAAAACATGTTTGTAGAAAAAAAAATATAAAAAGATTTTCTGTATCATTAAAAAATATTCATTATTATTATTATTTTTACCTACGTAACATATATGTATGTATGCTTTTTTTTACCATTATTCAGAAATTAAAAAAAAAAAACTATAATACCCACACATTTCTTCATACATGTACATTTTATTAAATTTAAATTGTTTTATTTTCATTATCGAATGCTAATTTGAATTTGATGCTAATTGAATTTTTCAGTTCATGCATTTCGTACGTACATACCTTACATACATTATATTCATTATATGTATGTATACCTACTCTCCTGTATGTTCTACACATAAGAATAATTTTGTATTTGTTATATTATAATTCTATTTAATATACTCAGGATTTACGTATATCTTAAGATCTTGTAGGAAATCTTTTTAATCTTGTAGATTATTTTATCATATAATTAAATAATATTTATGAAATCAATTAGATAAAATCACATTTATATATAAATTTTCATTAAAGTCATCTTCATTTTAATTAAATTGAGATACATATATTATTATTTTAATAAAATAAGTACATATATATGAAATAAATGAGGTGTATTAATTTATTAATATTATGTATAAGATTGTGACAAATTAGAATTGAATTTTGATCATTTAACATATATGTATATAAATGAAAAATTGTTAATTTTTTTTTTTTTTTTCATAAATTAAAATAAATTCCATTATGAAAAAAAAAAAAAAAAAACATAGATAAATAAATAATTTTTAAGTATGAACGTGTTTTCTTATACCTTTAGTAATTAAAATTCAATTTATGTATCATTTTTATACAGTACAGTATATTTCACAGTTAGTATAATAAATACATTAATATTAATTATTATTTTTCTTCTTTTTTTCATTTTTTACAGATTATACAAGTATGCGATCGTTTTAATGTAAGTTGAATTTAATAAAATTTCTTTCTACAATTTTGAGTTAATTTATTGAAAAATATTTCATGTTTTTCAATTGAATGACTCTATTTCTTATTTCAAATATAAAAAAAAATCATATAGAAAAAATTTATCTTTAGACTTATCAGGTATGTACATGTTAATTTGCTAGAGAAAAAAAATACAAATAATTTCAATTAACTTTGATGGTCGGTACATTTTTTTAAAAACATTTTGAAAATTTTGCTAAATTATTTTTTTAACGAAACACAAAACATATGAGTTACTCAACAAAAAATATTTATGTACGTAAAGCAAAAGTAAAAGTTCAAAAAAAAAAAAAAAATGTTTTTTAAGGAAAACATACTCATAAATTTTCCACATGAATAAGAAAGTACCTATATACAATATTATTTTATTTTTTTTTATATTTTTATTTTTATTATGATCATCGTCAGTTTTTTATTTTGTTGTTTTTATCCTCCTACAACTTTTTCATTTTTATCTCATAAAGAAAAGTCTGCAAAATTGCAACAATTTGCTTATCTCTCTAATAGCCTTGATGAAAACAAAATAAAAAAAATTAAAAAAAAAAATGAGAAAAAAAAACAAACAACGTGAATACCCTTTTTCAACATCTATATAACCAATTTTTCTTGTTTTTACGATTTTTCTCATTTTTTATGATATGTAGCTTTTCATCTTCCCGTTATTTTTCTTTCTTGTAAAAAGAAAATATATATATTACTATATTTTTAACATTCTCAAAAATGTTACAGGAAAAAGGATATTCGCTTCAAAAATATACACAAACTATATTTTTTTTTTTGTTTTTATACTGAAAAAAATATACGAACACTATAAAGATGGTGCTGCAATCATAAAACCATCGCAGTTAAAGTAGATGTTATCATTTGTACAGAAAAATAGAAGAAAATAAAAGAGAAATAGTGCCAGAAAATGAGAAAAATAAATACACACACAGAAACGACGAAGAATTTGATCCTGTTAGTTTCACGGTACACTTATAAAAAAAAAAAATAATAAAGTTATATACATCATCACCTTAAAAGGATAAATTTTATTTAAAAAACAAAAAGAGTCTGGCCTTCAGCCTTTGAAATCTATAAAAATCATCTAAAAACTAGCATCATGTACGAGTACGTACATATAGAAAACGTTAAACGTTCTTCAACAACATTCTGTTCAGTGTTCACCTTATAAGTCATGACGATTGTAAATTTTTAATATTTTTTGATGAAATACGAGTAGCGTGATATTTACACACAAAAAAAAATAATAATAAAATTTTCTAGGTTATAAAATCATGAGATACAAATTTGTAACACAATTTTTGTGTAGAAAATTTTTTTTCTAGTATGTATTATATAACTTTTGCTCTCATTCATTTGTATTATTGATGAGTTATCGATATCAAAGAATTGAATAGATGTTTATAAATTTTGTTTTGTTTTTGGAAATACCTTTTATATTGTTGTTGTTGGTTTTAGTGTATTTTCTCTTAGTTTTTTTTACTTATAATCTTATAAAAACATTTATGTGTGTAAGCACTGTTAAGTTAAACCAGAACATTATACATTTTTTAACATGAAAAATGAATCTGTAAAAGTTGAAAATCAAGTAAAAAACAAACAAGAAGAAGAAAAAAATGGAAATTGAGAAAATAAATTTATGATGATGTATATAAAAGGACGAAAAAGATTACAATTTTATACAATATAATATAAGTGTATTTTTGATACTTTAACTCTATGTGATTAGGTAACTGTGTTTTTGCCATTTTGTGCGGTTAAATTGTCAAATGAGAGTTTTGTAAAAGTTTTTGAATTTGGCATAACATTTGTTTGAATTTATTAGAACATTTATCATGTTTCTTTTGGATTTGGAAAAATTTGATTAAAATGAAAAATCAAATAAGGGAAAATAAAAAAACAAAAGAAAAGGATTTATGAGGAGATTACGTTGAAAATAGTAGTAACAAATTGAAGTGTACATAAAGTATAGAAAGGACTTTACAGAATTTTGACTTAATTTATATGTATGCATTTTTTTATTTAGAAATTTTATGAATTTCTTGAAATTAATATTTTTAATATAAGAAAATACATACTTGAGGAAGGAAGTAAACAGTTATTTGTTTTTTTTTCTGTTTTTTTGTTTTAAAAATGGTTGAAATGTTAAATGTCCTTCTGTTCTGTACAAAGAAAAAAAATATTCATTTCAGTCATCAAACATCCAATGGGCACAAAGAGTAAAATAATTTTGCAGGTATTCGATACATTATTATTATTATTATCATTCAACCTTTTTTCTTGTCCCTTTTTATAAAATCCTAATGCATCCTATAAGTTCTATATAATATTTTATATTTTATTTTATTATTGCCCACAATTATGTACACAGGCAAAGTTATGACAGATAACCGCAAATGTTATTTCATACATGCGACAGAATATGTTATTGAGAAAAAAAACTTCTCAAATTTCCATATTAAGTTATCATCTACTATATTTCAATACGAAAACAAAACTATAAATATGTATGTATGTATACTATATACAATGTCTGCATTCTATTCATTCAATTCATCGAATGAAATTTTAGATGTTTATGTATAAAATGTATAATAATTATGATGGTATAAAAATCATCCAAGAATGTGAAAATACAAGTACGTACATATATTATGTACGTATATCATCGGTTTTCAAATACATATACTTCTAAATTTGATACATGCGATCTTTAAAATAAAACAAATTATTTATGTAAAATTATGTGTCCCTTGATAAGTATTAAAGGGTTAATTTTCATGAAACATTTGATAAGTATTTACTATACAGAATGTGACTATATAAATTCAGTTAATATGTGAAAATTATCAAATATGTATTCTGTTTTAAAATTTCAGATAATATAAAGATTTAAGATATTGAATAACTTTTGACTTTAGAGGGTGATTTTAAAACTGTACAATAAAGGAAAATTTCACACAAGAAAAGTTCGAACAAATTTAAAATTGTTCCAAAGTATTTGCTATAATGCATTTATTGCTGAATTGTTTCATTTTTCTATCAGTCACAGTTTATAGTTTTTCAAATTCATACAAACAAAAACAGTAAGTTTTTAGTCTCATTTCTCTCTTGTTATAATTTTTCCATAAAAATGCAATAATGTACCTATTTATATAATTTCAACAACAAAAATGAATCTTCCTAATTTCCCACACAAGAGTCTTATACATCAAAGACACATCTTAAACAAGTATAAACAATATTTAAAGTGCTCAAGGGGCTTTAGGAAAGAACAAATTAACTAGCAAATAAAAGGAAAAACCTCGTAAAAATCTTCATATGAAACAAAAATAATTTTTTATGAGCTACACACACACAAGGAATGAGGTTAAACCATCATCAAACATTTTTTAGTATACACAGGGCAGAAAAAATATTGTTGTTGTTGGTGTTTTTTTTTTCAGTTAAGTTGGAAAACTTGCTTTCACAGAAAATAACTCTCACAATTCAAACTTCATAAACTATACGAGTATTTCTCATCATAATCATCATCATCTTCTTCTTATTTCTCATCATCAGCATCATCATCATACAAATATTTTGTTTTTCTCCTGTTTTTGCACCCTTATGTTTTTATATAAAATGTTGATTTTGTGCATAATCTGCAAAAACAAAAATCGTACAAAAAACATATAAAAAAACATTGATGACGAACATACATAAATGACGACAATATAACAAGTAAATTTGCTCTACTGTTATGTTTTTTTTTTTTTAATTTCTGTTGATTTTTTGTATCTAAACGGGATGTTCACTTTATGCTGTTGCGGTTCATCTTTTATGTAAATGTAGATATTTTTGTCGTTTTATGACAAAGTTCTTATAATATCAGAATGTTGTTCAAATATATGTACATATAGAGATCACACACATATATGTATATACACTCTAATATAATGCATGCTATCCTATATTATGTGGTCTGATATTGAAGCTGGATATTAAATTATAGACAAGCCCCAGGATAATCTGATATGCGGTTCATCGAGCTGGGAGAATGTGTTGTTTTTTTTTCCTGTTTTTATTTTTAGTTCTCGATCTCGGTGTGGCGGTTCTTTACTATCTTATACTTATACATATGTATATATTTAAATATCACATTATAACATAAAAACAAAAACAAAAAAAAAGTAATGAAATATAAATATGAAGAAAAAAAGAAGATGAAAATCGTGGAACATTGTAGTACCAGCTTGTTGAGTTGATACTTCATAATTTACTTGTTTGTTACTTTTTTTTCGAAAATAGTAGATGTTTTATTTTTTTCCTTATTTTATAATTTTCATCCAAACATTCTTCATTTCAGACAAGCGTGTATTTACTTTGTTATTCATTTTTACTTTTTATTTTTATTTTGAGGAAAATTAATTTTTAATAATTTAGGTACATAATAAGGACTAAGAAAAATTTCATACTCAAAATCAATTACATAATTTCAATTTCAAAAAAATTGAAGAACGAATAGAAAGTTTTGCAACAAAAGATAAAAACTAATTTTGTTTTCCAACAGATTATTTGGATTCATCATGGTGTCATTACCCTATAAATTTTTTGATATTTTAAATTACAAAAAAGTACTTGAAATTTTCTTTTAGTGCAGAAACGATAAAATTTGTATGTGTATAGCAATAAAAGGCCTTGACAACGAAGTATAAATTTTAATTGTTCGTCTGTCAACATCAGAAGCTAAAAAAATTACCTTCAGTAACTCCTCTATCACCTACAAGACTTCACCGAAAAAAAAGGGAAACAATTCCATCAACACTGCCAAAGATACATTGGCACAATACAACAGTATTTTTATCTTTTATCGGTAATAACGCAAGTAATTTCTCGTAATTACAATGAAATGATCTGCAGATTTATCTGTTAGCTTTTTTTATATTGTTATTTTAAATTTTTTTTTCGATTTATAATTGTGTGTTTATATGTGACGTTGACGTGTATTATAATATATTTTTTCGTCTTTTTTTTTTTAAGTCTATCATCTACCTACAAATTTTATTTTTCAATTTATGATTTGTTTGATCAAAAAAAAGTAATTATTTTTATATGACTTTAAAGGCAAAAAACAGAAACCATTAAAACTACAAAAGTCTAATAAAAATTTATAAATGCTTAACGTTTTATCCTGAAAATAAAAAAAATAAAAAAAAATGACTTTATAGAAGTTATACGCGTTCAATAAAAAAATAAAAAAGAGAACATTAAAAACTTGAAAACAAAAATTATTATCATACTTGTCTGATTATTGCTCCATAATAATATAATTTTTGTTTTCTCCTTTTATTACTATTTTTCTATCTTTTGATTTAAAAAATTTCGACTATACATATGTGGGCTATAAAATAAGTAAATTCAACTACACCAACCTAATAACAAGTCTCTGTCATGATAAAATGTTGTATTGAACTGGCGACAAGTAATCGCACTTTTATATTTTGCGGTATTACAAAAAAAAAAAGTGAAACATTCAATTAGTTTGATACTCCCCTCCCTGAACGAAACCAAGAAAGAAAAAAAACGTCAATATTTAATGTGTATTTCATTTTAAATTTAAATTTTTTTTTAAATTGAAATTGAGGTAACAGAAAAAAAATTAAAAATTTTGAATATTAAATAGAGAACACTGGCGCTGCATGTGTGTACTTATTCAATTTTTAATGATAATTTTTTTTCAAATTTATTTACTTATTTCTTAAAAATCTTTTTTTCTTTTGCTTGAAGTATAAGTAAACATTTTTCTGTGGGCGGATATGAGGTAACGTAGTTAAGGCCTTGCAAGGTTGTAGCTGAGAAGCAGAATTAGTAGGTGTTTTGAAAATATGTATATTAAAAACATGGGGAGACACAACACAAATAAAAAAAATTAAAAAAACAGCAAATACAGTTTTCATATGTATTTTTTAGATAGGTAACTTGTTTAATTTAAATAAAAACTGAGAAACTATGTTATCTGATTCAAAAAGCAAAGCAGCAGCAGTTTTGCTCCACTATATTTTATTTCCTTATTTGATTTCATTTTGGAGAAATTCAAGTCCTTTTTAAATTTCTTGTACTACTAGTTACACTGCACTATAAAGATTAAAATCTCAAGGAAAAAACGATTTTGTTGGATTAGATAAGATAATAATAATTGAACAGATGAAAAAATTATTTATTCTGAAAATAAGCTTTAAATTTACCACGCAAAAATGTAATTTCTTAAGGACAACATATTATATGTATAGGAAGCATTATCGTGTTCTACTATCGCATTTATCGGGAACCTTGTTATGTATAAATTATAGATTCCAAAATACTGATTGTTAACGATCCAACAAAGGCATTTTAAATAATTTTGAATTCAAAATCCTGTTTAATTTTTTTTCTTCAAAAAAAAAATTATTTGAATCCTTAATAAGTTTTCAATGAAAATATTTGTTTTTCCAGATTAAAAAAAAAATCAAAAATTTCAGTTGATTTTTTTATTCAAATAACACATAAATTTTCATTAATTAAATTCAAAAAAAAAAAAAAAAAAATTTTAATATGTAATACACATTTTTATGCATTTTAATCCTAGACACATATTATGTATTAAAAAACATGCATATATATTTTTTATTTAAAATTTAAATTCATAAAAATGCTACTAATGAGTTTACAAATTATTATTATTTTTATGATTATTGTCATTATTAAATCAGGTTATATTCACATACAAAAACAAAATTCATTTTTTTTAATACTAAAAATACAGTCCAATAAATATGTATTTATACATTTATGTATACATATTTAAATTTGCATATTTTTATCCTCTTTTGAATTTTAGTTACCATGAACAAAAAACCAAAAAAAAAACAACAAAAAGAACATATTTTTTTTTTTTTTTTCGCTTGAAAATGCATCGTTTACTTTTCTACTAATCCTCTTAAATATCAAAATTATCACAGAAAATATTTTATTAAATCATTACAATATATTATATTATTTAAACATACTCGTATATAGAATATATTGTACATTATAGCTATATGTATACTACATATACATATATCCTTTTTATTCCCTTGTTTTTTTTTTTTTTAATTTTTGCACATACCATTACAATGTGAGTTTTTTTTTTGTTTTTCTTTTCTGATTCATTATTTGACTTAAATAAAAAGCCTCTTATTGTATATAATATGTATGTAGATTCTCATCACGCGTATAATATAATCGCATTTTTACATTAAAATACCCTCATAAACTATTAAAAATTATACCATATGTAAACATCTGTTATATACATTTTGCTTTTTATTTAAATATCATAATAATATGTGCGAAATTATTTTTTTTTTAAAAAAAAGTATTAATACTCCTGCTACAGTTACTGTGAAAAAATTTTTTAATTAAAACATTGAACCATAAAAGCCAAATTAATCATAATTAATGAAAACTGACTTTTTTTAAAGCAATATAACATATTTAAAATTGTGAAAAAGAAAAAGAGAAAAAGAGAGAGAGAGAGAGACGAAAAACAAAAATATGAAAATATGAAATAAAAGAGTGGAGAAAAGTTGAAATGAATAATAATGTACCTACATGTGAGAAAAAAATTACAATTTTATGCCAATAAGGACAAAAGATTTTTTTTCCATCATATATTATGAATATTTGAATTGATTTAAAAGAAATTAATTTTTGGAATACATACAAGATACAATTTATAGTTTTTCTGAAATGAAAAAGAAAGGATTTATTTTAGTAATTACATATGTTCATAACCGTAATTGTTGTATTATACATTATACATATGTACCACCTTATACGAGTACACTCCCACTGCATAAAAGTCATGGTGCAAATTCATTTGTCCCCATTTGTCACACTTTTTAGTCATGAATATATTGTATATATGTATGAATGTTCAAACAAAATTATTAAGTAGAAAAAAAAAACTCAATATTTTAACCAGATGATACAAATAACATTTTTCCGACCATATTAAATGTGATTTTCACGTCCGCATGAAAAATAAAGAAGCCATAAAAAAAACAAACAAAAAAGGAATGAAAAAATGTCAATAAAAAAAAAAAAACAAACACAAACGAAAAACCTACCAAAAAACAATTTTCCCTCAAAGATAAATAACCTGTATAAGGTTGGAAAAATAATTATCATTCTACTTTCTAATTTGTTACCATCCCCTAATTAATTCATTCTGTATTAGGGGGTTGATATCAAAATGCTTACGTGTTTTTTTTTATTTTTCTAATGAATTTCTGTTCATTTCGAATTAATTAAAATGGCCATCATGACGTAATCTTTTATTTTGTCACACAATTTTGGTTAGTTTTTATTATATATAATACATACATACACAAAGTCCTAGCTTATTTGTCTTTTATTTCAATTTTCTCTTTATTAAAACATTTTATTGAAAATTATAACTGTTTTTTATTCACGTTTTAATGATAACTTTATGTAAGTTTTTTAACAATAATAAACAATTAAAGATAAATAATATTCGTGGAAAATGTCCCTGATGTAAAAAAAAAAAAAGATTCAATAATGTTAAAGTTAAAAACGGTATACAGAGAATAAAAATTGTAATATATAGTATTTTATAAGAGTTTTCATATTCCTTTTTTTTCTTCTCTATTTGTGTGTCATATTTTACTTTTGACTGTCAATGATCTACAAAAAAAAGTTTATTATTATTATTTTTTTTTTGTTTTGTAATAGACTTTTTCTACTACTTAATTTGTTCTTTTTTTTCGAATATGTATTGTTTATTTAATTTTTTTTCTTTTTTTCTCTTTTCTTCTTTTTTCTCAAAAAAAAAAAACGAGTAAAAGAGTGTATGTAACGAATAAATAGCTTGCGTGACAGTGAATTATTTACAAGTAAAAATAAATAAATAAAAATTATTAGACACAAAATTGTAATAAGGAAAATATGGGGAAAATGAGTAGTGTAAAGGACTCAAAAACAAAATAAAACAAAAAAATGAAACACATGTTTAATAGGTTGCTTTTCTGAATTTTCTTCTTTTTTTTTCAAATTTAGTTTAGCGACTGGTAAACAGACAATAACAACTAGTGTAATGTGTATTTAATCAATTCTTGAAAAATGGGGTGGTATGTTTTTTTTTTCGTTAAATTTTTCCATCAGTGTTCATTTTCTATACGTTAAGACAACTCTCAACAGTGCGAGCTGTTTGTTACTGTTTTAGTTATCATATATTTTTGTTAATTTTCAGAATAGTACAATCATTCTATTCTTGTGTAGCATTGTTAAATTCAATAAAGATACAAGATGAAATTTTTCTATTAGAAAAACGTCAGAAAATCTACAAAATATTCTTGTATCTTATAGAATGATAACAAAGCTAAAAGAAGAGAAGATCTTCAATTGTTTTATTTTTCAGAAATTCTTCGTATGCATATGGGATTGTGTCTTTTTAGAAATTAAACTTGTGAAAGTCAACAAAATAGTACACATTTTAAAACATACTGTAGACAAAATCGAAGAAACAAAAACTCAATGAATAAAATGAAATCTAAAGTACAAAAGGGTTGATGAATAATTAATTTCATTTTGGGCGCATGGTGTCAGTAGATAAGTTTTATTGGGTTAACCTTAGACAAAATAAATACGATGAATATTTTCTACATATTATAACAATAAAGTATTCTTCTTTTTAATTCTATCTTATAAAATTTTATATATGTACATATGTATGTATGTATGTATGAATAAAGGGGTGTGTGTACATATTTCACATGTCACCCTATCGTATATATAAAATATTTTATTGTTATGAGTTTTCCCTGTAGATTTTTTTTCTGTTGGTTTTTTTATCTTTATTTTTTAACTGTATTTGTTTTTCTTCTTTCATTATCATGGCTAAAGGCAATTTGATGAATTTTTGTTGTTATTTTCATTTTATATATTTTTTTGAATAATTAAATAGAAAAGATAGTTCATTTGCTTCCTATCTATCCCATGCATGTACACACAAAGCTATATTAAAAAAGGCTCTATAAATATTTAAATGTATAGCTATATACCTACCACACACAGCTTCTTTTATTCATTCATTTTTGTTTAGTTGATAAAATTATGTACAAACTGAAAAACAACAGAATTAAAAAAAAATGAACAAATAAACATTTGTATGAATTAATGAGACAAAATTTCAAAATTTGAAAAATATTAGATAGTTTTTGTTTTGTTGTTGTTTTATTTACATATGTATATATGTATGTATTCTATATACAGATGAAAAATACGTATATAAAAGGATTATAGTTTGTTAATGAAAATATTAAGAACTTTTTTTCTTATATAATTAAAATTAAGTTTTTTATTTTTGTACACAAAAATGTAAGCTTTTAAGAAGATTTCAAGTTTTAATGTTTCGTAAAATTAAAATATATTTAAATATTGACTTTAAAATAATTATTCCATAATGTCCATATTTATTTTTTTATTTGAATTTTTTTTTGTTTTAAAAAAGTCACCAAAATTTTATAAAATATTATTTCATTTACTAAGTTATTTATTTTGTATATGTGTCTATCAGTTGCAAAAGGGGTCTTTGTCATGTTAAGTCATTTTGAGTTATTAAGCAAAATTGTTTCTGAAATTTGACAAAATGTACTGTTTTGCAACTGAGCTCATATTTTGACGATCAAAATACAGAGGAAAAGGTTTTTTTTTTCTTTTAAAAGTAAAGTAAATAAGTAGATTTTTAAAAGACCTTTCAAATGACGTTTATAACTCATTTTTTTCAAAATATGGAAAAGATCCCTTTTGCAACTGATAGACACATATGAAAAATGTTAAAACAATGTGCAAAAATAATTATTATCTTCAAGTCTCATAAGATTTTCTAAACAATAAAAACACTTGAAAATATTTTCTTTAAATTAAGTTGACGTTAATGATTGTGACAAAAAGGAATGTAAATTTTTTGTTTTGAGAAAGAAGCCTTTTAAAAAATATTTATGTAAGATAATAATATTAAATTATCATGTTTTTGTTTTTGTTGGAATTGCTATTTATTTTTTTAATTTTGTCTTAAATGACATAAATATCAATGTAACAAGTGTTTCGAAGATTTTATGTTTAAAAAAATATTAAGATAATTCTCGAAAATCTTTTACTTGGATACTTTATTATTTTTTATATATATTATAAAATTTTTCAATCTTATGGTTCAATAATCAAATATTTCACTGAACTTATGAATTTTTCATCTTGAACGTAATCGAAATTATTTTCATTTTTCCTACAAATTTCCATAATATCATTATAATTTTTTTCTTTCTATTTTTCTAGGCCTGTTTTCACTTTAAATTATGTTGATACTCATCAATGAATGTTGTGTTTTTTATTATTGTTGTTGTTGTTGTTGTTGTTGTTGTTGTGTTATAGTGCATTATGTAAATATAAACTTAATGAATGAATGAAAATTTAACCATAAGCATCTGCTATTGGATGCAAGTGTTTAATGTCTGGTAAAGTACTTAGATACAGCAACATCATCAGCAGAATTAAAAAATTTAAAAAAAAAATAAAAAAAATATCTTTACAGATTGTCAACTCCTTTTATGCAAAGATCAATTGATTTCATGTTGTTAGTGTTTTCTTTTTTAAATATGTTTGAAAATTACTTTAATGAGATTAAAAAGAGTGTGAAGATTCTTGTACATTATAAAAAGATTTTCATGATGACTTAGCATTAATAAGTGTATAATATTATATTTAAAGAAAAATATAAGTATAAATAGATGAAACTTACATGAGACATTTTAACTTCATGGGTAGATAATGTTATATTGGTAGTCTATACAAGAAAAAAAAATATTGAAGAGGATGAGACAGACAAAATAAAAATAATTACAATTTTAATGTTGCACTTGAAACTGTGGTTTCTTAGATAAACATAGTATGAGTATCTTCTTTGTGTTTTTGTATTACTAGACCCCATTCGAAAGTTACATTCCATCATTTTCATTATAAAAGAAAACTTATGTTACAAATAAATATTTGAAAAATCGGGTGGGGTAATATTTGAAAATTATTTTAAAAATAGAAATTTTCTTCTAGACAACGTAATTGTTTTACTTTTCAATTTAAATAAAAAGGACCCATGTTGGGAAATCATTTCGTTATAGAACTAACTTTTAATATTTTAAGTATAAAAGGTAAGAAATTGAATCGTCCTTAAAAACCTACACAATTACACCATTTCCAATCTATTGTGACCATTTTTTACTTATTGACGATTTCTTTTTTTCAGTACTGTAAAAGTTCCCCAACCTCATTAAATAAAAACATCAATGAATATTATTTTTAATCCGTTAAATTTTATAAAGTCTTTATCTGAATCATAAATAAATAAAAAGGATACATCTTTAGAACATTAAATCAAGTAATAATAAATACTTTAAATAAATTAAAATTCAATTTTTTTTTTTTCAACAAAAAAAAAGGAAATAATCGTTTTTATTCCATCCTTTTACATTAAAATATAAAAATCATCTCATCATCATCATTATCATCTTCAAAGACTTCATAATTTGATATTAAACAAAAAATTTTTTTTATATAAGAAAAAAGAGATGGTCATCATCCACCATAGCTAAAACGGATTATCCTTTTTTTTTACATTAAATTTAAATGTAATTTTCTGGAAAAAAAAATTTCTTCTCCTTTTTTGTTCAATATTTTTATGTAATTTTCTTTATTACTCTTCCTTTTTCGTGTGTAATAGCTGAAAGTAAGAAATAAAAAAAAAATTAACAGAAATATTAAATCAAGAAAGCCGAAAAGTAAAAGCATATGGTTTCTTCTTTCAATTTTCAAAAAGATATCAAAAAGCATCAAATTATGAGATCAACAAGAAGCTGATGAACAAGTTTTTTTTTTCTTTTTTTTAAATCAAGTATCTCTGTATAGGTACAAGTCGTCGTCATCATCATTATCATTAAAATATCCAACAGCTTAGCTGGTGGCTGCGATAAATAATACCTAAATAAAAAAAAGTGATTTTTGTATTAATATGATTTTAAATTCAAAGAAAAATGTATACTGAGACAAGTTAAATATATATAAAAAAAAAAAAGTTTCAAAATTAAAAACTGAAAAAAAGTTAATGAATAAAAACAAAAAAATAACGACCTCAAAAGATAGATAAGAAATAAAAATGAAAGAAGAAAAAAACAAAATAAAAAACAGTGAATTAGTCTATCAAATTCTAAACACTTGACTTGACCAAAGAAGCATAAAGAAATTCTTTATTATTTCAAAATCAAAAAAAAGAAAATGTTCACATGTGTGATCTGATCTTACAGAAAAGATTTTTTTTTTTTAAATGTGTATACACACACAGAAGGAGAATGGAGCCCGCCAACTTTATAAAAATATAAAATTACAGATTTGGACGATATTAAATGAAAAGATATTGTGAATTAAATATACATACATACTATACCAGGTACCACAATAAATAAGAGTGTCTGATCATTGTAATAAAACGAATAAGAAAAAAAATATATATGATATTAATTTCTTGTTTGTAGCCTTTTTCTGATTGGTCAATTGGAACAGGTGGCCACACGCTGATTTTCAATCTTTGCATATACTTACGTACATATGTACGAGTAAGTGTTTTTTTTCTTCTTCTTCTTTAGATATATTTCTGTATACCTGTAAAATTTTCACGTATGCAATGCATCTCATTTATAATTATTTTACAATGTATACGCAATAATGTTAACTTTATAGCACTTTTATATAATAAGAGGCAAACAGAGGATTTCTGCGATCGCAGAGCAAAAGAAAAATTATATCATCCGATAGTACCTACTACTATTATAGTGATTTTTAATGTTCACATACGTTATATGAACCTGTTCTCATTTACCATCATCATCATCATCATCTTGAACTAAGAAGTGATCTTTACTTATTCAAAATAAAGTTAAAAATCAAAAGAACGAACACCTGATGTTGAATTTATACAGGTAGAATTTTTTAGATCGATCAAGAATTACTTCATATAGGTACATACTTATTTTATTTTCTTTTTGTGTACATACTCTTTTGCTTTTATACATATCTGAATCTGATTTGAAAAAAAAAAAATATGCGTTAGATGAGTAGGTAGGAAATTGAACTTCATCCAGAATCCTCGATCCCGTCTTGTTATATTTAATTCATACACAAGATTATTATATTGAAAAGAACTAAAAAAAAAAATAAAAATAAAAATAAAACAAGGTGAATAAATATTAGAATCTGGATGGTAATCAAATTGATTTCCACTTCTTCTTTATTTTTCTTCTTCTTGAACTATTTTATTTTAACTTTTTTTTTTTTAATTATCATAGTAGTTGCAATAACTTCTTCATCATCGATCTACAAAATGTTAAAAAATTACAGGTATAATTCATGATGTTTGTCTCCTGCTTTGAAAGATAGTTATGTACATTAACTACTTTAAGAAAACACACTGTTATATGACAGTATATTGTCTTGTTATAATCGTCAACATCGTTTTCTATATACATACATGTAATGTACATATAACAATGATGGGGAAAGGATAGATATATGTACTTCATGTCGAGTGTTATTCACTTGTTGGTGGATGATGATGATGACGATGGTAATAGTTATGCTATATGTTGATAGTTAAATGAGTTGTGGTAGTTATAGTTGAAATAATATTTCATTGAATTGATAACAAAACAAAAACATTTTCATTTTTATAAATGTAAGAAGGGAAACTAATATGTAATGGATAATAATACACTGTTGGCGGACGTTCGCTGTCAGTCAATCGATATAATGATAGACGGATGAGAGAAACAGGTACAACTCCCAGATATTAATTTGAAGAGAAAATACAAAAAAAAAAAAAAAACGTAACGAGAAATACAAAGTTCGTATCTAATACTTAACTGCATAAACAAGTGAATAACAAGTATAATAAGTGTTCGTTCGTATTGTTATTTTTATTTTATTTACCTTGTTTTTTTTTTTTTGAATTTACTATGCTCCATTAAGTATCTACCACCTCATATGTCTTTATAAAAACATATCAACTTCTTGGAAAATCTATTGATTAAAATTAAATGAGTTAGTAAAAAAGCTATATAATTTTACTGTTATAAGAAATAAACAAAAAAAAATTTATTATTGAAACATATTCGATCGAGAAAAAAAAAAAGGAAATACAAAATAAATAAAAATTATCTTATTGAATATTCAACAATTTTTTTTTCCAAATCCTAAAAAAAAAAATCTCTGAATTTTTCCCAGTCATTTTCGATTCAAAGTAAACACAAAAAAAAATTAATACTAAAATTTATATTTGTCTTTTAAAATTTCATAAAAAAATATTACTAGTAATTAAAAATAGATTTTTTTCTTTTTTAATTTGTGTGTAAACAAATACAAAAGATTGAAACTAAAAAAAAGCCAAAAAAAAAAAAATATGTTTAAGTTTAAGGTCGTTTATATCTTTGTGTCACATATCTTTATTACATTTAGATACTTCTATCACAAAATTGAGCATCCAGAATCACAACTTTAGGTCATTCAGTATCCAGCTTTTTCATATATACATATATACATATGTATATGTATATCTGCGATAATACCTGTTGTATTTGTAATTTATGTATACCATTCCCATTAAAAGTGAACAAGAAAAAAAGGAAAAAGAAAAAAAATATGAAAAGGTAAATTTAAAAGAAAAAAAAAAAATACATTTAAAAAAAATGAATATCTTTTATATTTGTGCTCTTAAATTTAAAATCATCATTTATTTCCATCTTTTTGAGAAAAAAATTCTATATTAAAAAAAAGATTCAATGATATAGCAAAAAAACAAAAAATATTAAATGTTCATTCGACAGCGGTATTTTGCGGCTTCATTACACTTTGATAAAAAACAAGAAAAAAACATTTTTTTTCCCTTCAAAACTGATGCTTTTTTTACCTTTTGTTTTTTTCCCTTCTTCTTTCTACTCTGTTACTGTTGCTGCTGTTTGTAGAGCTGACACTTTTAAAAGATTTTTAAGAAAACAGAAAAAACGATGAAAATTGAAAAGAACTTTTAAAAAATAAGCCTGAAGTGTAATTAGCATAATGGTCTGATGTGATGGGGATACTCTGTCATGTTTATGTTGCTATAACAATATTTTTAGGCTTTTTTTTTCACTTATTGGATGTTTTTTTTTCTCTCACTGGACTTTTATGTACATGTCTTATAAAAACGTAAAAATACAGGAATGAAAATTAATAGGATGATTGTAAAATTCAGTATACTGTTTACCTTGTGTATTTTTCGGAATATTTTCATTAAAGTAAATTAAAGTATTACTTGAAAAAATTTACTTATTTAAAAACAATTGGTTTCTAATTTTCTTTTCAAGTAAATTGTTTTATGTCAATATTTGACGAAAAAAAAAAAACGTAAATGATCAAATTAAAAGAACGTTAAATGTTAAAGATGAAATTTTATTTTTCGCTTAAGGCGATTATATAAGAAAGTTCATTAATTATTTTGCTGGATCACGAAGTGTTTTTTTTTTTTTTAAAAAAAGTAATTGTTTTTAAACGCAAAATATGGTTTTTAATTGTGTACTTTCATTTTTTTGTTTTATGACCACTGGCAAAAAATAAATTTTATGCACAAAAAATTTGTTTTCTATAATATTAAAAATTACCATTTTCCAATCAAAAGGAACAAACCAGGACAACAAATCAACAATATTGTAAAATAATAGGTTATTTTGTTATCGATATTAAGTGTGGGATCTAAAAGCAAAATAAAAGGTCATTAGTGGGAGAAAATTATGTTCAAAAATAAATTTAATTTAAGCCCTAAGGTAGATATGCAACAATAGAATAAACATGGGACTGACTTAAATTATCCCATCAGCTTTTTTATTCTTTTCAAGCATTTAACAAAAAGTTATTTTTCTAATATACATACATATACATGAATAAATAAGAAGAATATTTTTTAAATATAACACTTAACAGAAATCAGCAAGACACGTGGATCAAATATTTTTGCAACAAGGTAACAGGCATTTATTAAATTTATTTTTAATTAGTAAATTGTACTGTTTTATAATGTCAGTTTCAATCACCTGTTACTATTTGAAAAAAGTAAAATGATTCTAAATTTTTAATCCAATTAACTTGTAATAAAAAAAAAAAGGAAGAAAAGTTGCTCATAAGCAGAAAATTATTTTCTAATAAATTTTTAAAGTGCTTGGTAAATAACAATTTCTAATAAGACTTAAAATATAATTTTCTTTGAAATTTGTGTCAGAAAAAAACCATAAAAGAGTAAAAATGATTTCATACTGATAAAAACTAAAAACAAAAAATACTCTGGTATATCAAGGCAATCAAATAAAAGTCACTTAAATTCCTTTGACGATGAAATCATTCGAATTGGCACAATGTATTCATGTACAAAGATAACGTATATTAACCTAAATTATAGATTTCGAGTTTTTCTTTTCTTTTGAATATGACTAAAGTGACAAAAACAAAAAAATAAAGTTCATGACATTAAATTTCTCCTGTCTTCAAATTTATTTGAAAAATCCTACTAAAGAAATGTATCTAAATTAAATAAAATGAGAGTCAATCAAATAAAATAACATACATATCATTATTGTTCTTAAGATTTGTTCATTGTAGAAAAAAACAAAAAAACAAAAAACAAACAAACATTAGACAAGAAGAAAAAAAACATTGAAAGGTAATTACACAAAAATTTCATGGATATAAAGGTGAAGAAAATCATCTTGAAAAAACTGAAAGAAAAAAATGACAGATTCAAAAAACAAACTTTTTTTTCGAGATTCAAATGTCACTCTTAATATGTGTGTCAATTTTGTTATAGAATTTAAATGTCAAATTGAAGTGCTTGAAAATATAGAAAAACTTTATGTATTTTTTTTTCGTGACAGGTTGTTTTTTTTTTTTTTGGTTTTTTGTTTTTGTATCATTTTTTTGTTATTGATTGAAAATCATCCGATTACTGTGGTCCAAGAAATTGATCACATTTTTTTGGGGTATAAAATGAAATTTAATTCCAGATTTATCTGACATCACCTTGGAGAATGGGCAAGAAAAGAAACAAAAAATAAACTTTTGAAAGAGAAGTTCTTTTTTTTTGTACGAGCTCATTGATACGTGACACAAATAAAAAAAATTAAAGGGTGAATCCATTGAGGTTGTTTTTATGAGAAATTGATAAAGGTATACCAACCATAGTCGAAAGTATCCCGGATTACACTTTGTTTTTATGCACTAATTTTGTGTGTTTGAAGATCATCCGATTTCAATTTTTTTTAGTAATTAAAATTTATTTCTGAGAAAAAAAAAAGGTAATCAAAATTTAATCAGAAAAAAAAAGTTTAATAAGTTTTATATCTCAAGTAGCTCCTCTCTACAGTTCATAATATAGGATTTCTTGTAAACAAAAACAAAATTGTTGTTTTTTTTTCATACTCAATATTTTTCGATCAGATTACACGTAAATAAAAAAAATTTATGTCATCGTAGTTTTTTGGAAAACAATTTTTTGCTTTCGATTTTCTTATATTTAATTTCATGGAAATTGTGGTTTGTGACAAGGAAATTGAAGACTTTAAATATAATGGTACATATGTATGTATGTTATGTATATAAATACCATCATGTTTTATTTTAAAGACTTTTTATTGAATTATTTTTAATTAATGATGGCAAATTTAATTAAATTTTTAAATTTTATTTTTTAATTTATTTTTGCAGGTGGAAATTTCATTAAAATGTTAGATAATTTGGTAAGTCTTAAACAATATTTTCTTGGAATTTTTAAGTTTAATTTAGAGTTTTTTAAAAAATTTTTAATTTGTCTAATTTTTTCGAAAAGCCCAATTGCGAATAATAAATTTCCTTAATCTTAAAAAAAAAAAGTAAAAAATACAAAATTTATCACTTTCAAGACAAATATACAAAAACTTAATTTAATAGAATGTCTCAAACATGAAATTCTGTTATACATTTTTTTTTCTTTTTTCTTTCAATAATTTATTAACTTTTCTTGAAACACCATTTGTTTAAATATTGTGGTAAACTATTGACATTTCCATTTGCTTTGTAGAAAAATTTCAAAACTTTTGAAATTGCTATTGATCGAAATAATATTTTTGCAATAAAAAAAAAAAAAAAACTAAAAGAAATCAACAAAAAAGTATAAATTGTATTGCAATACAATTTTTTTCACAATACTTTTAAGTTAAACAAAATTGCATTGATTAAAATTCAACATTTTATAGAAAATAAGTTCTACAGAAGAAGAAATTGTAAATTTGTTATTTCATTGCATTTATTTTTTCTTTTTTTTTTCTTGTCATTGTAATTTTCTTTTATATTCATTAATCAAATTAAGTATAGTTTGATATTGTATCGATGCATTCAATCACAAGTCGCGTATGTATGCTATTAATCAAAATCAAAGATTGACAACAACAAAAAAATCACCACCCTCAATTTTTATTAAAAATTGTGTAAAAGTTTAAAATGAAGTTGCAGTAAAAACTTGTAAAAGAAATCAAACAAAACAACAACAAACAAAAAAAAATAAAATAAAAGACAAATCACTACATTAATGGATAAGGGTCGTGAAAATAATTGGAAAAAACTATATTAAATAAAATCAAAGTTCTGTAATCTAAGTTTATTTATATATTTTGTTTTTAGTTTATTTCACTATAAATGAGATAAAAACTCAAATTATTTTTTTTTTCCTTTAGCAAATATTTCGATATTGAATTTATCAAAAAGTTCTATTTTTGTTATATACATAAATTTTCTCTCCCTGTTTTTAGGGGAAACATTTTTTTTATGGAATTTTTCATTAAGTGGAACATAACAGGGAGGAAACAAAAATATTTTTTGTACCTACTAAATTAAAAAAAAAAAAAACTGAGTAGAAAAAAATTCATTCAACTGCATTCAAGCAGAATATTTATGACATCCTCTTTTAAAATCAAAATGAATATAAATAAAATAAAAAAATTTATTCACTTCTGAAAAAAAAAAATCACCTAGCTTATAAGGAAAAATGAATTTTTTTTTTGTTAATGTATCTTTTTCAGATAAAAGATTTTCTTGACCATAAGGCAAAATAATGAAAGAATGATGAGTTCAAAAACACAAAAAACAATCAATTCCGTTATAAATACATATTTAGTTTTATTTTGAAAAAAAAAAAAAAAGGGGGTACCACAAACACCAAATTTGTTTATATCGCATTTAAATACGCGTTCAGTTCAGTTAGCAACAAACAAGAATGAATTATCGAGGAATCTTTACAAGTCCAAAGTTTTTTTTCTTTTTGAATTCCTGCACCACATTTTGCCATCATCTGATACATCTGAATATTTTTGCTGATTTTTTATTTCCATCCATGTTATATATTTTGACATACATACATACAAATGTGTAATATATACCATCAACATTTCTAGACGTACATTCCCCTCATTTACGACATTATACTGTAACCCTGTCTGTCATGTATGTAAATTTAGAACAACTTTTTTTTTTCTTCTTCTCTTGTTTAAAAAAATCAAAATGAAAAAGATGAAGAAAAACAAAACACACATTTTAATTTTCTTATTTTTATTATTCCATTTTTTTTTTTAAATTTAAAATAAGAATACGCACATATCTTATCTTTTCATCTGATTTTTAGATATAATTCACATTTTCAATAAAAAATAAAATATTTTTACATTTTTGTTTTTTTTGTTTCAATATATTTTTTTTATGTAGTACTTATTTTATTGCATAGGCAACATTTCGAACATCTGTGTAATTGAAAAAAAAAAAGAAAATAAATATTGAAGATAAAATATCTTTCGATTAAAATCTGTGGTTCTTTGTATTTAATAAAAATTGTACAATAAAGAATAATATTCTGAAAATTCTTGTAGCAAAAAACTAATTGCAAAGTAAAGAAAAAAAGCTATTTGCAAGAAAAAACACATTCAAAGAACTAGACATATTTTTCATTATATATATGTATAATGTATTTTTTTTTTCAACAGTCTGACTAAATGATAGATTTGTCGAGTACATGTGAATAATTTCTCTTTTTTCCCATTCATCCGCTTTTATTTAAAAAATGAGAAAAAAAAAACGAAAAATCGTTATTGCTATCATGTTTTGTATCTATTTTTGGGGTTGACTTCAATAGATATGACTTCACATTCACTATGTCTGAGAATATGTCGTGAAAAATTATTTAATTTCAAAAGTAATGTACAAAAAATGACAAAAAAAGGAAAAGAAAAAAAAACTTGTTGTCCATATGAATTATGGCTATATGTTGTATAGAATATTATTAGTTATGAAGATGATATTTATCTGATTTAGATATGAAAAAAAAATATTATGACAACATGATGCAGGAACCTAAAAAGAAGTAAAAAAAAAAACAACATAAAATTCGTTCTTGTTAAAATTTATGTTGAGAAAACATATGGGTTTAAAAAATTATGCCTAAGGAAATATGTACAGAAAAAAAAAATTAATATTTAAATTATTGTGCGTGTTATAACTTATTATAAAAAGAACCATCGGAAATTTGAATAATATAGTAACAAAAAATGAGTTAACGTAGATCAGCACTTTACTTTAACAGTTGTTTGAAATATTGTGAGAAAATTTTAAAAGTACATTTAATCTTGTCAGTCAATACGGAATATTTAGAAAAAGGACACCTAAGGAATAATCAAATAATACATATACCTACATAGGATATTTCTAGGACTTAGATTAATTCTAAAAAAACTTTGTTCTATTTATCTAAAATAATATCTGAAAAAGTAATTTAAATAAATCAATGTTGAAAATCACAACATACCTAATCCTTTTTATTTCTTGATTCACACTTTTTCTCAAGTTATTTTTTTAACAAACATTTTACAACAATTCCAATAAATAAAATTTGTTGACTTTTTATCTGTTGTTATTTTTATTTTGCTTGTCGATCGAACATAAGGCTAAATTAAAATAATTTACATAGTATAAAAATTTGCAATTAATAATCCTTTTATATTTTTTTAATTGTATAATTAACAATACGATAAGAGTATCGAATTTATATAAGAACAGATTTTATATTGGCGTTTATAGTTAAAGAATATTTACTAAATAACACTCAATTTAATGAAAAAAAAAGGAAGAAAGAAAAAATTTCAATTACACTTAATGGAGAATTGCATGCTGTTACCAAAAAGAAAAAAAAAATTAAAGCGAAACAAAAATAATAGTGTAAAAAATTCACAAATTAAATGAAAAAAGGAAAAACAAAAATATGAAACGATTTAAATTCTATATAGATACATTTATGTAGGTATATATTGTAGCCTCGAGTTTGATACAAAACTTTGCTCCTGTGCACAGAAAAAATATTTATTCAGGAGCGGCATTTTACAACAGTGTATATGTACCTACAGAAAATACCTTCATAAATTCTGATGAACGTACTAAAAAGTAATCGAACGATGAAGAGTGTGTTTTGAATTGTGTTGTGTTGGTATAATATAGAAAGAATGTGTCCCAATTTTAAATTCGCGTGCACATAATTAGAATTACCTGGTTGAATACTGTTGCTTGTGTCTTTACCTTTACTTACACCATATGTTGTACAATATTATATGTATCTATGTATATGGATGGTGTTGCTTATGATTATAAATTTTTTTTCACTTTTTCGAGAAACCTCGTCCCTGAAAATCAAGAAATTTAAAACAACTTTTTCCTTTTTTTTTGTTGTTGTTTACCTGAAAATTGCTTTTTATTTAGTAAAAATTGTTGTTGTTTGTGCTGCATTACGGTTGGTGCAGCAATGTACTAATTTATGTAAAAGCGTTCAATTTTAAAACTCTATACTACAAAACATAACTTCTGTTATGATCATGTATGCATAAACCTACCTTTGTTTAATTACAAACAAATCTCATCTACTTGTAAATGCATCACATGCATTTTGTATGCATGCTTGCTACCATGTTTTTTTGTATATATATTTTTTAAATGCAATCACAAAATATATAGTGAATGACATGGAATCCTTACTTCTTTTTTTCTTCTTTATTTCGCGCGCTTATATTACATTATTACAACTTACCCGCAAAAAGAAAAACCACAACAACAAAAACAGCAACAAAAAATGATATTCTTATAAAACTAAAATCACCACACCCAATTTGAAGCAGTTAACCTTCTTCTACACATAATCAAAAAAAAAATAAAATAAAAAAAAATAAAACTGATAAAAATATAAAATCAGCTTCTATTTAGGTGCAACGAAATAGAATTATATGTTAAAGACTATACACTTGAAATCAGGAAAATAAAAACATATTTATTTTAAATTACAAAAAAAAAAAGTGGTAATAAAAGAGAAAAATATAATAATAATCAGAAATGAAAAATTGAAACACAAGTAAAAATAGAAAAGAAGAAAAATACGAAATGTAACACGTTTATTATGAAAGCACAGCAAAGACAGGTGTTTCATTGTACATAAAACATTAAAGGTCCAGGTAAGAATTTGTTGTTATAAAAAAAGGATTAAAAAAAAAAATGTTACAAAAAAAAAACTTGAAGAAAAAAAAGTGAATTAAGTTAAAAGCAAGAAGGTGAAAAGTCAGAAATCACGAAACATATATGAAAAACAGGGCGGATAAATGAGCATATTATTTTCTGTACTTTTTTTTATTTTTCATTATTATTATGTTTTCTTCCTTTTTTGTTGTTGTTGTTTCTAATGTATTATTTTTGTTTTCTTTAAAATAAATATACAACGATGTACATACAACATTAAGCTCTTATAAAAGACATATAAGTACCTACCTTGTATTTTTTTCTCTTGAAAAAAAAAGGATTAAATTGTAATACTGCATTCTGCTGCAAAAGAAAAAAAATATATGCACACACCATATACATATTAAAATTACTCGTATTATAAACATTGGAGGCTTATTTTTGTAAAAAAAAAGAAAAAAAAAGAAAAACAAAATATTATAATTCAACTCAGGTTTTACATTTTCGAGAGAGGTGGATTGAATAAATTATACATGATTTTGATTACCCTTGTGATGTTATTTAACAATGATTTGGCTTCCTTGTTTTACGAGTATTTTCCTGTTTTTTTTCCTCTCTTTCATTTCTACTTTTTTTCATTATTATTTCGAGAAAATGAAAAAAAAAAAAATAATAAGTAAAAGTTGTGAAAGAAAGTACATTTTATAAAAGAAAGTTAGAAAAATAACTTTTTTTTTTTTAAATTTAGGTAATCAAATCCCTTTTTTTTTTTAATAGGAACGACAAAAACAGAAAAAGTGTAGAAGAAATTGATTTTTTTTTGTTTTTGAAAAACATTTTGATAAAAAAAGGATTGAAAACATTAAATTAAATTTTTGTTTTGTGAACGTTATAATTTTTTTTTATTTTGTGGTGATAAGAAAATTCTTTAATCTTAGATACAATAAATTGAATTAAAATATGAATTGTGTAGAACATTAGTCAATATCCTTAATTTGAAAAAAAAAAAAAAAAAAGGTATTCTCAAGTTCATGTGATGGGAACTCGAAGAAAAGTTAGAAAAAACAATTTTTTAGGAAATTAGAGAACCCATTAATGTTTTTCTACTACAAATAAAAAAAAAAATGGTGAAACAAATCAAATATATGTACATCACCTTGAATCCATGTGAATAAAATAAAATTGATTTTCTTCGGTCTAATGTAATTATAACGATTTAATTTAAAAAGGACATACTACATACTATGTATGTATATGTAGATACCCGAAGAATTCCCTTAATTCTTAAACACAATAAAAATTAGTTTTAAAATATTTTGTGTAGAATTTTACAATAGGACAAAAGACATTAAATAAACCGGCATAAAGATGAAACCAATCAATTTTTGAGGTCTTTTGAAAGATTTTCGTAATAAAAACGGAATTAGAATTTACTTGATTATATAAGTAGTAACACACATAAAGAATCATTTTATTGAATTTATTTCTGTGAAATTCTTTCTAAAGGAATTTTCTATTGAATTGATATTATTAATTAAAAGTAACCAATAAATTCTATGAGAATAATCGTAACAAAAAGCTTTTGAAAAATATTTTTGAAAAGTTTCTTAACTTTTTTAGGATAAAGGATATATTCAGCACTTTGTCATTTTTCCTTTGATAAATTTAAAGGACTTTTTATATTAACTTTTTTTTAAGCTAAATTTTAAAATGTGCTACATTCGCCTATAATATAGTGCGTTATATAGATTTATCATGCCATTCATACGATCATTACTTAAAAAAATAAAAAATACATAATAAGAACGTGAAAAATGTAATTTCTTCGCTTTATCTGAATAGGATTAGAAAGGAACAATGGAATAACCCAAAATAATTAAAATAAGAAAAAATTAGGGTAAAATAAGAAATATTTTTGCAATCGTGTTTTAAAAGTCGTTAATGTAAAAAAAAAAATAAATAAATTTCCCTTAATAATGTGTTGTTTTTTCTAATTTAAATTTATATTTTTTTAAAAAACCTGAAAACTAATAAAAATTGTAAAACACTTAGCAAAATGAAGTAATAACAACATGATACTCGTGTATATACAATTTTGTATATCTTGTAGAAAATTTTTCAAAAAGGATCAAAGAAATTAATTAACCAAAAAGTTTAAAAGCTAATTTCATTATTGTGTGTATCTTTCTTTCTTTTTTTTTTATCATTATTTGTTGTTTTACAACATTAACAGAAAAAAGGAATAAAATAAAAAACAGAAGAAAAAAAGGACTAACGTTTAATGTTTATGTTCAACTATTTACGTTGTATTTGTGAAAAAGTTTTAAATTACTTCGAAATTATAATTTACATACAAAAAAAGGGTACTTGTGAGTTATGCAAACCTTCTTTTTTTTTTTATTGTTTTTACTTCAAGTTTGTACTAAAAGCACTGTCAGTTATAAAAATAGAATTTTTTCCTTGTTAAATTGTTAGTTTTTTTTTTTTTTTTTCATTTTGTAAAACAGCAAAAAAAACAATTTAATGTAGAAGGATTCAGGAAAAAATCTACGCGTTCTTTTTTCAATTTAAAAGTTTTTCGTAACTTTATGACATTGATGATTTTGTAAAACAAAAGGAGAAAAATAAAGATTTTTATAATAATAATAAGAATATTAACATGTTCTTTGTTTTTCTTTTCGCTGTACCAACAATCCAATCAATTAAAATCTTAATAGATCCTTTTACTTCATCGTTTATATAAGATTAATTAAATTTTCTATGATTTGTCAATTAAATTTGAAGCAGCTTTTCGAAATGTAAATTTTTTTTTTCTTTTGTTACATTTTGTAAATTCAGAACAAAAACAATGTAACTATGTATATAAATTAGTCATTTCGATATTATCAATTTATAATCTGCGTGTTGAATTAAATTAAATTAGAAACTTACGTTCTGTGGTAACGAATTTTTGTTTTTTAAGTTCTAAGGTTAAAAAAAAAAACAAAAACAAGTGGAACAATTTTTAAATTAACCGAACTAGAAATTATAATTAAAGCACAAACTATAATTACAAATATATAATTTTATGTTCTTTGAGAAACCATTAAAAAATCTTTGTTGTCTAGCCTAATTTTTGACATTGTCATGAACAAAGTGTTAAATCGAATTAAAAAATTTAGAGAAAAAAAATGAAATTCTATTAACAAATAAAAGATACATCTTAGACGACGTGTATGCATTACGGTTGAATAATCTTGTCCGATCTTATTTTATTCTTATTACAATGTTTTTCTTCTTCTTCTTCTTGTGATTTTATTTCTTTGTTGTTTTTTTTCTTGATCTATAAAAAAAATTACATACGATCTACTTTGAGATCAATTAGCCATCAATGGGAAGTTAAAATTGACGGTTAGATGAAATAAAAACACATTAGAAGTGAGGAAGAAGGCAAAAAAAAAAAAAATATGTTTATAGTAAGAAAACCCATTCATTTATTCATCGATGAATTTTTTTTCCGTGAAAATCATTCATCGATCATGTTCAACCTTCGTACAATTCAGTTAAAATTTAAAAACAGAAAAAAATTCTGTTTGTGTACTCTATCTGTAGTAAAAAATCTTAAGGTACCTATAGTAAGTAATATGTGGAACAAGAAACAAAATTTATGAAATAATTGAAGCAAAGCACACGTATTTCTAAATTCCTTTTTTCCATTTTTTATGTTATTGTTCTCCGTAAAGTGCAGATGCATAACAAAGTGATACAATACAATGGTTTTATTAACTTGCTTTTTTTTTTCATATATTTTTTGTACTGTTCATCATTTCATTTAAGATGCTAGATGATGATAATCATCATTATGGAATGTTGATGTAAGACAAGATTTTCAATTCAATCTTGTTATCGATTTTGATATATCTTTTGTATTCAAATAATTGTTTAGTAGAGCAAGTAATCACCTTGTAGCAGTCGGAGAAGAAAAAAAAAAACCTTATGTAAAATTTTAATGTAACTTAAATATTCGTTTGATAATGGTTATGTAAATGTAAAAGATTTATAATGCACAGACATTAAAAGGTCCTCATATGGTAAATGGATTTTTTTGTCTATATGAAAAAAAAATATTATCAACTTAAAAAAATGGCCTTTCTAAAGTGTTTTTTTCGAAATGTTTAGCTCATTTGAAAGTTTAATGATTTTCCAAAATTGTTTTTTTTACTGAATTCCTGTCATTACCAATAATAATTAGGACGTAAAGCTTTTGTTCAAGTTTATTTTAAAGTTTTTTAAAGTCAAAATCTATTTTATTTTAAATTTTCAAATTAAAACTTTAAAAAAAATCCTTAATCGTTTACAAATTCCGACAAAAAGTGTACATCTGTACAAAATTTTACTTTTTTTAATTATCAAAAAAAAAAAAAAAAATACTGCCACAAATTACAAATTTTCCAAATGAATGAAAAATTGTATTGACTTTAAATTGTTCATAAAAATAAATTAAAATGTTACTTTACGGGTTTTTCACAATCATTAAAATGCAAATAAAATACTGCGAATTAATGAAATACCTTTAATAAATTTAAATTAAATTATAAATACCAATTCTCTTTCTCAAAGGATTTTTTTTTAACTTTTTGAAAAACTAATTATGTACTGGTTAATTATTCATTTAATAGATTATTTATTCGAGTTAAATTTAAAAAAAAAAGCAATTAAAAATATCATACATTAAAATTACTGAAAAATTTATTTCATTTGCTGATTAAAATCTAAAAGTCTTTATAGCTTTTTCTATTTTATGATTTACAAATATCAATATTTTCATTTAAATCTAATATCTAGGTCAATAAAAAAAAGCTTAATTTTCAGTAAAACTTTGGTCGTAAATTGGTTTTTTTTTCTCTCAAAAATACAAGTTTTTTTTTTATTAATTTTGATTTTTGTTTTATATTAAATTTTCTTATTTGAAAATTAAAAAAAAAAAAAAACAATTTTATAAGCATTTTTATAAAAAATCAGAAAATTATTATTATTTTAATATCAAATTGAATATATTTTTTGTTGTTGTGTGTAAATTTATAAATTTGTATATAATATATTTATGTATAGTTAAATATTTAGAAAATGAACTGTAGGCGTTAAATTTACATAACTAATGAAATACTAGGTTAAATTGAACACAATTTTATTTAACATATAAAACACATTAGACAAATAAAAATTAATTAGTATTTCGTTTACTGAATGATTTCTGCATGTTTGTATAGTTTTTTTTTTTGCTTTTTAAAAAAAGCGAGCCTATAATATATTTTATTTTAAAAATCATAATAATAATAAGTATGTAATTCCAATATACATTAATGAAATGTTTTATGAATATTTACAAAAAACTCGAAAGAAAACAAAGAAAAAAACATTTACAAATGAATTGACATGTTATCGAATCATGAAACACATTTGTTTTGTTCTCTGCTTTTCTTTGTTATTGTTTTTTCATTCGTTTTTCAAATTCCTCTTCTGTGTTATTTATTTTTCTTTTGTTTCAAAAATAATATATAATAATGTTGATTTAAATTCATATTTTTGTAATGTATTCATATTGAATTATTTATATTAAAAAATAAAATAAAACAAAACAAAAATTAGATAAAATATTGAAAAAACACAAGTTTGTTGTAATTAAATTTTTTTTTTTTTGTTCAATTTTTATACGCATTTGTTGAAAAATTGTGTTTAACACGCGTGCTATTATAAAATGAAATTATAATAAAACAAAAATCAATTTACGGTATGAATAATATTTTAATCATCATGTTATTTATTTTAATTTTATTTTTTTATTTTGAATTTTTCAATTCTTATTTTCCGTTTTATGTTGTTTTTTTGTTGTTGTTGCTTCTTTTATTTAAATTTTTTGTTCCTATTTAAATTACATTTTTATACATTATAATTTTAAATTATTATTCAATTTATTTTTTTTATTTTTCTTTTTAAAAAAAATAAATGTTTTCACACTAATTTTTTTTTAAGTTATACAATATATACATACATTCGACATTTTGTATTTAATTTCGTAACATGGAATCAAAATATAAATAAATATGTAACACTAATAAAAAAAAATTTGAAAAGGAAATACAAATAGGTATACAATATTTGTCCAAAATACACCAAAAAAAAAAACAATAACAACAACAACAACATTATTTTTTCCAATGATGACAAAGTGAAATAAAAATTGAGAAAAACACTTTTAAAAAAGATTTACAAAAAAATTTAAAATTCAAATTAAAATTATAGGGCTTTTAAAATCATTAGATTTGTCATCATGTTTATTGGATTTAAAAAGATTTTTTAAAAATTAAAAATTAAAATAATAATCAAAATTATGATTGGGTTCCTGTCAAATTTTTTTAAATTCAATATTACAAATAAATTTTGTATTTTATTTCTTTAAATTCATGATTTATTATTTCAATTTCAAAAAAAAAAAAAAAAATAAAAATGAGTTTTCTTGTTCGAAGGAGTTAATGTTTTTGCAAAAACCTTAAGGGCATATTTACATCAACAAAAAAGTAGGTAAAAAAATTAATGACGAGAAACAAAAAAAAATAAAAATACTTGTAATCTTATTACCTTCGCGTTAAAAACATTTTACGTATGCATTAATTAATTTATTACGAAAATGATGAATGGATTTTTATGTTGTTTTTTTTTGTTTTTTGCACTTTTGATTCTGTACAAATGTACGAGTATATTGAAATCTTATTAATGTCATAGCCTTGATAAGTTAAATAAGACAACATATTCACATACGAAAGGGCAAAAAAAAAATATATTAAAAATTAAGATTAAAAGCACACTGAAAAAACATTTTTTTTTTTGTTTTTAATCCGTACAAAAAACATTTCTACTTTACATACGATTTAATATCATTATTATGCTTTTATCTGATAAAAATAAAAGCAAAACAGACATAATACACGTTCTGGTTTTCTCACCTGCTTTAAATTAAAGAAGAAAAAAAAACATTTTTAAAATATGTATATTAATTTATGAGGACCACAACAACAAAAAACAACATACAAAATAAAAACTCTTTAAGGTTACTAGTTGACATACAATTTATAATCATTAACAAAAAAAAAACAACTAAAATCTGCCCACAACATAGTCAATTTTTTTTTTCGATTAACACAACGCATTGTTTATTATATTTTCATTTATTTTTAAAATTATTTCCGTTAATTTGTTTTTGTTGTTGTTTTTATTATGAAATTATAATCAGAAAAAAACAAATTCTTGAGTCTTTTCATGGCTTTTTTTTGTAAAATGCCATTGATATGTGTTTGCACTTCAAATTTCATAATAACATATTTTCCGAAAATTATTTTAAGAAGAAAAAAAAAACATTAAAAAAATGTGTGTCATCTATAAATACACATCTACTTTTTTTTTAAGGTTAATATATCAATTTTCTAAAAATAATTATTGTGTTCAGATATTTTTCTATACGTGAAAGAAAGAAAATTATTTCGTGAAGATTTTGATCTTCTGTTTTTTTATATTTCGAAGATACATTTCATATGATGATATCTGACATTTCCGGTCCATGGCCAAGTACTCTCTTTAAATAGGTGTATGTAGAAGTACCGTTAAGATAAGAGTTAAAAATAACAGAAATATTTGAATTAAGTTTGATAATCATTTAACAAAAATAACATGAGTATACTTGTTAGAAATTGTAAGTAGATACATTTTAAAAAACAAATAAAAAAATAAACAAACTAACAAACGGAAAAACCTTATTTTAATATGAAGCATTTTGAACTTATAACGGTTAATAAAGGTTACTTTAACGACTTCCTTTCGTGAAATAAGTTTTTTTTCTGTTTGTATTATATAAAAAACGATCCCGATTTGATTTAATTTCCTTTAAAATTTTTTTGTTTGTAATGATTATGAGGGCTTTTTAAAATATTGAGCAATTAAATTACACATATTTAGAATATTTAGATAGAAGATTTAATGAGCTGAATGTTTTTGAAAAATTGTAATGAATTAATTTCAAAAATATAGCTCATCCTCATTCTAACATTCTCAATTTTCAAATATATAAATTTTGTGCAAACTGAACAAAAGAAAATTTAATTTTAATATTTAGGTATACATATATACTTTCAAAGTTTTCAAATAATCAACTTTTTTAAATACCACATAAAACTTTTTCTAATGAAAACTCAGCTCCCTTCAAAGATTTCTTCTTTTTTCCAAAGGAAAATAATATACATAAATGCTCCTTGATAATGTCTGCGATATTTCAAAATCAGTTTTTGTTTTCCTAACGTAAACAACATACGTACTAAATAAAATTACAAAACTGATAATCTTCAATCTGTTTTTTTAATACACCAAAAATTACAAATAAAATTGTTAAACTTTCCTCCAAGAAAAACAAATTCCATTAAAGAGAAAGAAAAAAAAAAGAAAATTTGTTAAACTTTAATTTAACAACCACCGTTATTTTTCGTTTATCTTCATAAATAAAGCTTCTTCTTTTTTTTTTTTTTTTTTGTAAATTGAAGTTCAAGTAAATAGCATCTTAAAAATTTCTTACGTGATTCATTTATCCTTAGCTGTCAACAAAACATTTTATATTTAAATTCTTTCTCATCAATCACCTCGTCAATTTGATGAAACAATTTATATTTTCCTTATACGAAAAATCAAACAATATTTGAAATATTTGTTTTCTTTCTTTCTTGAAAATCCCCTTTTAACGTATACAATTTCCATTTATAAAAAGAAAAGTATAAAGAAAGGAAAAAAATTTCAATGAAGGGAAAAAACTTTTATTGACTTAATTTTTTTTTTCTTCCTTAAATTTTTCATCCCTCTTCTAAATTTCACTTTATTTTTTCGTATTCATAAATTCATATAAAAATCCTAATGGAATTGGCGTCAGTCAATGCATGACTCATGCATTCAACGACGAACAAGTACGATTTATTATTGGTACAATATTGTGTGATTGTGGGTTTATTTGTTTGAAAAAAAAAAAACAATTCAAAATTTTCAATTTTATAACTTGAAGCTATTGATACACAAACACATTCAAATATACTCAACTTTTCACAGATTTATTCTCTTTTTGTACTTTTTTTTTGTAAAAAAAAAAATTTAATCCTTACGGTCTAATAGATTCAGAGTCTTCTTATTTTTTTTTTAATGCGATACGTAAGAATTATTTTATGAAATTGCTTAATGCTCGAAAGAATGTCTTTAATTTTGAATGAAATGAAATTCAAATAGCTAAAAGCTCTAATTAGTGAAACGATATGTGTATTTTCCTAATTATAATGATGTTATGCTGAATATACATGTATAAATATATTAATAGAGGATATAGAACACATGTATAAGGATATTTTTATTATGTAGAGTTTATTCCCTATTGTATCAACAACAATTTCATTTTGTTTATTAAAATGCTGATGGATATTTTTTTTTTCTGTGACAAGCAATGTTCAAAAATCATTTAAGCAAAAATTTCATAAGGGTAATTCAAAACAAAACAAACAAAAAAGTATGTGTATTGAAAAGTTTGAAGTTTTATAATTTTAAATTAACGTGCATACGGATATAATATATAATAATATCGATTTTATTTGTATAAAATAGGAAATAGGAGAATTAGAAAAGGATAAACATCAAAAAATATAATTTTTTTTTCTAACTTCCTGTTCTGAAAATTTCTTTTCGCTTTTCTTTTTTTTTTTCGAATAACAAAAATAATTTTCGTATAAATGTATGTTTTCGATATTATCCTTTTTTCCTTCCAGGCAGGATTTCTTTTATTTTTTTTTTTTTTATATTTATGTGTTTCAATGCTGACTCATATAGAATAAATACACAATGAACAATTTATATGTGGCAATCGTAATATATGTACATATTTGTTCATTGCATTGTACAAAAAAAAAAAAAAATAAATAAAAGTGGATTATTTTACGAGGATATTCCGAACACTGACTGTGATTAGAAAGATAAAGTGTTGAGAATTGAATAAGTTTGTGGGTGGATGGTTTGTTTATATAAATATATATTGCAATATTTCAATAACCCTTGCTGGGAAGATACATTTAGACAACATTCGCGTCAGACAAATCACAAGTGAACACATGTGTTCTTTTATAGTACATACATATATACAATTTAAGGACACAAACTGATAGAATTAATGAAATCACATTGAAAATTTGTAACAATCCAAGCAATGTTTGAATTTCCAGCTACAATATTCGTTTTTTTTTATCCCCCATTTTTACAACCATCATCCCATCAATGTCTACTATATCATATGATACATATGAATCTGGATGTCATGCATTAGATCACTTATGTTTACGTCATATGTCTGTCATATGATTCTGTATACAAGAACGACTGTTTTTCATAGATTTAAAAATTTTGTTTTTTTTTTCTTATTATATTTGTTGAAGCATTATTGTTACGATTTTTACTTATTACGAAACAGATGATACGAATATCAACAAAAATGTGTCGGTAAGAAAAATATTTTTCATCTATCGTTTTTCAGTTAATTTTTTTATTGCAATGACACACACATACATACATACACATACACACATAGAAAATACAGTTTATATTTCTTTAATTGATAAGCAAACGATGTGAATATTTCAACAAAAACAAAACACATTTTCTGATTAAAAAGAGGTGGAATTTAAAATAGTAAGTGGATAGTTATATTTTAACACATATGAATTTAAGGACAGCTATAACTGATGTAAATAAGGATGAACTTTGATTGATTCGAAAATTGATTGAAATATGATTAGGTAGATTTAAATTGAGATTATTTTGAAATGAAATGAAATTAATTTAAAAGGAGTTAACATAGATGAAAGGTAAAGTAGACATGAATTTGATATACATAAGTGACATAAATTATTTCAGATCAATTTCTTGTAGAACGAGAATATTAAATCTCAACCATACATACAAGTATATAATGGTTTATTTAATATTTTATATGAGTCATGATGGTGTTTTGTAAACATAAAAGTTTTTATTCATAAACTCTTGAAAAATTCTTAATGAAATTTTAACAGAATAACAGGATGTTATGTAAAATAACTGGTTATACAATGAAGGAATTTGAAAAAAACAAAAACAATCTGTTAATAACATGTTTTTTATTAATTGCTCTGCTAGAAAAAAAATCAAACGATTTTTTTGTGTGTAAGGTCTTTTTAATCGGAATATTCAAATTTTGTTCTTCTAATTTTTTGTTCTCTTTTATTTTTGTTTCAATCTAATAACACAAATTATGTGATAAGTTTTTTTTTTTTTTTGGATTTGTTTCTAAATAAAAGAGTTTAAAATTAAATGAGTACACGTATCAAAATAGCGTGAAATATTAATTTATTTATCAAAAAAATGCCTTTATTTAAGAATTTCTTTGAGAATATGTGTAAGATACCGGCTTACTACATAAGAATTAAAAAAAAAATTAAATTATATAGATAAAATTGATATTAATGCCGACAGGTAAAATGTAAACATTATTATCATTTTTCTTTTGTATAGGTATACATGTCCTCAACAAAATAAAATCCAGAAGCAATATAATTTTCATGATAATGATGATGAAGTTCTATAGACTGACTGCTGTATTAAAAAATATACAAATTTTAAATGATATCAAATTAAAACTAAAATTTAGAAATAGAATTTGAAAAAGAAAAAAAATATTGAATAAAATTAGTTCATTTCTAAATTACATTTAACTTTTTTTGTTTTTCTAAAATGTCGGCTTTTGTTTCAAATAAAATGAAAATGAAAAAAAAAAAAAAAATAAAACAAGAACAAGAAAGAAAGTCATCATTAAAGATCTAAAGAAGAATTTCATTTTATATAGATCATATAATTAGATCTAATGAGTATCTTCGTTTTTTAGTTTTTTCTGTTTTAACTTTTTTATTTCTTACATACTGCACATCACCAACAACAACAAAAAAATAATACGACAAACACTAATTTTTATCAACATTAAATGATAATAATTGGTAGATATACCAAACAAATTTTAACCGACTATCGTGTTTACATTCGATAAAAAGTACATACATGTTAGATAAAAACATAATTTAAGTAAAATATATGAAAAACAAAATCAAATAAAAGATAGCGCTTTTTATATTTCTTTAGATATAAAAAAGACAAAACTTTAATTTAAGATAAAATTATTTAAGTTTTTGATGTTCTTCAATGTTTTTCAAATATTAGATTAGAAGTCAAAATTGAATCTAGTCTTTGTGTTTATTTTAAAAACAATTTTTAAGATATTAAAAGGGTGCCTTTCTTTGAATTATTGTTTTTAATAAATACATATGTGGTTAGAAGTCGAAGTAGCAGAGTATTGACTTTAGAAACTGAAAGTATCGAGTTCAAATACGTTCAAGTCTGTTCATTTGAATTAGCCTTAGGCATTAGAGTGCCGAGACGACCTGTTTATGCGAATATAGCTTAGTTTCTAAATATTTCAAGTAATTTCAATTTCTTTTAAACTTGATTGAAATCTAATTTGAAACACCCTGCTTAAGATATATCAACTAGATCATTTAATGATTCTCTGTACCATTTTAAATATGATATTAGATTATAACCCACACTTAAAACAAACACGGAATATACAATTAATGTATGTTAGCCCTTCAATAAAATTTCTCATTACAAAAAAAAAGTGGTTTATTAACTTTTATGAGAAAAAGTCATGATGTAAGCCATTGACCTGAATTTGACGACTTCACTTCAAAAAATTTCTTTTTTTCGGATTCTTTTTATTTTTTTGGCTTTTTTATTATGTTTTTTTTTATTATTAGAAAAGGTTCAACTATATTATTATCAAATACTTAGATACATAGCATCTTAATATACCGTATGGTTACTTTTTCAAAAATTATAATTTACTCTTTTACAAAAATTGTATTGTTTTTTTTTTTCCATTTAGGTACAAAAAATTGCGAGACAGGTAACTCTTTTGTAGGCAGTCAGGTACTTAAAGTTTTAAAAATTCTTTTCTATTCTTAAATGAAAAAAATAATTTTTTAGTTAGTCATCATCATTATGATCATTCGTATTCATGAGTACTTATATAATAATTATTGTTGAACGGAAGTTATACAAATTATTGTCATTAGAGATAGGTACATCCAACATATAACCAATTGATGATGTCTTATTGTTGTAATAAAGGATTTTAATGTTATATTTCCGTTTAAAACGAAAAAAAAAAAAAGCGAAAATAAAAATTGTCTAGATATTTTAAAACGACCTTTACCATATACCTATATATATACGTCCACATATACACAAGTCAATTGAAAATAATTATGTTTACAATGAGAAAATGAACGTGTGAACCAACACCGCGTGTACCTTTTTGAGAAATTTTCTTTAATAATTCGTTAGTTAGTTCTAATAGTAAATTTAATTTTTAATATCATTATTTTTTATTTTATTTTGTAATCAATTAAAATTTACGACCAACCTTTTAAGTTAAATTCTTTCTATTGAGGAGAAAAAACAGTTCTAAAACTTTTCTCTAATGCCTTTTTTTTTTTTTTTTTTTTAAACTGCCCAAAAAATTGGTAGATTTATAAGAAATTAAAAGAAATGGAGCACGAATTGTCAATAAAATAACACGCAAAACTGAATTTTATTTAAAAGGATATACACACTAATAAAAACAAAAACATAAAAGTAAAAATAAGAAAAAGATATATTAACTTAAAACAACAAGAAGCTTTCTTTTGTGTACAACGGTTCATCAATTATTGAGGGCCATCAATAAAGAGTTCGATAATTTATTTACAACAGGCAAAAAAAAAAAAAAAAACTTAGTCTTTCTACATTTCCATTCGCTTTCTCACACTCCATCACTACTTATAAAGGCATAAAATGTCCAAATAAATAAATAAGTGCCACTTGCACACGTACCTGATGCCATGTAATATAAAATACAAGTGAATGCCTTACCGCCTTCAATTTTAAATGCATGACAGTATTATAGCAACACCCAAAAATATCAATAGAAAAGGAATATATGTATTTCTATGAGCATAACTACAAAATTTTGTTGTGCTTTTGACCGTTTTCGATTTTTTTGTTTTGTTTTCAATTTCCTCATCTTCTTCTTTTTTTCGTTTCGTATTTATTTCCATTATAGTGACAAAGTCTTATTTTTTTTTTTCGTTTATTACCAACCAAACAGTTCAAGTTTTTTGTTTTTTCCTAATGTTTTTTTTTTCCTCTGTACCAAAAACAAAAATACAAAAAAGGATAAAAATGTAGAAAAGGAGCAAACTTTTGGCCTAGTTTATATACCATTTCACATACATTCGTATAGAAATTCGTTTTAGAATCATCATTCCCATATTCTCACTATTTAAGTTCACACTAATAAATTCAGCCGTCATTCGTAACGTTACCTCCTAGCTTCAATTTATCGTTTTTCTGTAGTTTTTTGAATGAATGAATGCTTCGACAAATCCTTTTTTTTTTTTAAATTTTGTTTTTCCATTTTTTTGGAAAAAAAAAAAAGAGAACAGGAAATGTGATGTTGATGGTATGTATTTCTTCTTTATATTTACAAAAAGGACATACAAAAAAAAAACAACAACATGATCTATAAACATAGTCTAAAAATGTTAAGTGAAAAGAAATATAGGAGAATAATAGAAAAACAAAAAAAAACAAAAAAAAGAATAAGGCTTTTTTTCACTTAGGATTAAGGATTTTCGACCAGAAGGGATGAAAATATATTCGAATAGAGTTGTGTGTATGATGATCCTTCTTATGTAGAAATTCAAATGTATTGTATGTATGTAGTACATTCTTGTATTTTTATAGGCTACTACTTTTTTTCCCACACTTTATACTGATGCTTAGCTTTTGAATCCTTTTTGTGTATGTCTTTTTTTTTATTGTAATGTTTCTATTCCTGCTGTTTCTGTTACTAATGTTGGAGACACTTCAAATTAGTATATTGTGGATGCTGAAGCAAAAGTATACACATGTACATATATTATGTGTGTGGTGTATATTGGATACATGGAAAGGACATTTTTTGTATGACTCCTGAAATTGATTTATTGTTTTGTAAAAGTAAATTTATGCGATTTACATTACCTTGAATTTATTTACTGTTTTTTTTTTTATATATTTTGTCTTTAATTCTTATTATTATTATTTTTTAAGTGACTAAACTGTAACAAGGGTCAAAGGATATAAAACAAATTTAAGGAGTTAGAAAAAAATTGAAGGAAAAAAAAATAAATAGCATTTTGATTAAAGTTTGCTAATAAATTTTCTTTTACCTTGAATTTTTAATATATTTCCTAAATTTTTTTTTTTTAATTGATGTGCTTGAAGAATTTTTTTGTTGTTTAAAATTGGAGCAATTTTTATAAGTACCCTCTTATATTTTTTTATACAAAATTTAAACCCTTTTTCCAGTGAATCATTATTTTTCTTAATTTCACGATAAAAAAACGATAGAATTTTTTTTTTTCTAGAAACCTTTGTTTTTCTTTATTTAATTTATTCAATTCAAAATTTGAAGAAAAAAAAAATTGTATTTCACCTAAGTGGTTGAAGTGCATTGTATGTATGTATATGTATGTATGTATGTGTGAGTGTATCTGTGTAAGAGTGTTTGTACTGTAAAAGGTAAAAGGGTGAAAATATAACTTTTTATATTACACAAAAAGGAAATAAAACGTGTGCACCCCAAGGAAATGATTTAATTGGCAGTTATACTCGTATATATTATATTGTTTTTCTTTTAATTTGAACGAATGATTCACTAAAAGGAAATTCAATCATAAAAATAAGGGTTTTTTTTACAATTTTTATTCTTGTTGTCTCGATTTTTTTGGAATGAAATAAATATGAAAAAATAAAATTAAGAAGAAAAATTAGCATGAAAATAAAATAAAAAATGTAAACATTTTTATATATTTGAAATTATGACTCGTCATCGTCCTTGTTAAAAAGAACATTATATGGTCGAAAAAAAAAATTACAATAATTTTGAGACACATGTTTTATGTATGACTCACATAATATATAAAAATGAAAAAAAAAAAAAGATACTAAAAATAACTAGAAGAAAATATGAAATAATGAAAATAATCACGTAATCGTTTGAAAAGGACAACTCCAATTTGAAAAGGTACAAAAAATAATAATGATTCAAACTTTCAGTCTATTACCAAGGACACAAATATGCTTCTTTTTTTTTGAGTATACCTATACTTAAAAGTATTTTTTTTGTACATAAAAAATCTTAAAAAAGAAACAGTTATGTTATTACGAGTATGTCTTGTAGCATGATGTAATTTTCTTCACTTTTAACAAATTTTCTTTTCTTTAAAATTTGAAAAGAAAACTTCAAACTTTTAATTTTATTTTGAAGAAAAAAGAAGCAAACTGTGTTTTTTTTCTTTACTCTGTAATTGAAACTTAATTTAAAGTTTCATGAAATCACAATATAATCCCTGTTCTTTAAATTTCGCACAAATATTTCTACTTATTTTTCTTTTACGAGAAAAAAAAAAAAATTGCAGAAAAAAAAGTCGATTTAAATTACATGGTATACGTGTACACAATAACTAAGCTCATTAAATTGGAACATTTTTTTTTACATATTTCTTTAACTTTTTTTTCATACTCCTATCATTTTTCCTTTCTTTTCTTCTTTCTGCTTTACATGAAAGAAAATAAAAAAAACAACTTAAAACGAGATCTAACAATCTTGTAAATTGCCACTTTTTGTAATACAATCATCCATTTTCTTGAATTTTCTTCTTCTCGTCTCGTTTTTCTTCTTTCTTTAAAAAAAAAAAATATTTTAAAAGAATAAGGAAAACAAAATGAAAATCGAAATTCTAAGAAGTCTGTATATTTCACATAACAATAAAAAAAGAAGCAATAGTTCTCACTAATGTTATCACATTTTCATTTAAATTAAGCTATTGAATATACCCGCCTGTAATGTTTGAAAGAAAAGTATTCATAATAAAAACAAAACAAACAAAATAAAATAAAGATGTTCATTTTAGGAAGAAAATAAAATTTAGAAGAAGACGACATCATAAAAAAACGGGAATAAAGAAAAACTACCAAGTTTAAAAAAAAATACGAAGATTATCAAAGTTCTCTAAATCCTGTTGTAGTACACACGCACCCACGTGTATTTTATGTTATATACAGCCTATAAAAAGTTACTCTTATTTTTTTTTATTATCTTTCTGTTTCTTCATCCCAAACTTCTCGTTTTTGTTTTTACTTTTCCATCCATAAGAAAACAATTTATTAAGATTTCTTTTAAAAAGCCCAAAAGAAAATATTTGTCAATTCTAAAGTAGAAAATATCATGTTTCTTTTTTGTGAATCCATACAAGCATAGATAGAAAGTAGAGATCCTCTTAGTTAATTCTAGAATGCTCAGGATATTTTTCAGTCTATTTTTTTTTTAAATATGAACTAAATAAAAAAACAAAGTCAGAAAAATTAATCGACAAACAGAAATAAATTTTAAATCGAATTTAAAAAGCTTTATACATATTTTACAGCATGGTAATTGTGGTTTCTCGTAAATTTAATACTATAACTTATTATTTTGGTTTTTCAATAAAATATTACTCCTATCATTTTTTTATCAAATTAATTTTATTAATTTATCTTTCTTCTTTAATTTATTTTCAGATTTTTGCATCAGAAAACCAATTAAATCGTTGTAATCGTCAATCATCAACATAAACTTCATTATTCAATCAAAATCATTTTAATTTATTTCGTTTTTTTTTTTTGTGGTTTTCATTTATTTAAAAATAAAAAACCAATTCATTTTTTTTTGTGTTTGTGTTTGTCATACTGCGTAATACCAAAAATGACAACAAAGGGCCAACAACGAATACGATATAAACACCAACAACACCAACAACAACAAAAACAAAAATATATTACAGATGATAACATTAGTTATGGAGCACATAGAACCAATATTAATTTACAGCATAAATTTATAATTACCAATATACTTATCATCAATTTAATGATATTAATAACACAAATTTTACCAGTCCATACGAAACATCATAATCATATTTTTAATACTAATAATAATAATAATAACAATAACAACAACAATAATTATAATCAACGTTTTGCTATGGAACCACAGGATCAAACAGCTGTAGTTGGTGCTAGAGTTACATTACCATGTCGTGTTATTAATAAACAAGGACTTCTTCAATGGACTAAAGATGATTTCGGTTTAGGAACATTTCGTAATTTATCCGGTTTTGATCGTTATTCAATGATTGGTAGCGATGAAGAGGGTGATTTTTCATTAGATATTTATCCAGTTATGTTAGATGATGATGCACGTTATCAATGTCAAGTTAGTACTGGTCCAGATGGTCAACCAGCAATACGTTCAACATTTGCTAAAATAACAGTTCTTGTACCACCAGAACAACCAAAAATTTTACAAGGTGATCATATTATGACAACAGAAGATAAAAGGATTCAATTGGAATGTATATCTGTTGGTGGAAAACCAGCAGCTGAAGTAAGAATGAAAAATAATAAAGAAAAAAAATCTTATAATTTTGATATGTGTATACATATGCATGTACATTGTACATGTATAGTGAAGATGATGTGTGAGGAAAATGATATAATGAATGTGTGGTATTTTTATGAAGATTGTTTTTTTTTTTTGTTTTCTTTTTTTTTTTATGACGGATAATGGTAATAAAGTTATTATACATACTTTCATTTCTGGTTATTTTTATAACATAATTTATATGACAGATAAATATGATGAGAATTTTTTTCATTTTAATCATATTGTCATCATCATATATACATTTTATTATTATTATTATTATTATTGTTATGATTATAATCATCATCATCTTCATCATTATCATTATCATCATCATAATTATAATATATATTTTTATTACAATATTTTATGTAATTATTTTGTTTTATATGTATATTTATTTTCTATTTTTCCAGATAACTTGGATTGATGGTCATGGAAATGTAATTAATGAAAATATTGAATATACAATTGAACCGTTACCAGATATGAAACGTTTTACAGCAAAATCAATTTTAAATTTATTACCAAAAAAAGATCATCATAATACAAATTTTACATGTCAGGCACAAAATACAGCAGATCGAACTTATCGTTCAGTTAAGATAAAAATTGAGGTAAAAAAAATACATACATATATATTTTTTCTTGAGCAAAAAAACAATAAAACCAAAAACAAAACAAAAAATAATAATCATAATAATAAAAGTTTTTTTTTTGTTTTTCTATTTTTTTTCTCCTGTGAAAAAAATGAAAATTGAGTAAAATAAACTTTTACTATATAAGTATATACTTTCTTCCTGTTTTTGTTTTTCCTATCTCTTATACTTTTTTTTTTTTAAAAAAAACTTCTTTTCTTGTTCAACAAAAAAGAGAAAGCTAACAAAAAAAATAATAAAAAAAATAAAAGGAAGAAAGAAACAGTATTTAAATATACGAAAAAGATACGATAATAATCTATGTTATTTTATATAATGTACATTCAATTTGACTGTGCGTACAGATAGATATATGAAAAATAAGGAAGAAGAATACACTTTTTGAAACCCTTTTTTTTATTAGAAATTTTTCCTTTTTTTCTTACTTAGTATCTATATAAGTATGTATGTTTTTTGTTGTTTTTCTTATTGTGGTTTAATTTTATATTTTTCAGGTCAAGTATGCCCCAAAGGTAAAAGTTAGTATAATTGGTGGTGCTTTAGCTGAAGGACGTATACCAGAATTTTCACAAGTACGATTAGAATGTAAAGCTGATGCAAATCCAAATGATATAAAATATCGTTGGTATATTAATGAAGAGCCTATTATTGGTGGTCACAAAACAGAAATGGTAAGTTTTTATCTATAATTTTAACCATGTATAGATACTATATAGAAGGCAGTTGTTTTCTTTAAATTATTTATGTATGTATAGTATAGAACAATTAATTTTATCTCTTGTTATCTGATGATACTTGACATAAAACGATATTTGATAAATTAAATTGAACATCAGGTGAAATTAAAGAGAAAACAAAAAAATGGGTTTTAATATTATTAACGTTTGTTTTTTTATATTTTTTCAAAAATGTATTTTTTATTTTTTTGCAGATTATTCGTAATGTCACAAGAAAATTTCATGATGCCATTGTTAAATGTGAAGTTCAGAATTCAATTGGAAAAAGTGAAGATAGTGAAACTTTAGATATTAGCTGTAAGTATATGCTCTTTTTGGAATTTTTTCATTTTAAGAAATATCTTCTTTAAAATTTTATTTTTTTATTATTGTGAAATTCAAATGATAAACATTTTTTTTTTTGTTCTTGTATCAAAAATTTGAAAAATTTCATTTTAATCACGTACACAACATAATAATATACTGTTTATACATGTTTAAGAATTTGTTTAGCATACATGTATGTTTTAATTTATTTTATCAAACCATGAAAATGTTAGAAAAAAAATTTTAATATGTATCTTTTTGTATATCTATAGCCACATACCTACATGTATGTATAATCTTAAAATAAAAGAACAACATGAGAAAAAAAAAGTAATAAAAAATGAATGAATAAATAAATAAAAATGCTATTCCTTTTTTTTTTTTTTTTTAAACTGATATCTTGAAAATATATGTAGATATATACGAGTACATACATACATTATACACATTATTCTTTTTCATATACAGATGGTCCACAATTTAAACAACGTCCAAAATCAATTGAAGCTGATATGGGTAACGTTATTTCATTAACATGTGAAGTAGATGGGAATCCACCAGCTGATATAGTTTGGATACAACATCCAATCGATAGGGTGAGTGTGTATTTTTTTTTTTCTTGTAGGTACATACATATTATATGAATTTTCTCGTATATAATACAAATATACATTTATTAAATAATACTATAGAGCAACAACAATAACAACAACAACAAAATCCAATTCATTTTCAATTCGTATCTACACATAATATATACATATTTTATATCTCTGATGATTGTGTATGTTAAATTTCTGTTATTTTATTTTTTTTTATTTTATATTTTCCAATGTTCAATGAATTTTAATTTTCATTTTTTCCACTGTTTTATTTTATTTCTTTTTTTTTACTATTTTTTTGGTTCTTTTTCTATCTTTTATGTCATATTATGTTTTTTTTTTATTCTTGTATTTTTGTATTTTTTTCCTTATTTCTGTTTAATTTTTTATTATCCTTTTCCTGCCACATGCATTTATAATTGTTTTCTTTAGGGATAATCATAATATAAAAGTACACATGCACACATATACTATACAAATACGTTGAAAATATTGTTTGTAAGAGATATTTATGTTAAATATAAAATGAAATTTATTCACATAAATTTATATTTTTATATACAATACGGACGTTTGTGTATACCAGAATGCACTTTAGAAATGGATTATACATATTTACATATTATATGTCCTTTTTTTCCATTTCAATTTTCCATTCGAATTTCAATTAATTTTTATAATTTAAATATGAAAACAAAAAAAGAAGAAAGAAAAATACGAAATACAAGAGTACATTTTTCAATGAAAAAAAATTATTTAAATTCATCAATATTTACTGATTTAAATTACAAATATTTTCATGTGAATTAATTTGTTTGTTTCCCCCCCCCCTCTCTCTCTGTTTTGTTATTTCTATCTGTTACGTTAATTTTAAAAAATTCATCTACGATACAATTTATCATTTCATAATAATTTTAAGTTGATAGTAAAAAAAAAAGTGTAGTAGAAAAATTATAAAATTAATTACTTTCTAATATCCTTTGTGTAAAAACATGTGAAATATGTGCTTTAAGTTCACTTTGTGAAAGTTCAATTATTTCATAATATGACAACACTATATTTTGTTTAAGATAAAAATTTCAAATGCATATTAATTGTTTTTTGTTTTAAGATTGGCTGTTCAATTTTTATTTTTTCTTTTTTTTTCTTTTGGTTTTGTATTTTTAAAATTTATCAGGTTCACCCTTTTGCGTCACAAATTAAATTCGAATTTTAAAAACTTAAAGGACAAAAAAGTTAAAGTATAGAAAATTAGTATAAAAATATTTCAAATGTAAAAGACTACCTAGTTATGTTCTTCTTTTTTGACAAATTGTTTTTCACTGCCATTAAATACAGACAATATAAAAAAAAAAAAGAAACAATTTAATTAATGATTAGATTTTGCAAATAATTTTTTTTTTCCAAAAGAGTACTTTTTTTTAAAAAATATTTGTTACCTATTACCATAGGTCTGCATTGTGAATCAAGGAGAAGGTTGCGAAGATCATGATGATTGGGTAAAGAAAATTTAAAAAACAAAAATCAAAAGATTTTTTTTATAAATTTTGGTGTCTAAAATTAATTTTCTTCATTTTTCATAATTTTTGCTAAATAAAATAAATTTACAGTAGGTATATTCACATTAAAACTGTCATGTATGTAATTTGGAAACATTTTTACATAAGTACACACACTCATTATAAGCTTAATGTAATTTTGTAACTATTTTTATTAAATTTATTTAATTTTTTTTTTCTAATTATTCGTATCGATGTATTCTCACCTGTGTATTATATACATTATTATTGTTCTTTTTTTTTCAATTACATATTTTCAAATTTTCAAATAAAAATAATGGCATTGTAATTTTATCATTCATCTTTTCACATGTAACTTGTTGTTGTTTTTCTTTAGATATTAAAGTGGGGGATGTTGAATTGCATTAAGATATTTTCCACATATTATGTATTTACGTCATGTGTATGTCTTTTCTTCATTTCATTTCTTATACTTTTTTTTTCATAATGTATTTTTTAATTGTAATTAAAAAAAAAAAAAATGAATATTTTGAGAATTTTAACGTATAATCTGGAATTTCTAATCAAAAGGTTGTTGGTGTATCATCGAATTTAACATTTACTGTGACAAATGAAACAGCTGGACGTTATTATTGTAAAGGAAATGTTCCTGGTTATCAAGAGATATCATCTGATGCATATGTATATTTAAAAGGATCACCAATTATAACATCATCACGTTATCAATATGGTTTAATTGGTGATACAGCACGTATTGAATGTTATGCAACATCTGTACCAAAAGCTCGTCATGTATCATGGACATTTAATGGACATGAAATCACATCTGAATACGGTCATGATTATTCAATATTAACTGATGCTGTACCCGGTGGTGTACGTTCAACATTAATAATACGTGATAGCCAAGCATTCCATTATGGAAAATATAATTGTACTGTGGTTAATGATTACGGAAATGATGTTGCTGAAATTCACTTGCAAGCACAAAGTAAGTACATACATACATACATTGGAAAAAGATAATTTTTAGTGAAAAAACAAAAAATACTTAAAAGTAGCTGAAGTGTTGTTAATTATCTTTTAATCTCTTCTTTTTTTTCCAAGTCAAATTTTACGCTTTATCATTTATGAATTTTCTCTTATTTTATTTATTTATTTTTTTAATGTGTTCAGAAAGTGTACCTTTACTAATGACAATCGTTGGAGGAATCTCATCAGTTGCTGTAATTTTGATTTTAATTATTGTCATAATAATATTTTTTAAATGTAAAAAAAAGAAATTACCACCAGCCGATGTTATAAGTGAACATCAAATTTCAAAGGGTCCAAAAGAGCAGCCTGGTGATCGTTCATCAAATTATAGTGATCTTAAAGTTGATATATCTGCTGGTTATGTGCCTTATGCCGATTATACAACACATTATAGTCCACCACCGCAATATTTAACAACTGTTGCAAATAAAACAAATCTTCACAATGGTGGTGGTGGTGGTGTTAATCATAATAATCATAATAATGGTACACATACAGCAGTACCATTAACATATTTAAATGGTGGCAGTTTAACAGGAAGTATAATTGGTTCAAGAGATAATGTTATAATCAGACAGGATAATGGTCTTCCACCCCATCTACTACATCATCAACATCAACAAAGTAGCAGTGGTGTAAGTTCATCACCGAATGGTAGTACAAGTAGTACATCACATCAGCAGATGCAAGCCACATTAAGTGTTGATCCAAGATACAGTGCTATCTATGGTAATCCATATTTACGTAATTCAAATTCATCCTTATTACCACCTCCGACAGCAGTTTAGATAAAAATATTGTCAAAAAAACAAAAATTTTTCCATTATTATAATATATTGTGTCTATATTATATTTATGTAATATTGTAATTTTATTAGAACACTTTTTTTTTTCAATGTACAGTAATTCATGAGTGATCATTCATCTACAATATTTTACGAATTCTTATGATAATTAAAATCTTCGAGAAAAAAATACGAATTAATTAAAAAAAAATCAACCAAATTTCAAGACTGATCTCAAAGATTTAAAAAGGTGAGTCATTTTTAATTTTCTTTTTTCAATTACGTACTTTTTCACATTTATTTTCCTTTTTTTTCTTTAAATTTTAATTTAAATTATTATTATTTTTTTTTTTCAGATCAATTTACATGATCTTTCAAAGAATAAAATTCATATTTTAATGTGCGTGAAAATTACTAAAATAATTATTGTAAAATTTCAAAAATAAAAAAAATAAAAACAACAAAAAAATTAAATCATTGTATTCATATATTCTAAGAGCATTGCGTCCTTTACAATTAAGTTTTCTATTTCAAAAAAAAAAAAAAACAAAAAAAGAAAGAAAAAAAATAAAAATTTCAAAGCTTGTCGAAAAATATTAATAATTATGAAATTATTAAATTTATGAATTTTCAGTACTTTAGTGTTCAGTAGATTCTAGAATTTAAAAAAATAAGGATAAAAAGTATTTTCTTGTTCGTTGTCATTGTTTAAAAATATTCAAGAATTTCTACTTTGAATTTAAAATTTTCAATTATTAAATTTTAAAATGTAATTAATAAATCGGATTTTGTGACCGAAACAATAACATTTTTCCTAATTTTTTAAAAATTTTTCAAGATAAAAATAATAATCAATTTTTTTTTTTTTTTCAAAACTATAGAATAATGACAACGAAAAAGAAGAATTCATAGGATAATATAATTTTTAATTTTAGATATAATTTTTTTTTTACATAAGAAGAAGAAAAAATATATGCCAAAGTACCTGATTAGTCAATAAGTGATATATAATTAAAAAACAAAAAATTAATAATAATAAAATAATATTTAGTGCTTGTGTCTTACGTAAAAAACGAAACATAGTGCGATATTTTTAAGTTAAAATTATTTAAAAAAAAAAAAAAACTATTTAAAAAATGCAAAAAAACTAAAAAAAAAAAAATTTCATAAATGAAAAAAATATTTAATAAAAAATACAAAAAAAAAAAAAAAAAGAATAAAAAATAAATCTAAATGAGAAATTGTGAATTATTTTTAATAATTTTTTAAGATATTGATATTAGATTCTAACACACAATATTATTATTTCATTAATTTTTTTATTTCTGAAAATTTGAATTATTTCTTTAAAAAGTAATCTTTTCTTTACATACTCTAATAGCCAGTTTCACAGTTTAAGCTTAAGTGTTAAACTGAGTTTAAATTTAGCTAAACTTAAGCGGTCAAATTTCAGAGCTTAAACTAAGTTTAAGTAAAAAATATAATGAGTCAACAAATAGTCAACAAATATAAAAAAAATCAATCATGTTTTCATTGTAATTTCTTGAAAATTAGTTCTTAAAAAAGTTAGAAAAAAATACAAGAAATGTAAAAGCAAGAAGTTGATAATTTTATCATTAAAAAAAAAAAATATTTAAGAAAAAAATGCAAAATAAAAAAAGAAATTTAAAATCAGATTAAATAAAATTTAAAAAATAAACAAAAACCACTCACATATTATTATTCGTAAAAATAGAATTTAAATAAATAAATAAAATCCATCAAAGATATCTGAGGATGTTTAAAAAGGAAGAAAAAAAAAAAAGAACATACATACATTTTTTTATTTTCACCAATTCCGTACGACATTTTTATATATTTTTACTAATATTTTTTAATAAATAATAAAATACGCATGACACTTTTTATATTGTCATAATAAATTTCAGAAACAAAGCAGCTAGAGACATTTTTTTTGTTAAACTAAGTTTGATTGAGCTGCAAAAAAAAAAAATAAACTGTGAAATCTAGTAGTCTTTATCTGAAGCTTAAGCTATATACAAAAGCTTAGCTAAACTTTGGCTTAAGCTTCAACTGTGAAACTGGCTATAAATCTTTTATTTTTTTTTCTCAATAAAAAGTCTTTTCTTCTAAAATCCAATTTCAACAAATAAATTGCAATGAAATCGAATAAAACAATTTAAAAAGCAAAAAAAAAAGTCAATAAAATAAAATTGTACTAAAATTAAATTTTACATTATAACAACATTTTTTTTCCATTCAAAATGTTTAAACATTTTTACATTTAAATTACGAATTATTATTAAATAATGACAAAAACAACAAAAACAACAAACAAAAATGATAATAATTAATTGAATAATTAAAATTACAAATAATATCCGTATATGTAATAAAAATGAATGAATGAATGAACTTTTGTTATTTTTCTTTTTCTGTCGTTTAAAAAATAATTTTATTGCATGCAATTAACATTTAAAAAAAAAAAGGAAGAAAAAAAAACACAAAAAAATGGTTAAATAAAACAATATCAGTTGAAAACAAAAAAAAATGTAACAAAAAAAAAATAAAAGTGCTATTGTTTTTATTTTTAATTTTTTTGTTTCTTTTTAATTAAATAATTTAAACAATTTCTATATGAAACACATATACAGACACATTTATACATGCATACAGTGTGCCAATAATTTTAAGTTTTTTTTTTTTTTTTTAAATGTAATATTGAATATTTTTTCATTTACAATTTTTATACATTTTATATGAAAACAGAAAAAAAAAACAGAATAAAATAAAATAGACATGATACATTAATTAATAGCGGAGTATACATATATGTATAATATTTAATTTTACGTGTGTATTTTGTGTTTACTTATTTTTATAATAATTAATATTATTATTATTTTCTTTTTTTTTTGTATAATTATTGTAAATTCTGACACAGATGATTATTATGTTTGTATTATGATTATTACGAATTATGAGTAGGTTTGTATACACACCATATTTTTTTTGTTTTTCTACCTTTTTTTTAAAAAATAAACTTTACTTAATAAAAAATAACTCATAAATTTTCATCACAGAGGAAAAAAAAAATATTTTAAACTTTAAAAAAAACAATATATTCTTTCACATTCAACTTTTTTGTTTGTTTATTAATTTTATTTGTTCATTTAAAAAATAAACTAATGTTTTAATTAATGTCAAAATTCATTTTGTATGAATTTTAAATAATTTATAATAATTTATAAGCTTAAAAAAAAACAAGAAATGCCTAATATGTTAAATTCTATGAAAAAAAAACTTTATTTTAAAAATGTAAAAAAAATTTTTCTTTATAAAATCTCAAATGATGAAAAAAAGAAAACAAAAAGAATTTATTTTAAGTTTAATTACTTTTTAATATTTAAAGAAACAATAAAATTACAAATTAAAAAAAAAAGAAGTTGAATTAAAAAAAAAAGAAGTTGATTAAAAAAATTATTAATTATAATAATAGATATTGAAAAAAAAAAAAGAATTGTGTTTATATATTTCTTAAGTGCATTTTGTGCGTATTTAATACCCATTATTTTATTATTATAATTAATTATATTATTATAGATTTTAGTTATGTATTAAAATCACAAGAAAACTGTGTTACTATTTTTCGTTTGTTTTTTTTGTCTTCTTCTTTATTTTGTATATGCCTAAAGAAAATTTAAATAAAAATAAACAGTTTATAAAAAAAAGAAATATAAATAAAAAAAATAAAGTGAATTTATGAAAATTTAAGAAAAAAAAATGTGTTTTTATTTTTTCTATTCACCATTGGTCATTGGATTTCTGGTGTCTTTTTAGTTTGTATAATTGGCTTTGTGTAAAGCAGTGGCAGACTTAAGTATGTCTGCGCTCTAGTCCGCGTCCGGTGTGTCGCCTTTTTTGCTTGGTAGTGGCAACTACAAAAATAAAACATATGTATATAATTTTCCGCCCCTAAAATATGAAGTGATCTTGAAATGAAGAACAGGATCTCTAGTAGTAAAAAGAAAAATTATTTTCTTAAATTCTGTGTTTTCATGATTAAGTATCTTAAGTCGACTTAAGTCCAATTCGGTTTTTTTAAATTATTCTCTATCTCTTCTCTATGTGAAGCTTTTTGGTTTTACATATCAGCTTATGTTGTTTTTTTCAAGACATGTTCGCGACAAAAGAACTTAAATAAATATAACATACTTTGAATACTTTTTATTCAATAAAAATTGCATTTGTAAAACACCTTAAGTTGAGTTTGGCTTTTTTGTTGCACAGCAAAATTGTTACTCATGCTACTTAGGCACCATTTAAGTTATTTTACCGAATAATATTTTGTAACTTTATAATAAATTTGTTTCACAACAAAGAAGCTTAAATAAACATTGGTGTTTTTACAAATTTATTTTTTTACTTCGATTTAGCTTATGTCTTTTAAAGCTACTTTGTTACGAAAAATTTCAATAAACATTTTTCTTAAATAGTCATAGGCTACTTCAATTTATGTTGTGCATGCATGCTTTTTATTCCACATAACAGCTTAAGTTGATTATCCTCCAATTTAAGGACTTTTCGCACGTATTCTACCCCAAAATAGTTTTTTAAATTAAGAACTGGACATTTTTTACCTCTGGTCAAAAATGTGGACAAATTACTTTACCAGTTTTTTTCAGAAATCCAAATACATGTTCAAATGCGTTTTTCTCAAAACAACAAAATCAGACTTAAGATACACTTAATCATGAAAACACAGAATTATCATTTAAAAAAATACAAAAAATTAGCTTGAAAATTTTCAAAAAAAAAATCTTCCTGCAATTTATGAACGCCTGGTATTTTGATAAAATTTGAATTTCACGTTTATTTATTTAAAAAATTATTTTACCAAAAACTGTAACACTATTTTATTTTTAAAAAAATAATTTGCTTGCTGCAACTCCTGATCGCCTGATAGTTTTCTGTAATTTTTAACTGATTTTCTAATGTGTAGGATTAAAAAATATTTTCAATGATTTCTAAAAGTATAAAAAAGAGAAATCGTAATTTCTTGAAAACCTTTAAAAGCTGTGTTTCGAAAACTAATAGTCACATTGAAGAGTCCTTTGCAGAATTGGATTTAGGACATCCCAAATTATCGTTTTCAATCACTAAATCAAAATTTTGAATTAAACCGACTTTCACGAAATATTCAAAGGGGTAGGTAAACCTTTACCTAATTGTTCTCGATTTTTGGGTTCAAATTTTTTTTGCTCAGAAATGAGTTGAATGGGTATCCTTTTTATAGATTTGAGTCTTATGAATTTAGAAATTGTATCCTTTCTTCGATACTCCAACTATTTCGTAAGCCATGAAAAAAATTCTGTATCTGCAGTTTCAATTTCATATGAAGTTGTGACATCCTGACAGTTCGTCTGCGCTCTAGTTTTCTTCCCGATATGGCACTAATACAATAAAACATCTAATTTTTTCGCCCTTAAATTTATGTTGCCATAGGCCCGGGCCTCGCGAGCCTGAACCTAAATCTATTACTGGTATAAAGTGTAAGTGTATTCAATAAATCTTCAAAAGTCACACACTGGTTAATTGATCTGAGATTATTCTATTTTCTGTTTGCATTTATTGCAATATTTAATTCCATATTTAAAAGTTTGCTTTGTTTCTTGCTTAACGAAATCAATTAATTTCCTAGTTTCGTTTTGTTTCAAATACAAAGATAAAAATCTCTTTTTTTTATTTTCCTTTTTAAAATTTTCAAAAACATTATTTTTCTTTCATAATTGAAATTCTTGCTTGTTATTTTTTTTTATTTACTACCCATCCTAGAAGTGTCCTTGCTTTATGATTTCCCTAAAAATGATGTAATAAAAATGACTTTTAATTACTTCCTTAATATTTTAATTACTTAATTTTATTTTATAACTTCAAACTATGTACTTTGCTTTTATTAATATTACATTTTATATATACAGTGCAATCGCGCTAAGCTGAACCTCGATAACATGAAAAATCCATTAACATGAACACCTCAAAATTTTGAATAAACTATTCTAAAATTTATATTATATAAAATTTCCATTGAAAAACGACAGTTTTTGGGCTTAATTTGCATTTTATTCAATTTAAATTTAAAAAAAAATAACAATTAAAAATTTAGATTGTTTAAAAATTAATAAAAAAAATGCGTTCTAAGTAATTTTTTTCTATTTTCAAAAAAATTTTCATTGAAATTTTTACTTAAAAAAAAAGTAAAAATAAAATAAAACATTTATTTCACGTGAATCATTCAATAAACATTTATCAATACATCAAAGTACAGGAAAAAAAAAGCAATGTATACATTAAATAGATCGTTATAAGTCAATAAAAAAAAATCAGTGGTATAATATCACGACGGGTAGTATATTTTAAGTATCGGTACTAGTAGGATATCTCATTAAAATAAATGAGCCATAGTGAAAAATAAACAAAAATCGATTTACGAATAAATAAACGATAAATAAAAAAAATAAAAAAGATGATTTTCCTTTTTTTTTTCATTTTCATTTTCTCTTCTTATACGTATCGCATACCATGCCAAAATTTGAATTGAATTATTGAGATAAAAAAAAAAATTAAGGTTATTAAGGTTTTCCTGAAAAAACAGCGTTTCATTTGTAATGGCAGGCAATTCGCGAGGAAAATTAATTAATCGCATCACCCATTTCCGTATTTGTGTAGCCGACAAGCAACCTGCTATGAAGTTATTCTGTAGCATAGTCTATTTTGATTGATTTCTATTCCGCAAAAAAAAAAAAACATCCAATTACCTAACAGTTATCGACTTATTTTCCTTTTTCTTTTTAATTTGTTGTTTATTATTTTCATTTTTTTTTTCTGTATCATTATGAATCTCTCTTACCGTAAGTAGATCAAGTTAAAATAGGCTCATATAAATAGGATTTGTCATTTTTTTTTTATCTTCTCAAATTTTTATAAAAAGGACTTTATTGTGATGATGTCTTTTTTCAAGGAAGAAAAATTGACAATCGAAAATAAATTTTCGAACAATTTTTAAAAACATCAAATGCAAAAAAACTGTGTTACTGAAATAAAAGAAGGTAATAAGAAGGGTAATTTTTTGCTGATTCAAAATTTTCATTTTTTTTTTTAAGTTTTATTAAATGAGAAAAATTCTTTTGAAGCACAGTTTATTTTCAATTCTAAAGGAAATAGGAAAATAATGAAAAATAAAACCATTTAATATTCAATTTCAATAAAATAAGATTTAATACTTAAACATGGAAAAATTTCATTTATCACAGGATATGGTGAGTTGAAGCAGGACAACACTGATAAAGCATCCCCCAGTATTTAGATTAAAATAAAATATATTCAGACAACTGAAATATTTTAAAATTTATAACTGCCAGTTTGTGTTCAGAGGGTCTATTCTGTTTCGTCGAAAAAATGAGAATGAGAAATTTCCAAAGTTTTTCCCAGTGTTCCGATTCTAATTCAATGAGAAAATGACAAAAACTGTCAAATTATTTTCATATGAGAAAAAAAGTTTCATCACTATATCAGCATATGAGAATTCTGAAAACAGTGTTTAAAGTGCATTTTTAAATTAATAATTTAAAAAAATAGTCGATTTGGTAACGAAGAAGACATTTTTTATGAGAAATTTAACTAAAAATTGTTGGATAATAAAATTAGAAAAAAAATATTGAATGTTCTCTGAATTTTATTTTCAAATATCAAAAAATTCATATTCAGTATTTTTTTTCTCTAGAATAATTATTAAATTTTTAACTTCGATGAAAAACATTTCAATGAAAAAAAAAAAATAAAGAAAGATGAATTAGGTAGATTCTCTGGTAACGCAGAAGACATTTTTGTGAGAAATTTTATTAAAAAATTTTCGGATAATGAAAGTGTAGAGACTTGATACTTCTACATTTATTACAATTTACCTTCACTTTTGAAACTACTGAATGCTTATAGAACATTCCATTTTTTTGACCTTTTGTTTTAAATTTATCTGAAAAAAGGCGTTAACGCAAAAGACTCGTACACAACCTTATTAATACATTCTTAATATTCCCTTTAAGAATTCTGTAAATTGTTAAGTATTTAATAATTGTCACTTTTACTGATGAAAGTGAAGATTTTGTTTTCAATTTACAAAGAATTGACCAAATACATAAATAAAACAAAATAACAATTTTTATTTTTATTAAAATAATTTTGAATGCAAGTAATGTGATATATTTCATATTTTTGTAATTTATTAACTACATTTTCTATAATTAAATTTTTAAGTATTCAAATATTTCAAGTATTATTTCAAGTACAAAAATGTAGTTAATGTATTACATTTTTACAAACCGATCAAGTAATGAAGTAAATAATATAGGTACATATCTAAGAATGTAAATAGTATAACCTGCTGTCAAATGTCAAAATTCCAAAATCAAATGAGAATTCCAATATAATTCCATTCAGCTGGAAACTCAGCAACAATGTTTCATTATGCAAAACAGAATCGCTTTAATGAGAAAAATGAAAAAATAAAATGAGAAATTGGAATGAGAGATGAAATGCGAAGTTTTTTTCATTCTCATTTTTTCGACGAAACAGAATAGACCCTCAGGATAAGTAAAACACATACCTCAATATTTTTTGTCCTTTAAACTCTCTATAAACAGAAACGTTGAATTAAATCCTTTTTTTCACATAAAAATTATTTTATTATCTAATTTATTTTTATGATTTAAAAAAAAGAAAAAGTAAAACATTCCCATAAAAAATAAAACTAAAAAAATCGTAATATGTATATATATATTTTTTTCATTTTCTCATTTAAAAAATTCCCTTTACTGTTACAGAGAACTAAAATTATTATTTTTAACAATCTGCGCAATATAATCCTTTTTTTTTTAAATTCAAAATTAAGCTATAACATTAAATATGATTTGATGGAAAATTATATCACCATAAATTTCTCATACAAAAATAAAAAAAAAATATATATGTATATATTCTCTGTTAAATAAAACATGAGGACTTTTAGTAAGCAATTTAATGGCATAGTTAAATGCCACTTTATATACATACATAATACATACATAGATATAACTATTATCCAATTTAAAAATATGGCATATGTATATAATATACAAAATATAATATATGTATACTCAATAATAAAATATTTAACTTAAAAAGGACATTATACATATAAATATAAGCAAACACATAGTATACATATACATATGTATATCCTATACTGGATGATGATGCTGAATATTACTGTATATACTGATTGTGGAATTCGTTTTTAATTACTGTCAATTCCACAAAATGTAGGCGTTTTAATTGAAACGAGTAATTAATGAAAATATTTCTTCATTTTCTGGTCTATCTTTGAAAAAATAAAAAAAAAACAACAAAATTAAACGAATTAAAAAAAAAAAAAAGATTGTAAATAAATTTGTATAAAACCATTTACAAAAATACAATTTCAAATTCATGAATCCTTGTAAAAGTGTTGGATGTATTATGTATCTATCTATGTATATGTATGTTTATATGTAGATAAATTAATTTTATATTACCACAGTAAGTCATCACTAGATACCCAAACGATCATAACCACATACAAATTTACGTTTTAATGGTTTTAAATTTATCTCATCAACAAAATAAAAAAAAATATATATTTTGTTTTTTTTTTTAATTTTTTTATTTCATTTTAATAGTTAGCAACACCATTCTATATTCTATCCTCTAGGAAACGAAAATCTGTACAGTTAATTTGAAAGAAAAAAAAAACTTTTTTTATTATAAAATCAAATAATATGTATATGAATAATGAGAAAAATATCCTTACAAACGTTTGTTTTTTTTTGTTGTTGTCTATTTTAAACTTATACATTAAATTTTCCATTTTAAGGATTATACAAAAATATTATTCAACATATTTTTAAGAGATAAAAAATATTAAAAAATTTTAACGTGTTTTTATAAGTTTTCATTACACTTCTTTTTTTTTTTTGTTTTTAATAACATAGTTTAACAAGTCATTTTTTTATTGTTTTTTTTTTATTTCCCCGTTAATAAGGATTCATTTATAATAAAAATGTTTAAAAAAAATACAAAAACAACAACAATAAAAAAAGAAAGAACAATGCCATCATCAATCACAAAAAAAAAAGGATTTTTTTTTATATATATGATATTTAACTGTTTTGTATTTAAAAAGAGAAACAAATTAAAATAATAGCAACGAATATTTTTAATGAATTAATAAAAAAAATAAATATATATTAATAAAAAATGAAACAAGCACAATAACGAAATAAAAAAAGGAAAAACAAAAGATATTGTTATTATTGAAAAATTAATTACATGTCAAGCAAACATATAAAGTTCCTTTTTTTTTCAATTTTTTAATTTTTTCTTTTCTGTTGTTGTTGTTGCGTTCGTGGTGGCAGTACAGATTTTCTTTTTCAGAAATTTATATTAAAAAAATATATAGCTATATTTATATATACTGGAAAATTTCATATTATGTATTTTAAATACATATTATTAAATTATTAAAACGTTGGAATTTTTAATAACATGATTTTTTTTTGTTTCTCCAATAAAAAAATAATTATTCTTATAAAAGCGAAATTATTTTTTCCTCGATATAAAAGCACACATATTACATTTTTTGTTTGTTTTTGTTTTTGTTTTTTTACACATGATATGTATTTTTAATTGATTTTATTTTTTATGTAAAAAAAAACTCTTCTTATTGTAGAAAATTACAAAAAACAAAAGAAGGGAAACAATAAAACATAATTTTTTTTAAAAAATCACATAAAACGTGCGTACAAAAATATATCCTTTTGTTTGATTAATTAATATAAGCTTAATATAATTAACTATAATTAATTATTTAATTTTCTTTAATAATAAAAAAAAATACATATAAATGTTATCTGGTTTATCGAATCGTGTCGTCATTTTGAATTGCTAATTTTATATATTTTGTTGGAATTTTTTTTTTCTTCTATCACGTTAGTATCTTTAATTTGCCATTCCTCCAGTTACCGTTATAGCAGCACCATTTACAAATGAACTTTTTTCAGATGCTAAAAATGATATAACTTCAGCAACTTCTTCTGGTTTACCTAAACGTTGTAATGGACACATTTTTAATGTGTGTTGTTTAATATCATCTGGTATACCAGAAATCATTGGTGTATCAATATAACCAGGTAATACAGAATTAACACGTATATTAAATTTACCAAATTCTCTAGCAGCAACTTCTGTTAATGATATAATACCAGATTTACTTGCTGCATAATTTACTTGACCAATACTATTTAATTTTGCAACGATACTTGATAAATTTATAATTGAACCACTTACTTTATAATCAATCATTGATTTAGCAAAATATTGTGTTATTAAGAATGTACCTTTTAAATTAACTTTATATACATCATCAAAATCAATTTCAGTCATTTTTAATAAATAACAATCACGTATTATGCCAGCTGAATTAACAACAATCGATGGTGGCCTTTTATATTTTTGTAATGTTTGATCAACATTTTTAAGGATACTATCTACGGATGTTACATCTAATTCAAATGCAGTTGATTCTGTGAAAAAGAGAATTCATTAAATTATTTTTATAGTGCAAAAGAATTCAATTTAAAAAAAAAATTAAATTAAATTTAGTTTCAAAAGAAATTTAATTAAAGTTGGAATTATCAAGAATTTATAAAGCACTTAACAGAAAAAGAAATTTTTAATGAGTACAGAACCAAAAACTTCATCATATTTAATTTTAATTTTTAAAGTTTTAAAAAAAATTCGAAATTTTATTTTTTCAAGCATATTTTTAGGGAAAATATAAATCTTAAATGAAAATTATAAATATTGAAAACACAGAAAATATACAAGCTGTCAAAAAATGGAATATTAATCAGCCTTGATCGACAAATGAACTGCTATCCAGAATTCTAATAAATTAGAGATACTTTCATTTCTTATCTTTGATTGTGAAATTGAATTAAATTTAATAAAATTTTATTATTGATCTACGTATGTATATATACAAATAATATGTACCTGAACCTAATCCAATAATTGTTTCTTTTGCCGCATCTAAATTTTTATCGGCTGCTATAACTTTAGCTCCATCACGTACTAAAATTTTACAAACAGCTCTACCAATACCAGATCCAGCACCTTGAAAAATAAAATTTAAAAAAAATAAAAATTAATACAGAATTTTATTTAATTTTCTAATTATCGTAGCTTCGATAATTATACTGTTTTTATTTACCAGTTACAATTGCAATCTTTCCAAAAAGTGATCCAGGCATATTTTTTTTTTTTTTTTTTAGATTAATTTATTATTTATTTTAACACGTAGATCATCAATGATGTCACAATAACACAAATATTGTATACAATTTTGTATAAGCAAGCAGCTTAGTCAAAATTGAAAAAAAAATTCTAATTGCAAAAATTTTACTAAAAACTGTAAATTTAAAAAAAATTATTATTCTAAAAACAATATTCAAATATTTGCCCGCACACACTTGTCTTGTCTTCTCGTATGAATGACCTGATGAAGAATGCCGGGCCGGGCCGGTTATTCAAATAATTATTAAAATGCACTGCAGCAACGCATGCATAAGATACTTTCAAAGAAAAATAACATGAAAATATTAGTTTTTAAACTAAACACATTCAAATGAAATTTGTGTATTTTAAAAGCTGGATTGTTGGTTGTTAAACACTCAAATCCCCCGTGTGACTCTTCAAACTTTAAAGACTAAGCAAGTTGTTCTTCTTTGTTAATAGAACTGAATAATGAACAACTTCTTCTTAGTTATAAATTTTGTGTCTTAAAATCAGTAGGGTAAAAAATCCAATTTTCGTCAGAGAAAAATACGTGATTATTCGAATTTTTTGGAATTTTGTTTGATAATCTTTTATAACAGCAATCTTTCTCAATTTTCATATTAAAAAATTTTAATTTTTCGATGTTTTCTTCATCTTTGATATTTTCAAAATAAATTTCAACTCACAAAATGTGGATTTCAGAATACTTATTTGGTACACAGTTTTTTTTTTTTTCGTTTCTCTTTTTAAACAGACTATAAATAAACAAAGTAGATTTGTTTTCAACGTTGAGACATATTTAACACCTTTTTAATTTTATGATAATTTCGATTTCTAAATTCCAGTAGTTTCCAGATTTTTTTCGAAAAACCAAAATATCACCAGAGATTTTTCGAATGAAAAAATTCGAGAAATTATTTTCAAAATTTTAGAAGTGAAATGTTTAAAAAAAAAACTAAAATTGATCATTTCACCTTTGTAAATAATTTTTAAAACGAGTCTCGATTAAAAAGACAACGTTTCATAAAAATATGTATATGTATGTCAGTAAGTATATTCCCATCCATATGTTATCAATTTATGGTATTATCAGTATCAGTGCATAAATGATATCATGGCATTGAATTTATATTTATAGCCCCAGTCTGGCTCCAAAGTTTATTGACTTTTCTCTTTTGCTTTCAGAATACATACATACATAAATTTGTTTCTTCATAGTTTTACCAATAAATATGCAATATAAATAAAAATATTAATTTTTATAAATTTTATCGTAATTTTTAAAACTGAAATAGAAAAGTTTTACGTAATGCCAAAATTTTAAATTTTTTTCAGTAATTATAAAATTTTATTATTAAACAAACAAGTATGTATACCAATTAATTCAAATTAAACATAATTAATCATTAATTTTTCTAATTATTCCACGTACAAAATTAATTTTAATTTAATTTAATTACCAAACTTTTATTTCTACTTTCATTTAACGTAAAAATCGTTTTAGTGTACGACTGTACGTAATTTATAAAATCAAGTTGAACAAAAATATAAAAAAAAAAAAGATACATAACACCTAATAATAATAAAATTTTTATTAAATTATAAAATTATTATGTTTATCCAACTTTGCTTTTAAGCCACATACACAAATTCCTGTTTTTTTTAGAACAAAAAAAAATTAATATAAATAAAATGAAATCTCACCATAGCAATCTCAATTTTCAAAAAAAAAAACAAAAAAAAAACAGAAGAACAAAAAATTGTATTTATGTGTCTGCTGCGGAAAGTTGTTCTTTTTTTTAGATACAAAACTCTTACAAAACATACATTGCTATTTTTTGTTTGTGTTTTTTGTTTTTCTAAAGTCCAATTTTTTCTTTATACATATTATGAACGGTTACAATTCCATTAAAATACAAACAGATGTACCACACAGTAAAACAAACCATGTGTGTTACAGATCTGAAAATATGGCAAATAACTCTCAAAGGTGTAATATCGCATAAACATATACATATATATGTTACATATGTATATAAAATTACAAATATTATATTGTACACAATCATATACAAACATATTCACATATGTTTAATAAATATGAATCTCTATCCACTATAATCTTGTCCTTACACCTTTACAGGATAAAAAAATTTATTAATGATACCGCATACGTTGAATTCTATTTTTATATATATACATTATGTATTTCTTTTACCTTTTGTTTTTCTTTTTTTTTATTATTTGTTTTTGTTTTTTTCACCAACGTTATATGGTGTATAATGGAGAATGTGTAACTACGGAGTATGTATGTTGTTCATTTGAAATCGCTGTGAATATAATAACAGTTTAGTCGCAACATAAAAGGATAACTAACTTATTTTAGGATAAATATGAAATTTTATGACAACTTTTTTTTTCTTCTTCTCACATTACATGAGAAAAAATAATATAATAATAAAAATATAAAGAAACTGCGATTTTTTATTTTTTTTTGTAATGAAAAAAACAAAAACGAAGGGCCTTTTATAACGTATGATTGTTAAAAAAAATAAAAACTTTATCCTTTTCGTGCTTCAGATGTGGAAGGTAAAACAGTAAAAGTTTATGAACATAAATTAATTTTGGTTGTTTTTTTAAAATGGTTCATTTTATTAAATAAATTATAATGATCAACAAACGGTAAAGTGTTAAAGAAGTTCAAAATGAAATGATAAAAACAAAAAATCTCATATGAGAGAAAAAAAAAACAACAACATAATAATTTAATGATGTGTGAGAAAAAAAAAATGTCCTTCTTTATTTTCTTGATAATGGCTTGATAAAAACTTTGATGATAAAGTTCAAGTCCAAATGTTTTTTTTCTTTGTTTGTCTTGAATTATTTCAAAAGTTTAAAATTAAATTTATGACATTTTTTTTCTAGAAATAAACGTGAAATATATAAATTTTCTAAAAAAAAAAAAATAGAATTATATTTTTTTGACATTTTCTATATGAGGACTAAAAAATAAAAAAAACGTTGAACTCCAGTGTATGTTTCAATTATTTAAAAAAAATTGTTTTCAAATTGAAAAATAATTAAAAAAAGAATTAATTAAAAAATTTCGATACTATCAAAAGTCAGATAATTTTTCAATAAAAAACATAATGAATTTGTTTGAATTTGGTTATTTGCACAAAATATTAAAAAAAATGTAAAATAAACATTTTTATTTTGAATTTAAAACAAATACCAAATTGTTTATTTTTAATTACCAAATACTGAAAATATAAATAAACAATTATTGTTGTCCAAAATGTTATTAATATTGTACATATGTTAACTACCAAGTACCTACAAGTAATTATAATGCAAATTAATTTTTTCATTTAAATTATATTAGGTTAGGTTCACATGTAACGTCCTGTACATATATATGTATAATTTGCAAAAAATCCCACTTTGTTACAAGCATACACTTCAGTCAGATGTGTGATAACATACTCTAAAAAATAAACCCTAAATTGAATATGTATTTAAAAATATTAAAATACATTTTTTGTTTAAGAATAAATTGAAAATTTTATTTCTTTGTTGTATGTTTTTCATTTGTTAGGTTATGAATTACATGTTCTATAACATCTCTCGAATCTCTAGATTCGAATTTCAAAAAAACATAAAATAAATTTTAACTTTTGTGAGTGATTCCCTTGTTCATCTGACTTTTTAATTTTTTATCAAATAAGAACCATAAGCTTATGTTTTTTCATAACTTTTATTTCAAATAAATCAACTTACAGTTATTTAAAAAAAAAACAGTTATATGAACACCTTTGCATTCATTTTCATTTAGATGAAACTTTATCATTTTTTGTTGTTGATTTTAAACTTAATTTGTTAAAAAAGTTTTATTCATTACATTATTATTCTTTTTTTTTTTTTTTTTGTGTTTTACATGACGAAAATAATACAATGAATATTCAAAATGAATTTATATACTGAAAATGTATGCATGATAAAATTAATGCATTGGCTATTTTATGTTTTGTGTATGTTAGCACTAACTCGAATAAAGTATGTAAGTACCTACATACATATTATAATTCATGTAAAAAAAAAAGAAAATTTCATTTGAAAATTTTATGCAAATCATTTTTGATGATCATTATTACAAAGTAAATTTTATAATAAACTTAATGAAATTTCGTATATATGTAATGTACGTACATACGTATATGTATATAGGTACATATTATATAAAATAAACTTTGTATATTTTATAATCTACCTGCGATGTACTTTAACTTTGTACATGCATACATACATATTATATACATACATATGTACAAACAAATACATAATTGTAATTATTCCTTTTTGATAATTTGAATGAAAAACTCTGATGTCCTTTTTTGTGGTATTCTAATACTATTTTTAAAAAATTTAATAAAGTTTTTTGATTAACAAATTTTTGTTTTATGAAATTAACTTTAAAAATTTTAATTGAAAAAAAACAAAATACATACACAGAAAAGTACATACTTATGTATGTATGTGTTGTGTGATGTGGTAGATGAAAATTTTTAATGGAAATTTTATACTATACAAATTAACTAAAATGTTGAAATGGACTAAATTTGTACTGCAGTGAGTGAGAAAACTGTTGAATTTTATTATTTGAATTACCTGCATCAAATTAATTTAAATTCCTAACTTTTATTTAATTAAGAATGTATGTTAAAATCTCAAAATCAAAAAAATTGATTATTTTGTGTAAAATATTATATCGTTAAAATATTTGAAATTCTCACTTTGTATATACTTCAACAAAAATCAAAAAATTTTGCTTGAAAATTATTATAAAATTTTGTGTATGTTACTGGGAAGTCCTTAAATTTGTAAAATAATTTTTAGTTGTGATTTTTGGTGAAAAAGTTTAGGGTCAGGTTCACAGGTCAGTTTAAATTTTCAATTTATTTTATTTATTTATTTATTAGCCTGTCAAAAACATTTTTCATAACTCATTTCAAATGTATGTATGTACATATAAACTTACAACTAAATTCTTAATCTAAAGCTAAATCACTACCCATAGATTTTACATATTCTTCAACTTTTCTCTTAAATATATTTAGCTTTACTTCATTCGGTAAAGTACTATATGTACTATATAAATAAACACTACTGTATACAGAACATGTTTTTGTGTACCTCTTTCAAATCTATTAAACAAAAATTAGAATAAAAATCGTTATTTACTTATGAAAAGGATGTTTTAGTTTGGGCATCAGTTTTTGCAAACTCCAGTGTTCAATTGGAATTTTCTGTCATTGCATTGTAGCGATAACTAATTCAATTATATGTTTTTTGAACCCTGATAGTTTTTTCAAATTTTTATACTTTAAATACTAAATAGTCCAAAAAATAATAAAATAACAAGTTAATTTAAAAATTATATATCATCCTGAATATTATTTATTAGATTTTTCTGATAATTTACATACAATTTTCAATTTAAATTCAATTAAAATTAAATAACTTTTAAAGTTTACAGAATACAAAAAAAAAAACATTTTTATTTATTAATGTAATAATTTCGATAAATACATAATCTTTTCAAAAATAAATTTTCAAATTTTCATCATTTAATTTCAATTTACACAAAATAAGTACATATGTACATACATATTTCGTTTTTATCTTACAAAGATTTTTTTTTTTAATTTTTCTTAAATTGAATACTGTTAATTGAATCATTTATAATTTACTAAAAGCACATTATCATTTCATAAATGACTTCATCATTTTATCTTTTATATACACATATACATATACATACATGTACAATACATATTATGTGTCTTCATATGAACGCATAAACTTTTTAATATCAATTTATAACAATTATATGTATGTATGTACATAATTAAGAAACTTTTATCACTTTTTCAATACTTTTGGTATAAAACTTTTAATCCCATCGTCTTATTCAATGCCATGTTATGTAATCTGCCTGCATATCCTTTTTTCATATGAAATAATATGATTTTTTACCTTTCCTCTGTTAACTAAAATATTTTCTTATACACACCACACGTAGGTATATGTATGTATATGTATATGTCAGTGGCGGAGCCAATAGTTTTTTTCCGGATGTTCAGATTTTTAGAAGAAATTAAAGTTGCATTTTTTTTTATTCAAAATAATTTAAAACACAAGTTTCCATTCCACGTAAGAGGTATTGCTGTCAGAGTGTTGACCGAAATAAAGTGGTCGGTTTCCCTAATGAGAAAATTGTGTATCCAATAGAAAGAAAAATTTAAAAATCCGTTTAAAATTCGAAATTTTTTTTTTATTTTTACCCCGAGAAAAACGGTCTATTTATTTCTTACCGTCCAGCTTCAATTCAAGCAAATTTTTTATCACAACACACACACAATATGAAATATTCTCTAATAAACAAATTGAATTAATTGAAATTTAATTGAAATTGAATTTATTAAATTTAATTTTCTTCAAATAAAAAAAAGTTAACAAATAGAAAGGAAAACAACAACGTTCATTTCAAAATATGAACACAATGCATTATTATTTGAAGGATAAAAGAGAAAGGAAACGAAAAGTAAAAAAAATATTTTTTCATAATTTTCTATTACGGTTCACTTTTAAATATGAACCTGACTGTATGAAAAAACGAATTTGAAAGGAGAAAAATATATAAACGAATATATGGTGTAGTAGGATTTTCCTAATGTTAACTTTAAAATGTGAACACCTTTCATATAAAATTATATGAAGAAAAAAAGAGAAACTAAACAAAGTAACCAAATATTATTCTTTTGTAATTTTCTGTGTGTCCATTTTTAAATTTGAACCTAATGAATAATGATTCATGTATGCAAAATTAAAAAAGAGTTTAAATTGTATTGTTTTCATTTACTCTTCTTTTTTTTTTACCAAAAAAAATTTGTTTTGAATTTGGTTAGAAAATTTTATGATCACGTTCATATAAATTTTAGGGTGTTCACTGAACGCCCTGAACCATACCACCCTCCGCCGTTGGTATATGTATATCTTGTGTGATAGCTATGATACAAAAATTAAACGAATGACAATACTTATGTACTATGTATATGCATATTTTGTGTGTATTTTACATGTTGTACTTAAATATACATATATAGGATTTTAAGAAAATTAGAAAGGATAACAAACATAGAAAATTTACCTTTGAAATTTTGACATTATGTCACTCATCTAATAATTCTCATTCATTTTAATTTTATATTGCAATCTCAAAAAGCCCTTTTTTTAAAATGCGTCATATTATCCTTATTTGCATCTGTTATATTAAGTTTTATATATGAATCTGATGTGTTATTCTTGTACAAAAAAAAATTTTCCTATGAGAAGTTTTTGAAACTTATGTAGATGTAATTTCCTTATTTGTTTATTTTTTATTTTTTATATTTTTTGTTTTGTTTAAAATTTTATGTTTTTCTTTAGTATTCCTTGTTTTAGTTTTCATAATAGTTGTATTTTTGATGTTTTCTGTATAACTAAAATGCACTTTTGTGTGTATGTGTATATAAATTTTCTGAAAATATAAATTTATATTTTTGTTTCTTCTTTTTTGTTCTGTTAAAAAAAAATATATAAAACACTTATAATACTTGTTTAAATTTGTTTTTTAAAAGTTTTATTATTAATTTAATATACACAAGGATGTTTATGTGTTTTTATATGTTTGTATGTTTATAGAAAATTTTTAATGTTTATAAAATTAATAAATTTTCATTCATTTATTTATTAATTACTCAAAAAACATAAGGAAGAAAACAAAAGATCAAATGAGTTTTATGAACTTTAATACACTGCACACATACATACATACATATTATGTACATATTTATGTAAATAAATTTTAAACATACGTAAGGATTTTAAAGACTTACAAAATGATATTTAAATTGTTCATATACACATTCGAAAAAAAAAAATATGAATTTGAATTCAAAATAATTTTATAGAGAATTTTAGGATGTGAAAGGCTTAAAAGTTAAAGAATTTTAGTTTTAAAAAATAAAAAGAACAAAAAATTATTTACAATTTAATGTTTGAGTATATAAGATGACTGTCTAAATTTCATAAGTAATTTTTCTGATTTTGAATTGAAACTTTTTAAAAATAAAATTAACAGTGAAAAAATGAAAGAAAAAAAATTCAACAAAATAAAATTAAACAAACAATTCAAGTAATATCCTTGAAATTACAGAGCTCATATGAATAGAATTTCTTTTATTGTTCTTAACATTTACAATCAATTATTAATATTACCAATTTACTTCCCACACAATTAATTATTATTATTCACCACATAAAAAAAGGAAGCAGAAAGAAAATTGTTTTCTTTTATTTTTTTTTTGTTTTTTTTTTGTACTAAGCTCACGTAAATCCATAAAATAAAAAATACATAAAAATAAAACCATATGCTAGCAATTTCGTTGTTAATTACAAAAACCTAATAAATTTTCAAAATTATAACAAAATTATTACAGATAAAGGTAAGCTTAAAAAAACAAAAAACAATATTAAAAAAATGAGGAAAAACCTGAAAAGAAAAATAATAAAGAAAGGAAAATATTTATAATAATTCTCAAGGGATTAATATTGAATATTACCTTTAATGAGATGAGAATAAAAGTATTATCTAAATATTCGAAAAATATGTATTATAATATTCTACACACACACACACACACACACACACATACACATACAAAATTATAATCCGTTCAAATTTCTTAAGATATTCTTTTCAATTTTAACCAAGTAAACCAAATATGTACGTGCATTTTGGTAACTACATATATGTATAAACAAAGGTACATATGTACATCTTAAGGTTTAAATTGAAGGACCTTATACATATATATTTAGTTTATATAGTGTACCTTATAACTATATGTTGTGTTAGCTATCTTTTTATCAGTTTATCTAATTTACAACTTGAAATAATGGGATACTTAAGACGCCATAATTCTTATGAGATGATTACTATAGCCGTTGCCATTAAATGAATACGTGAGAATTTCTATAAAATTTCTAATTTTCTTAAATTGTTATTTCGTCTAAATTATATCTCTTTTTTGTACATACTTAATACAAAACGAAATATATAAAAAATAAGAATATATTTCTAAAAGCATGAAATTTCTTCTATATTTTGTAAGTACTAATAATATAATATGTATATCTATGTATGTACGAGTATTTTACATACAATTTTTTGTATAAACTTTTACTTTTCCTTTTTTCTAAAAAAAAAAAATAATAATAATTTTAAATATAAATTCACTATGTATTATGACAATGTTTTTGTCATGATTCTTTGACTCATTCCAATGTCCTTTATTTTTTCCTTAAAATATAAAATTCACATTAAACAAGGTACATTCAGAATATACATAGAAATTTTTTCTTTTTTTTCAACAACAAAAAATTTCTAATGTAGAATATTCTCATTATACAAAAATATATTTAATGATAATTTGCATAGAAACGTTAAAATTAACAAATTTTCCGTTATAATAAAAACTTTTTTTCTCCATTTTTTTTTTAAAGTTTTTTGTACTTGGATTATTTGAATTTTGTTTTCTTTCTCTTTCTCTGTTTATTCCTTGTTTTTTTTTTCTTCATGATTACTTAAATTGTTCATGAAAATTTATTCTTTTTTAAGAAAAATTTTTGTCGCTTTAATTAAATACCATCAAGGATATTATAAATACGACACATACAATGTGGAATGTCATTTTTATAATAATAATACACGACTTTGTCAGATATATAAAATGGAATATAATACACGTAAATAGTAATTTTCTTTGTCATGTCCTTTGAGATTTCTTTTTTTTTGTTGCTGAGTTTTTTGTTGTTTCTTGTGTTGTTTTTTTTAAACACATAAAATATGTATATAAAAAATTTTTCGCGTAAAATGAAATGAGGGAAATTATATGAAAAATTCAAACTTAAGAAGAAAAAAAACCAAAAAAAGGAAAGAAAAAAATTATAATAATAATCATTATCATTAAATTCACACACATTCACGCACAATATAAAAATTCTTTTCAATTTTTATATTCTTGATATATATAATCGACGCCTTTCTTCACTTTTAATTAATTCCATTATTTTTTTTTTCCTTTCCTCCTTTTCTTTCCTGCTCCGATAATTGTTTTCGTATGTTAAAACGTATCCTTGTTATTTATTTATTTTTTCAAGGTTTTGTTTTGTAACACTTACACTTACTAATAAAAATTTTTTACCATGTAATTTTCATTACTATTATTTTTTTCTTCTAAATTAAAAAAAAAAGGATTTAATTTTTTCATTTTTAACGAAAATAAATACACAAAAAATTTAACATTAATTAAAAAACAAAGTTGCAAAAAATAAGACAGGAAAAAATAAAAACTTCAGGACCTAATTTAAACTTAAATCAATTTTCAATCGTTTTCTATTATTTTCACCTATATGAGAATTTTTTTTAAAGAATTTTCTCCAAAACAAACTTCAGAACTTAAAATCGCACGTCCTTGATACTTCACATAATTCATACAAAAGAATTGGTGAATGAATTTTTGTATCCTACAGGAAAGCGATATTTCTTTACTTTACAATTGTTCGAAAAATGCTTTTTAATAATTCAAAAAACAAATAATTTTAGTAAATGCGTTTAGTAAAAACTGGAGCGTCAGGAATTCATCGAACTTTCCATCATGGTTTTCCATTTTTGTTCAAGCAGATTTGAGTTTCTTTGTCGATTCCAATTGTGAAAAAATTACTTTTGATTTTGAAAATAGAATAAATAATTTTTTTTAATTTTCAGTTTTTTATTTTCAAACGGTAGTTACACTTTTTCTCAGCATTTTACACACTTAATTTACACAATAATTTTCTTATTGTAAACGAAAATAAATTCGAAGCAATAAAATGAAGTATTCTCGCCAGTCGCCGTAAGAAGTTTTTATCAAATAATTCTTTTTCATTCACCTAAAGTTTTTCTTCTCTTTGTCTTTTTCTTTGTTAACTTTGATGTCTTTTTGAAGATGATGGTTTTAAACACTTCAAAATTGTTAAGGACTTTCAACATTAAGCTTTCACAAATTATATTTATGTTTGCCTTACAGAAAAGAAATTTTCTTTTGTATTTTTTTTTTGTATTGCATTTAAATTTCAAAACAAAGCAGAATAAAGAAAATGAACAAGGAAATGTTCTTAAATTGACATTGAACAGAGGTAAAAGGAAAAGACTAATGATAACAAAGTGTGTTTAATTTTTTTTCCCTGGTACTCGGATTTTGTCTCAAAAGATTCTAAAATTTAAACAGAAAAAAAAAATATTTTCAATCTATACGACACAGGAAAAAAATAGACTGACAACAGTAACTAAGAAAAAAAATTTAATTTTAATTTACAAGAAGAAAAATTAACACGGAAAAATGAAAATGTTGATTAAATAAACAATGGTTGTGAATGTGAAAAAAAAGCAAATCCATTGAGGATATAATCAAATATAATAGTAAATTAAATTGGTGGAAATTTTTTTTTTATTTTCATTATGTTTTCTCTTTATACGTTCATATACTGTTAATACTCTTTTCATACGTACATATACATACACATACGAGTATACGCACATTTTAAATGCGCTTCAAATGATAAAAGTTAGGGGAAACATAATTGTATGGAATCCGCATCAACCACAACACAATGCTTTTACTTATTTACTGAATTCTTTAGCAAGTAAAAGAATTTTCTTTTTTAGCTTTTTTATGTACAAAAGTTGTTAAATAAATGACGTGAAAATTACCCTCATCATTCTGTGTCATGTTTTGTGGTGTTTGCTTGCCTAGCAACTTAACGCCTTTCATTTCTCTAAAATTATATATGTAGGACTACATTGTTTAATAATTCTTTTTTCTGTTCATTTTTAAGCTTTTCTGTATGATTTATGACTTAAATGAATAATTTTTATTTATTTTTCTGTTTTACCAAAAAAAACTGTAGAATATTATTTGTTTTTTTTTCTCTCCTTGTTTTTTTGTTGTAACTTTTATTCTTTGAAAAATTTTAACAGTAAAAAAAAGAAATGAGATTTAATTGACAGATAAAAATTTTTTTCAACAGAATTCATAAAATTTAAAAAAAATTGGGAACATATAAATAAGTTTTTAAAGCCAAAAATATTTTGAATAATAAATGGAATTTTCTCCAAGTGATCAAAAAACTCCAGGTCCTCATTACAGAATACATTTGTTAGACGAAAGGACATGTTCTTTTTAAAACGTGTGAGGTATATAATGAAGTCCGGCTTTAATAAAATGAGGGATTAAGGATAGTAATATAAGTTGTAAGTGTTTATCAATTTTATCCTTTAAAATATTTTCAATGAGCCTTGCGAATGTTCGGAATATAGTTTCCTTTCTCTCTTGAAACAAAAAACAACTTTGAAAAAAAAAAATATTTTGTTTGTTTGAAGTAATTTATTTTTTATTTTTTTGTTTTACAAATTTGTCCATGATTTCTAGTACATTTACAGTTTGAAAAGGATTATAGTGTAAAATGAAATTTTACATCGAGTTTCTGTTTGTTTTTTGTTTTTTTTTTTTTTTTGCTTTACGTACCACATATCCTCAGCATTTTTTGTGCAAAATTTGTGATTGAAATATACATACATATGTATATAATATATATTATGTACATACATACATAAATGAATACGTGTGTACATTTTGAACTTACACAAAACTAGTTAAATATTTACAAAATACACATTGCAATGCATTTTTTTCAAAAGATGATTATTTTGATCGTTCGTACATGAATAATTTTCGTAAAAGAAAAAATAGTAGGTACAATAAGGGTTTTTTTAGAAAGCGTTAGAATTAAATGTTTCAAATGAAAGGATGTGAAAAATTTGAAAAAAAAATGTATTTTCTGCTTTTCCATAAAAAACAAAGTGTATAGGAATGAAAAAATAACAAAAGAAAATACTGGGTTCAAAAGTGTGCTCGCAAAAGGACATACATTTAAATTCATTGCTTGCAATTATTCGTAAAGGATTTTAGAATTTTCTTAACAGAAAATACTCAAAGTGTTAAATTCACGTTTTAGCAGTTGATTTGTTTTTTTTTTTCAATATTTAAAAAAAAAAAAAAAGAAAAAAAAATAACTAGAACACGTAACTTGTACCATTTTTTCATTATTGTAGAAATTAAATTGATGTCCTTATTACGATGTCTCGTTTTGATAAGAAGAAAAAATTCCTTTATTAAATTTTTAGAAAAACAAATAAAAATAAGGCATTAAAACCTTGTGCCTTTCATTCAAACTTTTTCTCCTTTTTTAAATTCACAATCTTATTTGATATAAAATGCTTACCTCGTGAGTACACTTTAAGAAATTTTATAGTAGTGTAATATCATAATATTTCCGGTCACACCTGCCTTTATATGACTTTATATAGTGCTGACTGCTCCAAAAGGTGCTGTTGCTCAAGCATTAAGTTTTATTATTTTGTATCCTATGTATACAATGACAGAACATACATACAAATTGCCTATTTTATATAATATATACATAATATGTATACCAAATTTTACATTCATATTGACTGTATATATGTATGTATATACAGTTTTATTTATATGTATATGTGACCTCTCTCGGTAACTATACTACGTAAATTGCTTCATTTAATAGAATGAACTTGAAGTGAAAATTCGCTAAAAATGTCATACAATAAAAGTGAAATGCCTTGAAAATGTTCGTTTATAAAAACTTTTTCACACCTTCTTTATGAAATTTACACGTGCAAAACTACAATATAGGTATATGCACCCACCTTTTTTATATTTTTCAAGTAATTCAAATAATATTTAAATATACAAAAAAGACACATCTTATATTCATGTAGCGTGTCTAAAAATTGGCTTTCAATGTTCAACTAAAAAAATAAAATTTCTTTTATCATTTCAATTCTAGAATTATGTTCTTTTTTCTTCTTTTTTTTCACACAGAAGAATATTTTAGAACTCAAAAACTACAACAAGAAAAAACAAAAAACAAAAGAAAGAATGAAAATTATAATATGATACTAAAATAAAAAGTGGTTCATTTTGTATGCGTTTCTCAAGAACTTTAGTTATCATAATACGTGCTTATGACTGTAAAATGAATATATGTATTTTGTACATACTTAACTAGCTACACTATAACTCCAGCAGACACAAGAAAACTTCAATATTCTGTGCACGACATGCATATAACGAACAATAAATAAAGCAAAACATTAAATAAATTTAATTTTTAGTTAAATTTTTAAAATTTATCAAAAATTTAACTTTAAAAATCTTTATAAATTTTCATTGTTTTTTTTTTCTTTTCTTTTGTATCATACTTTCCCATATCACCACCCTTCTCAGTAAATTTAAATATTCTTATAGCTTGGTTTTCTAGTTTATGTTATTTCATAAAAGAAAAACCAAAAGTGTCTATAAAATGGCACGTAACATGACAAACGGATGTTCATTTTGATGTAACCTCACAGAACAATTCAACAATATTAAAATGTATTGCATTTTTCTTCACACTATTCTATTCTTATTTTTATTTTACTTTTTTTCTTTATTATTTTTATTTTGTTGTTATTTTTTTATTTCTTCTAGTTTTTGAATTGAAAATGATTTTGAAATCAAGTATAAAGTATCTACTACATGTACACACAACATGTTATTCTCAATAACATGATTTCCGTTTTTCAAGTTACTTACAAGTTTACATGATTTCCGATTAAAGTAAATTTTCTCACCTTTACAATTTCTTCAAAATAATAAAATAGAAAATAACAGAACACAATAAGACAAATGAAATGGAAAAAAAACAACAATAAAAATATAACAAAAAAATAAATTAACATGAAAGTAAAATTGTGTTGAATTTTTACTTACCTTTTAAAAAATATTAACATGAAATGAACAAATATAAGTCAGGTGAATTAATGTTAAATAAAATCAATTTATAAATTATAACAGAAAATGTTCGAGGTGGAAAATATAGTATAAAACCCATCAAGTGCATGTGTTAAATAAATTTTAATTGACAGTAATAACGACAGAAGATGTTCATTAAATTAATTGCTTTTCGCTTTATGTTAATTTTTTTTTACATGATTTTTATTCAGTTTTCTGTTTTTTTTAAATATGTGATTTATAAAAAAAAAATTATAACTTTTATCACATTCCTTAAGGCGGTAGATAGTGTGTTGGCTTCTGATGCTGAAGGTCTCGGGTTCGAGTCCGCCTAAGTTCACTCAGCTTTGAATGAGTATACCAATTCACTTTGAGTTGGGTATAAGTGCTCGGTACTAAATAGTTTGATGGCTCTGCTTAGAGACCATAAGCTAAGTCCACAAAAAACTGCAAGAAATATTAGTACCAAGCCCTGTCATACGAATAAAAATTCGTTCTCTACCACCGAATTTAGTGGTTTGCATTCCACTTTAAACTGTAGGTGCATGTATGTACTGTATGTACCCTTTGACTCGACAACTACGAGATGTGTCGGTGTGTGGTATCAAAACGGCAGGTTTAGCGCTAATTGGGTCTTCGGAAATAATCCAAAGAACCGCCACGTCAACCAACCATCACATTCCTTATTGGTTCTTATTTTCAAGTAAGGAGTCTTTTTTTAATTGTAACTTTGAAAATCAAAAACTTTTTGAAAACATCTTTTTCTTTACAAGTCTTGAAATAAGCTACAAAATATCTTCAGAAATAAACCGTAAATGTGAGTAATCTTTATGGTACCTTTACTTATTTCAATTGTCATGATGTGTAAATATGTGAATTCTGAAATGCATAGGTATTTCATTCATAATAATTTTTCATTTGAAAGATTCTATGCATTATGAATGCAAATTACAATCTTTAAAGATGATCAAATAAGACATAAAAATTTTTTTCATATTGAAAAAATTTAACGTTTAAAAATTACAAATGAAAATGAAAATTCAAGTTTAAGGTCGTTTAAAATCAATGACAACAAATTTAACACTGAAATTTAAAAAAACAATAATAATAATACAATAAGTTGCATAAATATTTATTTTTTAAAAAACCTATAAACCTACAATTTATTTAATTATAACACTTTTTTGGTTAGTTTAATTTTTTTTGAAAAATAATTAAAATAACTGTTTTTCCACACTTGAACTTTTGATTGTGTTTTCTTTCTTTTATTTTTCTCCACTTTCTAAATAATATGCAAATTTTGAGAAGAAAACTTCGGTATTTGTTGAAAACTTCATGATATACAAATATTGAAAAATAATAAAAGAAAACTTTCATTAAATAATTACACACACAAAAAACAGTTAATTTTAAAGAATTTTTTATGTAAACAAATAATAAAACAAAATTTTAATTATAATTATAGTAATGATAATGATATTATAAATTTCTTAAAACATATTTTCAAATTATAATCGTTAAAAATCTATATAAGAGAAACTGTAAAAATAATAATTTAAGATGAAATTTAATATTTATGAAAAATAATAAGTTGTAAAGAAACTTTTAACAAATTTAATTAATTACCAACTAATATGAAATTTCCATTGGAATAATAGAAAATTATGTTTATGGCATTGTTGTTGTAGATTTGTAATGTGACAATATCTTAAAGAATTCTTTGTAAATAATTGAGAATAGAAATGAGAAGAATGTTCGAAAGAAAAAATAATTGTAAAAAAGAATCTATTTAATTTTTAAAAAATATTTTTTTTTAAAAAAAAAAGTTAAACTACAATTTCTTTTTTTTTTTCATATTAAAAAAAACAAAATCTTGTTTATGTTCCACATAAAGTAACGGCAAATAATAATTTATTTCAGTTATTTGTCATTTTATTGAATTTTACTTAAAAGAAGATACCGAAAAAAAAATGTATTCTTAACTCGTTCTTTTATTGTAACAATTATAACAAAAAAAAATAAATAAAAAAGAGTCAAATAATAAAAAGGTTAAAAAGTATATCTTATGTGTACAATTAGATTATTTTGACTCAATAAGTGAAGAATATCTATCTATTGAAAATTTGATATAAAAGACTCTTCAAATTTTTTATAATGCTTTCAAATTACCAACAACAAAAGAAAAAATTGGTAGAAAGAAAAAAAAATGAAGTGTTGAAATATTAAATTTATTAAAAATGCCATGTAACGAATTTTATGTCAAAAAAAAAAGAATATTTGAGAAAGTAAAAAAAAACTTATTCTTTTTTTCCACTTTTTTTTTTTATTAATTTAATTTTAAATTATTTTTCAAGTGGTTTTTTGCACTTAAACCACAATTTTTACAGTTTAGTTACCTTTTTTTCAAGGAACAAAAAAAATAAAAAATAAATTAAAAGATGAAATTTGTTTTTTCTTTTCAAAAAATTTTCAATATAACATATAAATAGAACTTGTAAACTTTTCTCAACCATCAGTTGCAAAAAAATTCTGAACATGCTTTCAACAATATTTTAATTGTGATTTTAAATTTATTTTTAAAAACAAGAAGGAAGAGAAAACTTTCGTTTTATTTTTTGTATATTTATTTGAAAGAAAAAAAAAAAAAATTTTGCAATTAGTATAAAAATGAAATTAAAAAATTTTCAAATAATTTCAAAAGTGCTATTGCTGTTACTAATACTTGGAACAAATGCAGAGGATTTAAAAGTTTCTGAAGGTAATTAATAACAAAAAATTTCAATTAACAAAAATAAAATATAATTTAATAATTCATTTTCATTTTTTTTTTTGTTTTTGTTTTTATTTTTAGAAAATAATCGTGAAAGTAAATCCATAAGTCAATTTCCACTTGGAATTTTTAAACGTTTCTCAGGTACAAAATTAATACCTGATCAAAATCTTGAGGGAACAGATGATCAGAGAAATACAAATGGTAACAACCGTGGACCATTAATGATTTTACACAAAAATAATGTGAACACATTTAATGAAGAAGAAGAAGAAGGTGATGACGATGATGACAATAATTATAATAATGATGAAATTACTACTGAAAAAACAGAACCACGATTATTCTTTAAAAAGCTGCTACTTGGAAAATTGTTCAAAAAAAGTACTCCAACAATAATTAAAGTACCAAAACCAATACCAATTCCAATACCAGTGTTTGTTGGTGGTCAACCTGATACTGACACAGAAACATTCACTGGAACTGGTACGGCAACTTTAGAAGGTAGTGGTGATCAGACTGATGGTACTGATGGTACTGATGGTGGTAGAATAAATGACGGAAATTACAGTTATTATGGAAATGATGATTACGATTATGATCTCGAAGATGATTATATAGCACCTTCAGGTGTAGGAAGATCATCAAATCCTGAATTAACGAAAAATTCAAATTCAAAAATTCATATAAGAACTAGAAAACAAAAACCAAAACGTAAAGCGTATGTAGCTCAATATCCTGAATATTATGAACAATTTTTAAGACAATATAAAAATTTACTCCAAAAACAATATAGAAATAAAAAAAGACGACTAAATTCACCAAATAAATCTGATGTTTCGAATAAAAATCGACGTCATAATCGTACCAGATTTATTAAAATTAAAAGGACACGAAATCGTCGAAAACCACAACAATAAAATTACATAATCATCAATAAAAGACAAATAATTACAGCAGCATAATATTAATCTTAATTACTTACTGCATTACAGAAAATTTAATGATCGATAAGCAAAAATTATAATGAAAAAATAAATAAAAAGTTTAAAAGAAAATTAATGAACGATTTAAATTCATATTAAATTTTTTTTTCTGACCATGTTCATCAATTTCATTTCTTTTTTTCTTCTATTATTTACTGTGAAATCCTTTTTCTGTCCAAATAACTCACTATTGTTATTTTTCCTTTCAAATGGCTATACACATTGCTTATTTTTTTCTCAAAAGCTCCAATACTTTAAAACATTTTTTTCCACATAAAGGTATTTCTTTAAATCGACTTTTTTTTTCCATATAACTCCCAAAATGTTATGTAGATAATCTAAATTTTAATATGTCAAATAGATAAACAAATTTTTTTCTGATATCGAACACAAAAAGAAAAGTGTATATAAAAACATGAAATAGCGCTATTTATCCTTTCTCATACTCTCAATATTTATTTGTTTGTTTGTTTATTTATTATTTTTTTCTTTTTTTGTTGTTGTTGTTCAATCCTAATTCTTTTTCTTTTATCGCATTTTATTCATGAGTGCTTATATTCACTCAATTTATAGAAAACAATGTCCTAAATATAGGACATTATCATTTTTCAGAACTTGAAGGATGTGATTGTGACAAATGAACTTGGACACTATGTGACATTAGCTTTTAACTATCATCATTTATCTAATCCTCTCCTATATTTAGATATAACAAATGTTTTTTACCCTTTGTTATAAATGGATATTGTATTGAAAATAACATGAAAATGAGTTTATTTTATTATTTTGTTTTTATGTTTGTTTATTTAATAAAATAATTACCTTATTTTTGCCTAATTTTATCTTTAAATACTTTAACGGTATTCTATTTTTAAAAAAAACTTCTAAAGAATAAATAAAAATATTGCAGATAATTAGCATACTTTCAGGCTTTTAAAGAAATCCTCCTAACTAAACTGTGCCAAAAATAATAGTTAAAGTTTTCTACTGTGCTATCCACTATCCAGTTGTACGATATATGATTTGGTTTTTTTATTCTTGAAAAAAAGATAAAAAGGTACAATTCGTGATAAAATGTAATAATTTCTCAATAAAACAAAAATTTTCCTGATAAAAAGACATACATATGTTGTAATGCACGGAAAAATGTTGAAAGGAATTACTTCATTGATTTATAAAAAATAAGTGAAAATACACAATATTTTTGTTTTTTTTTTCATCCAGATAATTTTACATTACTTTTTTTTTTAAATATTTTTTTTCTTTTACATTCTTTTTTTTTTATTTTTCGTGTGCAAAAATATTTACGAGAGAGCGCATATTTTATCTTTACTTAATCTTTTTAAGTTTATTTGTTTGTTTGTTTGTAGTTGTTTTTTTTGCAATGCCAATGAAATGAAATGTAAAGAAAAACGGAATTTATATCATACATCAAATAGGCTTGGTAATTCTTATGATGCTATAGAAAATAACAAATTTTGATCAATTTATCTTTTGGAACGTTATTTTGTGTTTATTTTCTTTTTGTTGTTTTCATTCTATTTCATTCTTGTTTTTTTATCCTCCTAAATTTTTGAAAATACACAAACATACACTCGAAATACAAAAATGTTCATTTCCAGTAAACTGCACAAATTTATTGACTTCATAGTTTCTAAAGATAGCCTACATATACAGATTTTTCTAAAAATAATTCGATCAAGAGTGTATTTTGTTTGTGTAGTTCTTTTTATTCTTCCTATGTCCACCTATTGAATACACTATCTCTATATATGTACGTCCAGTTTCCAGTTTTTGTATATTTTTTTTTTATTTTCTTTTTATAAAAACAAAAAAAAAAGCTAACAACCAACACTGTTAAGAATAAAGATTCACTGTTTACATTACAAACATATCAATTTCTAAAACTAAAAATAAAAAAATACTGAGAAAAAAAACCATGATACAGATAAAAAAATATTTATGTATTAGGATCTTATAATAAAATTGAATGGAATATATCGTATATAATGTATGTGTATGTGTGTGTATATAGAAAATCCTTGGAAAAAAAAAATTGGTCATCTTTTAGGTTTCACTGATCATAGATTGAATGTCGTGAAAGATAAACCAATGTCATAAATAGCATCACAAAATCTATGAACTGGAAATTGAAGAAAAATCATCTCAGGATAATATAAATATACGTACAGTTACAACGAAAAAAAAAATAATGTGAATAGATAGTAAAAATTATATATGATACGCTACGATAGAAAAAAAAATTGTAGCTTTTACTTTTTTTTTTTATTCTTCATTTTTAGAAAAATAAAGATTATATCATATTATATGGTGTGTGTATTACACGGACAGTTGGATTTTGATGTGAAATGTAGTATCCATTTATTTTTTTTAAGGATCAATTAGGATTCATTTTAATTTTTTTATCTTTATCATTTTCTTATTTTTTGCTCTCTTTTGTTTTTATATAATAAAAACAAACAAACAAAACAAAAGCCAAATTAATGAAAAACATAAAATTATGGCATTAAAAATCAATTCAGTTTTTAAACATTAATAAAAAGAATGAGAGAATAAAAACAAAAAGAGGATTTTAATAAATATAAACATAAATTATTTTCTTTTTTTTGTGTGTGTATGTTGTTGTTGTTTGTTTGTTTATATGTCACTTTTCTTTGTGTATAATAAATGAATATACATTTCGTATGTTTTATTTAGTGGAAAATTGAAAACAAATTGAAAATGAACATTAATGAAATAAAATATGAGAAAAATCATTATTTTGTTAACCGTATATTTTGCTATTTTGAATATCTGTTAAGGGAAATACTCATATGAAAATATACTGATATACTGTAGTTAACATCTTATGATCAAAATATTTTGTTCTTTTTTTTATAAATTGAATTGAAACAATTTCTAAGTAAAATAAATGAAATGCAAATATTAAATTTTTAGATTCTCTAAAAACTTTAATCCTTGTTTGCAATAAGTCATAATTTTTAAGAAATAATTTCTTAAAATAAACATCTAAAACTGTTTATTTAAAAAATATATATAATACTACGTGTCTATATACATCTTTATATAGTTTTAATTATTTCTTTACAACATAACAAAAGAAAAAATCCCAATTAAACAAAATTAAAAATAATCCAACAGACGATAATAAGAACTAAAAAGAATATCTGATAAATGAAAACTAACTATAACAATAAAAAAAAATTTTTTTTCATTTTACAAAAAGCTGATTTGAAAAGGATTATAGAAAAGATTTCCTTTTTTTTTAATTTTTTCTCAGGAAAATAAAAGAAAATTGGTTGTACAAAAAAAAAAAATCTATATACATGAATGAAAATTTTATATTCAGAAACGAAAAATAAGAAAAAGACAATGAATTGAAAATAATAATAATGAGTTTCAATTATGTGTAAATGCTTCTTGGATAATTACTTTTTCTTAAGGAAAAAAAAATAGAAAAAAAAGGACGAAACAATAATAAAATTTTTTTAATACTTTATTGTATATAGTTTTAACAGTATGTTTTCTTATTTTTTTAGGCACTTTTCATTGTATACGTGTATTAAATTTACGATATCATACTCTTATTTATCATCTAAATAAAAAACAAGAAGATAATTTTATTTTTTTAATTATGAACAGATTGATGCGTTATAGTTAAGTATGAGTGACATAAATGAAGCTATAAAAGACATTTAGTTTAAGTAAATAAGAAAAATTATAATTAATCCCTATTTTACTGCTATTTATATACATACATACATACATACATACATATATATATATATATGTATACACTATATGTACACATAAAACACATAAAAACTAAGAAGCTAAGAGATGATAAGACGATTTTATGAAAAACAAAAAATAAAAATAGGATAAGAAAAATAATCAACGTCAGATAAAAGATATATTTTTAAAAAAGATAATCAGGTGAGGATTTGATTCCGTATTATTTCATTATAATTTTTTTTTTTTTTTTAATTTTTTTTCTTTTTTTTTCAAAATATAAATTCGAAACAACTTAAAATTTTCGGTCCTTAAAAAAATTTTAAGACCTATTCAACAATTACCAATAATTATTTTTTCAGCTTTAACGAACAGAAAAACAACAATTAAATTGAGTTTTCTTTCAGATGAATTCGTTGGAGTTAATTTAATTTTCAACTTTTTTTTTTTTTGGCCTACCAACAGCATTGCTGTCATTTCAGGCCTTAATTATTTGTAATTACCTCAAGGATGTTTTTAATTTGGCTTAATTGGAATTTGTATTATACATATAAATATCATCGTTGAGATAATTTTACATAATATGATTTACAATTTAACTAATATTTTACAATATGTAATTTTTATAATGTTTTAAAATTAATTCATAATAATTGATACAAATATACATAAATCCGTATTTACATTTTTTTTTTTTAAATTAGATTTTATTATATAATTTTGTGTCTTTTATAAATTTTATTATATTATTAATGTCCTGTTTTTTTTTCGCTTCCTAGGATTTGTATATTGTGGATGTTGTTTTTTTTCCTTGTGTTGTTTGTAATATGAGCAAGTGTTGAAGATGTGTTTGATGGTAAGTAGCTCTTTGCAGGCACAGGATGGAGGGCTGTTTTGGTGTTCGTGGGTTAATTTTGTGTGTCCAATCCTGAGTCTTGTTAATATGATGCTATCTTTTCTTGTTAGTTGGTTGATGTTCGTCCATGGGTTTGTGTTTTGTTTAATTTCTTTCAGTTTACTATTTTCTGTTTCATATAATATGTATTTCTTTCCTTTTGCTTTGTATTTGGTTTTTGATTGTTGTTTGTAGATCTCGGTTCAATGTTTTAAAGGATGTGTTTTATTCTTCTTCTTCTTCAGTTGTTGCTGCTTTTGCTAGGTTATTTGCGATTTCATTTTCTTTGATACCGATGTGGCTGGGTATTCAAAGAAAAGTATATTTTGTGTTTTTGTTCTTATAAATAGATTCTTTTATGCTTATTGCTATATAGGATTATCTGGATATAGTTGTTCTATGGTGGAGATTGCACTTATTGAGTCGACGCATATTTTCAACTTTGTTAAAAAAAAATATATTGGTTTCAATATACACAGAAATACATTTTTTGCAATACAATCGCTTGTATTTTGAAAACATTGAAAATTTCATCAATAACAAACAATAAACAATTTTAATCGAAAACAAAATTTTATATGAAAGTTATTGAAGGATTTTATTTGAAAATTAGTTTTGAAATTTTTATATTTAAAACATTCATATTGAGTATTGTGTATGCGTGTGAACATTTCAAAATACTATACAAATACAATCTACAACTACATTAAATTATTTTTTTTTTATATATGTATATGGAACATATGAATGACAAATGTATTATTTGCAATATGGTATAACAGAAAGTGGTAGGTACTCTAAACAAAATATCTTTTTAATCTATAAGTTCTGCTACAAATTTCACTAAAATTTCAAATTTTCTGTCACCAATAATACTTTTCATTGCAGCTGACATAAATGTAGTACATATGTATGTAAAAGATATCTCATTTATCAGTACAAACATTTATACAAAACATTTACTAATGAAAAAAAAAAAATACAAATATTTTATACATCAGAAAATTGAGGAAAATCGCCATTGGTTACGATGTAATAAATTCGTTTTATTTTCTCTTCATGTCAATGATATTTGTAAAATTTGAATAACAACATTTTTAAAATTTCATGTACTTACATAACATTTTTTTTTAATAACATTTCAGATACGCGATTAATTTTAATCTTTGAAAAAAAAAATAATAATAATCAAAAAAGCAGAATAGAAAACAGATGTACAATGTACATACACGAAAAATAAATAAATAAAAACTTGAAATCTAATCCAACTGGAAAACTTAACAGACGGATCGAGTAGTTAACAAAAAAATTTTTTTATTGATTTGTTATCATCAAAATATATGTACATACTTATATGACATGAGTATTTCCTTTGAATATTCACTGTTTGGAGAAAAAGATAATATGTATCTTTTATAAAAATAAAATGATCATAAATTTAAATAAATATAAATATGATGTATTGAATATAATATGTAAGTGGGTTGCAATGAACTAAAATGTTCTCCTGCACAGTACATACATACATATTATGTACTATACATACCATAAAAATTATGATGATTGAATTAATGACATAGCTTTTAACTGCACTTTTTTAATTTGAAATTTTCCCTAGAAATTACTCTTTTGTTTTTTTTTTTAACTCGGCATTTTTTTCCACATCAACGCAGATAAAAAATTTAGAAAATAAATATAAGCAATAGATATTTTTAGATATGCATTATAAACTCAAAATAACAAAAAACTAATTACTTTTTTTTCTATTTCATTTTATTGAAATATGAATTTGGAGGATTAATAGAAATTTTTTTAAAATTATTTTTAAAATTTCTGTTATAAATTGGACGAAATTGTTGACTCTGTTTTGGAATTTTCAAATATTTTTCAATATTATAAAATTTTTTATTTGTTATATTTTTAGTTTTTCCATCAAAAAATTTATATTTTTTCAAAATGAATAATTTTCCCTTAAATAAAAATGCTGTTGTATCTGATTCGAAAGAATTTTCCAAATTTCGTATAAAATTTTCATCGTCAGTATGTGTAATTGTATCACGAATTGTTGTATTGAAATTCGCTAAAAATAAATTTGTATTTTTCCTTTCATAAATATATATTTTTTTAAATTATAATGTTATTTAAGAAAAATACTGAAAAACAACTTACCACCAACTTCTTCACACAGTACACTTTTATTTAAAATGATAAAAAATACAAGATATATAAAAAGATACATGCTAAACGGATGTATCTGAAATAATAAATGTTAATCTTCTGAACTTTGAAGTTTTACTAAAACGTTCACGGTCTTTGGAAGACTTTTATGTCTTAAAATTTATTTTAAATACAAAATATATTTTTATTCAATTTGGTAAAAAAAAAGAGAAAAAAAACACCTTGGTTTTCTATATTTTATTGTATTTTCTATCTCTTTTCTACAAAATATCTTAAATTTAAATGAAACATATATAAAAAAAACTAATTAATGATTTTTATATTTGAATTTTAAATAATAAAGGTACCGAATTTTATTTCGTTTTAACTTTTTACAACTTCAATATATTGAGAATCTCCACCCGATGGTCCATAATAATTTTTATCGATTTCAACATAACCACTGGAACTTGGATAATGATAATCTTCATCTACTTCAATATATTGAACATGATCATCACTACTTCCACTATGATGATGATGATTATGATGATGATGGTGCTCTGGATAATGATATTCAGGACTAATGACTTCTTGTTTTTTAACTATTTCAATAGTAGGCTTTTTAGTAGCAGGAGGAACATGAATGTGTTCAGTTACTCTACGTTTTATGATGATGCAATGAATTGTCGCTGCACCATCCTTTTTATAATCCTTTTTACTACTATAATCATCATCGTCGTCGTCCTCATAACCATAATCATCATCATCATCATCATCATCATCATCCTTTTCATATTTATCATAATAAGGATCACTCATACCACCAGTTTGTGTTACTGATTCAGTTTTTGTGATTGTATCAACACCGGTACCAGTTTGTAAATCAGATGCTTCATCATCTTCATCTACATACTTATCATTAACATTATCGTTTTTATTATCATCATTATTTTCGTTGTATAAATTTTCACCTTTTATTTTGGTTTTTTCCACTTTTACGTTAGATTGATGAATCTGTTTTTCTTGTTTTTCTTGTTGTTGTTCCTCCTCACCTGGTGCACTGGGTGATGTGAAATCATCATCTATTGGATAACTATTTGTTACTTTTGTTACTTTTACTGTTAATGGTGCAGAATTTTGCCTGCCATTTATTAAATCATTTTCTAAATCTCTTTCTTTCTTCTTCTTCTTCTTCTTCTTCTTTTTCTTCTTTTTCTTCTTTTTAGTCCTTGTTACAATGCAAATAGGTGATTCTTTCTCTTCTGGTACCTTTATTGGTTTACTCACTGCTGTTGTTGTTGTTGTTTTCTTTTTTAAAGCACCAGCTGCAGCAGCTCCCAAAAGAATACCACCTAATCCATAAACATATGGGTTATAACGTAATTCTGATATTAAATTTTCTGTTGGTGTCCCTGCTGTTATTTGTGTTTGATCAATTGAATTATTATTTTCATTTTGTGATTTTCTTCCTGTTCTTTCATTATAACGATATGGTCTTGCAATATATTGTCCTATATAAACAATGACAAAATAAAATAAATATTTTGAGAGAAATTGAAGAAAATTAAGCAATTAGCACGTACACAAAAAATAACAAAATTTCACGAAACATATTGTGAGCAAATAATTTTTTTTTTTAAATTACCTTCAATCCCAATAACAACAGCAAATACCGTTGATAAAATTGTATTCAAGGATATCCACATCCTTTATAATTTTATTGGATGACAATGATAATATTTTTTTTTCTATTCAAATCATAATCAATTTTTTTTTTTTTTTAATAAATCGTACAAATTATTTTTTATTTTCTTTTTTTTTTTTTGTTATTGAAATTTGCAAAAACGTTTTTATCTTTTAAATTTGTAATAAAGCTTTCATGTTTTTTTGTGTGTTCCTTTTTTTTTTTTTGTTCTAGTATTAAACAACTCTAAATCTAAAATTCAACTGTTAATATTCAATTTAGTATCAGTGATTTTTATATATCATATAAAAAAATAAAATAGAGGGGAGATTATTTACAAGAAAATAACAGTTAAATGAATAAAAATAAATTAAAATTATCTAAAGAGTATTTTTATTTCCATTTTATTTTGTCTTGTTGTAAATGCGCCAGTAATACAACAAAAGTATCTGCAACAACAAAAACAACAAAAACTAAATCTGAAAAACTGGATTTCATTTTGTTCCACTATTTTGTATCGTTATTATTTTTGTTTTACTTTTTTTTAAAAAAATAGAATAAACAAATTATTGCACATAAATATTTATGCAAATTCTAAATAAAGCAAAACAGTGACTGACCTAAATTTATAGTGGAAAAAATCTTAAGACGATTTTGCCGTCTATCTCTATGTTTGCATAAATATTATATTTTAAATAAAAATCAAAATTTTGTTCCTTTTTTTCTTTAATAAAACGGAATATAAAATTTATTTACTAATTTAGATTCATATTTTTTTGCATTTTTTCGTTAATTTCTCGTTCATTAACCCTCATAATTATTCTTGTTCTATTCTAAAGCAATAAAATAAATAAACACATAATAATTTTTGGTGGTAAATTTTGCAGGATTTAAATCAATAACCGTTTAATCACATCCATAACTTCTAATTAACATGGAATTAGAAAGAATTTAAATAATAAGCTTCTGCATTAGAAACTGGTAATTAAAAAAAAATCAATTTTAATCACAATTTTGAAATACTGAAAATATGTATATATTCTTTACATTATATACTATATATATTTTTTGTTCACGTAACAATATCACATGTATAGATATTAAAAGGAACTATCTACCAATTTTTCAAAATACATGTAAAAACAAAAAACAAAATTGACACTAATCAAATGGTTTTAAATTATTCAAAGTGTGTCATATGTGGTATATACATATTATGTCTGTCCAATTTCATCAGTGATTGGAAAAATAGTATTCTTAATCTCTAAAATAACTTTCATTTTAGTAAACCATCGATTTTATGACCTATACTTTTATCAAAATATTTTGGAGTTAGCTGTCAAAGAAAATGCATCTCAGAGAAAATTTAATATTTATTCTTCTCGTGATACTTCTCCAATCAACAATATTTTCAATTGGTAAAATAAAATACTTTTAAGAAATATTATAACACATAAATATTTTATTATATTTTTATAGCTTCCAAACGACTAACACGAGATACCAGTGTGACAAAAATCATCTTCAACTCCGCTGATAATCAAAATCACTTGAAACTAAAAGAAAATCTCGTATTGAAACCAATGTTTTTCTTCATAAAAGATCGAATTGAAAATATTTCTAAATATCCTAAAAATGAAGATCAAATACAAAATTCTACAAAATCAAAAGATACAAGCATAAACAACAGAAGATATAATTTAAATGTGACAAATACAAATGAAAACGAGGAAATTATCACATTTGTTCCATTACATGTAGCTAATAAAATTTCCGTGTTGAAAAAGTATAAAAAAATATCATCGAAAATTAAATTTATAACTCTTAGGAAATTTTTTAATTAAAATTTATTTAATTTTAAAAAAATTTACGTATATATGTTAACTTTTATTTTATTGATATAATTATATATCGTTTTTTTCTTATCATCACATATTAATACAAATACTAATAAAAACTAGAAGTCGTAAGTCTAAAAATTTGTGCATTATTTAAATTTTCCTTTCTACGTTGTCTTCTGTATTCCAACAGTTTATCAACCTCATAACCAGCTTGTTGACGAATTGCCTCTCTTCTTTTGAGGAAATTTTCATGACGAATGAAATCAAGTTGTTCTCTTCGAAGTGCCAATTCAAATTCATGCCTTTGAAGAATTTCATGACGCCTCAACCATTTTCTTTCTAATCTTTCTAATCTCTTTAATAGGCTCAAAATTGACTACAAAGTACCAAAAACAAAAAATAAAAAAGTTACAACTGAATAAAAGTTTATAATATTAACACATACATGAACAGGTTTTTGTTGTTCTATAATTTGTTGTTGTTCTTCTTCTTCTTCATTCTCGTCTTGTCCTTGTTCTTCTTCAATATTATTTGATGGACCACTCACTGGTGTTGAGTAATCTTCTGGAGTTAATGGTACTTCAATACCATCACCATTTTGATTTATTTTTTGAGTTTTATAAATATCAGAAAAAGATTCATTTTGTCCTTCGGATTCCTCTACTGCTGTTGATTCATCTTCATTATTCATGTCTTGCATATTATTTCTATTTGATAATGTATTTCTTCGAAATTGTGAATTTGGATTAATTAATTTTAAAACTGGAGCAATGGAATCTGGTTGAAATACAAGATATTCTTTATTATCAACTGTAGATTGTAATAAGAGGCCATTTTGTCGTGACTGTCTTATAATTTGTGGTGTATCACTGTTTGAAATATTTTTTTTGTCTTCAATAAAAAAAAAGTTACAGAGAAATTGAAAATAAAAAACAGTATGAAATTTAAAAAAAAAAAAAAAAAAAAAAAAAAACATCAAATTACCATTTCCAGATGCTACAACTAGAACAATAAACGAAATGAATAAGAATATTCTTGGTATTACTAAAACAACTTTCATTTTGTCACTACAACAAAATTTATGAAAATGTTCAAATATAAACTATAAAGGAGACTAGATCAGCTCAATAAATTATTCGTTCTTCGACTAAATTCGAAATAAAAGGTTCTTCAGCTTTTATACATTCGATATATACTATAAGAAGATAAATAAATCTGATTCTTTATTGTTCTTGTTTTGTCTCTTCTTTTCTCAATAATTTTTGTCAATTCTTAAAATATTTTACACATAAGTAATTAATTCATAGAGAGAATATTTTATCTCAAAAAACTAAATTATGTTTTTGACTTTTTTTCCTTTAATTTGATTAAAATTTAAAATATGTATAATATTAAAATTAAAAAAAAAAAATAAAATAAAATACATAAATCAATAGACAGATATTTAATCCAGATAAATTAATTGAATTGGCTTGCTTGAAATTTTAATTTGTACGGAACACATAAAAATGTGTGAAATTATGGAAATAAAAAGAAAAATACTTGAAAAAAACATTTTAAAAAAATCTAAAATGTTCATAAAGTTTGTTACAAAAAATTATAAACGGTTTTTTTCTGTATTAGAACATGTATATGTAATTTATACAGAATTTCAAGTGCAGATCCTTTAGCACACACATTCTTTCTTTACCACCTTAGAACCTAACTGTCCCCTATTCTTTTTCCATATCCTTGCACCAACGCTGTGCTGTCATCCATATGTTGCGGTTCATAACTTAAAAAAAAATCAGTTTTCCAAATTCAATATTGAAATTGCCTCAAAATTGCTTTCACCATATACGATAAATTGACAAAACTATAACAAATTGATTTCTTCGTTTTTAATTAACAGTTTAAATAAAATCGTGCCGTATCCGTGTTGATAATATGAAAAGCACATATGTATAAACATTTTTTGTTTTTGAGTAACCTTTATCTCGGAATACAAGAAATTCTAATAAAATGTGGTCAGTCATCAGTCAATCGCATTCTCAAACTGTAGAATGCAAGTGTTTAGATGGTTCCCCTTCCATTCTTATAATCTTTATTGTACGTAAGATCAAGCTTTGTTTTGAGACAAAATGCAGTAAATTAATATTTATATAGTCTAGCTTTATTAAATGAAAAAAATTGGCAAAAAAACAAAGTAGATGTACATATACATATGTATTTTACTTTGTTCAAACGTTTTAAATAAATTCTTATAAAGGTGCAAAATAATTGAAAAAAATAGTGAAAAAGACAAATATTGTAAAACTCTAAGAATAAACAATTTATGTTCAAGAATTTCGTAGGTATTATAAATTTAATTTTTGTTTAAAAATATTTATACAAAAATTGCATCATTATTAAATAGTTCTTTTAAGTCTATGATTTTTTTTTTATTAGAAATGAATTCATAATAATTCATAATTTCTATTTTTATTAAAAATATAATTAAATAGCTACATACATAAATTTATGTTACATTATCTTAAATTTATTTTCTTCATGCAAACATTATTTTAATTTAAAAATTATATCTATTAATTCTTTGATGATATGATTTTCTTAAGTGTGGTAACATTTGAGAACGTCTCAATTGTCTAAGTAATAATCTTCGTCTTATGGCATTTTGATATCTCAAAGAATTCGAGGCATCAAAATCATAGAATGGATCATTTGAAAAATCTAAATTGAAATGGTAATCATCGCCATATGTACCTGGTCGTCCATAACCACCGTATCCTCCGTAACCCCCGTATCCTCCGTAACCACTTAAACTTGCATGAACTGGCAATGGTTGACGATAAATTGGGTATCCGTAATCATCTCTTATGACTGAAAAATGATTCAATAAATTATTACCTCCGTATGGACTTAATGGCAAGAAAGGATCATTAAAATAAACATGTTTTTCATCATCTTTATCCTTCTTCTTTTTCTTTTTCTTCTTCTTTTTCTTATCTTTTTTATCTTCTTTATCTTCTTCCTCTTTTTCAACAATAACTATACGAGTCGGTTTTCTATGATAAACTACCGGTCTTGTAACAATTCTTTTATGAATTTTAAAAAATCTTGCATCTGATGGTTCAATATTTAAAAGATCCTTTTCATTTGAATCATTATCGTCAGTTTGATAATAAATTCTATTTTGACGTGATTGTCTTTCACTTTTTTCTAATTCTGCTTGACTTGTTTCAACAACAATTGCATCTTCTTCAATTTCTGGAGAAATTTCTCTAATTTCAGCTTTTACCTCTTCATCAACTATAGAATTAAAAACAAAATACAAAAATTATTTTCAAAAATTTAATTAATTAAATAACAATTTTTTGAATAATTTACCATCTTGAGCTTTAATTAGCACTGCTGAAAGTAGCAATATCAAAGCAAAACATAATCTTATTTTAATCATGATTTTAAGAACAAAAAATTTAAAAAAAAATAAATTTCTAAAAACTCATTCTTTAAAAACTTGTTCTATTTTAGAATGCTTTCTGATCAAAATTCACTACCTGACTATTTAAAGAATATTTTTTAAAAGATTTTTATACACAAAAACTTTCTTTCAAAATTATATTGAATATTTTTTTCCCTTAATTTCGCGTTTATTAATTTTATTTTTCTTCTTCAAATGAAAGCGCATTCTTTTCATATTAAAAAAAAAGATTTTGTCAATTTCTATAATTTATATGGTTCTTTAAATAAAAAACAGTTATGAACATGTTTTTGAATAAAATTTTATTTTGATTATAATTTTTATTTAAAAATTAATATATTCTGTAAAATTGCAAAAATTTAGATACTGTTATTTTTAAGTAATCTCATAAATTCAAATAAAAAAATTTATCTTCTTTTGACAATAAGACATCGTTTATGCTAACAAAAAAAAAATTTACATATGTATATGAAACTTTTTGTATTTAAATATTGGTTAAGATTTTTACATATTTTCGAAGTAGAGAAACTAAAAAATACCAAACCGTATAAATTAGATTAACTATAAAGTCCTCTAAGCTTTCCATTATAAAATATTTGAAGTACAAACTAGATTTACTTAATTTTTGAATTTATTTTTTTGTGTTATTCCAGCTGAAAATTAAAAAAATCATTTTATCTTTAAATTCAGTTTTTGATTGAAAATTTAAAAAAATAGTCCATTAGTTTCTCAATTACTCAAGTACTTTAAATACATATTGTTCAAATAATATCTATACAAACAAAATTAGGTATTATTCATTTTCTATTTGAATTGTAAAAATATTCATTTAATTTTAAATCTGGTGGATTTTGACGATCATTTTCAATTTTTTATTAAGATTCATTTAACCTGTTTTTCCTTACAAACAAGGATACGTAAATTTTTAACTGTGTCTGCAAAATTATTTGCGTTTCCTTATTCAAAACAACTTTTTTTACACGTAATATATAAAAAATTATTTTCATAAGACTCGTTTTGATCATCCCTAGTAACTAATTCTCAAGAAAATAAAATTAAATTTCCATATAATTTCATATAATAATGAGCTGAATTACTGGTTTACATTCTGCAGAATTCCCATTCACAAGAAAATGAAATCTTATTAAGTTTAAGTTGATTGGCTGAATGAATGATAAACTAAATATAGAAGAAGAGGTGGTGTTGGTTGCCATGGTATTCATATAAACTTTAGCTTTTATTTTTTTTAAATTAAAATTTACCTATCATAAAGAAAAAATTTTTCAAGAATTCTATATAAGACGGTATATAATAAATTTCAATAGTTTTAATAAAGTTTTAAGACTTTTAAGGAAAAATCATAAATATAAACTTTATCTTCAAAAGTTTAGGTATACCTAAAATATTATTGGTTTTTAGTATTCCTGAAACTGCAGTCATATATTCAAAATAAAGTGACTTACTAAGCTTTATTTTCTCATAAAATTTTCAAACAACATGAGCATAAGCGTTCAAAACATGAAAAAAAAAATTACAAATTGTTTAAGAATCAAATTTGAAAATAAATAAATAGGATTTTCAATTTTTATTTTTTATTAATTTCTTACAAAAATTTCTTTTAGAAAAAGTATACAGTTGCAATTAATTAGCATTTTCTTATGTTTAATTTGAATAATTTATTTTATTTTTTTTTAAATTTTTTATTCATTATCAACATTATAATAACGTGAAGGTCTGTAAGCAACACGTTTTCTTTGTGGCCTACGACGATATCTATCTGATTCATCATAATATGATCCATACCGTTTTCGTGTTCCTTGTGAATTCGAAGATCCATAATAATTTTTACGTCTTATTTCATTATCACCTTTCCTACGTTTTCTTCGTTTCAATGATCCTTTATTATTTCTTTTACGATAACGACGACGTCTTCTAATTGCCCTTTCTTCTTCTTCACTTAATTGATTATAATCATTTTCATTGTCATCATCATCATTCGATTCTTCAATTGAAACATGAGCTTGTCCAATTACACGTAGAGCTCCACTTGGAAATACTAATACACCACCGCTGGCACTATTAAGAGGAACATAACTTAAAGCTTGATTATGATTCGCTCCATTTAATTCTAATTTTGTTTTAAATTCAAAAGGATTAACATTTTCATTTTCTTCATCGATAACATCTACTTTCGAAGATTGAATTGAAAATTGTTTTCCTTTTTCAACATCAACAGCTATATTTTGTTTTGTAGTCACATCATTTTTAATATCTGCTACTGGTTTAAGTGTTGTTGATTCATTTACTTGATTTCCTAAAATTAAATTTTCAGTAGAAAACACATTTAAAAAAAAATAAAGTTCTTTGATTTATTTACCTGATACAGGTATCGCTGTTGCAACAGAAATCACAAGCAATCCTATTGCTATAGACGACCTAAACAATTTTTTAAATTTCATGTCTTTTTTTTTTTGTGCCTCGTGAAATTTTAAATAAAATTAATTATACATTCTTCACCTGTATAAAATTAAAGTGATTGTGTTTCGATCACAATCATTTAATACAGACTGGATTTGTTTTATAAAATTTCACCGGTTTTTATTGTCAACCAAGAAGATACTTATCATCTACCTTTTTCATATAAAAAAAGAAAGTGTTAGAGAAAAGAGAAGAAAATGCAATTTAATATGTCACACAAAATTTTTAAATTATAAGCCATTAATTTAAAGTCTTTTTAAAAAGAATTAATTTCGTAAACTGAATGAACAAATAAGTAAGAGTTTGAAAAATTTAAATAGTATAGGTCAAAAAAATAAAAACAATGATGAAAATTAAATAAAAATGTAGACCAAAGACCACTTCTTTTTGTTTATTTTAATTTCAGGAAATGTTCATTAAAAATTGAAGAATCTTTTAAAATATATTTTATTGATCAAAATACAGTTTTCATAAAAAAAGAGTAAAAATTTCTTCAAAAAAATCTATAGCTTATTCTAAAAATGTTGGGAAATGTATTGTACTGTACTGTATTTGTACTGTATGTCTTTGGAACCGTTACTGTCAGAAAGCGACGTGAAAACGCTAGGAAAGCGCTAGAGAAAATCAGTTAGGCTTACTAGAATGAAACTATAGAATATTTCTTGAGAAAAAACTTCAAAAAGTGGAAAAAACACATTTAAAAAGTTGACATGATCGATATTTTTTTATGTTGGAATAGCCTTCAAAATTAGTATACTTATTTTTAATTACAAAAATATAATTTTTGAGTTGAGTAACCTTCCAATATCATATCTACTACTTAAAATTATGATAAATATTTGAGAAAGATCTTGTGCATCTGCATCTGATTTTTTTTGCCCTTCACTCATTGCTATAATTTTCTGTTTATATTAATTGAAAAAGGCTATTGAACATCAAAAATATAGCACAACACGATAAAAGTGATCTTTTATACATCTAAAAAAAATTAATTATAATAAAGCATCAATAAAACTGTCACAAAATCGTTTTGTAATTGCTATAGATCCTCATACATAATTCATCGATTTTTTATTTGAAATTTATGCATTTAAAATTTATAGAATTATGAAATGTGCAAAAAATGAAAAAAGCAACACAAAGTGAAGAGTTCATTGACCATTTGCATCGTCTGATCATTAGAATAAAATAGAATTCATTATATTTATTATGATTTTTTAAAAACAATAGATAAAACAACATAATTTATCAATGGTCAATAAACTTTGATAACGATCCTTTTTTTTTACTTATTTTTTCTGTATAGTATACAAATTTTTCAATATTATCTATAATTTTAGAATTTTCTATTTAAATAAAAAGACTTGACAGAATTTTATAATTTGTCATTTGAACAGTAGAATTCATTCTAGTTCTAATTCTTGCAGAAAAAGATGGCTTTAATTTCAAATTTGTTATTACTTTTTGTGATATTGATCACGCAACAAATTTTTGCAGGTAAATAATAATTAAATTACTAATTAAATTTTAATTTAGAAAATATTTTATTAAATTTGTATTCTTTCAGATGATGTTTCTCAATTATATAATTATGATTTGTTGAATAATCATGACCAACTTGCTTTGTATCAAGGACTTCATTCACCGCAATATTTAACACTACATCCTTACACATATGCTAATATTAAATCATATCCTTATTTATATGAAAATGATGAAGAAAACATTGATGATGCATTGGAACTAGATGATGATGATGATGAATATTCATATGGAAGGCAATTTTCATCCGGTGGTTATAACAGTGGATATAATAGACCTCATAGACCATATGGTTATAGGGGAGGAAATAGAGGTGGATATAGAGGTGGATACAGAGGTGGAAACCGAGGTGGATACAGAGGTGGATACCGAGGTGGAAATCGAGGTGGATACAGAGGTGGAAACAGAGGTGGATACAGAGGTGGACACAGATATCAATAAAAGACGATAATAAATATGTACTTAAAAGAATTAAATTTGAAAAATACAAATTGTTAAAATCAAGCTTACTCAAATAAATAAATTGAAGAAAAAGAATTTTAATTAGAAAGAGTCATTTTTATTTTATGGTAATTGTCTATTTTATTTATATTCAAGTTTTTTTTCTTCTTATTTTTAAAAAATGATAAGTCGATTACTGCCACCAAATGTAAGAACATAATCTGCAAAATATCTTTCCTTTTTTTTTTAAAAAGAAAAAAATTTGCTAATTTTGATTCTTATAACCCCGAAATGAATGATTTACAAGTCATAAAATTATAGAAAATTATGAATTAATTTTTAAAACAAGTAATATGGATGATATCTTCTATGTCCACCATATCTGTGACCATGATGTCTGTGTCTTCGATATCCGTGAGGTCTACGATGTCCACCATATCGTTGTCTATATCCACGTCTACCATATCCTCCACCAACACGATATCCATTTCGATTACCATATGGTGATATTCTTCTGCTATAATATGGTATGTGTGGTAAATTTTCAGCTCGTCCATAAGATTGAGCTTCTTCATCAGTAATTGTTAAAACATTATCAGCTTCGGCATCTTGAAATGATTCTTCAGGTACAACATAAGTAACACCACCAGAATTTGGATCAACTGCTTCTTCTCCGTTCACTTGTAAAGCTCCAGTTGGAACATAAACAGTTCCATCATCATTTATTAAACCGTTTTCTTTTAATTTTTGAATTGTATTTTCTGTTAATAGATATGTTTCACCTTTTGAATCATATGCAGCAACAACTGAATTTTCATATGATTTCCCATTTATATCGTTAGTTTCCATATCATTTTCATAAGAAATTGATTTAATGTATGCATAAGGTGATAAAGATGTAAAATCTGGTGTATAGTATCTTGTGTATGGTGATAATGATGATTCATCTAATTCCTGATTAATATTATATAAATCATATTCATTGTAATTGTTGTAAATATTATCATTTAACCCATATAATTGTGAAACACCACCTGAATGTAATCAAATAAATTCAGTTTAAGATTATATGTATTTGAAAACAAATAAGAAGAGAAATAATTTACCTGAGAGTTGTCCTGCAATTAGTGCAAGAAATAATATTGAAAAATGTGTAATTGATGTCATTCTGAATTTTAACTTCTTACTATTGAAATTCTAATCAGCAACTGATAATTCTAAAATCATTGTCTGAGCCTTTTATTTGTAAAAATCTACTAAAGATTTTCTATCAAAATCCCACAGAAGTTTTTCTAATTCTAAAAGAATGACCTACATTACTAAAAAAAAAAGTACTTAAGTATAATTTTATTTAATTTACTGTTATTTGGATTAAATAAATTTAGTGCATGCATACTAATTTGAAAAAATGTGGAACAGTTTATTAAAATAATGTCGCAAATATTTTTAAATTACAATAAAAAAAAATATGAATAACAGTTAGATTAGAATGCATCATAAGAAATTTCGGTGAAAGGAAAAACATTTTTGGGTGAAATACGTTTTCTAAAATTTGCATTTTACTTTGATACATACTCGTATGTATGTATATGTACATTGTACATACATATATTCATCCATTAGAGTACTACCAGACAATATATCAGTTAAGATGCCCCTCTTAAATAAAAAAAACATTGATTAATGAGAAGAAAAAAAAGAATTAAAAAAGTTTAGACTGCAGATATTTTCTGAACTAGAGAAAGTAGGTTTTTCTTTTCAGGTTTTCAGAAATGAAAGAATTTCTCATAAACTTGAATCATTATTTTTTAAATTAAGCATTATTTTTTTTTTGTACAAGTCATTTACATTGATATTAGGGCATTTAATAAGCATTTGTTAATTAATATACCAGGTTGCTCAAGATTTTAATCAATTTTTACATCAACTTTTTTAAACGTTGTTATAAAAATTATAACAAAAAAAAAACTTGAAAATAAATAACTGTTACTCATCCTAAAATACTAAAGATAGATTAGAAACGTAAATTTACTTGAAACTTTTGTTTTTGCATATAGATATTACGATTTATATTTCGAATTAAGCAATTTTATCTATTATTTTCTTAGATCAAAGTTTAAAAAAATGCTATGTTTTTCAAAAAATTTTACTTTTGGAAAAACTTTGTTCTTAAACCTTTCATAACTAATAGGCACATATGTATGTACATATACTCCACAATTTCATTATATTTTATGTTATTATCTTAATCTTTGAATGCTTGATATAAAATCATGTCTGTATGATTTGTCCCTAGAACCCATATAGTGGGTATCCAAAAACACCATTGGGCAAAAAAAGTTCTACCTTTGAACCGCTAATCGAAAAAATGTAGAAATCAATTTAAATTAGAAATCTTCTTCCTTTTTAAAAGTAGCTTGCTGTTTTTTAACTCCTTTTAAATAATATCATCAAGCTTCTTCAAGTTTTTAAATCATAATTATATTATGCATTGTTATTTCTCATATTATTGTGTCTCTTGTTTTGATCCAACATTTTTTTCTTATTATTTTCAATTTATCGAAATTTTCAAACAGAGTCTCATATGGTTTTCATTTTTAAATGATTTACTTCAACTGAGGTAGAGTTTTTCAAAAAAAGAAAAAGAAAAAAAGTGTCTTTAGTAAATTGTAAAACTTGAAAAAGATTTATGAGAAAACAGTGACATTTTAATACTTTTTGATATATATTTAAAATTTTTTTGTTTAAGTATAAAGATTCACATGGCATCTTTTTTACTATAAAACGGTTACATCACATACAAATAATATTATTTGAATGTGGTTACATCATTTCCTTAAAGTAATTTTCCAAAAAAATAAAGGTAGCATTGTGAATAATTTTGGAATGAAAACAAATCAATTTTAATAATTTTACTTTATTTTTAAAATTTATTTAATTTTTTAAAATAATAATTTAAATAATTTAAAATTGTTTACAAAATTTGAAATCGGAAAAACTAAACATTTTAACAAATTATTTTAAATAAAATTTACAAAATAAATTAATTATCTTATAGTAAACAAATTATATGTAGCTTGAATTTTAACCATGACATCTATGTCCATGGCAATTGTGGTTATTTTTGTGATTATTATGATGTTTATCATTGTGATGTTTGTCATGATGATTTGATGGCCTGTGTCCACGATTGCTTCTGCTTTGTCGAAGACCAAAATATTGAGCATTTGTTTCAGGACCATATTCAACTGATTCTTGTTGATATTGTTGATTAAAGACATTTGGTTCTCCTACATTAACCCTTACAATTCCACCAGAGTTGAAAATTTTGTCATCTTCAATGGCAGAAATTTTTACTGCAATTATTGCAATAATGAAAATTGCCAAATATGTAACTAAAGTCATTTTACGTGAAAATTTTAGGAATAAGATATGCTCTGAACACTGAGTACCAACTGATAATTTAAAAATCGATTTCTACTGCTTTTATTTGTGACTGATCAATAAAATTTCCAAAAATTTTTTCCTTATTTTTATTTTCAAATTTTTTCAAAATAACAATAATAAAATAAGAATAGTGTGATAAAGTACAATAAAGTCTATTAACCACCACCACCATTCGAGAATATAAAAAAAAATATTTATGATATTAGCAAATTTAAAAAAGAAAAAAACATGACTTGTGACATTATTATCTGTTGCAAAAATTCAAAAAAAATTACCAAGTGAAAGGAAAAAATAGATAAAGCCTTTTTTTTTTTGTTTTTCTTATGCATGTTTTGTCCTAAATATGTTTTATAAACTTCATTAAGTTTCTCAATAAATAATTAGATTTAGATAGATAATTATTATAAGCACCACAAAGTACCAAAAATAAAAACCAATAATAATTGTTCGATTTTATAAATGTACTTTTACACATACATTCTAAAAAATAAAAATTTTGTAAAATAAATTGTTTCAAAATTTTCAATAGATTTTTTTTTCTTTTTTGTAATTCAGTGATGGTAATAAAAATGTAAAATTTATTTCCAAATGAAAAGTTCATTCAAATTCTGCAAAAAAACTAAAAAAATAATAATAATTTGAAATATCTTTTTTATCTTTAATTAAAATAAAAATTCTAGAACACTAACGAAAAAATAGAAAATGCTATTGTTACATGAAATTTTAAAAGGTTTTCAAAAGATTAGTAAACAAAGATAAATATTTTTGGATAAATAATAGTAAAGTGTAAAGATCATTGAACGTTTGAAAATCAATGCAAACAAAGTAAAAATGAGAAACACTTCTTATTACCTTTTGTTTATTATCGCAAAGGGTACTTGAAATTTTTCAAATTCTTAGAAAAGTACACACTGTAAAAAAAATTAAACATTCGCTTATTCAAAAAATCTATAAAAAGCCTTATTTATACAGATTATGCTAATTTTTTGACATTCCTCTTCAATATATAAAATAAAAGGCAAGTACAAGTAATTGTCAGTTTAATTTAAACTAGTGAATTGTTAGGTATAATTAAGTAGATAAGTTTTTCAGAATGAATACATCGCAAAAATTTCTTATTTTATATTTTATAATAAAAATTCTAAGTTCAAATGGTAAATTTATATAGTAAATTTAGAATACTAACTTTGTAAATTTATTTTTCTCTATAATTTTTTTTTTAAATAGCTGAAACACTACCAGATCCATCGTATTATGATGATATTTCAAGTTCGATAGAAGACGATATTCCACCTCAACCAAAATTATTGATACCATTTTTTAATTTAACTGCATTTTGGCAATCAAAACATTTATGGAAATATTTTCATACAACAACGCAGCCTACAACACAATCAACAACAACATCAGCTGCAACTACTACAACAACAACAACAGCTGCAACCAGTACAACATCAGCACCTGCGACCAGTACAACATCAGCACCTGCAACCAGTACAACATCAGCACCTGTAACCATGGCAACATCAGCACCTGTAACCATGGCAACACCAGCACCTGTAACCATGGCAACACCAGCACCTGTAACCATGGCAACACCAGCACCTGTAACCATGGCAACACCAGCACCTGTAACCATGGCAACACCAGCACCTGTAACCATGGCAACACCGGCACCTGTAACCATGGCAACACCAGCAACTCCAACAATGCGACCTGGAATTACACGTAGAACTGGACCAAACCAACTTATAAGACCCAATTCACCAGTTGTTGGTTTTGCAGCATTACCACAGGATTATGATTATGCAGATCCTAATGAATTGTCAGACACGGTAATTGAATCTGATTTGAATTCAACTGATGATGATGATGTTGTTGTAAATCGTCGCCGTAGACCTAATCGTAGACGAAGACCAGCATATACCCCAATTATTATATACGGACAACCACCACCGATTAAAAATGTAAATCCTTGGTCATATTTACAACCTAATTATTGGGGTTAAAAATTGCTTATATGTACATAGATTTTAAAAATAATTAAAATTTGTGTAAAATTTTGTTGTACTTGATTAAATTACACACCCAAAATTACTATGTAATCTAATCGAATGGCAACATTAATTGTTTTGGTAATGGTAAATAAATTTAAAATTTAAAACTGAATAATTTATTTTTTGTTTTTATTTGAAATTTCTTATTAAATTGTAAAAATCATTTCTTTTTAAAATTTTTAAAACCTCATTTATTTATTTACTAAATTCAAACTTAAAATTAAAAAAAAAAATACACGCTAAATACAATAATTATGTTTTCACAGTTATATTTCATTTCACATTTACCGATAAGAAATCTTAGCTTCTATTATTTCTATGTTCTAACTTGCAATTATATGTCTAAATTTAGGATTTGTTCGACTTTGACGATTTTGTGAACCTGTAATTTGTAAATTACTTTTTTTATCTGATGTACTATCAGTTCTTATAATAAAATGTCCATTTGGTTTTTCATGTATGACTTCAGAACGAAGAATTGGTTTATGATTAGCTTTAGCTGTGTAACCACTGTTTAATGGATTATTATTTGATATTGATTTCATTTCAACATTTTCAACAGAAATTTTTGATTGAATTGTGGGTGTTAGGGTTGTTTCTAATGATGATTCAGTTGTTATTGTCACAGATGATGTGCTAAAAGAAATATCTTCTTTTGTTTGTGAAATACTGTCATCAACGGCTAACTTATTAATTTCTTGTTCAAAATTCTCATTATTATCACTATGTTCTGTAACGGTTTCTTCATCTACTTTATTCTCAGTAGAATTTTCTTGAATTTCGATTTTTCCGTGTTCTTCATAGGATTCTTCTTTAGGATTTTCGTTCTTTTCTGTAACAGTTAATTTTACTTGTTCATTGTCATTTGCTTCTTTTTTCACATCTTTCTCCTTCAGCATTTCTTCTTCCTCAATTCTTATACTTCTTCCTCTTTTTAACAAAAATCTCCCATTATCACCTATTTCAATAATTGCATCTGTCCCCAAAAGTGGAATATATTGAGTAGTCTTACCTTCAGCTTTAATATTTTTCGAAACACCATGTCGTTCTTCACCAACAATTATATATCCTGTTTTATCATCATCATTATTTTGATCCTCATTTTCATTTTCATCATGTGATAGTTCTTCAGGATCTGGTTTATCTAGATTCACTTTATCGTTATCAGTTCTTAATGGTTTTTTTCTGTTTGGTTGAAACTTATCTTTATGTCCAGTTTCATTTTGCATTGCACTATTTTGCATCGGTTTTGAAGATTGAATATTAATAGAAGATGTTACTATTTTTGGTGGTGATCGTATTGGTTTTTGTTTGGTACTATTATTTTGATTTCCATTGCTATTTTGAGGTCTTCTTGTTGGTTTTGGTGTTGAAGCTGGTTCATCTTCTTCCATTTCTAAATCGTATTGTTCAACTGGTGTTGGTAAAATAAATTGTTGACCAGGGTTTGGTTGAAACATTTGAGTAGGTTGTGCGAATATTTGTACTCCTGGTAAAGAGAGGAGTTGTTGAATATCATATTCTTGATCAATTGGAAGTGAAATTAGGGCAACAGCTCCTTGATAATTTGGTTGATTGACTACTGCCAAGGAATCTTGAGCAACATTATTTGGTCTTTGAGGTCTCTTTTGAGGTTTTCCAGATTGATTTGGAATTAGAACATCTTGGAATGTTTGTAGACCTTGTGGTAATGATGAAACATATACAAATTGATTTGGCTCTGGTTGTACTGGCATACCAACAAACTGACTACCAGCACCTTGTACTGGAATCACAAATGAATATTGATCATCTACTTGAAAAGGAACGATTTGTTGTTGTTGAACTTTTTTTTTATTTGGATTTCCGTATTTAACTGGTCGAGTTTCAACTGGTAAATCACTGAAAGGTTTTAAAAATTCGTCGTTCTGAGGTATTGGTTGAATATTTGGACGGTTATTTGAATTCGTCGTTTGGACTGGTCGTTTTGGTTTTGATTGATTTTTTTCATTTTTCTTAACATTTGTCTTTCTCACTGGTGTTGGTCTTAGAACAGGTTTTGGTCTTAGAGCAGGTTTTGGCCTCGATGGCCTTTTAACTGGCACTGGTATTATTTGATAATCGTCAATATCATCTTCATAATCATCGTAGTATTGATTACGATCTCTATTATTTATTGGAAATTCATCTTCGTATAAGAAATCATCCTCATCATTTTCATAGTATTGAACAGGATGTCTACGATTTGGTCGCTCTTCAAAATCTTCATCATCATCGCGGTACTGAAAACGTCTTTTTTGTGATTTAGTTTTTTGTGCTTTTCTTTTATTTTTCCTTTTTTTCTTTTTCTTTTTTTCAGGTTCTTCATCAGATAATACTTCTTGGTTGAAATTAATTATAATTGGTGGCTCTTGTGTTGTTGTACTTGTCGTTGTACCCGATGTTCTACGTAACCAGTCTGATAATGTATTAGCAGCAGCAGCACCAATTGTTGCTGGAGCATTAAACCAAGAATTTAAACCTGTTGAATCATTTGATTTAATAATTTGTGGTTCAAATACTGCAATTGCTTCCCCTTGTTTAGTTCGGAATGCTTTCAAAGGACCTTCGAAAAAATCTATAATTGGATTGTTATTGGTGCTTTTTTCAGTTTCTGAAATATAAATAAAAATCTCAATAGAAAAGTCTCTTTTTTTTTCCAAATAGAAAACAAATATTTGAAAGCAACTTACATACCTTTGTCACCTAGTACAATTGTTGCTTCTACAACAATAAATACAATAAAAAGAAAATAATATTTTTGCCGTTCCATTTTCTAAGAAAGTAAATGTAATTTTTATTCAATTCTAAAACATGTTATAAAATTCTTTACAAACAAAAAATTGTTGTGTTTTGCTTTTGTATTTTAGATACTTCTTTCGTGTTGCTTTTCTTAAAATAAACTGATCTTATATTATATCGGTATTCAGCTTTTAAATCTACATTTCCGACAAACTTTTAAAAATTATAAAACTATCATGTCTGAGAATAATTCAAAAAGAATTTACCCTACCAAAAAAAAAACTTTTATGCAGAAAGAAAGTTACAAAATTAAATTATTGAAGAAAAAAAAACATGTTAACAAATAAAAGGAAAAAAAAAAAATTGAATAGAAATAGAAGAAGAAAAAAATCTTTTTTTTAAACACTCTACAAATTGTATAATAAAAAACATATATTTATTTTATTCGCGATCATTAATTAAAAAAATATAATATTTGTAAGAGGTCTTTAACATGGTTTATCACTTTCAAATCGTAAAACATTTTCATGTATATGTGTGAGTATTTTGTGTATAAGAAGAAATCAAGTCATATAAATCTAGAAAAAAAAAAGTATCTTTGATAACTAAGTAAATAAAGCAATTCAAATATATTCATCTGCAAATTTATAATAACTTCAAAGATCATTCAACTTATTTTTTTTTTCTTTACTGATATTCTGTGATATTCTCAGTTTTCTAGTGGATCACACTTTTTACAAAATGAAAAACACATATAATCAATAATTATAATATATGGTGACCAATCTTCAAAAGTTTGATAAGTTGATCTTAATAAAATGTTTACCGTTCCACTTGTATTTTTAAGTGATAAATAATAAATAAAAGGTTAATGCTCTATTTTATTTCAAAGAAAATATAAAATACGAATCATTTAAAATTTATTCATGGTGACTGTGTCCCACTTATTATTTTTTTTTTTTAAATGAAATTAATTTTAGTCTTTGATGTAATTTATCAAATTGTTAACGGAAAACTATTAAATTTCTTCTAATAATAAAATTATAAAATAATAATTCATAGGCGCCACTCATTAATAACAATAAATATAAAGAAATTGTATGGTTTTGTGAGAAGAAAAAAAAAACCATTTATGTATAAAAAGATTCACAAGATTTTTACACTAGTTTTTGGTTTTTTTATTTTCTTCAAATATTTACTAATTGTAAAAACTGTTTCTCTTTTTCAGAAAAAAATTACCTTAAATTATTTTGGAAAAATTTTGAATCATATTTTAGGAAATTCTTATTTGAAAATATAATAAATTTAAAAAAGTTATTTATGATAGGAGTTTTAACATTTTACACGATATCTTTGTTCTAAAAAGCTTCTAAGAAAAATATGCAAGTAAAACGCGTTTTCAAATATGTAAATGGTGGTCATTGACCTGTTTGAAATATTTCTATTTTTTCATCTATGTAAATATGTATCTCTATGATTAAAATTAAAAATAAAAGAAAAAACAAATAAAAGATAAAATATTATCTTATCAGAAAAAGATTATTTGAATTAGAAATAAACAAAATTTTAACACTTTTTAAATTAAAAAATTCAGTTAATTAAAATTTTATAAGAAAACGACTGAAAAAAATTGAAGTTGCCAATACTTTTTTTCATCAATAAAATTTTCATGAATTAAAAAAATAACATAGGTAATTCCTTTTTTTTCGAAAAATTTTAAGCAATTGTACTTAAATTATGTATTATACATTTTACTTTAATTTTTTTCCCTACACACATACCTACACACACACATCCATACATATAATACATACATATGAATTGCATTGCTATATATCAATATAAGAAAAGGTTCGTTTAAGTTCATGATTTTTTCATTCTATAACGGTTTTTTTTTTATGCTTATTTTATTCCTTAAAAGTTAAAATATGTAGATTTATGAAATGAATAAAATCTCACTAATATGTTATGCAACGTCATGTGAAAAGAAGAAAAAAAATTTATATTTTTATGGTACACTAGATTTCAATATGTAAAATTGATAAAAGGATATGGGTTTGACAGGATAATTTTCATACTTAACTAAAAAGGTAATATAAACTTGTCAATCAATTAAAGTCGTCATGAAACTTACATTTGAATAATGATATCCATATAAAATAATATACATATAAAAAAAATTTTAAAATATAAATAAAGTGAATTATATGTTTGAAAAGTTGTCATTTTTTTTTTTAATTTATTTCAACATTTTTTAAGAACTTTTGAGTAATTTACTTACGAAAAATAATAAAATTGTTTAAAGTTTTTAGTAGTTATAAGTGAAGTTGTGTCTTAATAATTACTTTTTATTCATAAATACGCAGTTATAAAGTGTTAAAAAGTTTTAGATTTAAGAATAAGCATACAAAACAAAATAATATTGTAAATGTTTTTTCAAATAAATTCCTTTTCACTTTAGATAGAAAATTCACTGGAAATAATTTTAAATTGTTTTTCAATTTATTGCCCAATAACCATGACCTTGAAAATAACGATATTTCAAGATTAAAAAAAAAAAAAAAGTTAAATAAATAATTTTATCGACTAAGTTCTTATCGTTTTAAAAATTTCATTTTAATTGCAAAAAAAAACATTGACAATTTGGTAATAAACATGACGATGGTAAATACATCATAATTATTTAAAAATGTACACAAGACCAAAGTCTAGAAAGTTTTTTTCAAATGAAAAAAGAAAAACCAAATTTTTAAATGATGTGAAATTTTTCTCATAGCAAATTTCTCTTTTTTTTTTTTTTTCGACATAACAACAAAAGTTCGGCTTTTAAATAAAAAATTGTTCTTTGTTTTTTCTTTCGTTTTCTTTTCATTGCCCAAAAAATTCTTCTTTTATGTGCCGTTATTCAATTTTGCACGCTTAAGCGATTTTCAATTATAACAGAAAAAACATTTTTTGTTTTTTTTTTTTTGTTTTTTTTTTCGAAAAAGACGATTAAAAAAGTTTATGCTTGCTTTTTACTTGAAAGGTTGTTTGCTCTTCCGAAAAAAAAAAATGAATAAAATATTTTCAAGAAAAGAAAACAAAAAGAAAAATTATATTTTTTGGAAGGAAAAACTCACATTATTGAAAAAGAAACTTTGAATGATGATGCATACGGCGCAAAGCTTTTAAAAAAATAGAAGAAAAAACAATAACAAAAAAAACACAAAAAAAAAAAAGATTTATTTTCCACTAAGAAAAGAAAAAATAAAAGAAAATTTATTCTCTGGAAGAAAATAAAAAACTACGAAAGAAAAAAAAAATTGTATTTTCTTTTAGAAAATTGAATTAATAGATTCTTGTTAGAAAACTTGAAAATTTATTTCACACCAAAAATGAAGAAAAATAAGAAGGAGAAAAACAATTTTTAAGTAGCAAAACTTTATGCACACAATGAGGTGTTAGAGTGTTTGAAAATTTTCTAGTTTACTTTTTCTTTTTTGCTTATATGCATTTTAAAAATTTTTTAAATAAAATTTTCTTAATAGAAAAAAAAAACAATTATTAACAAAAAAACAAAAGCGAATTTTCTTAGTTTATTTTTATTAAAAAAAAAAAAATTATGCATTATGAGAATAAATATTAGATGATTCCTTAAAATTACAAATTTTCTTTTATACTTTAAAATGTTTGAAATTAAATTTTCTAGTATGTAAATTGTCTACCATTTGTGTATATCACATAACGACCATCTGAACGACCATAATCAATATCTTGTGGAGTAGGTGTATAATAATAGTATGGTTGTTCAACGAATGAATTCCGATGCATTGGTGGTGTATTATTTAAATCTTCAATATTAACAGCAACTTCATCTTCATATACATTTTGTTCTTGATTATCTTGAACTGGAATAAAATCATTTTCATTATCTAAAACACGAACTGGAATATCATCTTTTGTATTTGCTTCTTCAATTGCATCTAAAGTTTCTTCATTATCTGTATTAACTATTGGAATTAATTCATCCATTGATTTGCCTTTACCGAAGAAGAATAATTTTTTCAATGGTAATAATTTTTTGAATTTCAATAAAAGTAATTTCTTTTTAACTAAAGGTATTCTTATATGTCGTCCTTGTATAATTGGTTCAGATAATTGTTCTACCGATGATGTTGCATAAGGATTGATTTGTTGTATTTGTTCGATTGAATAAGAATCAGGTTCTTCTAGAGATACACCTAATTTGAAAAAAGAATAAAAATTATATAAATTAGTAATAATTGTTTTCAAATACAAAATAAAAATTTTAAATTACCATTGCATGTAAAAATAATTGCAAAAAATGACAATAGTGCAATTTCTACAGTAAATTTCATGTTTATTATTTTTTTGTTTCTTTTTAATAAAAACAAACTTAGAAAAAAAAATTAATTAATGAATCTTTCAAACTCTATAACCGATTTTTATATACTAATGAAAACATTTATCTTCTCATATATTTTATACATTTGGAATTTTTCACAAATTAGGTTATTGGCATAATTATCATTATGAAGAAAAGAAAAACAAAAAAAAAGACATTTTAAAACTTAAAAAGTAGAAATTGTTTTGTTCATTCAACAATATAAAAATTTAAATTAGTGAAAATTTTTAAGCTTGCAAAATCAAATTATAATGAATTTTTTGTTTTCTCCAAAACGAAAAAACAAAAATGAAAAGAGCAATTTAGGTTTCTATGACATTCATGCACATATTATACTAAATTGATGCAAAAATGTGTATGTCATCAGTGGAATTTTTATGTACGGTAAAATTAAATGGCAACAATTCTCTTTCTAAAATATGCATAGATAAAAGATAAAAGTATAAAATTTACATTAAAATGGTTTTTTTGTTCTATTTTGTTGTATGTATCTATTTTTAATAATCATCGAATTAAAAAATCGTATTTTTTTTTTTAAATTAAATTTTTTAGTTTGTTTTTTATGAAACAAAATAAATATTCATTAAATTCACTTGAAAAAATTGTATTTCTCAAAATATTTTCTGAAATATAATTTTTTTAGATTTTTTTTTCCTTTATTTTATATCCTTATTTTCGTAACGTATTTTAATATTGTTAATTTTAATGTTATTTATTTTTGGTTTTTAACTGTTCTTTTTTTTTTCGAACGAAAAAAAATAAAAAAAACACAAAATTTACATAAAATATAAAATTAGGTACCTGTGTTGATGTTTAATTAAGATTTCATATTTCTCATACAATATAACAACAAGGATAAGAAAGTAAAATGAAAAAAAAAACAGGAAAATTTATAACAACAAAATGGTGTCATTTTTCCTGAAAAATAATTCTAAGGAATAAAAGAAAATAAAAATTATGTTTTTTTTCTAGATGGTATGAGATGTAATAACAATTGGTAAGTTGTAATAACATAAATAGAAAGAAGAAATAAAAATGAATGCTTTCAAAAAGTTTTGGGAGGGTAGGTTTATTTAAAAAAAAAAAAAAAGAATTTTTACAAAATGTGGTTCAGATTTTAATAATTTTTACTTATTTTTATTTTTTATTTTTTATATTTGAACTATACGATTAAAAGAATGAGAATTTATAAAATTGTATCTTTTCACCTACGATAGAATATAACAACATCAATTATGAATAAAACAACAAAATTCAAAGTATCTTTATGTATTAAATTCTTAACAATACATTTACATCTTTTGGGTAATTTTTGTAATACCAAAATAAAATTTTACAGACATAAGAAATATGAAAATTAAATGAATTTCTATACAATTTTCCTTCTGAAGAAAATGAGACAAATAAGAAAGAAAAACAACAAAAAAGAACAACAATGATGATGACGCTAAGGTATTCAAAACGGAGATAATATTGTTGCAAAAATTTCATTACTATTACTAAAGATACATCTATTCAAAAACATACAACTTACTATGTACGAGTATACACAATATACGTATTGTTAAATCTTATTATTTGATTCTCTTTTTTTAAGCTTCCTTATAAAATACCTTTAAGGTTTTGCTTCCTCTCCTATTTCAAGAATTTTCTTTAATTATTATATTTTATTTTGTATACATATTATATACTTTTATGTTTGTATATACATATATCTATATCTAAATACATATTATTAACCGAATTTCTACTAAAAGATAAAGATATAACAGAAAGATAAATAAAGACCATACAGATACTCCTTCAACAAAACAACCTAAAGAGAAGCTGTTTTTTTTTTTTTTTAATTGTATCTTGTTATAGCAAAAGTATGATATTAGGACATCTTAACTAAATTGTAAAGGCCGGAAGCAATATTATCTGTATTTTATGTATAATTTGTATAATAAGTATATAAAATATGTACGAAGTATATGTATGTAGATATATATAATATCATGTAGCCCTACTTAGGTATAATTAATATAGATATTGCTTATAAATTTATATGTACAATTGTTAGAAAGTGATTAAGTTTGTTATCGGATTTACTCATCATAAAAACCTTTTCTTAATTAGATGACAGTATAAGAAACAATATGCTTTCAAATTGATATTATTTAAAATTTCAAATTACACAGGATTATTATCCTTTTACAAAAATACTCATCTTATTGAATGTAATAAATTTTAATTAAATAAAATTAAGTTTTCAAAATATGAAAATAAAAACGACACAATAAAAATGAATTCTGAATAAAAATTAAATGTTTGGGTTTTTTCTCTTTCAAATTAATAAAATCTTTTAATGTTTACTAAGAAAATCGAATAACCGTAATTCTTCTCTAGAAAAATAATTAAAAATTTTACATAGTTATTAAAAGTACCTTTACACTACTTGATTTGTCATATCACTTTATGTATGTTATTTTACATTATGTATTGTCATATACGACTTCTCATAATGCTGAAAATCCACTGAAATAAAAAAATTCAAATATTACGAAGTCAAATCAAATGTCATACAAAATTAGATATGATATGAGAAATCAAGTAGTGTAAAGCTACTTTAAATATGTAGAAATATATTTCTTATAAAACGAAGTAGTCCCTCTTAATTTTTTTCAAATTTTGCATATCTTTAGGCTCTTAAGAAAATAAATTTTTGAATATCTATTTGATTATTCATTTTTAAAAAATTTTATATCAAAAAGACAATCAAATGTTTGAAATTGTATATTTCAGAAAAAACATAATAAATTAATTTTTTTTTTTTGCAATATTATTAAAAAAAAATAATTAAGTCAGAAGTATTCTTTATAAATTTGTTTTACATACTTAAGAGATTATTTTTCTATTTTTCTTGTTTTTTTTTTATACATACATACATAAATATTATTTCTATATGTGCATTTAATCTCTAAAATTGTTTTGTAGGATAATTGAAGCATCAGATAAAATTGTTTATTATTAGTAAACAATTTTGTAGAAGCAAAACGAATAAAATAAACATTAAAAGAAGAACAACAAATGTTTCTTTGTATTTTTATTTTTTTGTTTTACTTTTGGTTTGAAAATATGGCAATTGCAAAAGTTAAGTGAATACGTGTTGTTTTTCCAAAAAAAAAAAAAAAACAAAAACAAAGAATAAAATTATTTTTATTATGTTCTGTATAAAATTCTCAATCCTCAATTGCTTTTTGTTTATTACACCAAACCGTATATTTTTGGTAATATTTTTTTTTGCTTCCTATTTTTTTCTCTGTCCTTTTTTGTATGTGGCCTTGCTATTTGGTTTTACCTCTACAAGGATTTGCTGTAAAATAAAATACAAGTGCGTTGTTACATAATAAGCAAAAGTGGTGTTAGTAGTCCAGGGAATACACACATAACTTTAAGAACAAACTGACCATCAAAAGATATATAAAAGGATGGTTGTAAAATATAAAAATAATATAAAACACACATACGAGTATATAACATCACAATTTTCGTTATGATCATATTTAACATTTCAACTTTAATACCTTTCATATCTTTCACATCATTTTACAAACATATACTTGCCTAAAGGATAATGAAAAGTGTTAATATTTATATATAACACTATAATAGGCTTTTCCTTTAATTTTCTTATCGTTCATTTCATAAACTCCAACAATTGTGTGTATTTTATTTCTTCTTTAATATACAATTTCGTATTTTCTAAGCACATCTGTGTGTAACAATGTACCAAATTATTGTTAATTAGATGGGCAAATTTAATTTTCTTTCTAGTATCATAACATATTTTACATTTATGAAATTGAAACAATAACAAAAAGTGAAAAAAAAAGGAAAATTTTAAAATAGAAATGACTTAATAAACCCTCAAAATGAATTCTCCATAAAATTATGGCTTTTAACATGGATGTGTTGCCAAAAATTAAAGGTTTTAAATTATATAGGGTGATTAAAATTAATTAAAGTATATATTATTTACTTTACTATGTTACTTGGTCATCTAGCAAAGTTTTGATTTTTAATAGGAAACCCTAAAAACCTCAAAGCATATAGATAGATAGAAAAACTTTTGATATCCTTTTTTAAAATATAAATTTACTATTTAGACAAACTTGCACCTACATAGAAGGCAAAAACAAGAAAATTTGTTCAACTTCACATAACTTTTTAAAAATTAAAAAAAAAAGGAAAAAATTATTTGATTTTATTCTATATTTGCTGATATTCTGGTATTTCATTTTATCAGTTTTTTTTTTGTTATAGTGTACGCACATAATCTTGAATTTTATCACCATCAATTTCCTAGCTATACACATCTACAACGGTATATATAGAAAAATTTATTTATTTCATATGAAAAAAAGACATAAAATATATCTTTTACAAAAAAAAAAAATAATAATAGCACAAAGCACGATTCCTCAATGAAACATAATTTAGTTCCTTTTTTCGCCATCATTACGTACTCGTATATCTTTTTTTTTTTTTTTTCTTTTTTTTGACATTTAATCGCCTACAACATCCCAAGTCCTTTCATCATATAGCGCATTATTTCTCAAACTACATAGGTATATGCTTATATACAATCACAATTATTATCATCTTTCTCATCCTGTCAATTTTCTAACTAGCACGTATTCAATACACCACCGTTACCAATTTTCCTAATTCCCTAGACTTAAATGTATGATGGTCATTCAAAAAATGAAATAAAAAAAATATACTCCTATAAAATATAACATAATAAAAAAAAGGTATTTTCGCGCTTTGTTGAACATACAACAATTCTCCGTTATATTCTCTCCATAAAGCATGTTATAAGGATGAAAATTTGTTATTTTTCTTGTTTCCCACTGTGTTTTTGTTTTTAACTTATGTATTCTTGTGTTTATTTCATTTTGTTTTATATTTCTATATAATATGTATATAATATTTTCTTTATGAGCTTAAGAAAGTTTAGTACATGTAATAATATAAAATAATAAAACATATTCATGTATATGTACAAAAATACATTCATATATAAAATAGGCCATAATCATTCATTAGATATGATGATCAGCAATATTTTTGAAACCTTAAAATAATTCGAAATATAACTGTTTCTGACATAAATCGTCAATTATAAAAAGCATAAAAAATAGAAATAAAACATAAATGTGAATATTACATAGATTTTATTTTTTATATACGTACATACAAACTTTTATTTGAATCCTGTTCTTATGAAAAAAAAAAAAACAATTTAAAGAATCTAAATTTGGTAATAATCAACAATAATTAATGTGTAAAATGATTGATGATGTGACTACATATTAACTTATTTATGAACAATTGAAATATTAATCCACAAAAGGACGAACTGATTTAATAGCTAAATTATTTTATGCCTAATTAAAGCCAATCAAATCAATTTATTTTCGAATTTAGATTTACCTTGTAATTGTAATATTCAAGGTCTAATATTTCAAAAAAGCTCAGTAAAGTCCTTAGAAAGGATTATACAATACCTATTTTGTAAAACAAGAGAAAAATAGAATTATACATATAAATATTCATGTGATAACATAACGGTGCAGTGCCAGTGGTATGATGATCTCTTCCGACTGATTATACATTATACTTATGTTATATACTCTTTGATGAACTCACTCCAAGAATCCATCTTAAAAACTAAATAATCCATTGATCTTTTAGGGTATTCTTCCAACTTTTTATCTTGCTTTTATTCTCCAGTTCTCGATGTTTAACCTGTTCAATTTCGTTTTCAAAATCTGCATATCCATCTCAATTTTAACCCTCAGGTCTTTTTTGGAACATTTTGAACAATGGATGAAATTTAATATTTATCCTTAAATCTAAAACTAAATAACACTCATAGTTTGAATGATTTTCAAAAAAAAAAAAAAAGCTACTTATAACAAAAGAACATACATACAAAAAAAAACTAAAATTGTGGAAAAATTCATTCATAAAATTTTCACTTTAAATTTGTTGTATTACTTACAATTTTATGGTTTTTCGATTTTGTTTTTACGTTTATGAAAAGCAATTCAGATGGTAAATATTATGGTTTTTTTATTTATTTGTGCTTTTTCTCCTGTTTTATTTATTTATTTTTTTTACCAATTGTATTTTCCACTTATTGTGTATACTTTGGTATCACATTACATTTCTAAAAAAATTTTATCATAAAGTTTTGTAGTTTAAAAAAAAAAAAACGTGAAAAAAAAAAACAAAAGATTGATGAAAAATATATTTCATGATTATTCACCACACAATATAAAAAGAAGAAAAAAAAATGAATGAAAAAGCACATAAATTGTGAGTATAAATTTTCCTTATGTGTGCAGTTTAACACCAATAGAGTTCAATACGATGAAAAGAACTAAAAGTAATTTCATTTTTATTTTATACACCTTCCGCGTTATTATTTTCATTTACTTTTTTTATTCAACTACAACAATATATGTATAAAACAAAACACAAAAATATGTAAAAGGAATGGAATAAAATAAAAAATTGTGTATCAATAATTTATTTTTTTTGTTTTTGTTTTTATTTTCATTTGTTTTTGTTTTTTCTTATTTTTCGACTCTATAAAAATTTACGATTCAAACCTAAAATTAAGGTAAGTAACATGTATATACATGTGTTGAGAAACTAGAAAAAGTTTTTGAAAAAAAAAAAGTTCTAAAATTTAAGTGCATGAATAAAAAATAATGAGAAATACTATTTTTATTTGAAAAATAAAATATTTACGGAAAATAATACACAATATATGTATAATACAGGTATGAAATTTCCCATCTAATTTATAAAAAAAAAGAAAGGAAAAGAGAAAATTCTGGAAATTCTGGAAATTCTGAAACTGACAAAAATCTTTGTGGAAAATTTAATTTCGCCCTATTTTTTTTTTTTTGAAACATAATACAGAGTAGAATATAGACAATGATTTTAAAATGAATATCCTTTGTAAATACTTATTTTTTTTGTCTTTATTTTAATTCAATATTAAATTTCATACAATTTTAATATTTCAGTCTTTTGTTTTTCTATCTTTTTTTTTTTATTTCATACTTAGAATATATAATTTTTCATATAAACACAAAAATTAGATTATTTATTTTCTCAGAAAATAAAGTGAATAAATAAAAATCGCAATAAAGGTAAATCATTATTTTTATTATGTCTGTCGCATAGCATTCCAAAACGAAACAAAGCTAAAAAAAAAAATAAGATAATAATATTTATTTTAAAATCTTCCTACCGTAACAATATTGCATAATATGCAAAATAACTGTTTTGTTTTTTACTTTTCTTCTTTAAACTAGATGTAGTTGGCAACACAAAAAATATTTTCAAATTCCTTGGAAAAAAAAAAATTAACAAAATATACAACTATACCTACTGTGCATTATTAAATTCAGAAAATTATTCACAAGTAAGAATAAAAAAATATACATATACTCATTTTGTATCTAAAAAAAATTTATTTCTCTTCTCTCTAGTACTATATAGTATACATATCTGGAAGAACAATTTTCATCGCAAAATGCAATAATAAATTTTTAAAAATATAAAGAAACAGTCAAAAACATTTTTTTTTTAAAAAAAAGTAATAAAAAAAGAAAAAACCAAGTTAAATATGAATAGAAACTCTGCAGGACTTTACTGTATATCTTTTTCTCATTTTCTATTTTAATTTTTTATTTATTTATATTATGTTTTTTTTTTTATGATTAAATCTTATGAAATTTATTTTCATTTTATATTTACTCTGTATAATTTCATAAGAAAATTTAAAATTTTACACTTGGAAATAATAATAATGAAATTTTACGTGGTACAATGACGATGACAAAATTATGAAATAATGTACACCTAGATACTAAATTATTTTCATTATTATGAGCTTGTATGTTTTGGTCAAAAAATAAAATTATAGGGGATGGTCAACACTAAAATTGCCGGAATAATATATGTTTTGTACACCGCACCGTGATAAAATGTCTAAGATAAAAAATAAAACTTAAAATATTAAAAGTTAATTCAGACCTAATTTCGACTATAGACTTCTTGTATTTTATAACCAATTTTTTGAACGCATTAAAGAACACATTTTCTATGTAGTATGTAATTATATTATTAAAAAGGCACCCTGTGTAATTTATTTTGCAATTTAATTTTAAGCTGTATAAAGAAAAAAAACATACACAATTTTTTTTTATTAATTTTAATTAAAGGTTATTATTATTTTTTCTTTCATAATTTAGAAAAAAAAAAACCAACCACTACACTAACAGATACTTTATTTCTTTTGTTTACTATGAATTTATGTGTGCGGCTGCAAATATATAACTATGCACATTAAAAAGAAAAACTTTGAAAAAAAAAACAAAGCTAGAGAAAAATGAAAAAAATAAAAACGTAAAACAACAAAAGAATTATTATTATTTATTACGATGACAAAAAATAACATTAATTTGTATAAAATGTAAAAGAAATGAAAAAGAAAAAAAATTAATTCAGAAAAAAAATAAAATGCCAACATAGTAGTGATACGGAAATAGAGAATATATATATATTCGGAGAATTTTCATTAAAGCTATATTGCAATTAATTTATAAAATACAATTTTAGAATTGAAGCGAAAAACAAAAAAAACCAGAAGACTATACATAAAGAAAACATCTTTTAGTAAAATTTTTATGAAAATGATAAAATATTTTGCTATTATGAATAACTGACTCTAATTTGAATTTTAATATTACAACAACAAAAATAAATAAATGTACAACTGAATATTAATAGAAAAAAATAAGATATTGTACTATTGAAATAATAATAAATGAAAATGTGTTTTACATTTAATTAAATTTCTCTACTTTTTTTTTATTTCTGTTTTTCTATTTATTTACTTCTTTCTTTCTCAATTAATATAAATGATATCGTTTTCATATTAAAATTTATACACAATTTCTATTTTTTTCATTTTCTTTTCAATACTATATTTCCATTTTCTTTTTATAATTTTCAATTCTTAATCAATTTTTTTTTTCTAAATTTTTATTTTCAAAAACTTCATTCAAGATGAATATATAGATCGAAATGCACACCTTAACAATTCTCATGAAGGAACAAAAAAACACATACAGTTTTAATTTCGTTCTTATTTCAATTGAAATCTCTTAGAATTAAATTTTTTTCTTCTCATTTTAAAAAGCATAGAATATAATAGCACATTAAAGTACGTATACTACTGATTTTATTTTCAAATTTTAATCAATACAACAAAAACAAAAGCTACAATCCTTTTTCCTTATATAACATAGAAACACCTTAACAAAACGAACACACATATGTATGTATACAGTTCATATTGCTTTGAGAATAATAAAAAAATAAACAATAATAATCAAACTGGAAAAAAAAGTATAACAAATACAAAAAAAAAAAATCACAGGAACATAATAAAAATATAGAAGAAAAAATATCAATTTCAAAATAAAAACTTATCCGTATGTTATTAAAAGAGAAGAAATTCAATGGTGAAAGAATTATGTATGTATATAGAAAAAAAATTAATATACTTGAAAGGATATACGTATATTCCTTATAACTTGTTTTTTTTTTTTTTTTTGTGTTCATCGTCTAAACATGATAAGTTTTTTAAATACTATATTGATAAATTCTTTTCAGACAAAATTCTCAATAAGCAATCAGAAAGAAAAGAAATAAACACAATCACAAAAACTTTGTAGAAAAATATGCAGAACGGGAAAATTGAAATTTTCGTTACAGTAAATATTGAAGAACAAAAAAACTAAGCTTAGTTCATTTAGAAATTTGTGTTTTTATTCCAATGAAAAATAATAAAAAAAACTATATTTTTTACACAAATTAATTTTCAAATTTGAATACTTCTGTAATTTGTGATTATTACGTAAACTCAAAAAAAAAAAAATTCTCTATAACCGATTTTTACAGCGAATTTTGCACAATAAAAAGCTCCTTCCTTAATCAAGATCTTTAAAAATATCTTGTCTTAATTTCGAGTCCTGGTACAAATATTTTTTCAATAGAAAAGAAAATATTTTTTCATCTTTTTTCCAATTTTTTTTTCTTTCTTTTTTAATATTTAATCTCCACTTAAACTCTAACAGTTTTTTAATTCATCTGTAAAGTCTTCTTTAACGACAAAGAAAATAAACAATAAAATATTTTATTAACACAAAAACTAAAATCATATTCTTTTGGCTTTTTAATTTGAAAATAAAAAATACAAAGGAAAAAAATACAAAAGATAATAGAAGAAAAGAAAAACTGCTGAAAGCTTATATCAGTCCGTTTGTATGTATGTATATGTATATGTGTAGATTGTGTATCATAAAATCCATTTGAAAAAAAAATTTAAATATATTTTTCATATCGCTAATAAAACTTGAACATTTTTCACATTCTTTTCAACTCATTATGCCATTTAACCAGAAAACTTGTACTTTATAAGAATTTACTCTTTTATTTTTTTTTTTATGCATTAAGAATTTTGTTAATTTTACTGTTTTTTTTCTTCTAACTTTTTAACATTAAAAAAAAAAAAAAAAGAAAAAAAGCCATTTATAAAAATTTTTCTTGACTAATTTTCCTCTAGAAAAAAACAAAACATGCTTCTTTCATATTCAACAAAAGCGAAAATAAGAAAAGAAAGTTTTCTATATTTTAATTTTTTTGTTAACTTCTTTAAGAAAATTTTAAAAAAAATGTCTAAAGACTCAAAATTGTAACAAACCTAAGTATATATGCAAACGTCTATATTAGATACCTACAACGTCTTGTACACCTGTATATTTTTTTTTATTATTTTTTTCCTCTAGAATATACACAAATGCACAGACGTACATACCTATATACCTATATAAAATTATTTCTTGTATTATGAAAAATTCATATAATTCACATTGTCCGGTTTTTCTAGGTTTTTTCCTATACAAACTCTGTGAAATATGAATTAAAACGGAAAATTATATGCGAATAAAATTGCATATAACCGCAAGATAATAACAAAAATATATTTAAAAAAAAAAACTTGCATTTTATAAAAGCGCGTTTTACCTGGTAATTTTTTTTTTTATAATTATAACGTAAAAAAGAAAAATAAAGGAAAAAGACTGAAATGTAAAATACATAAGAAAAGAATTAAGTTAGGATACCGTAAAAAGACTTTTGTATTTTTTGTGCCTTCTTATTATCTTTATTCTGTTGAATTTGCATTAAAAGTATTTTTTTCCTTAAGTCGTACATATATTTTTTTTTTCATTTCAAACTAACCATAGATATACTTGATATGAATGAGTGTAGTTATACGAGCATAGATTTGTCGGCTTTCCTTAAGTACTATGTAGCTTTTATGTGCAGCTATCCTGTTTTTTATTCTTGAGTATACAATGAAAAAAAAAAAAACATAAAAATAAAAAAAGAATGAAAAAAAAAAACATTTTCATTTACTTTCCTACTGTAAAATAATATACTGTAATTTTGCAAGACCATATCAACAGGACAAATACATATTATCCATTCTAATTAATATTCAACTTTTTCATTTTAAATTCTAGTTAAAATTCTGTTAATGTTTTTCATTCAAATATTGTCAATATAGGTATACATACATATACATATAATATGTACGTACATATGTATATGTATTTATATACATATACGTTGTGCATGGAAGTTAGTTTTCCTATGGTTTTACTATACATATTTGCTATTTAACAAGTAAATAAAAACATAACATGCATTTTATACAAAACAAATATAAATACTTTTTATTATTCTGAAAATATACTCAACAACTTCTTAGTCTTGTTTCAAAAAACAAAAACGAAAAAAAAATGAGAAAGGATAATGGGCAGATATTTTTTATATGCAGTTTTCTGCAAAACAAAAAAAAAAAAATGTATATAAGCATAAAATTCTAGCTGGAAATTTTCTTATAAAATAAATTGAAGTTTGCGTGACATTCAAAATATCAGAAAACATTTTTTCACCTGAATTAAATTTGTGATTTCCTGTTTAAATTCAATATACGGTAAAACATACTCGGATACATACACATGTATGTATGTACATAATATGTATGTCTATTATTTTAGTTTATTCAAATTTGTCAAAGACTATTAAAAATTAAAATTTTAATACTTTCAGAACACATGTTTAACAGTGAATGTACATTTTACATAAATATCCTGTTTTAAAAAAAAAGGAAGAAAAAAAAATCTAATTCTTATACACCTGTAACTTTAACATAACTGACCTATATAAATACACTTAAATTTTTTGTATACATATGTAAGTACATATATACAAACAGACATAATGTACATTTCATTGAATACTGCAATGAATGAATAAATACGTTATGTTTAGAAAAAAAAAATACGAATGTGTGCAATGTGAATACATACATATATTCAAAACTTTAATTGAAAACTCTTCAACAACAAATTCTAACATCATGTAATACACATATATATGATACTTATTAAACACTTATACAACAATCACAATAAACAAAAAGCGCTAAAACAAAACAACAACAACAAAAAACAAAAAACAAAAAATTAAAATTAATGCAAAATTTTCATTTAATGTTACAATTGCGTGTTTGTTATCACAAAGTATTTAACAATATGTGTATGTATGCCACTTAAGATAAAACATATACAATTATGTATATTATAAATTTAATTCAAAGAAAAAATTTTAAAAAAAGCGATTTTTTTTTAAATAGTGTTTCAAAATTTACATACAACTAGTGAAATATTTATTTTGTTAGAAAATATTGGAAAAAGATTTTTTTCTTAATAAGAAAAATCATTTTAAAAAAAAATTACTTCGGAGTTCGAAGTAAGAAAAAATATTTAACACTACTACACTACCTTGAGAATTTCAAAAAAGGACTTTATTTAAAATTTATTCAAAATATGACTCCAATTACAAAGTTTATGAAATGGTTATTTTTTTAACAAAGTAATTCATTCAAGCTTTTCCATATAAACACCCTATTAACAATTATTTTAATGCAAAATATATTGCATATAAATGAATTTTGCTTTCGCCAACAAAAAAAAAAGTTCTTTCTAATTAAAATACAGAATAAAACTATAAACTTTTACTCCTTAAGGCTATTTTTTATGTTTTCATTATTTACAGTAAAAACATACCGAACTTTTGTAATATTAACAGTACATATAACTTCAAAATAAAGTTTTCAATTCAAATGACAACTATTCAAGGACCCTTTTTACACTTTACTCTTTACAAATAGGTAAACTGATGAAATATGAAAAAAAAAACCAAAACAAAAATTTAAAAAAAAGTTATATTGCCTAACAGAAGAGAACAAAAAAACTTTATTATATAAAGTCATAACTTTGTTTTGTGATTTTTTTTTCTCACTTCACTCTAAATTATTATTGTTGTTTGGAAAATGCGCTTTTTATTGCTGTCCTTTTATTTATGAAATTTTTTTTTTATTTAAATAATAAAGTTAGTGACAAACAGAAAAACAATCTGCAACAATTTGAACAGAAAAAAAATTATTTTTTTTTTTTAAATATAAAAATGTGTGCAAGTACATTGAAATTAACATAACAAAGACAAAAATTAGCCTTTAAGCTGAAATTAAAATATAAATAAAATTAAAAAACAAAAATGAATAAAAAAAAGTTAAAACAAAAAACAAATATTATAAAATATTAAAAACATAGCTACAGTAAAAAAAAATGTACATTTTTATGCAATTTTTTCCTTATATATTTTTTTGTTGTTTTATTTTCAGAAAGTTAGTTTCTAATTTAAAAACAAAAAACGAGGAAAAAAATACAAACATATACTATATGTACTTATATAAATATTTTCTGACTATGTTTATTAATTTATTTCCTGAAATTTTATATTTTAAAATTCTCACTGAAATGTGAAAAAAACTTTTACAATTTTCATTTTTATCTATCTTTTAATATTTTTTTTTTAAATTTTTTTTATGTTTGTTTTTTTTTTTTAGCTTCAGTTGAATAATTTATAATAAAAGTTGTATATTTTTATTTTAAATAACACAAAATGAAATAAGTGAGAAATTTAGTACTTTGAAATAATGTGAATGGTTAATTGAAAAGTACGATTAGACAGCTTTTTTAATTTCTGTTTACCTTTAGAGAGAGAAAAAGTTAATAAAATAAGAAGGGAATTTAAAACTTCAAAAGTTCGCGTTCTGTGATTAGTGTTTTGTTTGTTTCAAGATTGAATTATTTTTTTAAATACATAGTTAAATTGTTATTATATAAACAATTATGAAATTATGTACTTGAGAAGATAAATTTTAATTTAAAAAAAAAAATAGAAAATCTAGAATTTTTTTATTTCAATTTTTATGAATTTATTTTTACATTTTCCATTAAAAAGAGAAAAAAATTAATAAAACATAATAAATAATTTTTTTTTCAATGCTAACACGTATTTCAATACACACGTATATCCTTTTTAATTATTAAAATTTTTCTGATTTTTTCCATTAAAATCTAGTAAGTTTTTTTTTCACAACATTTAAATAAAAACTATAAATTTTGCTATGTCTGCATTATGAAAATTATTTTCACGATATACGAGTACATATTATAGTACTGGTATGCTGTACGTACATATATATGTATATACATATATGTATGTACATATACAGGGTGATTCCGTTACGGTGTCCGACCGGGAAACTACGGATAGGTCTCGGCGAGGGGAACAAAAAATCGTATTGGTGGGGGGGGGGGGGGGAAATCTCAACGGTTTAGGAGTTAGAGGGGGTTAAAGATTTTTGGTACATTTTTCATATTTTACCCTATAACTTTTTACAAGGGCACGCTAGGCTCACCAACTCTTTTACATAATTGTGAAGGACTCCTGTGCCTTTCCGTCAACATCTTACCTGCTGCTGTGTATCCGACCATTCAGAAGTTATAAGGCCTCAAAACCATAATTTTGTCATTTTTTCACAGATTTTTGGACTTTAACCCTGCTTTACTCAAAAAAGTCTAAATTAACCCTAATTTTTTATTGCAGAAAATTAAGGCTCAATTAATTCTACATCGATTTGCTATCTTCATTTTTTTCGAAATAAGATGTTGACGGAAAGGCACAGGAGTCCTTCACAATTATGAAAAAAAGAGTTGGTGAGCCTAGCGTGCCCTTGTAAAAAGTTATAGGGTAAAATATGAAAAATGTACCAAAAATCTTTAACCCCCTCTAACTCCTACACCGTTGAGATTTCCCCCCCCCCCCACCAATACGATTTTTTGTTCCCCTCGCCGAGACCTATCCGTAGTTTCCCGGTCGGACACCGTAACGGAATCACCCTGTATAGTATTCAAGACCATATTACTTATATACTGTTAACATCATCACTTTATTGTTTTCTGCAATTTTCTCAGCACCATCATCATCATACCTCAAAAAACCTTTTTAACAATAAAATAAAGTGTATGAATATTACATATAGTACATACATACATATGTGTGTATACTGTATACGGTGTACTTTAGGCTTTAAACATTCTATCTAAACATATAAAATTATATAATTTTAAATTCAGATATCGTTTTATCATTTTGTTCATATTATGTTTGTATGGTATTTCATTTTATGCAGCATTATTATTATTGTTATTATTATTATTATTATCTAATGCTTTATAAAATACGTACATGTATTCGTACATTATGAATGGTACATACATGTATATATAGGTACATATGTACATTGTACATGTACATACATACATACATATATACAATAAATTTTAATCCTGTATCAGGATAATCAAGTCTACATGGGAAATTGTTCTGTGTCAGACAATTCCGATAAGATAAATCATCCAACTGTAAATTTTGTGTTGTCTATTAGAGAATTGAGAGATCTGAATCGAATTTTCAATTTTTCTTTAGATATATACGGATATTGAATAACCAAATTGTATATAAATACATACATATATGTATATATTTTTAACATACTCTTAATGTACATATATGTATATTTATAATAATAGTAAAAAACGATTTACATTATCATATAAAACTACTATACATTATGTATACAAAAGTATTCTTTATGTACTTACATACATATAGGTATTATACATACGTAACGTATAAAACACCCTGTATTTTGATTGTAACTAAATATGTAAGTTTTCTACCAAATAATAATAAATCTCTGTAGTTCAGAAATAGAATGCATCTTATACTCGTATAACTAGAAGAAAAAAAAATAGTTATTTCAGCTACACAATTTTTTGTAAAATTTCATTTATGTACATTTTAATACATATTATAAAATGAAACATATTGAAATTGCAGATACAAAATCATGTTTGACTATACATATATAGTACAACAGTTAAAAAATCACAATCACAAAATATCTATTGTAAAAATAAACAAATTTTTATTAGAAAATTGAAAATAAAAGTACGAAGATACATTTTAATTTTACATTTATTTATTTCTTCTTCTTCTTGTGTTGTAAAAAATTTATTTTTATTGTTGATTGAAAGTTAATAAAATTTCATTGTAAATTCTTGTTCTTATTCTACATGAAATCTTAATCTTCATGACCTTCTCCTCTTTTTTTAGTAGTTGTCTGTTAAGAAGATCTGTTGCTCATAAAAAAAAACGAAAAAAGTTAAGTTTGCAAATATCCTTTCATACTAGAACTTCTTGTAGGATTTGTAGGAACGCAATAAAAATAAATATTGACTAAATAACAACTTTAACAGGTACGCGTGTATCTCTAAATTTTATCGTTGATAATAAATATTAATGATGCATAGAAAACCACAAAATATAATTACACAAAAGTTAACACGATTACACAACAATTGAATTCTTTCAAAAAATATACGAGTAGCTATATTTTGAAAAATTAACGTTTACAAAAATTAAAACGACCTTGTCAAAACAAATAAAAAGTAAATCCCACAAAATCCCCGAAAATTATACTTTTTCAGAAAACAAAATCATCTAAAACGCATCTAAAATCTTCTGAACCAGAAAAATAAATTAGTACAAAATACGTATACATTATACATACTCGTATATGTACGTATACGTTATAATTTAAATCGATATTATCTAAGCATCGTATTACCCATATGTCATTAAGGTAAAATCATGATTTTTAAATTTAAAAAAAAAAAAAAAAAAATAGAACCGAAAAACAACAACAAACGAAAAAAAAACAAAACAATTTTATCATCCGCATCGCATCAGTCTCTATTGTGTTTTGATCACATTTTAAACATCCAAAGTATTTAAATGGTGAAGCAAATATCAAAATCTCGTTAAGTACAATTCTATCCGTATTATAGTAAAAGTATTTAATCAACAACCATTCACTATATATACAACAATATTCCATACATATTATAGTACAGTACGTATATATATTATAAAACGGGTTTAAATTTGCGGTACGACTATGTGAATCGCTATAAATTCACGAATAAAAAGCGACGAATCCCTAAATCATTGCTAACAATTGTGAGATTCATTTAAATGCATCACGTTAAATGCAGTAAATTTTCTATTTCACAATTTAGAATCGATTTTTTTACTTTTTTTAATTTTTTTTATTTTACTAAATCCTTTTTTCATCGTGAATACGTATGAATAGAATATACTTTCAATTAATTCCAGTCAATTAGTAATTGTATGTAGTATTGTGTGTATGTGTTCTAAATAAATAATTTTAATATAAAGATTTTGATTTATTTGAAATATATGCGTGATAACCGCTGCAGCCAAATGCGCAAAAATGAATAAACCAATGTATTCTATCATTTTTGGACTAATAATCCATGGGATAGTTAATTATCATACAAAAGGTAAATAATCCTATTTTTTTTGTGTAGGTATAAGGAAATTAACTATAACGATAATTGTAATAAAATTTGTGAAATGTAGTGTTTGTGTATTTGTGTCTGTATTTATTGTCGGTAATGTGAAAAAATATACATTTTATTAATTACTTCACTTTTTTTTTCCAGCGTTGATCATGGCAACGAGATCAAATTTGTTATCAAATGCATTAACAGACAATTTAAAATTGGTGGAGAAAAGGACAACAGAAGAATTTCTTAAAATTCAAAAATCATTAGAAAAAACGAATTTTTTCTCCAATATGAAATTTTTAAATCCACCGCAACAAATATCTCATCGAAAACAAAGAAATCCCAAATCAAAACCTCTAAATTCAAATTTTGAGAAGCAAACTGAAGCACAATATGCACAGCAGCCTCCAATTTATTCTCAAATGCCAATGGCACCTTCAGTTTATCAGCAATCTGGTATTGGTAACAGTATTTCAACAACTAATAGTGGATCCAATAGTCAATCTGTTGTATATCCAAATGGTTTGACAAATAGTGTATCATCAAGTCAGTCTAATTCGTTTAGTCAAAGTGTAAATCAAGATGTTCGTCCGATTCAGCCAATATATCCTATTGAAGGTTCTATTCCATTTGGACAAGCAGTACCTCAAGTACCAGTTTATTCACAAAGTCAAGCAAGTGCAACATCTTCTGCAAACGGATATGGATCTGCTAGTATCAGTCAAGTAAGTAGTTCTTCTTCAGCAGGAGCAGGCTCCTATAGAAGTTTTTCACTGGCTCATTTGCAAGGTAAACATCTTTCTTGATTACTAATAATATCCTTCCAAAGTAACATTGTACTTATTTTGAATTTTTTCTAATAAAAATCTCAGAAAAACTAAGACTTTTTTGTACAATTTTTCATCCTATCTCATAGTTCTGACAGACTTTAGACCTTCGTTATTATTCCAAAGAGCAAAACGAAGCTTAAAAATAAATATTCTTGCAAATGAACTCAAAAAACCAGAAAACCGTCATTTTATAATTAACAAGGATGCATTAAAAGCATTAATGTCATTGAATGGCACTTTGAATATTGCAAAAATTATTGATAACAGCAGAGATGAAAACACAATGGAGCCAAGAACTTTCAACTTGATTATGGACGCTATTAACGCTTTTCTAAACCCACCACCTCCTCCTTGTCAGCCACCTTGTCCAAGGCCACCCATCCTACCACCACCTCCTCTTCCTCCTCCTCCTCCTCCTCCTCCTCCACCGCCTCCAATGCCTTGTAGACCAATTCCTCCATGTCAAAATTATCCTTATTGTCCCCTTCCTCCCTGTTATCCACCTTGTCAACCTTTTCCACCATGTCGTCCACCATACCATATGGGATATTATCCTCAAATGTTAATAAATGAAACTCCACCCACAATACCTATTCCAGCTTGTGATAAGCCAAAGCCTGAGAAAAATATAATGAAAAATCCTGAACAAAAACCCAGAAATGAATTATCATATCAAAGCGATGATTCAGGTGAACAAATCACAAAGCCTTGTTACCGTACGGGAACTTCACATATAAAACCTGATTCCCCAGAGCAAATCTCGCCAAATTATCCTCTACCTCTAACAATGAATAATGTATTTCCTTTACATCCACCCAATACAAACATTATAACAATTGATCCTCGTGGTTCATCGATTATCATATCGAATAGAGCAGTAAGTAATGGTCCTTTCTCATCATCAAGTGCCTCAGCAATGAGTAATGTTAATTCTTATGGTAATTATGAAGCATATTCACAATCAAGTCAGATAGATCAAACTCCAACAACAGGAGTAGTTAAACTATTAGGATCCAGCAGCACAACTGTAAAACGACTTACAAACGGTTCATATGAAATTGAAAGAATTTTCACTGTGCCTTGTCAAAATGGTAGCTTATATCAAATCAGACTTGTAACCACCGAACGAACAATTCAAACAATAACTGTAATTCCATCATCAGGATTCTTACCATCATCTACTCAATCAACACCAACAGATACGAGTACTACAGAAAAAATTCAAACAGAAACAACAGATTCAAATAATTCTCCAGAGATGACAACTGGAATAAATGAAAAAAATAATAGCAATACAACAGAAGTAGTGGACATTGAAACACACAATACGACAATGTCCACCTCTACAATGAGTACTCAGTCAATTTAATTGAGAAATTTGTTGTTTTATTTTTCTTTTCTTCTTCTTTAAATTATGTGTACCTACTTAAAATTTTCACTGTAAATAATTTATTTTCATTAAGGAAAAACTTTCTGGTTCTCTATTAAATATACATTGTAAATTTTTATACATGTGTTCTAATTTTTTTATTTTATGTTTCTTCTTATTTCAAGGAAAAATTCTAAATTTTTTTTTTTTGGAAAATGAAGAGAAAAAAAACATGTTTCTTGTTTATTTAGGAAATTCATTTGTCACTTTTTGTCGTAATTTTTAATATACAAAACTCAATTTTACAATACTTTGAAAGAAATGTCTTCGTTTTTTTTTTTTTACTTCTAAAAAAGTAAAAGAAAACTTTCCTTTTTTTTTTGTGAGGCTATGTATTTTAAACTTTAAGGTACAAAAAAGAAAGTATAAAAAAGCAAAAAAAAAATAAAGTATATGTATGTCCTTTTGAAAGTACATGTGATTTGTGTACTTTGAAAGTTAACTGTGGCATGACTCTTGACTGTTGTAAATACAATATTACATTTTCTTACAATTACATCGTTACAAATTTTTACAAAATGGATAAAAAAAAAATATTCTATAAGAAATAAAGATAAGTTTTTTTTTTATTAGAATTGAATGATGTTGTAAAAGCAAAAAATATGGATTAACTTTAAAGTTTTAAAATATATTTTGTTATTTCCTTGTTGACTTGTTGTACATTTTTTTGTTTTGAAGGATTCTTTATTTTTTATTGAGTTTTGTAATGCTTAATGTCTTTCTTTTGTATTTTATTTCGTGTAATAGGTACAAAGGCATACGTAAATCAAAAGAAAGTAAACGATTTAAAACTTTGTGAATTACATCAGTTATTTTTTATTCTGTTGTTCTTTTTTTTTTCCTTTTCCTTTTCTTTTATTTTACAAAAGTCCTTGTTAACATTTATATCAATGTCTGTGTTTTTTATTAAAGTGGACTGTTTAAATTTAAAAGACATTTTCCTGTTCTTTTTCTATTCTCTTTTTGTATTAATGAAAAAAAAAATATGGAATTTTAAATGAAGTTTTTGAAAAACAGGTTTGTTAAATAAATTCCTTTTGAAATTTTCAAACTACCTAATTAAAAAGAGCTTTAAAATTACATAAATTGTTTCCGCTAAAGTTCAATAATTTTTTAATTAATAAAATTATGTTGTTATTTTTGTCATGGGCAAATAAATTTACGCAATATTTAGAATTTCTGTAAAAATATACTGAATGAGTTCAGTAGTTTATTAACTTTGATTAACCTTAATATTATGTCATTAAAATTGCGTAATAAAGATTAAAGATAAAGTTTGAACCACAAAAAAATACATACATACACCACCATTCAATTCTTCTATGTATAAAACATTCAATTTGAGATCTTTTAAATTGATAGTTCTATATGAGCTAACATGTATAATAGTTTGAAATCCACATCCACATGTGTTTGAGGAAATACTATAATATGTTTATTTATGGAAAACAAAAAAATAATAATTTTCTTTCTTAACAATCTATCAATTAAAAATACTAAATTAACAACTAAAGTTCTCATTTAAATTTCCTGATATCTATAAATAAAATAAATCATGTCGTCTAGTGTTATTTTTTTAATACATACATATAGCATCCTATGTAAATGTATTATGATGGTAAAAAAAGGAAGGATAAGAGAAAAACGTTTTTTTTTTTTTGTCAAAATCAAACCATTCATCCGATATTAAATTAATTGAACTTCCAATTAAGGTGATCTGAAGCATTGATTTGGAAAGAAGACAAGATAAAACACAAAACATAAAACACGCAAGAGCATAAAGGATAATGTATATACCCTATGCACACATGTATGTAGATACTTATATATTTATAAAAAGAAACATACCATCAGAATACATCAACCAGCATATTATAAACGATGATGATTTATAAAGTGACGATATATCGATTTTAATGAAAATCTTTTAGAAATGAGGAGTATACATATGTATATGTGTATACGTATATGTATATGATGAGAAATAGATATAAATTTCACATATGGTGTGTCCTTTGATATTTACATCATATCAAATGTGTTTTTTGAAGTCAATCTTCTCGTTCTCTGTATCGTTTTCTTCATATTTTTATCATCATCATCATCATTTTAATACTTTGATTTGACTCGTACTAAAATATCCTGAAAAGCATCAAAATTTCACTTCACATGGGAAGAAGAAGGTAAGATATGATTTAATATACATCATATATGTACTATATATTGTATAGGACTAGAATTATTCATATGTACATAAACGTTTTTGTAGTATGAGAACGGTATAAGTATATTCAAGCAAGTGGAAAAGCTCTTTATTAAACAACTCAAGAGTTTTTTTTTCATTCACTTTGAATACGTACTTTTATTGACTTTTTAAACACAAAGGAAGAATCTATTTCTTTAAATTTGATAAATTAATTTAAATAAATTAAACGTAACTGATTCATTCATAGATTTTTGTTTTTTTTTTTTTGTTTTTTCTAAATCATACGATTTAGATCATAAATGTTAAATTTTATTTATAATTTTATAAAAAAAAGTAGGATTAAAATATTTCAATTATTTATAAAGTGAAAATTTCCACACTAAAAAAATAATAATGTTCTTAGAAAAAATCTTAAAAAGTTTATGATTTTTGAAAATTTCAAATCTTATAAAAAAAATTTTTAAAGAAAAATAAATAAATACAACTTTTAATGTGAAAATTTTCTTTAAAAGTTCTAATTTCTTTAAACAAGAAAAATAAAAACTTTAAAACAAAATATCTGTGTTTGCTCATTCATCCTTTTTACATTTCAATTTATCATTACAAAAAGAAAATACAATAGATAGGTATATACATACATTACTGATTTATATCTTTTTGTATTTTTTACAAAATATAAATTAGATATAGGCGAACAAATTGAGTACAATTTTCTGTTTCAGATACGTTTCATGTTACGTGAATCTAAAATAATATCTTCATAATAACAAAAAAATTCAATATAAAATCGATTACTTTTTTAAAACACCTATTGTACATATTCGTTAATTTACAGAGAATGTATGTAGATATGTATGTATGACTTCCACCGTCGAAAATTGTTTATATATTTATATCAACAAATTTTTTCGTAGGTACGCTCTAAACACTATCTAAATTGCACATCACAGATCACTAATTCCAATTTGTATTACCTTAAATGTTCATTTTTTTTTTCTTTTTTTAAAATATATATATTTTTTTTTTTTTTTAATAAAATGACCATTATGTCAATCGATTTTAGTTTTTATTACAAAATCGTTATTTATAGGTACAATTTAAAGTATTATTGAGTTTCGGTATTTTATTCGTACGTATGTGAAATATTCGATAATATAAAATGAAAATTCATGAAATTTAATTATCAAAATTCCTAGATTTATGATTTATTTTTAATTTTTTTTTTTTACTTTGGTAAAAATATTTTAAAAATTAATTTTATAAACTAGAATTTAATGGGAAATTTTATTTTTTTTTTTTTAATTCTTACAACCTTTTGAAATTAACTATACGAAAAATAAAATCTATTAAGAAAAACCAAGTTGAAGTTATTTCAAATGAAATTTATTTAAACCGCGTAAAAGTATGATAGAATCATGCAATATGATTATGTATACTTTGATGGATTCATTCAAAGAAAAAATTCAAATCATCGTCATCAAGAGAACTGTTTTTTTTTTTTTTTGGTTTTTCGTCAAAACAAACACTTTGAAAATTAAATAATTTAAATTTCAAGTGTATAAAATTTGTTTATTAATAAATTATAATTCTAAATTACTTGAAACCATTATTTTTATAAATAAATTAAAAGATTACTCATTTCATTTCAACATATTTTACTTTCATTCATTTAAAATTTGAAAATTTTTAATTTAAAAAATATCTAAAGATTTTAATAAAGAGCATCAATTAATTGAACTAAAATATGATGAATGCAAATCTCTTTCATAATAAAATATGCATAAAAGACAAAAATTTTCCCATTATTCTATTCATATTTTATTCAGTCAAAATTATTGTATAAATACACTGAATTGCTTTACAAAAACTATAAAAACCGCATTAACAATCTTCATTTCTCTATCATCTACACAGTTTAAATTTAATACATTCACTACGAATGTATTAATTCAAAGATATATATATACACATAAAAGCTACATACATATACTGTCATATACACATATACATATATGTATTTGTTAATTGTGCATAAATGTACTCTGTAATACAAGAATCCTCATAATGTTGTCTGTATCTTTTTCTAATAAAAAGGACTCATCTAACACATTTTCCATTTTAATCTACACATACATATACATATACATACGTAGAAACACAACAATCATTTTATTAATGATTATGGTTACCATAAAATAGATGATGCACAGAATAAGCAAATGTTGGTGCTTTTTTTTTCTATTTCTTTTTTCGAGAAAAACATAGAAGCTATATGAACAAAAATGACAATGACGATGACAACATACATAACATTAACGACACATTGATGACATTGAGGATGTGTTAAAATTTATCACAAAATGAATTTTAATTAGTAACATCAGAAATCTACAATATTGAACATGTATTATGCATACATACATACATACGAGTACAATACACTTGACAATAAAACAGGAACAGACAAAATGTCACCTACTATATACATATCCCATTAACTGACTTAAATTCCATACACAATGAATGAGTCCTTTTTTTATTTTTTTTTTCTTTGAATTGTAATTTTTGTTATTGCTACATAACATCTCACATCCCGCATCATATAAAGATGCGAAGTGTTGTTTTGGTTGCGGTTATATGAGCTCTTGAATTGAACGTTGTATCTAATCTACTGAAATTTGTACTGAATCTATTAAAATATAAAATATATATATATACATACATACTCATACACATGGATATAGAGTTAATGAGGCAAATCTAATAAAGATGACATCTCTTAATCATATTTACATAAAAAATTTAGTGAAGGAAAATGAAAAATTTATACATACGACAAAAAGTAAAATTTTCATTAAATTTAATTTATAATTTGTTGACTCATTAAATAAAGCTAAAGAAAATGAATTTATAATAAAGGATGTAAAAAATTTTATTTAAAAAAAAAAATAGGAAATAATCAAGAAAAACATTTTTCTCATATGTATTTATTATATATCGTAATAACAGGTGGCAAATTGAAAAGAGTGTAAACGGATTAAAATAATTAGACAACTTTTGTAACTATTTATTTTTCAGAAAGAAAAAAAATTTTTTTTAATAATAAATTTTCTGATTATACTAAAAATTTTCAATTTTTTTTATATTTCATAAAAATGGCAGTATTTGACTCTTAAATGTTAAAATATTACTTGCATATAAAAATTTTTAGCTTAAGCTAAAATTATGTTTCCAATGAAATGAAATTAAAAGAAAATGTTCACTAAATCAACTTTTCAACACATCGTAACAAAACCCTTAAATCAACTAAAATTCATTAGATTATAAAACTTTTGTCACCTAAAATCAAAAATTACCAATCATTTCCTTTCTAAATTTATTTACAACCAAAAAGGTATAACAATAGGTAAAAATTAAATATAAGAAAGCTTTAACACCATAAAAATCGATTTTTCTGAAGCAAATAAAAAAATAAAACTGAAAAAGGAAACAATGACGACAAAAATAGGTAAAAAGTGATTTAATTAACAAAATAAAAAGAAAATACATAAATCCAAAAAAAATGACATTATTAAAAAAATAACTTTTATTTTATTATTCAATCATAAAAGAAAAAAAAATTCAATCGCGTGATTAAAAGTTACAAAAATAAAAATGTCCAAAAACCATCATCGGTTACTTAACAAAACAAACATACATATATACATATAAAATATGCGATTTTGATTTACAAATAAAAGTGTTATGGCATGAAAAAAAAAAAAAAATAAAAACATTGTAATATTCAAACGTTCAGCTTAAACAAACAAAAAAGGATATTTTCCCAATAAAAAGTGATAATAGATTTTACTTTTTTTATTATTCAAAAATAAAAAGCTAAACAAGGAAAAATGACTAAATAAATGCAAGTGTGTCAATTTAAAGCAGTAATACACTAAACAGCACATTCAGTTCTGTTCTGTATATATATATTATATGATTATATCCTTTATCATAATAGAAAATCAAATTTCACAGTATCATGAATCACATCAAAATTTCTCATAACGGCTAAAAACATAAAAAAATCAATTCAAAAAATAATAATAATACAAAAAAAAAAAATTCTTTTATGTATAAATTTTCATATTAAATGTTTTCTAATCTAGATGATTTCCCATTAATCAAAATGCTAATGGATTTGACTGCGTAACAAGTTGAGAAAATTGTTTCTTTTGTGTATGTGTGTTTTTTTTTTTTTTTGTATTTTTGGTGGATTTTTTTAAACATAATCGTAAACATAAATAAATATGTACATATATTATGAAATCTAAACAAATTTTTTTTTTTTTTAGAAAATACACAGGATATTAAATAAGTAACGACTTTTTTTTATATAAAATTAAATTGCTTATTTAGCTTAATAAAATCACACAACGTGTAGTAACCATTTCAACAAAAATTCTAAAAAACAAACAAAATTTTGCATATTTTCAGCATACTTTTAGGAGATTAATAGTAATTTTGTTAGTGTATTGATATTTTCTTTATTGTATAAGTATTTCACTTGATCTTCGTATTAATTAAATTGCTTTTTATTACTTTAATTACAATATTTATTTTTTTGTAGTAGGTACATTCTAGGAAAAAAAAAAGAGTAAAATTAAATACAAAACAAATGAAAATTTATTACATACACAGTACATACCACAAATATTGTTTTTTTTTTTTTCTGGAAATAAATGTGTTGCAACATAGTTGATTGGCATTGTAATAACTTTCCAATAAAGTTAAGTATAAACAGAGTGTACATCTTACACATATAAATACACTTCATATAATACATACCTACATATAAAAATAACCTCACAAGGGATTTCGTAGTATGTATGTATACGCCAACCATCACCCTTTCATTTTAACTATAATTTTTATAACCTGCCTGTTTTAAATTCATTGCAGTTTAACATTTAATATTTTTTTTTATTTGTTTTTTTTTATATATATATTTTTTTTTTAAATAACAACCAAAACTAATTTGAACAATTCTGATGATCATAAATGTCATGTCGATATTAAAATTTATTAATGTGGTATTAGTAATTTAATGCGACATGCAACAATTATGGTGAAATACTAGAATACAACATGCAACTTTATATTATTACATACATGTTACGATATTCTTCTCTTTTAGAAAATTTTTGATATCTATTATAAGTATAATAAAATATAAGTACTTATATGTATATAAATATACAAGAGAATGGGTAAAAAATAAACGATAGGAGTTGATTATCATTGTAAATACTTTATGAACGTTCTATAACAACACAATGCAGAAACAACAGACTAAAACAAAAATAAACAAAATTGAGAATACGATGTACATATGTATGTATGTAGGTACAAGTATATGTACAAACTTTATATACACACTTATGTAGTTTTTGAGAAAAAAAAAACATATGTATTGTATACCCTTGTACATCGCACATGATATAAAGTAATTTTTATATAAAATATAAAATATATCAGAAGGATTTTATACATTGAATAATATATTTACGGAAACTAGGAACCAGGAAGTATGTCTGTCTAACATAATACAAAACAAAATTTAAAAAAACAAAAACACGTGTAAGAGATTAGATAACTAAAATAATGTTTAAAACAATAGCATATTATACACTTTATAATAGATCCTTGTACACAAAATATATATCCTGAATTCTATCAAGGATTTCGCATAGATATTACGCAAAAAAAAAAACTTTTTTTTTTCTTCATTATTGTACCGGATACCGTTATTGTTTACAATGTATCTTCGATGTATTCCACATTTAATATATATTTAAAAATTATATTTTCTAAAACGTATGTATGTATGTTAAACGTATTTTCAATTTAAAGGCAAACTACATAAGTACATACATGAATGCAATTTATAAAATTATATCCTGTTTTGGCTTTTCTACTTTGTATACAAATAAAAATCAAATTCTTAACTAAAATTTATGTACATTTTTCAATGATGTTAGTTATTTTGCAAAAATTTTCTGATTATACTCACATGTCAAAAAATTTTATTGCAATTTACAATTAAATTTTTATTACGAAATATATAAATGAAAACGATGCGAATACAAAAACAAAAGTACAATAATACACATTAAACTAAGTATGTGAGATATGTATAATGTAATAAATCAAGTAAGAAATGTTAATTATTATTAATTTTATTGTATGTAATATCTTCCGGCTTAAAACAATTAGAACAAAGTGTTTTAGACAATCATTATATCCCTAGATCCTTATTTTCAAATTAAATAAATACATACACAAGCAAATGTTAATATTATTACGTATTTCACACTAAAACATTCTGTGTTACTATTATTTATTACATGTACAATTTCCTGAAGCGTTTATGCTATTTTATGAAAAATGTAATCATTGTCCGACTTCAAGATCAAATTAGAATTAAAAAAAATTAAAAACGAATTAATGAAATTTTTTTTTTTTAGCCAGAACCTAAAAGTATGCTAAGGTTATGTAGAGATTTTTTTTTTTTAATTCAGGTAAATCCCTGTGTTTCATAATCCTTTAAATCATAAACAAAAGAATATTTTACAATTCTTGTCATAGAACATTTTCCATAAAATACAATATTTAAAATAAATGTTATAATTTTTAATTTCGAAAATATTTTCATATAATGTAGTACGTATATGTTATTATGTCTCAGGTGTTTTTTCAATATTGATTTTCTTGACTATAGTTTATTTTTTATTACTTACATTATATTACATACTTGTACACATTTCTTAAAAATATAAAAACGCTTAAAAAATACATATTTTTTTTATCGTATCTAAACCTTTACATTGCCATTTAGTTTTATAAAACGACCAATATTTTGTATTTTATATGTGTAAGCAAATATAGTGTGTTTTATCGTATATGCCTTATAGTAGTACCCTTTTAAACTTTGCCCATTTTGTGTGTCACATTTAAACACCTCTATTATAAATTTTCCATTGTGAATCTTTTAAAATTTTATTACAACCTAAAATTATATATACCTACCTATACATATGTATATTGCAGGTATATTATAGCTTAACATTTCACATTGAACAAAATACGAAAAAAAAATTGTTACATGATAGTTGTTATAACAAAAAAAAAAAAAAGCATATTATAGGTGTATTGGAAATGTGGGTGGAAAAATTTTACGGTAACAAGAACTATCTCGTTTTTTATTTTTATTTTTGGACCAACATGTAAGTATAAGTACTTATTCAAACAACATATGTATATTTTTCTTATACTTAAAGTATGTGTGTGTTTATGTTATGTCATCTCATCCATTTTAGATACATACATATTTGAAAACATTATCAGATCTTATTCTACATATATATGTACATACGTATAACCGTATAATATTCGCATTCATTGAAAAGGTAAGGTTGAAGGTTTTAATGCCATTGTATTTTGAACTTTTATTTTTATATGTATATATCTATCATTCTTCTGGAATAATGGTAAATATTAAATGTAAGTATTAGGTACCTTCTTTTGTGGCCTGATTTTAAATTGTATATATTAGATATAAAAAATCGAAAAATATAAAGATACAACTATATTAAGAAGAAAAAAAATATAGTGTAAACTTTTATTCAGTCTATCTCATATAAAATATAAAAAATAAATCGTATATTTTATATTTTACATACACATACCTTAAAATATGTAATATTGATTGTGTTTTTCTTTTGACATCGTCTGCTATATCTACTTTAAAAAAGGAAATTGAGAAATAATAATATAAAAAAAAAAACAGATATAATATAAAAACTTAAAGAAAACTAATAATAAAGTTGTTATATTACTATTAAGGTAACTGTTTGTGTGTATATATATGAATTATATGTGTTTTTAGCAAGCAGGTAATATGAAGCAGAAAAGAAAAAAAATCTTTAAAAAGGAAAACATTTTTATAGTTGCAGCCTTATAATGTACATCATCAATATACATATAGGTACATAAAATATTTTTATGTAAAGAAATAAAAATAAAGGATATGAAATTTTCTTAGATTTATCTTTCAATCAAATTTTTTGATTAAAGAAAATACATTTTCCCATTTTAAAAATAAAAAAAATTAAATTTAACTTATCTTTTTTCCAATATAAAAATCGATTATATACTTTTGAAAGGTTTAAATTTCTAATCTAATGAATCCTATTTATATTATTTATGAATTGATTGAAGAATCTACACAATGATTATCAAATTATAAAAATATAACGTATGTATAACGATATTTAAACTTTTAGCTTATGAAGAGGAAAAAATCCTTAATGCAATCAAATTAAAATTAAGTTAATTCGTATTGTTTTTCCAGTAATGCACAAATTCATTAAAACAAATTTTCCGTATTGTTTGAGAAAAAAAATCTTAAATTTTCTTAAAGAAATTTTTTTCGAAATTTACAGAATTTAAAGAAAAAAAGAATTAGAAAAAACAATTGTTACTTTTTTTTATTCGAGAATTTTTAAAAATTTTTTAAAAAATGTCATTTTTCAAATTTCTAAATTAATTGCAATATTTTCAAAAAAAAAAAAATATATTTTCGAATTTATTGACAAAAACTTTTTTTAAAGTTTTCGATAAAAGCTTTCTACAGAGGTCCATATAAAATCCTACTAGAAAACTACATACTTACCAAATTTATCTGAAAATTTGTTTGAAGCAAAATATTTATACAATTCATAAAATAATGCAACTTTATTTAAAATTTCAACAAAAACACAAAGAAAGTATCAGAAATATATTTCAATTTTCTAATTTCATTAATAAGATAATATGATTGTATAACACAACAATTTCAATTTATTCATAAATCTAACAATATAATAATATTTCATCGTTCAACCATTTTTTTTTTTGTTGTCTTATGACATTTTCCATTTTTTTTTTCACAAACCATTTAACAAAAAACAAATAAATTTTATTATTATTGCAATTTGAAATGACATTTAAAATTACCCATAATATTATTATTATTATATGATATAAAACGTGATTATTAAATTTTTGCTGAGATTTCCATTTTAATCTTTGAAAAAACATAAACTTTAAATTATTATGAAAAGTCCTTTTATAAATGCAAAAACAAAACAAAAAAGGAAGAAAAACAAATGAATACTCATATAATAAAATTACATAGACATACATATAGTATAGTATACATATATGAAAATAATGCATTTTATTAAATATGACCTATAAAAACACAACATTATACGAGTATAATAACACTCTCCAATACAAGCATATAGAGAAAAGGAAGAAAATCCACAAAGCAAACATCATTCTTTTCTACACAATCATATGTCAAATGTCATATAGTATCTGCACACATAAAAACAAAAAAAAAATATTTTAAAAAATAGTGAAAACTACTAAAATGTCAGAACTTCAGCTTTATAATCAATGGAAAACTATGATATATTTTATACAATCATAACTGTAAAAATTCATATATTTATGCTGTTATGCATATAATATACTCTTGTACATTCGTATAGGTACATACATATATGTAATTCTTTTTTGCGACAAAACAGAAATTCTGTTATAAAAATGATACAAACATATCTATAGTACATTTTCTATACATACCATTTTCATATCCTGTAATTTGATATTCAATTATATTATACATACATTTATAATACTTATATTGAAAATAAGTAAGTATGCTTAAATAAAATAGATGTTTTTGTTTTTCATCATTTTTTCTATTTTCCTATTTCTCATTTTTTTTTTTATTCCTTTCTTTTTCTGAATAGAACATTTTTCATTTATTTATTTTTCATAAAAAGATTATTTTTTTATTCAATGTAAATATTACAAAAAGATAAAAATAATTTATTTCAATTAATTAGCAATTAAAATGATATTCAACCTGATTAAATAAATTTTATTATTTAAAACTTTCTACAGAATTTTATTAAATGTTGTTCTATTGAGGAAAAAAAAAAACCATTGGATTTTTTACAATTAGAATCTTTTAATTTTGACAATAAACATTTTTTTAAATACTTTTTATTAAAATACCTAATTACTGTTGCGGTAACATTATTTTCAAAATTTTTTAATTTTTTTACATTTAAAAATTTCTTTAATTAATCACATGAACATCTATGTATTTCCTTACAAACCTTAATCTGGAAAAAAAGAAATTTTTTAACACTTAAAATGAATTGAAATACATACATAATTAATTGCATTTCCTTGGAAAATTGAAAAAAAAAAACATCTTCTAAGATTTTACTATACCCACATTCATTTTCATCGTTTTATTGTTTTTTTTTTTTATTTAAATTTTATAAAAAATTTAATTCTATTCAATAGAAAAAATTGTTTACAGAACATCCTACACACATGAAATGTGAATGATTTTACACGTATGATGACGTAAATAAAATATAAATAAACGTTGATACACTCATCATAACCTATTTTTAATTTTTTTTTTTTTTTGTGTTTTATTCTTTATTTCATATATTTTTTGCTCACATTTTATTTATTCAATATTTCACCCACTCATCATTATGACCTTTTCCAGTGCAACTATTACCATGAAGTAATCCTCTTTTTCTCTTAAATACTTACAATTTTTACTTATTCATTACGTTACACTTTTTTTAATATTTTCAATGGAAAAAAAAATTATCATCATTTTTTTTTACTTTTTTAATTTACCTAGAATGTACTATTAATAAAAAATTCTTAGAATAAAAAACAGAAATAATAATAATAAAAAAAAAAAAAGAAACAGCATAAAAAAGGGAAATTAATAACCATTAACATGATGAGTGTATACACCAAACAGTTGTTACTATACACACACACTCAAAAATTAAATTAATGATGAATATTATTTAAGTGGAAAACAAACAAAAAATTATAATAACAAAGGAAAAATTCAAATCTACTTGAAAGAGAAACAAAAAAGGATACTCACATGCAATTTATTTTTTAATAAAAAAAAAAATTATTTAAAAATTTTCAACTATCAAAAACTTAGAAATATGAAGAGAAATAAAAAAAAAAGAAGAAGAAAATCGTTTGTTTTTCTTTAAACAATGCACGCAAACTTTAAATTAGGAAGAAATTTTTTAAAAATAAAACTTCTATTAAATTCATTGCAATTTTATACATCATAAAACATATACTATTATAGTAAATAACGGAAATATATCATATGTATGTAGTATATGCACACACACAATATAACATATGTACATATGTATGTTGTTGCTGTTTTTTTTTCTAGTTACAATGCATTTCACATATTCTAATGCAATTTTCAAGTAAACAATTTTTCTTTCTTTTATTTCCTTCACTTCCTGCTTTTGTTTCCTTCGTATTTCAATTTTTATTTTTTTCTACTTTCTTTTTTTTTTCCACATTCATTCATTTCTTTTCAATTGTAAATCTGTACATTATTCTTTGCAAAAAATATGTATGTACATACATACATATATTATTCTCTACACATGTGTACGTGATTTTTTATTGCTAATTCCTTTTTTTTTTTAAGTAAAAAAAGCTAAAGAAAAAAAAAAGGAAAAGCGATTCCCAATCGTTTTCTTTTATTTAATGTACATGGACAGCGAAAATGATATAATAAAATTTTTTTTGTGAACAAAATAAATTTGGCATTCAATACGATTCAATTGCCTTGAAGTGAACTATAATACAAAGAAGAAAAAATAATATATAAATGACACAATGTATCTTATAACTTCCTACCCCCATTCACTTTCATTTTATCCAAAATCCAAAACAAAAAATTTCATTTCGAAATAATTTCTACCACACAAATTTTTCTATTTATTGGAAAATTTATTTTTCTCTCAAAGAATTTGTATGTTTTCTTTTTTTTCCTTTTTTTTAAGGATATAATAATGGCTGCACTGTATGCTCGTGTGTGTATGTGTGAATAAAATTGTCGTTTAAAATGATATTTTTTTGTTCTGTAAATTCAGCGAATTACATAATATAATAGTCCAATTTTTTGCCCCAGGCACTCTATAACATGTAATTTTATTAAAATAAAATAAAAATAAATTTAAAAAAAAAAAATAAACTCAACTGTAAAATTTAAAATGTGACTTCATCACAGTCAATTTCACTTATAATAATTAAATGTATATAGGTACCAGATAGCTAACGAATTTATGTCGATAGGATAATATATTTTTTTTTAAAGTAATGGAATTTCATTAGTAATAGGTGATTTCATTAGTTAATTATCATGTTTTCGATACCTATAATACGGTATTTTCAGTGTGTTTTTTTTTTAATTTTTTGCAATTTTAATTTGTATCAAATAAATTATATTTTATGGTTTCTTTAAATCAAATTTTACGAATTTATTTAAATTTATCATTTGATAACTTAGAATTTAATTAATTTTCATGGTCTTTTACATCATGAAATATTTTTAAATAAAAAAAAACGTTTTTCAAATTTAATTTAATCATTGAAGCCTTATTTAAATATGTTTAAATATAATTAAATTTAAATAACTAATGAACAAAAAATTTTATTGAATCAGGGCATTGAAAAAAAGCATTTAATAACGAAAAAAAAAATAAATATGTTTTTCTGTGTAATTTAAAATCCTTTTTAATTTAAACAAAAATGAAGGACTTAAAAAAATCCCTGTTTATTGACAAGAGTCGTAGACAATCTATTTTGACTCATTTGAATCTAAATAATTTTTTGATAATTTTTCATCAATTTTAAAAGGATATTATTCCATTGAACACAATTATGATATTAAATTACCTTCATTAAGTTATACCTTTAAAAAAGATTACAAGACAAATATCTAATCACAAATTTTTACATAAAATTTTATCAGACTATTCAAATTCTACTTGACAAAAATTTAGAAGACAATATTCTTACAATATTAAGGACATTTTACAATTTAAATTTTTTTTTCTTGCATTTTAAAATGAATTTGACATTGAAATTTTAAATGACATTGATTTTTTTTAAATTCCATCCTTCCAATTCTTTTTCAAATATTTCCCAAACAATGAATTTCGACAAAGCCATACGCTTTTCAAAAAAACAAATTTAATTAAACATTTACAAGTATTTATATGTACCATGTCTTAATTAAATTCAACATATTATGTTAAATAAAATATAAAGTCATCGCAATTAATTCTACATTATGTATGTTATATGTCATCTGATTTACATAAAAGTTCATATATTTCTTTTTTTATTACATACTTTTTTTTTCTACATACAAATGTTAATTAATATTTAAATACACATAGAGACAACATAATTAAAAAAAAAATTGAAATTAATTACAAATACTTAATATAATAAATTTCACAAAAAACAAAAAAAATAATATTTGTATACGAGTAAATATTTATCCTTTCATAAAAATACAATCTTATTACAAAACACTAATTTAAAACAAAACAAAACAAAAAAAAACGAACATAACACTTAATTCATATAATTATGTACATAAAATTTAATATGTAAATATATTCTATACATATATATTTTAATGATATCCATGTGTGTACAATGAATGATGTAGTTATCCTGTGAAATAATAATCCTCTTAATAGAATCATAATATAATCATGAAAAATTTTTATTACAATATTCAAATGAAATTTTCTCTGTAAACTTAATACTTCCGTTTTTTTCCTTCTCCTATTTAATTTTTTTTTCGCTCTGAAATTTTCTTTAACATCAAAAATGCATTTTATTTTTTCAACATCACCATCTCTTTGGAATATAAATAATTTGTTAATGTGACAAAAAAAAAAAACAAAAAAAAAACGAAAAAGAAAAATGTTTCGAAAACAATTTCAAAAATTCTCCTTGTATTGTATACTTTTGTTGACAATGTTTAACATCCTTGTAATTGTTTTATGATTTTTATGTTTGACTTTGTTTTTGTTAATTAAAACTATTAAAATTCTTGCAAAATGTAATTACTTTATTATAAAAGTGACAAATTTAATTAATTATAATTTATTAAAATCCTGAAAATGTTATAAAGTTACTTGTGTGTCATGACAAAAAAAAAAGAAGAAAAAAAAAAAGATTTCTTTAAAATGAAAGGAAAATTTTTTGAAATATTTAAAAAGTTGTGTGTGTTCTTAAAAAAGCAGAACATAGTAAAACAAAATTCATTTCAAGAAAAAAAAAGTTTTAATTTAGAAAAAAAAACCAATTCAATAATGACAAAAAGTAAAAAAAAATCAGAAACCCATATTGTCCTTAACCGAATATTTATTTCTCTCTTAATCCTTAAAATTATACAGATATCTGTGGAATTTTCTAATAAAATCAACATATGACCAATAAAATATATAATTTTAAATTGTACAAAAATTTTAAAGTTCAATTTTATAAAATGTTCTGCATTGAATTATTATGCAATTGAAAATTTCAAATGCAATACAAATGTTACCATATGACTGTAAAAGTTTTAAAGAAAAGTTTGTTGTAAAGTTTTAAAACTTATCTATGGTCAAAAATTTTCTTTTTTAGATATTTTTGTCACATACAATACATACATATGTACATACATACATATACTATACATACTTACATTTTTTGTATTTTAAATTTTTATACCGTACAAGATTTTATAATGCAGGTGCTACTAACTACATCATTACGCTTCATTTAAATCAAAAATTATTCTTCCTGTATCTGTACGTGCAATAAGCGGTTAGCCAAATCAAAAACAATTTTCTTTAAAAAAAAAAAATAATGAAAAATAAAACTGAACAAAATAAAGTAATAAAAATGAAAATAAAATCATATAAAAATTTGTAAGAAAAAATAATGACAACAATAACAAAAATAAAACAGAAATGATTTCTTACAATTTTCCTTGTAAAATTGAAAACAATAATTTATCAATATTTTTCTTCTTTATTTCCTTTAATTTTTTTTTTTTCATTTTTTTAAGCACACAATTTCATTTCCATGTCAATTGAATTTTTTTTTCTTTTTCACATTTTTAATCAATTTTTTTTTCTCTCTAAATTTGTTAAAATGAAAATTATTGAAAAAAAATTTACTGTCAAAATAAAATGACAGCTTATAATTGTAAAAGAAAAATGCAAGAAAATGTTTTCTCTATTATACAAAAAAAAAAAAAAAATAATAATAATAATTGAAATAAAAAAAATTTTTTAATATAAAATGTTTTTAAAACGGACTCAAAAGTATAAAATAATTTTTCCTAGCCACATACACATTCTCAACCCCGTACAGATAATCCTGAAAATTTGTGATTGCGAATTTTTAATAACTATAAAAATACTTGTAAGATTAAAACCGAAAAACGTGGGGCGCTATTCTTTACACTTCTTACTATTAACTTGCGCTATTCTTTACACTTCTTACTATTAACTTGCACTACTCTTTACACTTCTTACTATTTTATCTTGCGCCACATGTTTTTCGTTTTTAATCTTACAAGTATTTTTATAGTTATTAAAAATTCGCAATCACAAATTTTCAGGATTATCTGTACGGGGTTGAGAATGTGTATGTGGCTAGGAAAAATTATTTTATACTTTTGAGTCCGTTTTAAAAACATTTTATATTAAAAAATTTTTTTTATTTCAATTATTTTTTGCTTTTTAGTCTTATGTGAAATTTGTCAATCGATTTTATTGATAATATTTTACATTAAAAAACAATATAAGTAAAACTAAAAAATTTTTTTTAATTTTAAAAAACAAATATGTTTGTATATATGTGTTGGAAGTACCAAATTGACATCACAACTTATTGCTTTTAATCAATCATAACTAAGTTGTGATTAAAGTTACATGAAAATTATATGCTAATGAAATGTAGAGGAGATCCTTAGCTTTATTTTCACCGAATATATTAAATATCTATGAGCAACGTAAATCAAAGAAAAAACGTGATAAATATTAAGTAACATAAAACTGAGAATCAATTTTCCCTGAAATCTCTCAAGCTACTAAAAATATCAAATTATAATGTTCTACAAATTTGTAGATGTTTATTAAATAAACATTTTTCCCAAACATTGTTATATCATAAAATTAATAGAAATTAAGTTATTGAAGAAAAATGATAATTTTTTATTAAAATCACAATTATCTCTCTCATTTCTCATTTTAACAGCCACCTCTAAAAATGTAGTACCACTTTAAGAATTTTTTTATTCATTTGTTTATTTTTTCTTTCAAAAATATTATTCATAAACAAAAAAAAATTTTTCAAGTGGTACTACATTTTCAGAGGTGGCTGTTAAAAATGAGAAATGAAGCATACTAAAATATTTTTGACTTGAAAATCAGAGTTTGCTTAGATTAAATTTTAGTAAAGAAAAATTAATATTTTATTTGTTTTAGACCAAATTTGAGGATCGAATATCATAAAAAGTAAAATCTTAAAACTTTCATTAGCGATGTAATATTGCATTGTCATGCAGTTCTGAGCTATGTTGAAAGTTTCAAGTCTCTATCTCATCAAAAAGTTGGTTAAAAATTAAAAATCAATTTCCAAATTTGTACCGAACAGACAGACAAGAAACCAAGCTAATAAAAACATTTTAAAATAAAATAAAATAAAAACGAAAAGAATGTGTTAAATTACACATTGCGCACATATGTTATGAAAATTTTTTAATAAGAAACATGTTTATTATTCATCTCTTTTCAAATCAGTTGTAATGTGTATTTGAGTTTATTGTACATTTGAGAATTTCAATTTAACTATATACAATAAAATATAATTTGTGGAGTATTCACAAAATATTTATTCATTTTCAAAATTTTGAATAATATGGTATGTGCATTCTTAACAGAATATTGTTGCATATGGTACCAATCTCACAAAATATAACACACTGTACATATGTACATAAATGTATCAATGTATGTGTGTATCCTTTTAAATGGAAAGAAATGTATTATACATTTTAATGTAAAATATATTACGAGTAAAAAGATGAATAAATTTATTAATTCGAGGGTGAAATATTTTCGTTTATTTCAAATTAAATGGGTGTCATGAAATGAGAATGAAAAATATTCGAAAGAATTTTCAGGCAATGCTTTTATAAAGCATTTTAAAATTTTTTCGTAATGTCCTTTAAATGAATTAAATGAGAAAAAAGATAATCAAAAAACGAGGTAATTTTCGTATAAAAAAAATTGGACTTTCTGGAATAACTAAGAAATTAAACCGAAATTCACTACAAAACAAATTTCGAATGCTCTATTATAAAAATCCATTTACTAGGACTAAAGCTCTTTTCATCAACGTCCTGTGAAGTGTGTTCTGTTGAAGGAATCTTTTCAATAGCAAAATATGTTATTGTAGAGAATTTCACAAATTTCAAATCACATGTTTCGGAGATTATTGAATTTAAAATCGATTTTGTCGACAAAACTTACAAAAATAAATTCTATTTGATTTAGTTTAAATAAGACAAAAAGAATAAAATATTCTCAAAATAAATTAAGGAATTTAATATACATATGTATGTATTTTTATGTTCCTTGTAGATTTTTCAAAACCATAATAAATTTATATTTTGTCACATTACTTTCAATCCTTCATTTTGTTTTTCAATCTGTTAAATGTAGTTTAACCAATTTCTATTAGATCTGTTTTCTACAGATAAGATTTTCTTTTAATTTTGAAATTAAATTTTATACACATTCTTGTACATAACGTATGTATTTTCCACCCTTTCTTGTATATACATATTTCTATACAAAAAATTCATATACTTAGAAGAAAGAAAAAAAACAAGCAACAATTTATTTTTTAAATCTTTCAAAAACAGAATTCCATTGAAATTTCTTCAAAACAAACAACAACAACAAAAAAACGTTTAAAAACAAACACTTTCTTATATATGTATGTATATGTAAAAAATATGAAAAAAGTAATTAAAAATTTCAAAAGAATAAAAACAAAATAAAAATAAAAATATGAAACACAGTACTTAAGAAATTATATAATAATTTTCTTTTATGCAAGAATAAGAGCTTTTAATAGAAATTATATGATTAAAAATTATGATTACATTGAATACACAACCACATTAAACATTTTAACGATATATGTTTTTAAAATTGTTTTAAATATAATTTTCATATTTTTAACTTTTGTTTTAATAAAACTTAATTTTTTGTATTATGTAAAATTTCATAACCGCATTGAAATTTTCAAAAACAAAAAAAAAAAGCATATCTGATTTTAGTGATGATGATGAATATGAAATCTTACAAAATACACAAAATTTGTGTAAAAACTAAAATTTAATAAACACATCTATTTTTGTATTTCTTTTTCTTTTCAAAAAAACACACAAGCAAACTTACAAATTCATATACAATGTATATTTGTATACAAATGACTTTATCTTATAATGATTTTCATTTCATTTTCTACAAGGATCAAATTTTAGAAAAATCTTAAATTTTATTTTCTTTCCTTTTTTTGTAACATTTCTACCTAAGCTTTAAATGGAAGCAAATGAAAGAAGCAAAAATTTAAAATTGAATGCAATAAAATAAAATATCGAATAACAAGCATTTTAAGAGTGCAATCATGCTTTATAATGTATATATAAATATTTATGCATACATACATATGAGGAGCTACTTTTCAAAAAGCGACATGTCACAATTACATGATTTTGAGAAAAAGTCGAAAAACTGCTGCTCAGTATTGAAGGCTGTGAATAAAAAACTTTTGATTGGTTTGAGTTTTGATTCATTAGAAAGAGTAAATTCCTTTCATTCGCTGATCCTGTGTTCCTAATCTAAAAGTTATTCAATATTTCTTTTTGGACTTGTGAAGTTTTGTCGCGAATCAAGGGATTTGTTTCTTTTTAAAGCAAATTTAAAAAATAATACTGAAATAATTTTTACAAAATCCGTTTTTTATTCCACATTTTTTACAGAGTTAATTAACAGTTATATTGAACCGTTAAACAAGAGTGATAGCAATAAAAAAAAGCACTTTAAAATACACGAAAACTAGGTTTTGTTCCGTTTGAAACAAACGATGGACATGTCCCTATTTGATTCAACCGTTCTAAGTGACATGTATTTGAAGCAAAAACTTGATTACAATCCACAAAATAAGTCCAATACAATGCTATTTTAAGCCAGCTTGAATGTTCATATCATAGCTATCCTCCTTTTCAAAAAAATTCTGCAGCTATTTCAAAATGGATTGCAATGGACATGTTGCCTTTTGAAAAGTAGCTCCTCATATTATGTATATGAAATATACCAGGTATACAAAAATATATCTTATTGAGAATATAAAAATACAAAATTGTACAAGAAAAATAATTCATACATTCGTATATCTATCTATACATATACATACAATATACTTATACCAATGAACGACACATGATTAAAGTTTAAGAAAATATCAAGAAAATGAAAATCCTTCAAGAATTTCAAACATCTTTTTACTTGTCGACAGTCACATCATCATGATCTTTATGTTATTTTTGCTTCTTTATAAATACATATATACATACATACATGAGATGTATTATTTTGTATATAAGATACATAATTTAAAATCAGACATTAATGTTTTTATATGTACATACATAGGTACTCGTATACATAAGTATATACTTACTTTAGTGTATTAAAAATTTTCTACAAGACACTATATTTTATATCTATAAAACACATATATAAATTTACAGGTAAATATATATGTATGTATGTATGTACATATTATAGTAAAAATTTTGTATATTTTAGAAAATTGTAGGAAATGGATGTCATCAATGAAGAAAAGATGCTGATGAATTGCGGATATACTAAACTTAATGGAGCTTCTCTATAATATGTACAAGTACATATTTTCTATCCTATATTATATTGTAAGTATTATAATTATATACGAGTAATATGCATAAATTTTCAATAAAATACAACTTTAGTTTATATACAGATCCATATACATATATAAGTATTTATAAATATGTACATTGTAAAATAGTTATATATTGTAGATAGTTTGAGTAAAAAAATAACTTACAAGAAAATTTTTAGAGAATTAACATTTACAAAATAAATCTTTAAATTGGATTAGCTTAAAAGTTTTCATTTAGTCACTTACACTAATTAATCATGTATTTTACACAATGGAATTTCAATAAAGTATATCTAAAGCATAAAACTTTCACAGGCTTTATCTTAAAAATAAGATCTTAATTTTAAAACAATTTTTTTAATCAAATATCGAAAATTAAAATTAATACAACTAAGCCGATAGGATATTATACTTAGAGGGTTACAAATACACATTTGTAGGAGATTTGAGTAACAATGTTTATTAAGTAGTAACTAAGAGCAGTGAACGGCATGACATTCGGTGGCGCATTGGTAAGCGCCACTATCCCGGCAAGATAGAGGACTGCGGTTCGATTCCCAGTCGAGTCGAATGTCGTTTTTTCTGTTCTTAGCTACTACACATTTTACAAAGAAGTCACGGAAACTTTTACTCAAACCTGAGAAAATATATGATTGGCACCTTCTACTAATAAGAAATTATATATAATATTTTCACACACTCCCAGAATATGAAAAAATTATTACAAAACAATTCTTCATAGTTTTTGTTTGAAAATTACTCATTCAACACGAACATTAAAGCTAGAATTTTTGTGTCAAACAAAAAACATTCTAATTTAAAATAAGCCCGAACTTTTGAATAAAATGTATACAATTACCATAATGGTAAGTACAATGAAAGATCATTAAATTAAATCACATGTCAATATTTGCATTATCATTTAAAAAAAAAAAGTACTATCGATTTTATTGAAAATACTTTATCAATTCTTGTAACAAAACAACATCCCATTCACCACCAACTGGGTCCATTTAAATTCATCACAAAAAAAAAGTAACTATTCTTTTTTCCCATCCAACAAAAAAAAACATAAAACATAAAAGCCTACTTAAGTTTTTAAGCATATTTAGAAATCAGAATCTTCGAAATTCTATCTTTTATGTCGTACACAATGTACAATCATATGGAAATTGGTCTTTCAATTTACAATGTTTTCTTTTTTTGTATCTTTTATTATAAATCAAACAAGCAAAACAATTTCCATAACAAATAAAAACGTCACTCATTTTACAGCCTTATTTTTTTTTTCCAAAAGGCAGTAAAATCCTTTATTTCTTGAAATATTACAACTTTTATACATAATTCAACAATCATTATGAAAATAAAAGGAAATTTTACAAACACAGTATTTATAAAGTTTACGACAGTTATTATTAATTTTTAATAGTATTCTACAAAAATGAAAATTGTTTTCTTCGAAAAACAGATGATAAAATTCATTGTTAAAAAATTTGTCAAGTACTTACTATATTGTTATCGATTATCGTTGTACATTGAAAACATTGAAATGTTTACCTTTAAGTTGAAAGAAAAATTCCTCTTCTCAACGAAAGTAATTGTATATGGGGAATTCCAAGCAAATCGACCACTTAAAATTCATATGAATGAAGCTGGTTTGGGTAGGTATATATGAATTTTTGATGTATCTAGTGTGAAATTATTTACGATATCACTTTGGAGAACAGTATTTTAAAAAAAATTGTTTGCTACTTATCAGTAGAAACTCGTATCGCTGTCACGCCCGTTACATTTCTTTTTTTTTAATTATTCCTCGTCAAATTTTTCCAAAAGATTCTTTCAAGTATCTACACTCTACAGTATAATTAAAAATAATTTTTGGAATTGTTTATATGGAAATTTTATGATATTCACTAAAATATACGGAAATACGTGAAATTCTAAATCGTCAGCGTCACACACTTTACGCTACTTAAATGACGATTCTGATTAGAAATATTTGAAGTTTTCTGTTTTATCGTAACCATCGTTTGCTTTCACTAGAATGCATATTAAGAATATAAAAGTATAATCACACCCGTTACAAATGGAATTTCTGATATATGATATAAGACAAGTTTAGCACTATTACGTTGTTATAACAACTTCATATCTGCTCATTTGAAATTTTGTAGACTTGGGACAAATTTTAATCTTAAGCTATTATTTCATACTCTAGATTAATTTTAATCAATTTTAATTATCATTTAATTACGTTAATTTTTTTCAAAATTATTTCAGGATGTTTGACCGATCAATATCACATATTCAATCCATAATAATTGTCTTCGAATGCTCCAAAAAATAAGACAACAATGAAAAGTTTTTATATTTGACAAAATAAAAAAAATAAAATCCAGGAAGAAAATTTATCATTTTTTCTTGAAAAGTAAAAAAAAACATAAGAACAAAAAAAGAAAAACAAAGCAAAATAACGACAAAATATTGATTTTCTACACACGGTCATGAGACAAGTACAAAGTTCCGCAAATATTTTTTCTATTTCAAATGTACATACATACATTTTTCTCTTTTTTTGTATACAAGACAAGGTATATGTGTAATGTATATATAGCGTCAAAATAAAACAGATAAAGAAAATAATAATAATAAAGAAATAAAGCCTTTTAAATCCAGGATTTTCTTTTTCTTCTTTATGAGAGAGGACGATGACATAAAATACTTCCCAACTACCTTTTTTTAAATTTTTTATTTTTTTTTACTTTGAATCATTTATTCGCTTTTCAATCATAAAATAAAAAAGTCACAGATTTTAATATCAATTAAAAATTTCTTTAGGTTTTGTTCTCACTGATGAGTTTGTTTCTTTTTCTTTTTCATTTTAGAAAGTTGAATAAACGTTCCGTAACAATGAATCAAAATAAAAAAAGAAAATAAACTGTAAATTAACAAGATAATTTATTTGCTTTTATGTTCAAACAAAATTATTTCATTTCAAATAACTTAATCCCTTTTGGTAATGGTGAAAAAATAATTCTCTCTATAAAAAAATTCTCTTCCTGCCTGCACAAATATGTATTACGCATGTCTGAAATTCCGAAGTCCGAAACGATAATATTATGTATTAATAGATTCTCTTTATTGTTTTATAGATTTGTATAAGAGATGAATCTTTTACAGGAGAAAAGGAGAAATTTATTAGTATAGAAGAAAAAAATGATTATATTAAGCATATTCTCTGTTTTGCTTGAACACTTGCTTACAAAATTGATAGCAAAAGATATATAAAAATTGTAAGAAGAGCAAAAACACAAAATTTTTAAAAAATTATTCTTTATTTTTGTTGAATTAGTAGATGATCATGTAGTATAAAGGATATTTTTATACGCAAATATGTCTACATATAATATGAATCTTGTGTAATTTCTTTTTTGAGATAATACGTGATATGTATTACTTCGTATTTATCAAAAATACCGAATATTAATTTAATAAACAGCCTAAGACTATGCAAGCTATATGCAAGGTTTTCTTTACACTATTTTTGTTTGTTTAAAAATGTACGCAAAATTAAAACAAACACGTAAAAAATTCTAAATTTCATTATTTTCTTTTATGTTTACACACCTTGCCACCATCCACCTTACCCCCTCCCTTATTTATTTACTTCTATTCAATTTACTCCCATATTCATGATAATAATAGGCTTTTTTTGTAATGCTTATGTTTTTTTTTTTAATATTTCAACAAAAGAAAAATAAATACAGTCATAATCGTGGCTTTTATGATGTAAAATGAACAGTTTTCCTTTCACTTTATCACAATTTTTATTCCCAAAAAAAAAAACATATTTTTTATTTCTTTCATATTTTTTTATAGAACATTAAAATGATTCAAGAAACGATAAAAATTTGTATTTTTTGTCATAAACACGTTTTTTTTTCTTTAGTAATATACATATATCTAAATCATTGATTTCTTCTTCTATGATTTAACTTCTTTTTTCTTTTCTTTTATAAAAACTTCTTTGTTGTTTTTTTTTAAGTGCGAGATGAAGCACTCATTCAAAAAAGGTCATTTCCCTTTATATTGACATGATGATAAGTTGAAACGTGATATGCTTTTAAAAACACTTAAAAAATATAAAAAGTAAAAAGAGAAGAAATTTTATGCATTTATTACTTATGCTAAAAATTATATTTACAGAAAATAATACACACATATACCTACATAGATTTATTATTTCATTCATTTATCTATTCAATGATTATGATATGTATATATCATACGTGATTTTTCATTTTTATTTTATTTTATTTTTTACAGATTGATGATAAATTGTTGTGAATAGATAAATCTTTTTTTTTTTTTTCAAGTGAGAAAAAATATCTTTTTTAAAAAAAAGTGAAAATGGAAAAAGTCCGTTATAATTACAAAGATTTCATTTTAATTCAATTGACATTAATAATATAGTGAGACATTTTAATTAATTTAACATCTTTTCCTTTTTTGTTTTATTTTGCTTACATTGTTTGGTAATTTTATAGTAATTAATTAATTCATTTGTATTTCAATTACTTTTTTTTTTCTAATTTTTTTTTTATTTTAAATCACTTGCAAAAAATTCTATTTGAATTCAAAATAAAAGCAAAAACACACATTTTAAATTCTTTTTATCTATAAAATTTTCATTATAGCTTTCACTTATTATTCATTTAACAAAATTTGTGTCAAAGTATTAATTTGCATACCAATTTAATTTTTATCACAACAATTTCTCTTAACTTAATTTTAGTCTTCTTTTTTATCAAAAAAAAAAAAAAAAAAACTTGAAAGAAATGCAACTTTTGTGTTACTTTTACTCGAAAATAAATCAATTAAAAATTGAGACAAAAAAAAAATTTAAAATTAATTGGCAGAAATTAATATTAATATGCGATTTTTTTTGTCTTCGAAATAAATTAAAACAAAAACATGATAATGATTTCAAAGAATCATAGAAAAAAGTGTAAAAAATTTGATATCAAAAATAGGTAAAAATTTTGATAAAAAGAAAAATTAAAATGCTTCAGAAAAAAATTTTTTTTTCACTTTCATCAAAATTTTTATAAAATTTCTTATATAAATTCATTGGCTTAAAAATGGATTCAATTTAGTGTCACTTTAATACTCAAAATCGTTAGTTTTATTTCAAAATGCACTTAAATCCAAAAAATATACAATTAACAGTTTTTATTGTTTTAATAGTTCACTCATTATATACTGTTGGTACGTTTTTTTTCTTTTTCTTTTTCTGCATTTCCTTTAAGACAGTTAAATCAAACTTTACTTTATTATTAATTTTTTCTTCTTTTTTGTTTTGTTTTTTTTTTTTAAGCTGAAATCGTTGATTCCACAAAAGAAATTAATAATGAACAAAAGCAATCATTAAATGAACAAATTATTTCTGAAGAAAATAATCCTTTAAAAGGACACAGAGAATCTAGAAAACGTTTAATTAGAGTTCATGTTGATGGTATAAATCCACCTGATATAGAAGGACGACGAAAACAACAACAACAACAACAACAAAAACAACAACAACACCAACAACAACAACTACTAATACAGCAACAAAATTTACAAGCTTTACCATTTGTTCGATATCCTGTTAATTCTCAACAAAAAATTAATGATTTAATTATCAATGAACAAAATAATATTAAAAATGGAAAACTTAAACCCTACAAAAGTAATTATCGAAAAGGATTTGAAAGATATCCTTACAATGATGATGGTTCTTTCTATGAAAATGAAAATGACTTTTATGATAATGAAAATTATAATACGAATGGTGGAGATTATAAAAATGAATATGTTACTGATGATGATGATGATGGAGAATGGGAAGTAAGTGGTACAGCAACTGAAAATGGTGTAGTTCATTATTTTGGTAATGATAAAGGTTCTCAGTCTATTCATAAATTCAATAAACGTTTTGATCGTCTTGAAGATAATTTTTTTCATGATTCATTTTTCTCAAAAAATCTTGACATAAATTTAAATGATAATGACGATGAAATTGACGTTAATAATGAACCATCTTCTAGAAAAAATTATCAACCTGTTGTTTGTGATAATGGAAATAATATTGTCGTCTATGCGAACGGTTTAGAGGCGGGTGTAACTTGCAACAATCAATCACCAAAATCAACTAAATTTCAAAACTTTGCTGTACAAAGTAATCCTGATACAAATAATCAACAATTTATTCCTTATTATGGTCAATTAAAACAAGGTGTTCCATCTATTAGACCGATTCCATCACTTCAAATAAATAAAAATAAGAACAAAGACAGTTATGATGATGAAGACGACGACGACGATGATGATGATGATGATGATGGTCAGTATGATGATGAAGTTGAAGATGATGAATATGATGATGATGAAGATGATGATGATGATTTAAGAAGAAGAAGAGTATCAATTAATAATGGTAAAAAACCGTACATCAGGAAAATTGTAAAACAGCAAGTAATTCGTGGCAATAAAAACAATGGTGGAAAAATAAGACATACAATCACGTACACTGGAGGTAATTCAAATAAAATTAGGAAACAAAATGGATTTCCACAGAAAAATTTAAAACGAAACCATAAAAATAGTAATAAACGAAGGACGAATTCAAAACAAATACCGAAAAGAAAACAACCAAGTAGAATTGACGACGATTAAAAAGTGAAAGTTAAACCTTGCAAACGGGAAATGAATTTTATGATATTTCCAAAACACTCTGATTATTTATTCTTAATTAATTTATTTATTTATTTTTATATGTACTTTAGATAATACGTAAGTAGAATAATTTTTGTGTATCTGATGAAATGTCTCATTTGAAAAATAAAAATAATAATATAATTTTTAAAAATTAAGCAGATTTTTAAATTTTAAGATATTTTCTTTTCTTTTTTTGGTCTAAATAAACTTTCAAGATTTTTGCAAAAAGTTGAAAATGAAGAAACTCAAAGAAAAACAAAAACAAATAATTAAATTTTACGAAAAAAATTTTTAAAAATGGGATTAAATCCAATGAAACTTAGTGAAAAGAAAGTATAATCGTTTCACCTTTCACCTCTGTTTAAGTGTGGTAAAGATCACAAAAAAAAAGGAAAAAAAACATAAACAGTTACTAAAATACATTTTATATGGAAGAAAAAAAAAATTCCACATATTTGATAAACGAATATAATAAATTTTTTACATATTCACATATTTTTTCTTTTATTATTTATTTTTATGTACAAATGTACCTCCAAAACCTTTATTTTTCTTTTATACTATTCTCTATAAAATTTGTTAAAGGTCAATTCCACGCGTGACTTACACTACATTTGACAATAGTTTACTTATAAAACTACATATTTCGAATAGAAAAAGACAAACGAAAACCACACGTTTTTACATAATTAAAGCAAAAGAGTGCTAGAATTTAAAAAAATATATATTTTAAATCAAATTGAAGGAATTTGGAAATTTCACTTATTTTGTTACGAACGTGACTTACACTACACGAAAGGAAGTCATTTCATAGTCTCTTTTTCAAATCTAGTTTTTTTCTTCGTTTTTGAGCTTTGTGTTGAAACATAAGTAAAAATATGTAGGGAAAGGATTAATTTTTCTAAAATATTAAACATAAAATAATTTTTCCATTTCTTGAGTATTTTATTACATATTTCCTTCGTGACTTACACTACACAACATTTGTGACTTACACTACACATCACTTTTTTCATATATTTTTCCACGACACTCAAAATATAAATCAGCTACTTGGTCCTTATTTAGGATACCTGAATAATTTGAAGATTGAAATCTACATTTTGAAAACATTTAGAGACTCCCAAATGACGCAAGAAATAAAAATTTTGAATTTTTCACTTTTGAAAATTCTTATGAGGTATACATTTCCATGGAATTAGCCTAAAGTTAATAAGTATGAAGCGCATATTACTTGTACATATTTTATAATATTAACAACAACAACAAAAAAAGTATAACAATAAATGTACTGTAAATTATTTTTAGACAAAACGAACAAAATAGAAAACATGAAAATTTTTTTTTTTTTAGAAATAAAAAGTATAGAAAAAAAATCACAAGTAAAAGATAATATACAGACATTTATGGGAAAAAAGGATTTTGTCTTCTTCCGTATTTTTTTTTTCTTTTCTATAGTGTATTATTTTATTTTCTCTTCACATTTTTCTTGTTTTTTTTTTTCTTTCTTTTCGTACCGGAAGAACTTTTGATGATTTTTATGCTTGTTGAAAATTTCTCGCCTTTATTAACAATGTATATACATAAAAAATTGTATACAATAAAAATAATAAAAATACATACATGACAATATACATACATACATAAAATAAAATAATAAAAACCCTTATATGAAATATTTTCCTTGTTTATTGTTCTCAAAATGATTGCTTGAGGCTTTTTTTTCAAATAAAATAAAAATGAAAAAGAAAAAAAATAATAATAATAAAAAAAATACCAACATTTATTTTCTTCTTTCTTATTTTTAAAGATGTACATCCTATTTTATTTTATATATTTGTATATGTATGTATTATCAGCATGTATGAAGTATATTTTTCTATTGATGTGAGAAGAAGAAAAAAATGAAAATGATTATGATGATAATGATGAAAATTTTTCACAGGTAAATGCATGAAAAAATTAGAAAACAATAAAAGAAAAACAAATATGCTTGAATTTTAAACAATAAATAATTTTTTATTATTTTTTTTTTATTTTTATTCTGTTTTATTTTTATTTATTTCGTATTTTTTTGATATTTTTCTAACACATGCATGAAAACATCCTTAAATTGTATAGAAATTGAAGATTTGAAAAAAATAAAGAAAATAATTTTCACGTAATATTGAAAAAGTTAAAGTAAACAAATTTTTAAAAAATAAAACAAGAAAAAATTCAAAATAAATAATTTTTTTTTGCAAATGTAAATTTTAGAAACAAAAGAAGTACCTATGTATGTAGGTTAAAATAAACCCTTAAATATTGTTTCACAGAACATACATACTTTTTATTCATTCAAATTATGCTTATCATGAGAAAAAAATATCTTATCAACTTTTTTTATGAATTAAATTTGAAAAAAAAATCTATAATTACTTTTTTTAAATTTATTAAAAGATTGAATGACATAGACATATATACGTATACAACATATATTTATTTAAAACAAATATGGATAAATAATCTGTTACACATTTTGTATTGTCAATACAAATAAATAAATATTCAACAAATCTATATACTTAATATAAATTTACAATATATCAAACTGTATATAAAATATACATTATATGCACCACTGTGTAAACACACATAAGTATTCCTTTTACTATATCAAAATATTTCTACATATTATGTACATATATAGATAATTGCATATTCTATATTATATGTATGTATAAATAACTGAAATACCTATAATGAAAACCAACTGTAAAATTCACCATTCATACCAGAGTTTATGATAAGTAAACATTTACATAATTATAATAAGTGTTGAAACAACATTAATTATTGAAAATATAATATATATGTATGTATGTACGATACATATACATATAAACTTCAGTTTTATATGTATGTTTTGTACATAAGTATATAGATACATATCTATATATTATATTAATCAAATTTATACGTATGCACTGTCAATATATTTGAAGTGCGTTATTATGTTGCACCTGTATAAAGAAAAATCTACAAATGAAATAAGTATAATACATATCTACCTTAAGAATATCTGAAGAACTATAAAATAGCAGAAAGATTATTTTTTCGATTTCCATTCGAATAAACAAAATTTACAGTTATAACATCCAACTATAAAAAAGACTATAAGAAAATTGAGAAAAAAAAACTTCCAATTTTCTTTCTTTTTTTGTACAATTTCATTCTAATCCAACTCATGTGCTTTTACAAGAAAACAAGATATTGAATTTTCTTTGGAATTTTCAGTTTATAATATCAAAACAGAATTTCTTTTGAATATGTATTTGACAAAAAATCATAAATTGTAAATAAAGATGTAAATTTTTTAACCTTGAGAAAGAGAAAAAACTACACATCGGTTTATTGTGCATCATTTTGAATGCAAGATGATGCCACAAAAATATATATTTAATGGAAAGCTTTTTTTTTTTTTGTTTTTCATAAAAACAAAGAACAACTGGATTGAAATGCATACCTGTTTTTATACTTTCAATTTGGTTTTCTGTGATTTTTTGTAAAAGATTTAACGTTTCAAAAAACTGAGAAACAAATAAGGAAATTGAGAATTTATGTATAATCTTTACAAAATGTTTTGACTGAATGACATAAAAGAAATTTATCTTAAATAACAAAGGTATTTTAAAATTCAATTCAATATAAAAAAAAAAAACTGTAAAAAACAAAATACAACAAATCATATACATAGTTTCTTATGTGTATAATTTAAAAAATAACATTTTATTTTTTCCATTAAAATTTTTATCCTCTAGGAAAAATCCGAAAAAAAAACGAAAGACTATATACATATACATATCCACTTTCTTCCAGATGTATTTTTTTTTTTTTGTGTTTTATGTATCCAAATAACAACAACGAAAAATTTCTTTTTAATATAGATAAAAGAAAAAATTAAGTTTAAGATTATTTTCTCTTCAAAAAAAAAAAAAAATAAATAAATAAATAAAAATAAAAGTAAACACACAGATAATGTAATCTTTGAAAGAAAAAAAAATAACTAAAATCTACTGCAACTCATCTATACGATGACTGGATTATATTACGAGAGCTTTTCAAAACATACAAAGCCCAATATTCATCCTATTATCAAAACGCCCGAAAAACAAAAACAAAATAAACGACAGAAAAAAAAATGTTTTTAAAAAGGACGAGAAGAAAATTATACAATATAAACAGAAAAGGAAACAAATAACAATGTTTTACAGTATACTATAGTATATAAGAATATGATGATACACAAGGATAAACGATGACGGTAAACAAGAGACATTCTTAATTTATTTGCAAATTTTTATAGTTCTGCAGTATCTGCAATTTATAACGAAAATAAAAAAAACTAGGAAATAAAAAATGTAAAGAAGAAAAAACAACAAAAACAAAGTTTCTTTTTTTTTTTATTATTAAGAAAAATTTCTTAATTTTTTTATAGATTTTTTTTTTTATCATCTCATTTTTGTAAGTTTAATTTAGCATGAAGCCCTCTCTTTAAATGTTGTAAAAAATTTCATAGTTAATATAATCTATTGAAAACAGACTATGAGAGTGTTTTGTGTATGTATATAAAATTAAAAAATAATATTTTTTCATCTTGAGTCAATTTTTTTTTTTTTTTCTTAAATTTTTCTACTTAATTAAATTCTTGAATGTTTGAATTGTTGTGAGATTTACAATGAAAAGATTTGGAAGGATAATATTAAAAATCTTAACTTGAGTTACTTAATAATAAAATAACATTCTTAGAAAAATTTTAAACAAATTAACTTGAATTTTATTGAGTTTGTTTTTGTTTATGTATTTTATCCTCATTTCTCAAAAATGTTACTAAAACTAAAATGTGATAAACAGACATAGTCGTCCTTTTACAGTTTTTATAACTTCTTTGACTTTAATGTCTAATTCTAGGTACAGAAATGTGTATCATAATGCAAATATTCTTTTTGATATATTTCTGTTAAAATATGTATGTATGTATTTAAAAAAACAAGCAACTGAAAGAAGAAGAAAATGAATTTAATATGATGGAATGCAAATAAAAAATGGGTCAGATGAATGTATCTATATGTTGCATAATGCAAACATGTCTGAGGTCCATTTACGTAAGTAATATTTTTATATTTTTGATGTTTATTTTATTTTCGTCCTATTTTTTATTCACGTGCATTTTATTTGACTTTTATTATTTCTAAAGAATTGAGGTGAAAGAGCTACCATGCCAGACATAATGATGAGTAATGCATTGAACATTTAGATACACACATATACTTATAATTATAAATTAAATACATATTTTTAATATAAAAAAAATTAATGAAAAGTTCAAAGTAATATTAAAAATCATCTTATAAAAAGTTGCGAAAAATGAGCTCTAAGCTTTATGCACAAACAATATGCTAAATTTAAACAGAATTTTTGTTAGAGTGAAATTCTTATTTGCATTTTGTTGTTGCCTAAGAAAACGAAGGAAAACATAAAAAAGGAATAAAAAAAAAAAACACAAGAAAATTATGCCTTACTTCTATCATTGCTTTTCTTTAACTGAAATATTTTTGTTTGTTGTCTGAAGGTTTTTACAATTTTTTTCCCATCTCGACAAGAAAAACCATACCAACAGAAAAATTTATTAATATGCAAAAATTTATAAAGTTAAAAAAACACTTTTTTTTCCTTATTCTTTTTTATAAAGTTTTCTAAAAAAAAAAAAAATGTTTAGACAACAAATTTTGTTGCACATAAAAAGTACTTTTAAATTTAGAAAAATTTGATTGAATTTAAAAAATAAATCTCAATTTTAAAGGATCTAGGTAAACGATTAAAAGAAAAATCGAATAACAATTTAATCAAGAACGTACATCACACATTTAGAAAAGAAAATTATAGTATGTACAATAAAATGAAAATAATATTCATCACGATAAAATATTACACAGGAAATACGCAAAACGGAAAGCTTTACAACATAAAAATTTATTTAAAGAAAAAATGAAAAAGTATAAATAAATTTTGGAAAAAAATAAAATAAAAATAAAATAAAAATCTTTATCTGGTGAAGATTTACATTTTTTTCTCTTTCCTGAATCCAGAATATATAGTAACTAGGTACCTACAAAAAAATACATGCAATATAATTTATTGTTCACAACAATTGGAAGGAAATCTACAAAAGAAAGAGATTAGAATCCACTTGATGTTTAAAAATTCATCTAAAGCAAAAGAATATATAGAATAAAGAATTTTCTTTCGAGGAAATCATATTATGAAAATATACAATACATACAATGAAAATTATATTCCAATATATAGGCTTTAATAAAAATACACACACACACACACTTAAATACTTTTATACTTTGAAAAATTTATGATTTTTTTCTTTATATGGTAAATTTATGTCTAATTTTTAAATGATTCAAGTCAATTTAAATTCTTCTGTAAAAAATACTTAAGATTCTTTTCAGTGAATATAAATGCTTGAAAATTATCCTTGTAGCTGAATTAAGTTTTAAAAAAAATATATCTTTTGAATTTTCTTTTATTTGTTAATTAGGACTTTTGGGAGTTATTTATTTTTCTTTCATATTTTTTTCATTAATCTCAATCAAACATTACAGTTTGGTATCACAGAATAGAATACAAAAATTGGGAATTAAACCTTATGTCTTTCCATTTCTACCTTGTTAGAAAACAAAAAAGTGGAAGGCTAAGTAGTCAACCTCTTATAAGTTAATTCTAACATAAATTTAGAAAACTCACCAAAGCGCAAAAAAGACTTCGAAAAAAATAGGAATATCATTTTAATCAGAACATTCAGGCATTCTTTTGTACAGATACAATAATTTAAAAGGTTCTCAGAATAAATGATTTTTACTCTATCTTTTCACGAATACTCAATTTTACTTAAAATGTTTTTTTTAAACAAAAAAATTAAAATTTTTCTTAAGGATCAAATAAAAATTTTCACACACACAAAACAAAAACTAGTGTTCAATAAAATGTTTATGGAAATGTGTAAAAATTTAATTGAGACCAAAACAATCGAAAACAATACAATAAAAGCATAACAACTGAAAAACGAACTGAAAATTGGAAAAACTTTGAAAATCATAATAAACAAAACTTCCAAAAAACAAAAAAACAAAAAAAAGATAGAAAATTCATAAACAAAAAATGGATAGGAAAAAAATAACGATTTTCTTTTTCTAATTTTATTTTTATGCCTTTTATTTGATTTTGCAAATTGCAATTTGTATTGAAATGACTATATTCTCAATATAGGATAGAATGTATATGAATAACAAAACAATTCAAACGTACAACTTTGCTAAAATAGTTGGAAAAAAAAATAACTGCTTTTAAAATTAAAAAGAAAACAAATCCATTTAGTAAGCGAACATTGGTTTTTAGTGAAATTTTCATTTCATTTATTTATCGTTTTTTTTTCTATAATGTTTAATTGCTTTTAAAAAAATTTTGAATTGGAAAAAAAAACAGTTACACATACTTTCTAATTTATGGTATAAAACTCTTTTTTTTTTTCTCTCTGTTTTTCTTATATTTTTTTATTTAACAAAAAAAAAGTATATTTTTTAAAAAATAAATAAATAAACGAGTTCAAATATAATAAAAGTGTTTGACAAATTGGATAAATGTAAATATTTATTATTCAAACATGATGCAACCATTGTGTTTTTATTATTTTCAAAATAAAACGATTTAAAATTTGTTTTTTTATGTAATTAATTTTTTTTTTTTTTTGCAAATTAGAAAATGTGTGTAACAATTGCCTTTTGTTCAATATTTTTGTTTTGTTTATTTTTTTTTTTTTTTTGATTTGGTAAATGTAATTTAATAGTTGCATCAATGAATCAAATGTGATTTATTTTATTAATTACAGTTCTAGTTTTTTACATATATACAAGATATACATGTACATTTATGTATAATATGAAAAATATCCTTATAGTATCCTGAATTTTTTCTTTTTTCATAATTTGTTCAATGCATTTCGAAAATAAATTCACTAGAGAAAAAAAAATGAATTAATGAGATTCTAAAATAAATAACTACACAATTATTTTTAAGTTTTTTAATAAAAACTCAATTTAGATACTTTTCTTAAACGAAATAAACAAAAAACACATTTTTTTTAACATATCATATGTATACATAATATGCACAATGTACATGTATGTACAGGGTAGGCCAACTTCGACTGACTGTTTTTAAAAATTTTGTAACTTTTAAGTTTTTAAATTTTTTTTATTTTTTTTTTTACAGAATATAAAAAATTCTCTAATATTTTATAAGGCCTACATAAACAGTGCAAAAACGAGTTAAAATTATTGAATGTTATTAATTATTATTTTCCTCGACGATTTATTGTTACAACACAAAGTAATACAAAATAAATAATTTTAATTCTGCAACAAACAGTTCCCAGTGAAAACATGATTAAAAACTTATTAGTGATCCTTTTTGAGGAGGGAGTACAGTATGTGATCAACCACAACCAAATTTTCATCAACCTGTTCGCAATGAAGAAGCTATACAGGCTGTACGACAGGGTGTCAACGATGATCCCACTGTCGACGTGTTACGCAATTGGGCATCTCCAGAACATCGCTAAGACGATTTTTGAAACTTGATCTCAAGGTGTTTTCATATAAGATTCAGTTTTTACAAGAACTATTACCATGGCGAGGGTGACAATGAAGATTCTTAGAGAGCTTTTTAGTGACCGAATTATTTCGAAAAAGACGGGATTACACGAATAAGCCACAAGCAATTCAGGAGCTTAAGCAAAATATTCGTGCAGAAATAGCAAATTTAGAGCCCGAAACAAATGCAACATGCATTAAAAAAACAATTTATTGTTTAGGAAGAAAATGGAGGTCATTTGAATGATATTATTTTTAAAAAATATAGTCAAAAAAAATTTAAGAAATTACACTTTCATTTAAAAAAAAAAATTATAATAAAAGTTTAAAACTGCAAAAGTTATTAGCGTTTTGAATCAGTCAGTCGAAGTTGGCCCACCCTGTACTATATTTACATAATATATGTTTGTGTTCTAAACCTCATAATGTTTTAGTTGTATTTTTTATAATTTTTGTTCTAAAAACTTTCGTAAAACTTCAATAAATTCAATGTATGAACTCATATGTGGTAGTATATGTGTATATGTGTATGTGAAATGATAAAAACAAAATCTAAATAATAATAAGAAATAAAAAAAAGTCTCAAAGAAAATTTTGTTCCCTATTGTAAATAAATAAAAAAGTGACTTTGTAATATAATACGACAAACGACCAAATCAACAACATACAAACTTAATTCAAAAATCCGGATTGCAACAGTAAAATATAATCGTATATACACATATACGTATCTTTTAAGTACATCCTTTTAAATTTAATGGATATACTACACTGTTTTTCTTCTTATTGTATTTTTTTTTCTACCTTATTTCTTTTCACAACAATAAAAAGAAAGAAGTTTATATCTTTAATACTTTTCTGTAGAGCATCATGCAACTTTTATACTTAACTTTTCATAAAAAAACTCTATGGTTGGAGTATTTTGAAAATCTGATATTTTCTTGAGCCTTTTGGGATACTTTTTTTTTTCTCTTTTCCTTGTTATATAAACATACATATATGGAAAATTCTCTAAGGCTAGAATTGCAATTTCTGTTGTTTTTCTTAACCTTTTCTACATGCATAAAACTACCTACCTATAGTACCTATCTACTTCTTATTCCACTTTTTTTTCTTCATCATCATCATGTTTTTCTTCTTCTTCAGTGTGTACTTGAAGTTTACAACACCTGCCTTAATGTATTGTTGCATGCTAAAGTAACTTTCATAGTTCCGTTTTTTTTTTCCTCTTTTTTTTTCAAGATAGATAAGAATAAGTGAACGTATAACTTTTATATTATAATTCTTTTTAGTGCATTTTATACTACACACTAAAATTACAATTATATATAACTCCTTTTTTTTTTCAATGTTGGGCTGAGCTGAATGAATATGGTATTATATATAGTTATGTGCATTTGTATGTATGTATATGTGTACAACAAAAAGTCCTACAAAAGTTGGTTGACTTTTGAATGACTTCTTCTTGGTTTACGTGATAAGTGACATGAAAAACTTCTTTCATTTATTGCTCTTCTTTGTCATATAACTCGTTAGTTTTACCTGTCCTCTTGTATTTTTCTTCTTTTTTTTTCTTTTTTTGTTACTTTTTCCTATTTTGTTTATTTTTATTTCATCTTTTTATAATATTTTGCATGAGAATGAATGTACTTGTACTATTCATTAAACTAGAAAAGAAAAGTATTTTCTTTAAATTTCTTTTTTCAAAAGCACATAGGTAGCCAAGAAAACAATTTTTTTTTTGTTTTTTCAATATTTTATGATAGAAACGACTTACTTTTTTGTGTATAACATTTCCTAATTGCCTTTTGATTGATTGGTATTAGAATTTTTTTTTCAATGAAATTATTTTGGTTATTTTCTAAAGAAAGAAAAACTGAGAAAAAAGGATTATTCTAATAAAATTTATAAGTCAGGGTATGTTTGTATGTATGATATTTGTTTTAAATTATTTCAAATGACGAAATCAGACAGAAAAACATCTAATTACATGAAATATGAAATCTTTTATTCTTAACTAGACTTCAAACCAAAAATCCTAAACTCTGTTTCAGGTTTCAAGAATAAATCAGTTAAATGTCAGTTTTCAAAAAACAAACACAAAATATTTTAAAAATTAAATAACCACAAAAATACATAAAATAATCATAAAATTCATTCAAAAAATTTTTATGATAAATCGCATTTTTTTTTTTAACACTTTCAACTTGTTTTTTTGTCTGATAAAATTTTCACATCGATAAATTCATTTTGAATAATGCGTGATTTTTCTGTATTTCCATACATGAAATCCTTCTTCAATAAACACATTTTAATACTTTAGAAAAAGAAAAACAAATGTAATACCTTTCAATTTTTTACTCATTTAAAAGTATATAAGTATATAATCATTATTCTTTATCCTGTAGTATCAAGTTCACCTTATCATTTTCTTCCTTATTTTTTTTTTTTTCAATTTTAACAAAAGTACGTGTTTTGTGAATATTTTAATATCTTTATAATTTTTGTTTTTGTCATTTTATAACAAAATATTTGAAAATATCCCACTTTTAATAAATATATGTATATTGTATATTTATAAAATTCCCATAATAGCTTTAAAAAGGTTTTTTTTCCACTTTTTTTTATTCGCGAATATTCTCATATATGTATACATGTGTATGTGTACGTACCTAAAATCCTGCTATGTTTCTTTATTCAAATTTTGTGAATAAAAAAATCAGGGTGATCAGGTGCTACTTTGAAAACTATACGATTCATCAAATTATGCGTGTAGGATTTTTGTCAAAGCCGAAATCTGTTTTAAGCTCTGTCTGAAATTTTAATTTTTAATTTCAATTTTAATCAATCAATTTGATATTTTAAAGAAAACCTTTTTTTTGCACTAGGTAGTCTACTTTTACTTTTTTAAAAATTGTTTTTCACTTTTTAGACACCCTATCAGGTAAGTGTACGTAATCATCACATATGTATGTATTTACATTTAATTCGAAAATATGAGATGATAATAGCTTAATCGTGTTGAGGATATGTATTACCAGCGAACTCTCAAAATAAAATAAATCATGACAGAAAAAAATATTAAAAAAACAAAGCTCCAGAACTTTTTAAATTTTCATAAAAAAATGAGTGTTAAAGACACATATTTACCACATACATATTACATAAACATTTTTGTTACACATTTAAAAAAAAAATACTTTGATTTTCTCATGATGATTTTGTTAAAATGATGTCAAAAAAAAATAAGAAAAACAAAAGTCTAACTTTCTAAGGAAAAGTAAGACATCATTTATACAAAATAATATATATGTTAATATGTATAAAAATATATACTTAAGACTTTCACATGTGAAAAGTTTTGGTTTATTGAAAATTTAATAAACTCATATATATATAACCCATTATTTATGTACGTTTTATAGTTCAAAAGAAAGGAGTATTAGAAATTTATTTTCATTTTGACATAACAACAAAATACATATTATAAAAATGTGATTACATTGATTATATAATATATAGAGAAATAATTCCATAATTTACATTTTTTTTTATACTATTTTCCATTTTTCATTTAAAAATAAAACTGAAAAATAATAAAACAGAAAATGAACAGAAAAATCAAATTTCAATACGACATACTGTAACTTTTATTTTAAAACGTCATTTTTTTTTCTCATGAAATCCTAAAAATATGCTAAATTTATGCAATATATTAAATTTTATAATTTTATTATTTTGAATATAAATTTTATCTTTAATGTTCGTATTTTATTTCAAAATAGTAGATATGTACATATTATATAGAATTTGACCTATATTTCAAATCTGAAATATAATCTAAATCAAAATTTCATTTTTTTTTTTTTGAATGTATATTAAATTCGTTTCAAAGAAAGGAAAAAAAAACAAACAATGTTTTTTTTTCTTCTGCTCAACAAATTTTACTTAAAAGAACATTTAAAATCCATATGTTTAATCTAAAATATGATAGCGAATAAGAAACACAAAAAAAAAAACAAAAATAAGGAAAAAAAAATTAAAATTATCTCCCAATTTACACATAACAAAAGAAAATTTTCATAACCAAAAACTTTTACGTATTGTATATACGTAATATTCTCATGAGGAATAAAATAGCTAAAGTAAAATTTAGTTATGATGTGCGATACACTGTATATTGTACACACATATAGATTATTTACACACACACACACAAACACATAATAAAAAATTTCATATACATATGTATATGTACATATATTTTGTGTTTATAGTACAAAAGTGAAAAGTTTTTGAAATTGCTACTATCATATGAAATACCTTCATTTTCATATACCATATGTATATGCTATATTTTAATATTATTATGAACGTTCAACGAACATATCGTGAACATATTAAATGAATATAAAACAAAAATAAGTTTATACATACATACATATGTGCATATGTACATATATAAAAAGAAATACCATTATATTTTGCTGACTTGCTCCCAAAGCTTCTAAAGTCATATAATATACAATACACAAAATATTTTTGTCTTATAACAATATGGTGTATGTTAATATAATATTAAATATATTTTCATAAGAAACTTTATGAGTCTTTCGCGACTATATGAAATTTTTCTTTTGTTTAGTTTTAGATGCAATCAAAATCACATATACTATATGAAAGATGCAAAAATATAATATTGTTCACTAAAAATACATCACGTATGATAATTGTAGACAATAAATGCATACATTGCAAAATATTTTCTCATACAATAAAAAACAAAAAAATATATATTATCTACTATAATAAGTATAATGTGTATTATAATGGGGAATTTTTCACTAAATGACAAAATTAATGTTTATGCATTTCTGTTTTTTTTTTTATGTTTAATTTATTTTTAAAATATGACATAAAATAAAATTGTATACGAAATACAAGAAAAAGGCTTTTACATGTCAACAGAAAGATTAACAAAACAAAAAATGGAAAACAAAAAAGAAAATTATAAATTCATTGAATTATTCTTAATTAAATTTTTCTGAACTTAAGAATGGATTTCAATCACATTCAAGTTAAAGATTCAAACCTAACCCTATTTGAATAGGTTCATTAAATGCTATTTGTTTAGAAAAATTTAGAAATTTTATCGATTTTCTGACGTATTTTCATCAAAATAATTTTTTCAATAAGGCAAATTTGGTAGACAGGATAATCTGATTTTTTTAATTCAATAAAGATGAAATAGTTTTAACTCGTCCCTGAATTAAGTATATTCTATTATGAAATGTCCACACATTCTGCCAACTTTTTAATTCGTATTTTTTCCAAATTAAAAAAAAAAAAATAAATAAATTAACATCATTTTCATTTAAACATAAAGTTATAATTTATAAAAATGCAAAGTTCCCATTATTTATATAAATTATAATTTGTATCTGAGAATAGAAAAAAAAAATTCTAGCATCATCAACTTTTACCAACTTACAAAAATATCCATCTGTCCATTTAGCACTTTAAAATAGAAAAGCTTTCCTTGTTCCATTTTCTTTATCACATTTTTTTTTAAATACATATACTTACGTTGAAAAAAATGAGCTAAAAAATAAAAAAAAAAATAAAGTTAAATAAAAAATGAATAATAACATTTGTTAGCATGTACATAGTATAATATTCTGCTCAACTAACCAACAAATTTGCATAAAATAAATTTTTTTTTCTTTCTAAAGTAGATACATATCTACATGTATCTATAGACTAAAAGAAACATACTTTCTTTTTTTTAAAAAAAAAAGTTTTATATTTTTTCTCCCTGTAAATTGCAATTTTGCATTACTACAACATCATATTAACAGATATGAATAGCGAACAAAAAAATGATTTTTTATATATTATACCATTATTAAACATACACACAAACACACACACACACACGAAAAATTATAAAATAACTTTAAAGGGAAAAAAAAATGTTTTTCTCAAAATAAATATAAAAAAAAGTATGAAAATAATTTAATTTGTGGGCAAAAAAATATGAAGGAAATAAAATTTAAAAATTAAGTGTAAATAAGTTCTTTTTTTTATTATTATTATTTTTTTTTTTTTGTGCATAAATATACATCTTGTAACGTATATCATTTTTTTTTTCTCTATATAATTTATAATTTATGAAATAATAACTTTTATATACATATATCCTTTTTTCACCTAGCAATATTTTGCAATGCTTTTATTGTTATTATTTAATGAATTTTATTTAATATTTTACACAACATATACATATGCACATGTTAATGCATGCATGTGCGTTTGGTACAGACTATAGAGAGATGCATTTTACATATATACATATACATATGTATGTATACATAGTAGATATTACATATTACAATCAACGTCAGAGAAATTTTATCTATTATTATTACGGTATTATAATTATTTTATGAATTTTATATATACATATAGTATATATGTACATATATGTATGATTGTGTATTTTGAATATTTAAGATTATTATTCATCTATTTTTAAAGGAATTATCTTTATAGTTAATTGGATCTCTAATCGCGTTCACATATTGTTCATTTTTAAATTTTTTTATTCTCAACATCATTAACAACAAAAATTGAATAAAATATAAATATACTTATTAGATATACGGTAAATTTAAACTAAAATTAAAATTATGATATGTACATGAATGCACTATATAACATATGTTTCATTATTTTCTTTTGGATTATGGTTTATATCATCGTATTATTACATACATTTTGCATTTTCATAATTATCCTTTCATTGTGGTATACATTTTTCGATATAAACTTGAAAAATACGATTTTATCATAAATGTAAATTTAATGTACTATGAAAATTATTGAAGAAAATACATTCTTTGACTAAAACATGTTTTAGATTTTTAATTGAGTTTTTTCTTTTTGTGTTTTTTGTCTAGAAACAAATTAAATTTGTTTTGTCAATCAAATATTCATTCGAAAAAATAGGTACCACATTTTCAAATTAATACATATAAGTTGTCATCCTTGTAACATTACGTGAAAAGAAAATGTTTTAAAATTCGAGATTGATAACAATTATATGAAGATTGAGAAACCGACTATAAAAACAAATAAAACTTTTCATCAATCTTTCAGAAAATATTCAAATTGAAATTTTAGATATTTGTGTCCTTTACACAGCACAATTAATTGACAATAAAATTTCTCTTTAAAATTTTATTATTACTTAAACGTACTATATTTTAATTTTAAAGATTCAAGTTTGTTTTTAATTTTCTTATTAAATGCCATGTAATCCACAATTTATGCCATAAGAAAGACTAAAAACTTTAATACTCATCAATAAAAAAAAAAAAAAAAGCTTTTTTTATGTGTATTTAAAATTTCCTGAAATTAAAGTAATAAAAATATAAATTAAGAATTTATCTTATATATCTTATCATAAAAATTCTTGATGAATTTCATTATTCAAATTTTCTGTTACATCTTTTATATTCTTCTTTTTTTTTGCTTTTTAAAACTAAGGAAAAAATAAGGAATAACATTAGATATATTAAAAAAATAATATTCTCGTACATTTAACTTCTTTAAAAAAAAAAAAAAAAAAAAAAAAAAAAAAAAAAAAAAAAAATTGTATAGAAATGAAAAAGATTATACTCCTACATTATTTCTGTTTTGTTTCCTTTTTTTCTCTATACTAAAATATATTATTTATTCATTTTAAAATAATAACCTTTATGTACAAATTTTTATTTTCTATGATATACAACAACTTTAGATAAATTTAACCCAAGAGTGCAATTTTCGGCCGACATAAAATGATGCCAGTAGCTAAATATTTTTTTATATATATGTATGATTATATGTATAATGTATATGTATTGTATCTTATGAAGTTACTTATGTACATATATCATCAAAAATAATTTTATAGTACAGTCTAGATAGAACGAAATAATATGCAAACAAACAAAGATATGTATGTATATTATAACTTTATAAGCGACATAAAGATATTCATATAAATTTTATACATATTCGTACATACGTATATATATACGAAAAAGATATGAAGTACTTCTATAAAGGGTGATACAGAAATGTTCTTGTTTATTATTAATGAAGTGCATTGTTTAAATTACTTTTCGATTAGTAATGAGAAATTGAATCTAATGAATGATAACTTTAGATCCTTGTTAAAAAAATTTCATTTCAAAACGTTTTGTTTCTCACATCAAAATTCGAATTCTAAATATTGTCAACTAAATTATCACTTGAATCGCTTTCCAATTGCTGCAAGACAATGCTACAAATCGAAACCAATCAAAATGGTCAATACAAGCTTAAGGGAAGAATGGGGAAGGGAAGTTAAAAACAAAAAATTATTATTACAGAAGAAATTTCTTTCTAGCTTATGTATTTTTGCCACCCTGTACATATTTTTGTAATCTATCTATATACCACTTTGCATAAAGTAAATTTAAATATACATGCACTTCTATATACTCAGGATATATCTAAAATAGTATAATATGAATTGAATAAGTGTACAATTATTTTGTACATGGAAAATAAAGGAGTATAAAATGAATTAAAGGTGAAAGATGTTATAGACTTGTATGTATGTAGAACAATTCTTCTTTTATTTACTTATTTATTTATTTAATTTTTTTTTTCTTTTTACTTTTTACTTTTTTCTTTTTTCTTCTTTCTGAAAAGCCACATAAAATGTAGTTTACTATACAAAGTTTGACTATATTACAAGGTATAAAAGTTAAAATAGCGGAAATTCATGAATTTTCTCTATAATAGTACTATGTAATTTTTGTACATATACGTATTTTGTATGTACATACATATGTATGTGTAAGTATTCATTTTTTAACTATTTTCAAAGAATATGAAAATTATTTATTTGAAGTCATAACATTAGTCATGAGTAATGGAAACTGGAAATTGAATTGGGCAAAAATATTTTGTTTGTTTTTCTTTTATCCTTTTTTTTTTTTCTTTTTTAATATTTATAAAATTATAATTCAATTTTAATACAGACGAGACTTTAAAGCTTTCTCTTTTTCTACCTTCTATAATAGTATTGTAACAGATTTTTTCCGAATATTCGTTTAAAAAAAAAAAAAAAAAAACTTTTTGAATAAATCATTGTTTTGTAAAAAATAAAATAAAAAATGTAAATCGAACATATTTGTTGGAAAAGAAAACACAAAAATTTATGTAAAAGGATATGTATGTATACATAAATGTATGTGTAATTAAATTTTAATCATATAAGAATTATAAAATAAGATAAATTGTTTTTCATTAGAATTTAATTTACATTTATTATGCTTGACCAAATTTTCTATATACTAAGGCCACCATAACAATTTATTTACCGCAAAATGTTTACATAAATGTTTGTTTATATAATATTTAAATAAAGCATATAAATGTGTTTATATATGTAAATTAGGTGATTAAGTGGGTGTAAAACATTTCAAAATCACACCAAAGGGGTCTTAGATTGATTGTATTTATCACCAAAAGTTAAATATACACAACATTTTCAAAAACCTTAATTAACATTGAATCTATATATGTACATATACGTCTACATATTATATGACGTATTGATAACCTACATATTTACATATTTAATTCATCTTTAAACTTTAATAATAAAATTAAATAAAATTACAAAAATTTAAGTAAAAACTTTAATTTCATCAGAACCAATTATTATATTTTTTACTGAAAATTTTTAAATACGCCTAAAGGTTTACTAAAATTATGCAATTTTTTTAATGTTCTGTTCACTTCTGTTTCATTTCATAATTTTTTTTGAAATTTTGTAAACTTTTTCTTTCTAATTTCCTTTTTTTTCCTTTTCTCCTTGTATTTTAATGTAACAAAAAGTTCCACGAATTTTTTTTTTTCTAAAAAAAATAATAAACATATAAAAAAGTTTAATAAAAGCTCCATTATTCTACATTATAAACTATCTTGTAATTATAAGATACTATACAAAAGCCTATTAACTTTTAGATACCTACTTTTAGAAAAAAGAATAGAAAGTTTCTTTTTCTTAGTTAAGACTATCAATATCTATATTTTAAGTAATTGTATACATATAAAAAGGATGAATATTTCATGACATATATTTTCTCATTAATATTCTCATAGGTAGATATTTTTAGAAATTTAATCAATCTTATTAAAAATATATAATACGTGACATTTACATATTTTAATAGTTTTGGTATAATGTATGAATTATTTATATAAGTATATTATAATATCTATACTACAAAAGTTCTATTATTTTAAATTTTAGTTTACATACTAAATTAAATTACAAATAATAACTGAAAATATCAATTTATGTATACAAATTGACTTTAGATATTCGTATATGTACGTTTATATTTATATTTTGTATATAATTATAATTATAGATACACAAATATATCTAAACACATAAAATTCTTATATTTATACTATATATTTAGAATACACATTCTATTTATATTGTTATTCCTTTATTTCATTATAAATGAATTATATACATACATATGTATATAGATAACATTTCTACCATTTTAATATCATTTCATCTTAATGTATCAAATTTCAAAGACCATTCTATTATTATTGACTCACTTTATTTAGTTTATTTTGTCATGAATGTGATTTAATTTTACCAAAAATGACAATAGTTATCATGTCATTGTTACACATACAAAATACAAAATTTTGAAAACATAAAATTCATGATATTTAAATACAAGGAATAATTCAAGACGTAAGAAGATACATACATACATATACGTATACATATATGTGACTACATACGTATAGTGACAAAAATACATGTTCTTATGGTATACCACTAAATTAAATATACAAGGAAATTATATTGGATAACAAAGCTTTCACTAAGAAAGTAAAAGAGATTGAATGTTAGAATGAACAACTTTATAGAATTTGTTTCTTTTTTCCTCTTGCTATGTAGATGTTACTAAGTTTAAATTGGTAAATACTCACTTTTTCAAATTGAACAAAACAAGACAGAAACAAATTCTTGTAAATTCATTACTTTTTCATTATTTCTGAATTCTGATTTAAATTTAAGTAATGAAAGAAATTTTCAAATAATTTATTGCATATCTTCAACATACTTTTAGGCTATCAAAAGATATTTTGAATGCATTTCGTTCCACTAACAAACCAATAAACGTTAATTATATGCTTTAATAATCATATTTTTTTTTTAGATTTTATATTCACATACAAGCATACATACATATATGTATGTACGTAGTTTTATAATCCACTTATATGAACGATAATGTCAAAATATATACCACACTAACGGTTTATGAATCATATTTTGTTGAAATATTAAAATATGAATTATTAATTTATGTTTTGACTTCATATACTGGTTTAATTCACTTTGATTGTCATATTCATAATAATAATAATAATAATCAATAATTACTCCTACTATTTATAATAAAATATTAACTTGAACTGAAGTAATTTTAATGAAATTGCCCATCGAAAAATCAAAATCGGAATTTCAAATTTTATTTCTGTCTATTTTCTTTTCAATTTCTCCAAACATTTTTTCACTTTTCAATTTCAATTGGTTTTATTTGACATTTTTAAGAACCATACAAAATTAAATATGAAACATTTTAAGTCACATGCTTCAATTTAAATGTCATTATTTCAAAATCCTGCGGAAACAAATTTGACATTTGAATGATATGTCATAAAAATTTGAAATTTATTAAAATAAAGTATATAGGTATCAAGTTTGCATGAATTATGGCACATTCTGACAAGATAAACTCAAGTTTAAAGACTAAAACAGCAGTAAAATTTATACGATTTTCAAATAACATTTCAATTATATTTGACGCTTTGTAAACAAAAGAGTATTTTTTATTTTAAATTTTTATTTAATTTAAAAGAAAAGCAAAAAGTAAATTGAAAAATTTTAATAATTTTAAGCTTAATTTTTTGTTGTTGTTTTGAACAAAGTTATTTTGCAAATAAATTTAAATAAATACAAACAAATTATTTAATTATTTTACTTTTCAATAATTCAACAGAAACGAATTTTATTAAATACCTACATCAAAAGTAAATATGTACATATGTTCAAAAACATACACGTATAAAGTATTAAGTACTTTTAAATATTTAAAAAAATAATAATAATAACAGTCAGCATATTAAAATATTTTTAAATAAAAAAAAAAATAATTAAATACAAATAACACTGACAAATAAAAACACAGATTTTACACGTCAGTAATTTAAATTAATTTATCAAAAAAATATATATATGTACGTACATATATATAGAGAAAATTATTTCAATAAACCTGTTTAAACACTGTAAAAGCGTTTTATTCGAAATTTTATATTTGCAATATATTATATATTTTACACATTAAATTTCACAAACACAAAAGACTTTAAATATATTTTAATTATATTAATTTATTAAAAAATTTACTTTCTATTCATAATATAAACAAAAAAAAGCAGAAACATACCATATATACACACTACTACAAACAAAATCAATATATTTTTTTTTAATTTTGTAAATTTAATTTTATAAAAATAAATATTTTTTTTTTTTTTGCAATTACTTTATCGTTTTGAAATTTCTACAAAACGGTTTTTACTTATCTTTTCCATTACAGGTAAACACCAGAAACCAATTTTCGGCAGAAAAGTCTTGAAGTAAACTCGATAAACTCACAAAATAAGGATACGATAAATTCTGCATAATTTTTAAAATTAATTTATAAAAAACTGTATACAGACATTCTCAAGAAAAAGTGTAAGGCTTTATAGACTTCAGGTTGATTGACTGACAACACTGATGAATTCAAATCAAAGGAACAGAGAACAATGTACATATATGGGCTTTTGACTATATCCCCCTCGAATTTGTTGTGGTTTTATTGTTTAAAATTTAATTACCAACAATCTCTAATTTACTTACTCCAGTATCTCATATTTCATTTGAAAATTCAATGAACGAAAAAATTAATTAATTAAAACAAAAAATCGTTAAAAAAAATGGCTATCTTCAATTTGAAATCATTGGTTGGTGAATCTGATCTCTACAATAATGCAATGGCGTATATGTATATGAATCCTTAATTATCCTTATTGACGATTTTATTTAAAGATTTTTTTTTTTTTGAATTCATTAATTTTTAAAATAAAATTTTTATTAGACATTATCGTTCAACGTCATTGGTAGACCATAATTAATATGCTAATAATTCAAATAGTAAAATGTTTTATTGCAGATAGGTGTTACCAGATGAATACATAATGTGATTATTATGAGGTTAGAACGACCCCCTTTCATGTTATATGTATATAATATAATCTTATAAAATTAGATTACATCTTTTTATGTACATATATATGCATATTCTATATTCACATACTTATATACAAATTGAAATATATGTTGCATATATTATTACAAAGTGATAAATGAACCGATAATGTGCGGTTAATATAATGCGTGATTGCAAACCAATATACAAAATAATTATACACATAGCATATGATTTTATGTACAAATCTTTATCTTTATAAATTAATCTAAAACTATATATTGTCAATATAATATCTAAATCAATTTTACCAAAGTTTATATTTATGTCTTTGTACTTGTTCTACAATTTATAATATTTTACGTGTATGTATATGTATGTATATGTATGTACATATTTGTATGTATGTTCACAAAGTATATAAATTTGAAAATTGTGCATTTTAACAAAAGTTGTCTAACAGCATCAGATAATTTTCTTAATTAACATTTGAATTATTATCTTCTAATTTCATTATTTTATAATAATTAGCTATATTATTAGTATATTATATTATTACTGTATAAAATATTGTATACTAATATACATAAGTACTTATACATATATGTGTACAATGTACATGCAGATAAATACAAATTGTCTGTATTTATATGTTACTCATAATTCATGATATGAACTGTTTGTTATTTAGAAATTATTATTCGTGATTATAATAATTTGTCATAACCTTTAAACTTTAAGATTATCGATTTATATACATACCTACATTTAAAATTTGTATACATATTAGTATATAGTATAAATATATTATTATGCATTTATTATACATAAATATCCTTTAAATTTTGAAAATAAATCCACTGTTTTTTTTCTATCAAAATAATCACTTCAACGAAATAATAATTTCATCAGAGCCTAAAAGTATGTGACATTTTTCTTTTCAAGAAAATTCAGTTTGAAATATAAAAGGATTTTTCAAACGAAACACATTTAATAAAAAAGAAAGCCTTACTGTTTGTGTTTTCTTTAATTTTCATATTCAATGGCTATTACCAATATTCTATTTCTATTGTTTCTATTGTACAAAGATTTTCTCATCAATATTTAATTCACGTATCTATTTATACAATCTTTGTTCTCATGGAAAATGCTTACATAAATTATTAATAATACACGTGGTTTACCTGTTGTTTACCACATCAAACGTTTTGTGGTTCATATTATTCTATTCTATTTATTTATTTACTTCTTCTTTTTTTCATTTGGAAAAAAAAATAATAAGAATAATTTTTACGTTTTTAAAATGAAGCCATTAAAATGCAAATTCTCTGTTTATAGTTTTGTTACATTTCTTTATTACCTTTACATGCTGTGTAATCGAGATACACACATGAGTAAAAATTCTAACTTATTTTATTTAATATGCAAATATTCACACACGTGAGTGAACTTCCAATAGTTCATCATCACTATCTATCATCATCATTTTCATCATCAAAACATTACAAAAAACACACAATTTCAGTAGTCAGTCGTCAAGTTAATGTTTACTTTTGTTTTTTGTTGTCACATTTTAATCAAAAAAAAAATTATCTATAATCATACAAAAGTAATTAAAAAAATATTACAATAAGATAAAAATATCATAAAATGATAAGATTTAGAGTAGTTGATGGTGAAGATACATACAAAATAAAAGTGTCATTGTTTGAATGTGGTAATATTTTCTCTGAAGTTTGAAAAATTTATTAGAGTACACGTTATTTCACGTATCCACCAACATAAAATACTAAACAAATACATTAGTAAATACTATGCTATATAGATAATGTGAAAAATCTATTATTACTAATTCATATATACTTTACAGAAGCTAACTCGTATATAGTTACAATTTTTTTATCAACTTTTCTACGTTACAACGTTTCGTATACGTTGCTCGAAGCCTAGCTTAGCCTATCTAGCTATATTTTCAAAGATTTATGCAATTTTTCTTTCAAGTCCCTTTCTACTGAGGTTAATTTTATTATTCATCACTCACTATAGTCAGTCGTTACGCGTATCTTTGATAGAATTGTTGTATTATATTTTAATTGTACAGATTTGTTTATTGAACAAAAATCTTTAAAAAACAAAAAATAGTAAATTAAAAAATTAATTAAACATTTCCATAACGTAAATTTATAATTTTTTTTTTTTTTGTTTTGATAAAAACACGGAATTTATTTATAATTTATTATAAAATATTTGTTAAAAAAAAAAAAATTAGGAAGTGAAAATAAAATAATAATAAAAAAAAAAAAAACAACTTAAGTATATAATATTCCCGCTTCTTAATTGGATTATAAAGTTATACTACTGTGCTACATATACCTATATACCACTTTAGAAGAAGCTTTAAAAGAAAAATAATGACGATTGGACATCAGGATGATGAAGAACAACATCTTGTTAGAAATGAATCGAATGAAAGTATAAGTCAAGTAAGTTCATTACCCTATAATTTTAAATAAACACAAAGTATAAATAATTATCGTATTATATAACATATTTATGTATTTATTTGCATTAATTTTTTATTTTTCCAAGAAAAAACTTTTGCTTCTATAAAATTCGAAAATATTTAATGATATAAAATTTTTGAATTTATTTAAAAAAAGAAAATTCTAAAAAAAAAAAAAGGCAAATTTACTACATGCAAGAAAACTTTTTCATTTTTATTTTTTTAAAAAGTTTATCTGTTGGTCTGTCGCCATTTTTTTTTTTTTTTTCGTATTTTAAGATAAATTTTTGTTGTTTTTTTTTCAAGATGTTTTCGAATAGTAGCTACTTTAATAAACGAAATTTCAAATTTAAATTTAAAGTCATATACACACTTTCGACAAAACAATTTGAAAAAAAAAACAGATAAAGATATAAAAGATTGGTAAACTCTTATCTCATGATGAGAATAAATAAAATGACATTAATTTATAAATTTATTTAAAAATAAAAAAAAAAAAGGCAAAATAGCAGATTAGAAAAAAAAAAGTTTTGTAATTAGGAAGATGAAAATTTATTTCATAAATCATCATCACAGTTTTATTTTTTATTTTTTAAATAAAACAAAATAATAATCACAATATTGAGTTTTTAATGCGTTTCATAAACTTTTACTTATCAATTTGTCATTACATATAGGGTGAAAATATCTGAAACAAAGTCCGTACATTATTTTTAGTCCTATTTATCAAAATGTGTATTAGGATTTGTACTAGTGAAAAATAAACATTGAATGATACAGACTCGTTCCTGGTGTTGTTGCTCTATCTTTTTTTTTTTTTTTTCAAAGAACTTTGATGGCAGACACAATGTATGTAAATAAAATAAAATGATAAAAATACAATTCGCACAAAAATAAATAAGCAGCATTTTATTTTTAAACAAAAAATTTGTGAAATTTAAAAGAAAATATTTGAACTTTATTTCACATTTTTCTTTTAAGCCATTGGCATTGCTAAACTTTCGATGTACTTCGTTTATTTTGTTGAAAAATACATTTTTTAAATTATAGTGTTTTCACTAAAATTTGAAAAAAAAAAAATAATAATAATAAAGAATAAACAACAGAAATTAAAAAAAAAAAAAAAAAAAAAACTAAATAAGAAATAACAATTTTTTTCATAAATGTTCAATACAAAATTTTATTTTTCATTTAAAAAAAAATTGTTTTTTATTAAAAAAAAAAGCACCATATTTTTTTTTTCTTAAATTTTTCGAAATCAATAAAACGTTTTTATTTAAGTTTAAATCTGAAATTGAATATAAAAAAAATATAATACTTAAACGAATATTAAAATAATCAAATGAACTTTCCACTTTATTAAACAAGATAATTTTCAGAGACTCATAATCATATTCATATAAATTCAACATTATGAAAATTATTCTTATTTTTCATATTTTCTTTAAATTGCAATTTTTAATACTATGAGAAACTTTTCTATGTAAATATATATTATACCAATATTACAGTATTTTTTTTATTTCATCCCTTATAGAAAATTGAATCGCTGATTTTTATGAATTTGTTTTTTAAATTGCTCTTATATAAAGCGATAAGTGGCTTTTCAATGCTCAATTTCATATTCAAATTTTTCTATCATTCATCTGTATGCCGTATTTTTTTTTTTTTTGCTATTTTTTGTTATTTCTGCATTTTTTTTTTTTTATTTTTCGTTGAAAATATAAAAAAAGAAGTATAGTAGAAGTTTTTGAATATATATTTTTTGTCAATTTTTTTTTTCTGATATGCGATTTATTATTCTAAGAGTGTACATACATATATACTTGTATATATGTATAGAAGATAAATATTTTTTTTAATACAACTATATTTTTTTTTGTTATAGCAATGTAAGAATAATTTTATATTATATTTTTTTATTTATGTATATTTTTAAGTATATACATTCATATATAGCTATACATCTACATATATATGCATTCAAATATTATTATATTGTACGAAAATATATCATATATTATGTGTATTATGAAATCGTGATAAGTATTGTCACGTTTTTCCATTTGGATGTACACTTTATACAAAAATACACATTCAATGCAGACTATAAGGAAAAAAAAAAGGATTTATCATTATAATGATAATATTTTCACATATATAAGAAAAACGATCTATTTTCAAAGGACGAAAAAAAAATAAATATACACTCTTACACATCCATACACATATGTGGATCTATAGATAGATATTACATTATTTTTCTTACACATATTTCTTATTTCATCAGAAAATATTTTTAAAAAAAAAAATATGAATATGCTTAAAAAAATATTACTTAAAAAAAATATATAAATTTTCATATCTAATTCGAATTTATTTATTTACAAAAATTTATGAATGATGCATGATATACATACAAGTAAACAAATATACATACGAAAATGTGTATATGTGTCAAAATACATTATAATGGGACATTATTTTTGAATATTTATCAATGAAAAAAAAATAAAGCAAATCTTTTTTATAATAAAATAATGTATTTTTTTTTTTTTTTTTTTTGGAACTCTTTAAATTTATTTTTGTTTTATTGTACGTGGTATTATTATCACTTTCTTTTTTCTATTCAAGTCGTAAAATATACATATCATAATATGTGTGAAAGCATTTCAATATATTATATCTAATAAATTATTAAATATGTAAAAAAATAAAATCAATACATAAGCTGCGTATATGAAAATAATACCGTTATTTTTCTTATAAAAAAATTTAAAAAAAAAAAAAACATATGATGCTCCTTTATAATAAAATTTTATCTGTAGAGACAATGACACAATTTCCAAGGAGAATGAATATAAAGAAAAAAATGCGTTACATATAATATTATTAACATTATACTATATAAATTTAAAGATATATTTTAATATTAAATTCTATTGAGAAAAAAACAAATCTCGTTTAACTTGGAAAAACGTGTTTATAATGCGCCTCATTTCCTCAAATACCAATAATATAAAATAAATATGAAAATTATTATTATTATTATTATTATTGTTTTCTTCTTATTATTATTTTTTTTTTTTCAAAATAAATAAAATTATTATTATTATTTTCATAAAAAAAAAAAAATACGATTAAAATCTAACCACATCATGTATTGTGAAATAAAAGATTTGTAGACTTCAATGCTTGATTGAATCGAATCCTCTGTAAAAAGTATAAAATTTTCATTGAAAGAAGAGACTAACAAGTTTTTCCACGCTTCTATTACTTTTGAAAATGAATATAATAAGTTGAAAACAAATTTATTTATATTTATAAGGTGGTTGAAAAATGATAAATCAATGTTTGATTAAAAAAAAAAAAAAATAAAAAACGTTAAACTCAATTTTTAAAAATTTGTTACTAAATGAGATAAGTTTCGAGAATATATACTCGTATAATGTACAATATACCTACATATATATAACCCGCATAACAATTTGCCGATACTGAGTGAGCAGTATCCAAAATCGATAGTCTACAGCAACTCAAATTCGCTATCTTAGTTTTAAGTGTCGATAGAATATTTAATAAGTTACGAAAACCGTATCTCACTTTCTTAGAACCATAGTATCTTATTCCGATATTAAAAGTATATCCGATAAACATCGATTTGCGATATTTGTTTTGTAAAAACAATTACGTTTTTCGATACTCTTTGTATATTAGGTGAATACTGGAATAAAGCACTATTTAGTTCTGTATGATAAATATCGAATAAGTACCTATAATCGAAACTCATTACTAGCAGTGACCATAGAATATCTATTGAATTCCGATTTTCGAAACTGTGAAGCTTATAATCAAAACTATAAATCTTATTCGACAACACAGTGATGTGGCTGAAGCGGCTAGGAAGAAGATACTGTATATGAAACCCTCAAATCGTGAGTTCGAACTGTGGTGCAGGTAATTTAATTGGTTAATAATAATAAAAAATTCTTGTGTTTTTTAGTATGTCTTCGAACTATGCTAATATTCAAAATAATAAAAAACAGCTTCACTTCAGAAAAATGAACAGAAAATCATTTAAAATTCATTTTTACTTTTTTTTAAATATCTGGAACTCGGTATTGTATACTAGATAATGAAATCCGATACCCATCCGATACTTAGAAACAATATTTAAATGATATATCAAATCGCTTTTCTAGAGTTTCTAAAGAATCTAGGCTAACGATACTAAACGATTGTCGAAAATGTTCCGATAGTCTAGCATGTTTCAATATTGGGAGGGGAAATGAATATCGGTAGAGTTTCTATACAATTACTTTTTGTTATGCGGGAAATAATGTCTTCTTAAAAACTATGAGGCCTTGATTTATTTAAAAAACTAGACGTTATTTTCATAACCTATAAACATTTCTTGTGCTATGTATATCGTACGAGTACATGTATTTCACTTGAATTTTACGTTAAATGCAAAATACAAGTTAGTCAGTAAAACTTATTTTTATGACACACCTAAAACTAACAAATTTCATGAATAACTTTCTCACCACCCTACATTTACTTATTTATTGAATACTAGATTTATATTCAATTGTAAATATGAAAAAAAAAAAAAAAAAGAATCAAATTACATTTTTACCGCTTTACAATAATTCAATATAAAAAAATTCATAAAAAAAGGGTTACGTACGGTATAAAATAATTGAAAATAAAACAAATATGATGTATAAATAAATAGAAAAAAGCACATGAAACGTTGAAAATATACATACATATATATGCAATTTGGTAAACTTAATACATATGTACATACATACATATACACAGATGGTAGGTAAAAGCATTTATAGGTAATAATAGTATTATGAAAAAAACTATCTTTTTCACATTTTAATTAAATTTTCTTTTTATTAAAGATTTATTTTCATTTAAAAACAAGAATATATACATACATATATAATTTAGCTTATTCCTGCTGGTGAATCCATAATTATTTTAAAAAAATATTAAAATATCCTTAGGGAGTCTTTCTTGTGTCTGCAAATACTTTTCACAAAAAAAGTCCATACATACATATATACCAAAATTTATGATATTGCCAAAAGACCAATTTATATATTTTAAAAATTTCTACCTATAAAACGTGAAACATATTAAAAATTTATAATACCCATGTACGAATATATATGTCCTTTTTTTTGTTAAACGAATTTATCTTAAAAGTCTCCTAATTACTTTTGTTAAAATATAAAAACTCATTCTTTTTCTGTAAACAAAAACAAAAGCAAAAAATATTTTATTGTCTAAACTAATTTTTCATTCATAAAATGTATCCTTTAACATACTTTATTTATGTATATATATATATGATTTCACAGACATCATCATCATCAACAAAAAAAGAACATCACAAATATGTTTCAACATCATCTGAAAAGACATCAATTTTCATAGCACAAACAAAAAATTATGGTACAGTCACATCAGAATCAGGAATATTAAATGAAAGACTAACATATACATGGCATAATTTAGATGTATTCGGTGAAGTACATCAATCTGGACCAAATATTGGACGAATGTTAAAACGTATAAAAGGATTCATTTGCGGTGAAAAACGTATACCAACTCCAAGAAAACATTTACTAAAATGTGGTATGTACATATGTATATATATGTGTTTAAACTTTCCTTTTTTCCACATTTATGTTACATGAATATATAAATAGTATGTTCGCTATATCCTTTATACGATACTCTAATAAAAAAAAGGACATCTTTTTTTGTTTCTTCAATTAAAATAAAATCAGAAGAAAAGAAAAAACAAAATATTTAAAAAAAAAAATGTTTTAATTTACTTTTTATAGTATCAGGTATTGCACATCCAGGTGAATTATTAGCTGTTATGGGTAGTTCTGGTGCCGGTAAAACAACATTATTAAATGCATTAGCATTTCGTTCACCATCTGGTGTTCAAGTATCACCATCAGCTGTACGAATGTTAAATGGTTGTCCAGTACAAGCTGAAGAGATGCAAGCAAGATGTGCATATGTACAACAGGATGATCTATTTATTGGTTCATTAACAGCACGTGAACATTTAATATTTCAGGCAATGTTAAGAATGCCAAGAAATTTATCATATAAACGTAAAATTGAACGTGTTGATCAAGTTATACAAGAATTATCATTGGGTAAATGTCAAAATACAATGATTGGTGTTCCTGGTAGAACAAAAGGTATATCTGGTGGTGAACGTAAACGTTTAGCATTTGCATCAGAAGCATTAACTGATCCACCATTATTATTATGTGATGAACCAACATCTGGTTTAGATTCATTTATGGCAAATAGTGTTTTACAAGTTTTAAAAGGATTATCACAAAAAGGAAAAACAATTATATTAACAATACATCAACCATCATCAGAATTATATGAACTTTTTGATCGAATATTATTGATGGCTGAAGGACGTGTTGCATTTCTTGGTACACCAGAAGAAGCTGCTAATTTTTTTTCACAGTAAATTAAAATGAAAAAAAAACAAGTCAATTGTAAAGCTCTTCAAAAGCCTTTTTTTTCTTTTTCATTCAAAGTCCATTTTTATAATTAAAAGCATTTTTTTAAAAAAATAATATCCAGGGGGTTTTACAATTTGACGCCTTGTGTTAGGATTAATTTACAAAAGAAAAAAAAACTTTAATTTTATGGAACATCCTTTTTTCTTTTGCTTTTTTTGTTTTTTTTTTTTGTAGACTTGGAGCTCGTTGCCCTTTAAATTATAATCCTGCTGATTTTTATGTTCAAGTATTAGCAATTGTACCAGGAAAAGAAACTGAATCTCGTGAACGTATACAAAAAATATGTGACAGTTTTGCTGTTGGAAGGTTTGTATAAATAATAATCTCTGTTCTTTTTCAATTTTTTTTTTTAAATTTGTTTATTATTCCCAATATGACAATTGTATAACTAAAAAAACTTTATAAAAGATTATGACATTCATTTTTTTTTCTCTGTTATTCATAAATTTTTAGCGTTTATAAAGAAATGGAACAAGAATTTCGAAAACAAACCCAATCATCAAATTTAATACCAGTCGATGATGATGCATATAGGGAATATAAGGCATCATGGCTAATGCAATTAAGAGCAATTCTCTGGCGTGCATGGTTAACTGTATTAAAGGAACCACTTCTAGTCAAAGTTAGACTTATACAAACTACGGTAATTTTTTTTATACAAAAAAATTAATAAATAAATTATGTATATGAGAATTTTACATTTATGAATTAAAATATTTTGTAACAAATTTGAAAATACATATGTACATATATATTTTTGTTGTTGTTGTTGTTGTTGTTTTAGATGGTAGCTGTTTTAATCGGATTAATTTTCTTAAATCAAGAACTAACACAAGATGGTGTTATGAATATAAATGGAGCAATATTTTTATTTTTAACAAATATGACATTTCAAAATGTTTTTGCAGTTATAAATGTAAGTGAAATATAATATTAATTTTTTTTTTCCTTCACAATTCATGTAAATTTTTCACTTTTTAAATAATTAACAGGTATTTTCATCAGAATTACCAGTTTTTATGAGAGAAACAAGAAGTCGTTTGTATCGTTGTGATACATATTTTTTGGGTAAAACATTAGCTGAATTGCCATTATTTTTAGCAGTACCATTTGTTTTTACATCAATTGCATATCCATTAATTGGTCTACGTTCTGGTTTTAATCATTATTTAATTGCATTAGGTATTGTTACATTAATTGCAAATGTATCAACATCATTTGGTTATTTAATATCATGTGCTGCATCATCAACATCAATGGCATTATCAATTGGTTCACCAGTTATAATACCATTTTTATTATTTGGTGGTTTCTTTTTAAATTCTGGTTCAGTACCAATTTATTTTACATGGTTAGCATATTTATCATGGTTCCGTTATGGCAATGAAGGTTTATTAATTAATCAATGGGCTGATGTTAAACCAGGTGAAATAAAATGTACTAGATCTAATGCAACATGTCCAAGTTCTGGTCATGTTATATTAGAAACATTAAATTTTAATGAAAGTGATTTAATATTTGATTTTCTTGGTTTAATATTATTAATTATTGGATTTAGAATGTTTGCATATTTTTCATTATTATGTAGAACAAAAACTAAAGAATAATATACATATAAGAAGAAGAAAAAAATTTTTGCTTTAAATAGAAAAATTCAATTCTTAATTTTATTAATAAATTAAAATTTATAACATATTTAGTTTTATAAGATTTTTTGTGTAGATAATATAAAGAAAATTTGTTGTTTTTTTTTCTCTGTAAGAATGTTGTAATTAGAAAATTCTAGGTACACAATTTATTGTATTCATTCTTTTTATAACAATTGTATTTGAATAATAAAAATAGCATTTAACTTTTTCCCAAGAATAACAGTTTTTTATTATTTTTTTTTATTTTTGGTCAAAAGAAAAACCCGTTAAACAATTTTTATGTTCAGTATCAAACTTGAATAATTTATACAAATGATTATTCCATACATATTTTGTACAATACACCCCTATTGTTTCACTTATCGCTAATAAATTTTCAAAAAAAAAGTCGTTACAAAAGAAAAAGACAGAAATCCATTCCCGCGAATCACATCAAAACATATTTTAGTTCACAATGGATATCTCATATCAGTAAATTTAATTCACAATTGACGTTGCCATCATTAAACAAAAATAAAATACATTAAATACTTACATGAAAATTAAAGTTTATAAACACTGAATAGTGAAAACCTCTTTTTCTTTAGAATTATCAAACACTTTTTTTTTACTTATTTACTTATTTAACAATAATACACGTTTATGAAAATTATTTCTATTCAACAACAAAAAAATTAAAAAACAACACAAAACATCAACATACTTTTGTCGTTCACTGTACGCAGATGTCAATTAAGAAAATCATACGATTTTCCACCCTAGTGAGAAAACAACAACAGTTTGACAGCTGCTCATTCTCTTGCTTTTTAATAAGGGCTGCCAGACTACACAAGTGTCTATTGCTTGTCTGACTTGCTTTTAAGTTTTTTCCATTTAATAAAAGTAATTTAGTCAGAAACATTGGATTTAATTTAAAATATTTTTTATAAATTTAAATAATAAATTTCGAATTCAATAAGTGGAAATTATCTAAGAAAACTATTCATTTTACAACGCGTTGTTTTTTTGATTTATAGAAATTTTAGTTAATCTGGCATCCCAGTATGTGGCAAGTTCAAGTGTTCAAGTTTCATTCGTCATTATTCGGTATACTCATTTTCCTTCGGACGTTTTTCATTTATTAATAATTGAAAAATTTCATTTTGATTATTTATTGTGATTTGTATTTTGTGTCTTGTGTGTGCATTTTTCATAAAGTAATTTACTTTTACAGTTTATATATTTTCTCTAATTTTCAATAAATCAACATCATCATCATCATCATGTTCAACAACAACAAAATCAATTGAAAAATATTCATTAACTTAAAATTATCATAAGTAATTTTGTAACATATCCGCAATTTATTGTTTTATTACTCACGGTTACAAAATCATCATCATCAATTACTAACTTTTATACCACCTTAGAAATCATTGAAGTTTATATGTGACGTGAATTTCTAAATTTTTACAACGAAAATAATTTTATACACAAATTGCTGACTGAATTGATGAAGGTAAACAAGCAACCTAACCTTGAATTTTATCTAACTAAATTAACTCTATAGTTTGTGTGCTAGGCGCTGCTGAATTATTTGGTTGGGTTGGATATTCATTCATCAATTTATGTGTTAAGAAAAGATTGGACGACGACAGAAGAAAAACAAAATACGGCCAATAAATAAATTTATTTCTTAAGTGTTTAACAGTTTATACACCTCAAAATAAATATATTATTTTTTTTAAAGAAAAGTATTACTTCAATTATTTTGTTAATAATTTTAACGTAATACAGTAATTAAGGCAAGAAAAAAAAAATTCAGTATTTAAAAAAGTACATAATTATTATAATTTTTTTTAAAAAATGGATATAAACGCTTTAACACAAGAATGGAACGAATTATCAGAGGAATACAAAGAATTAGAGGTAAGTTCAAAGGTTAATAATAATAATATAAAAACGTACTTTTTTTCGTTTAATTTGATTACGTAAAAAATTCTTAATTAAAAAAAAAAAAAAGAAAAAATTTACCTTATTATGAAAATGTTGAAGAAAAAAAACTACACATACTTGTATAAATAATTAATTTAATTTTCTTATTATTTTTTTTTTTCTTTCAATATTTTCTTTTCACAGAACACCAATCATAAGTATATAGAACTTTTAGAATCACTACATAGCCAACAACAGAAATGCTGTAGTGAAATAAAACATCAACGTTATCGTATGGGGCAAATATGTTCATCATTAAATAAGTAAGTACATACTTACCTACCTATATACCTTTCCTTACCTACTATTGTTTTTAAAGTATCATCATAAAATTCTATCTCATTAAAATGTCTTGAAAATAATTAAAAAAAAAAAAAAAAAACCAGAAGAAGAAATGTGTCTATAAAAAAATTTCCATTAAATAGGGAGTATGTATTACTTTTTCCAAAAATTTATAAAAACACACAAGTAAAATTTTTTAATTAAATAAACTTTGATTTGAACAAAGATTAAAGAAAGAGTTTAAATTTTACCAACGTCAGCTGATAACATATATAAAACAAAAACTACAAGTAATATGATTTTTTGAACATGCGCTTAACAGGCAAATGCAAGATATCCAAAATACTAGACACAGCAACAATAAAGAAATTGTTGTCAGGTGTATTGTATTATCTACATAATATATGTATAGATATGTACTTAATAACACTTAACTACCTTAATCAAAAAGCAAAAAACAAAAAGAAAATTTAAATGAAACCTTCAAAGAATTAAATAATCAATTTATAAAATTGCACAAAAAAAAAATAATAAAAAAAAATAATCATTATACTTAATTTTCAAACAATTTTCGGTAAATTATTTTTACCTGTATTGCAATACTGACCAAAATAGATAACAAATCAAATGAATTTTAGACATCAAAAAGTAACATTTATTTTTTCTGTATTTTTTTTTTTTATTTCTATCACTAATATTTCATAATACGTATAATGAGTTCATACTATACATGTATGTTTATATTTTTATCTCTACTAAAGTGTACACATGATGTAATTTAATGTATCATGTCATGACCATGGTCCACTCATGCACGAAAATATCAACAAAATTTTTTTTTTTTTATGGAAAATGATAATGACAAACAATTTTTAATTTTTTCGCGCCAACGAAAAAAAAAAAATGTAATTATAATGTATGATGATAATGAGTATAATGACTAATAGATCGTACTAGTAGGTGTCAATAAACTTGAAAAAATGATTTTTAAAATCATTATCATTAGCACATTTTGTTTACTTACAAAATTTAAAAAAAAGTATTTTTTAATTATTTTTATTTACATTTTTTTTTTTAATTACACCTCAAGGGAATCTTAAATTTTTAAATAAAATATTCTTTCTTTAATTCGTTAATTTTTTTTTTTTTTTTTTTTTTGATTTTTGGTTTGAAAAATTGCATTATTCAACGATAGTATCGCCGTATCGGTCAGTATATACAACATAACGATTTTTGTATTCACCGAGAAAGGTGAATTGCTTAATAAATAATCTAAGTGGAAAAATTTTAAATTATGTACATACATATAAGAATTTTTATGAGTTAACCCTGACAACCATCCGCCAATCAATCATATTTTTTGATTCATTTTTATGATAGTTTCCAAATTTAGATTTAAAAAAATAAAAATCTTTTTTTCTAAAATATTCTGCGAAAAAAGTAATCAATTTGCACGATGGTGCTAAAAAATTTAAAATATGTATATATACATATATGTATATATGTTTAAAAAAAAAAAACTGAATTTATTACTTTAACACTCCGATCTATGTTAAGTTTTACTACCTCCCATCTATGTTAAGCACGTTTTTGTACACTCTTTTGTTCCCGTAGGAGTAGGAAGTTGAAATTTAGCCAGGATATTCTTTGAAGGGTTCTTATCTGAACAAACTTTCAACGAAAAAAATTCGTCGACTAGGGCAAAAGTGATAGGGTAAAATGCACAAAAACGTAATTTTTCGAAAAATTAACGTTTTTACCCTCTATTTTAGAAGTTTGCGATTAAATTGAAATGTTTTCTGGTCTTGTACTTTTTATTTGACTCAAATCGGTGCAACAAAGCCTGAGATATAAAAGCCCAAAGTTGACAAGTCCCACTTTTCTCATATAAAATTTTTCAAAAAAAAGTTATATTTATATATTCTTCACCAGCGATCAAACATATGAAATTTAAAATAACACCAATTGCTCAGAATAATACAAGTACCGCATTACCAATTATGTATACTTAAAGGATTAAGTTAAAGCCAATTAATTGAAATAATAACAAATATAGCTAGAATTCAACCCTATCTAGTAAAAAAGATACGCAATAAAATTCCACTACCTAATTTAAGGTATATTTAATTCAAGTTATCAAAAAAAATTAGTACTTCAATTCTTAAATCTCGATTTTTGACTCTTTCGAGGATCAATTGATTAAAATTAAAAAGAATATATTTAAATTTTAATAGTCTTCCTTCTCGTTTATCAGAAAACAAAGATAGTACAGTACGTACAATTATATTGTTATATTGTTTGAGAAAAGCTTTCAATTATGTTTGTAGAACTTTTATGTTTGTTTTTTTACTTGAATATGATTAATAGAAACTTTTTGTAAATGATTGTGAGTATATAACGAAGAAATATCAGAACACCAGTTGTCCTATATATACTGACTCAGAGCAAGTTTCAAAAAGAAAGAGACTTTGCCGACCGTGTTTGCTCACACACAAACCACACCACCTTTAATGATATATATAACACCATCAACATCATATACCTTTTCACCACCTTCAGGTGGACCTTATTAATGCTGGCGGTGGAGCACATGGTCTTTTTTGCAACTTGCCAGTTCTTGTTCATCAAACCACCAAATCTTGGTTCCAGAACACCAAGGAATTATGGGACAACTGATGTCTGATATTTCATCGTTAATATACTCAAAATCATTTACAAAAAGTTTCTATTAATCATATTCAAGTAAAAAAACAAACATAAAAGTTCTACAAACATAATTGAAAGCTTTTCTCAAACAATATAACAATATAATTGTACGTACTGCACTATCTTTGTTTTCTGATAAACGAGAAGGAAGACTAAAATTTAAATATATTCTTTTTAATTTTAATCAATTGATCCTCGAAAGAGTCAAAAATCGAGATTTAAGAATTGAAGTACTAATTTTTTTTGATAACTTGAATTAAATATACCTTAAATTAGGTAGTGGAATTTTATTGCGTATCTTTTTTACTAGATAGGGTTGAATTCTAGCTATATTTGTTATTATTTCAATTAATTGGCTTTAACTTAATCCTTTAAGTATACATAATTGGTAATGCGGTACTTGTATTATTCTGAGCAATTGGTGTTATTTTAAATTTCATAAATTAAATTTACCTACTTACTTAAAAAAAAAAAAACCGTTCAAATGAATGTAGTTATATAGATTTCTTATGAATTGGAAAAAAACAATTTTTAAAAAAGCGGATTATTGCTTTTTTTTCATCTCTCCATAGGACTAACGACTACATGTTTTAAATGCAGAAAACAACGTAGTAAGGTATTTTTCTAAATATAAATAATTATTGAAATGTACCAGAATCTTAGGCATGAATAATTCAAACTATACAGTAGATACAGTAGATTTAAACTATACAGTTATGACGGACGGGACAATTTTCAATTTGTTATAACTAGGATAATATTCATGATATCGAGCCAAGTTTTTCTGTTAATATTTGCCTCCATAAACTTTTAATTTTTAACATAACTAATTATGTGTATCTTTCAAACTTACCTGCATATTCACAAAAACACTTCTTTTTTATGACAAAAATTTGATAATAAATTTACACTACTGTATCTTTATGTTCACAAAATAATGTTAAAAATTTTTTTATACTTTTTTATAATGCACTTATTAAGGATTAAAAAACACTGTACTAATTCTTATCAAACGCATTTGGTAATGAATTATTGCAATTCATAAACAGTATACCTAAATCTACTTAAGGTAGGTGTTATGTGTATGTATATGTACCTGATTTTTTTTTTTAAAACGAGTTTTTTTTAAAAAAAAATTTTACAGTAGTGAAGTATACTAATTGGTCAACCTATTTACCCTATTTATTCTAAATTTATCGAAAGAATTTTTTTAGGTCTGATGTAACACCTCGCTTGGAATGGGCGATATGTATATATGTGAATTTATGTTAATTAACAAAATGTATGGAAAAAAATATTTTCCATTTTTCATATACATAAATGGGAATGGCGAGGAGAACGCCCTGCAGAAATTTCAAGTTAATCGGATCACAAGGTCCAGAGATATTCCAATTTGAAATCTAATTTTGTACGAAAATGTGTTAACATACATAGATCGGAGTGTTAAATTTCCCTTTCTACAATAAATACGTAATATTTTCAAGTTATTTATATACATATATTATGTAGTATATGTACACTATTCAGCATGCATAGTATTTATTCTTGAATTTTTTATTTATTTATACATATATACAATTTTTTTTTTATATCTATTTCCAATAACAAAATATATTTTTAACATTTTTATTTAATTTAAATTTAATTAAGGAAAACGGTATATATTTTTTTTTATCTTATTCGAAATTTTATTATTTTATTTTTCATTCAAAATAAATTGTATACATAAATAATTAAATTATAATTTTTAATTTTTGAACCAAAAACAAAAAAAAAAACAAAACAAAAACAAAATGTTAGTTCAAGGAATTTGACAAAGTTAAATTTCAACAGAAATTGCAAAATAAAAATGTATTTTTTGAACAATAATTTAAATATTTTAAGTATATTGAGCAATATGCCAAGAAAATAGTGTTTCATATGAAACGTAACAGTCAAAGTCAAGGTCCAAAATTCATTAAAAAATTGTATTTCGTTGATAAAAAAAAAAAAACAATGAATAACTCATACACCATCAACAATGTGTGTGTGTGTGTGTGTGTGTGTTTTTTTATCTCTAATTTATTTTAACAATAATAGAGCTTACTTAATTATCATTTGACATTGCAAAAATGATAATTTAAAATTATGAAATTTAACTGTAGCTTTTGTTATTCTACTAGTGATATAGCTGAATAATAATTATTATGAACGTGTTAATAAAAAAAAATAATCTAAATGTGGACTTTATCACTGTTTATAGATTCTTGTATACTTATTCATTTGTACACAAGTGTATAATCAATTGATATTGAAGTAGATGTTGAATTGTTTTTTTTTTTTTAATTATTATTATTTACTTATTGTTGTTTCGATTTTATTGAAAGGCTTGAAATAACATAAAATTAATGCTAACAATATAAAGTGTGATAAGAACCATTGATATATATTTTGTGAATTTAATGTTATAACAAACACTTTTATCAGGAGATCTGTTTATTATCGGGCAAAAATTTAATTTTTTTTTACTAAGAATTTATTTCCTAAAAAAAATTTTACATCTGAAAATTATTAATTCAATACAACTGAACAAATGTTGTCAATTTTTTATTTCTTTATTAAAAATTTTTATTTAACAATTCCGTTTGTAATATTTGTTTCCGCAATATGGCAAAAAAAGTGTCTTGAAAAAATTCTAAAAACAAAACTTGACATATTCGGAAATGTTTTTTGTTTTTGGCATATGTTTCATATTCAATACACCTTTTCAAGATAAAAAAAAATGCAAAATACATACTCTAGTAAATCACTCTAACTTATTTGTTTTTCTTGTATCATTCACAAATGGAAATTTTTCATTATGGGATTTTTTGGATCGTTTGATTTGACATGTTTTAGGTCGTTAACACAAAAAAATAAAATAAAAAAATTCCCAAAGAGCTTCTTAACATGTGTGATAGCATAAAAATTTCTATTAAATACTTTATTAATTTCATTTTTGGAAAATTAGTGCGAGTTCGAGATCGTCAAATGATCGTCAATTGACGATATTCAGCTTAAAACGTTGTATTGCTGAATTTCGTCAATTGACGATTATCTGACGTTTTCGAAGTCGCAGTTAGTTACAGTAAGAATATTATTTTTTATTCATTCCAACCACATTTTGTCAATGAATAATTTAAAATAAGAATTTTAAGATTTCTTCTTTTTTTTTTTCGTGTTCATGTTTATCGACTTTATTTTTAATAATTTATTCTATTTTTTTTCTTTATTAATTTTGTCATAGATTTCAAAAATCAAAAGATCCCAATGTTAAAGAATCCGTTGCAGAATTGGAAAAGAATTTGTTAAAAAGGAAAGCTCAATTACATGAAATTGAGCAATCATTACCTAAGAAATCAGGTTTCTATTTACAGGTAAAAATTAATTTATGAATTTATTAAAATTATTAAAATTCATATTAAATTTTTGGCAATTTTTTTTTTTTTAAATAAATGAATTTAAAAAAAAAAAAACAGATTATATTAGGAGATGTAAACGTATCAATTTTAAATAGAAATGATAAAGTACGATATAAAGATGATTATGAAAAGTTCAAATTAATTTTAAATGTGATAGGTTTAACAATGGCATTTATTAATCTATGGCTTAATTTCAGGTAATTAATTACACTTATATATGTATTTTTTTTTTACTAAATTAATTTTTTTTTCTAAATTAACATTTAGATTGAAAATATATAAAAAAAAACATACACGTTAATATTTCATGTTTTTCCTTTTTTTTTCCTTACATTTTTTTTTTCACTTTGAACTCTTACAACATTATCAACACACACACAAAAAAATTACAGAGCGCTTGAATTAGCCTTTATGTTCCTTTTGGTATGGTATTATTGTACATTGACGATACGTGAATCAATATTAAAAGTGAATGGTTCACGAATAAAAGGATGGTGGAGAGCTCATCATTTCATATCAACTGTATGTGCTAGTGTATTATTAGTATGGCCGCAGGGTGAAACCTGGCAGCTATTTAGAACTCAATTTATGTACTTTAATGCATACATAAGTAAGATTAATATTATTTTAAACAATTTTAAAATTTGAAAGTAAAAAAATGATAATAAAAATAAAAATTAAAGTTAACAGAAGAGAAAAAAAAAGGAGCACAAAATCAAATAGAATGAAGATAAATTTTATTTTTTTATTTTTTTCAGTTTTAGAAAATTGAATTTTTATTCATGAAATATTGTAAAATTGAATGAAACAATTTTTTAAAATTTAATTTAAAAATTTATCAGTTTTTCACTTCTGTTTTTTTTTAGCTGCTTTTTATTTATTTTACAATTTTTTTTTTTAAATATTAAAACAGGTATGGTTCAATATTTACAATTCCGTTATCAAAAAGGTGTTCTTTATCGATTGAAAGCATTAGGTGAACGTCATAATATGGATATAACAATTGAAGGTTTCCATTCATGGATGTGGCGTGGTTTAAGTTTTCTTTTACCATTTTTATTTGTTGGTTATATATTTCAAGCATATAATGCATTCACATTATATAAATTGTCATTCCATAAGGATGCTACATGGCAGGTGAGTTTATATGTTACATATAGTATATTCCTCTGTAAATTTTTTAAACATAATTCAAAAGAATTGTTTTACATTTTATTAAATTATCACCTTGAAATTTTCTTTAATAATTTTATTATTATATTTTTTCTTCTTATTTTTTGTTAAACATTAGATTCCTGTATTAAGCGGTCTATTTACTGTATTATTTGTTGGTAATACAATGACAACATTAATGGTTATACCACAAAAAATTCGTGATGGAGCAAAAGAACGTTATCGTTTAATGAGTATGTCATGGTCAATGAAGGTTCGTGAACAAATTAAGGTAAATTTACAAAAATTACACGAACAATATACGTTTCGTTTACAACTGGCATCATTATATGATAGGAGCACGGTGAAAGCAGCATAGATAGTGAAGATGGTGACATTATGAAATCAAATCAATCAACAATTTCAAATAATCAAAATCAAGTATCATTATCATCGTCATCATTAACAACAACTACAACAACAACAACTGAGTCACAACAGCAGGAACAACAACATGAAAAAATCCAGTAAAAAAAAAAAGAAGCAAAATACATATGTAGCATTTCACAAAACAAAAAATAATATTTCGTCCTTCATTTTTTCACACTCCTCATACATTTTTTTTATATAATGTATATTTTTATATGTACCGTTTTTTTCCCCCACTTGTGGTTCACCTTTTAGATACATGTATTTTTTTCTTTTTATTTTATTGTTTTTGTATTTAGATTATTTTGTTTTCATTTGAAAGAAGAAAAAAAAAAAATAAACAATTATTCCTAAGGATTATTTATTTAAAACAAAAAATAAATAAATATGTATTTAAAAAATAAATAATTAAAGTAACTATTTTGTAAGAAAAGAAAAAAGGTGATTTGGCTTAAGCTGAAAAGTTTATATACATATATTTTTTATTCCTGATCGGTTAAAGAAACTAATCTAAACAGAAACAAGAACTAAAGTTGTATAAACACCTATTCTGTAATTTAAAAAAAAAAAAAGTAATTGAACTAAAAAATAAATATAAAAAAAAGAAAACTATTAATAAAAATACAGACTGTGAATAAATTAAATAGAAATGAAATCTACACAGGACATCTACAATCTACAACTTCTTATTGGATCAAAATTTCATTTCAAATAAATTTCAATTCAAAGCTTTTTTTTTTTGATAAGTTAATATTTGAAGAAGATTACAAGCAAAATACTAGTTTTTTTTCTTCATGAAATACCAATTGACTGGAAACTTGAGATTTTCCATTACACAAATTACCAATATGGAGAAACATTTCAATTTTATAAAACATTTTCAAATTCTCAATTAATAATATAATTTTCATATTTGACACCTTTACATTAACAAGTTGTTTGCCTTTAAGATATATTCTTCCAATTAAGCATCAATATTACATACATACACACATATTATATATGCATAAGTATTTATGTACTTGTTTTACTTTTCTAACTTACTCTTACCTTAGAATTTATTATGTCTTAAACATTGTAACTTTATACACAAGAGATTATTATAATTCTTTTACCAGTGTGTAACAACGTTCTATGTTATATGATATCCTTTATCATTTTCAAGATAATCAAGAACATATAATCGTCCTTTATATGTATATACATAGTCAATAAATTTAACAACATATACTATTACTTTACATATATGCATTCATTTTCCACAATATAATATGAAATTTTCAAATTTTTACAATATAAAAAGGTATTTTATGTTGATTCAAGATAACCAACAAAGTAACAACCAGAAATTTACCTTTATTTATATTTATGTACATATGTTAATAAAATATATACAACAGCACAACTGTACATACATACACATTCACAGTATAAAATATGTAGAAAATTTTTGTCATGAGAGAAACATCTTTAAAACACATTTAATCCATTAAGCCACTTTATAATGCAAATTTTCTAATTGAAATTGTGCGTATCAGATATGTATGTGTGTATTTCATTTGTACAACAGTTAGCATTATGTTGCTGGTAATTATGATAAATTTGTATAAAACGACAATAATACAACAACAGAATATTGTCTGTTGGTATGCTTTACTATTAATGATTTTGTATTGTTTCATTCATTTAGAATAGAAGAAAAAACAAAAAAAAAAAAGGATATCATATTGAAAAAAATATAAAATACGGTAATTTAAAACGCTTTTCATTATTTTCAAATGTGGACATCGTCCTTTTTTTTTTTATTGAAAATGTAAAATTGTCTATTGATAGAAATTAAATAATCTGGAAAGTACTTCGAACGAATTTTTAAAAAAAAATTAATTATGAAAAAAGTAATTTTAAAATGTTTTTATTAGCTTGGTTTCTTGTCTGTCTGTTCGGTACAAATTTGGAAATTGATTTTTAATTTTTAACCAACTTTTTGATGAGATAGAGACTTGAAACTTTCAACATAGCTCAGACCTGCATGACAATGCAATATTACATCGCTAATGAAAGTTTTAAGATTTTACTTTTTATGATATTCGAACCTCAAATTTGGTCTAAAACAAAGAAAGTATTAATTTTTCTTTACTAAAATTTAATCTAAGCAAACTCTGATTTTCAAGTCAAAAATATTTTAGTATGCTTCATTTCTCATTTTTAACAGCCACCTCTGAAAATGTAGTACCACTTGAAAAATTTTTTTTTGTTTATGAATAATATTTTTGAAAGAAAAAATAAACAAATGAATAAAAAAATTCTTAAAGTGGTACTACATTTTTAGAGGTGGCTGTTAAAATGAGAAATGAGAGAGATAATTGTGATTTTAATAAAAAATTATCATTTTTCTTCAATAACTTAATTTCTATTAATTTTATGATATAACAATGTTTGGGAAAAATGTTTATTTAATAAACATCTACAAATTTGTATTTGTAGAACATTGTAATTTGATATTTGTAGTAATTTGGGAGATTTCAGGGAAAATTGATTCTCAGTTTTATGTTACTTAATATTTATCACGTTTTTTCTTTGATTTACGTTGCTCATAGATATTTAATATATTCGGTGAAAATAAAGCTAAGGATCTTCTCTACATTTCATTAGAATATAATTTTCATGTAATTTTAATCACAACTTAGTTATGATTGATTAAAAGCAATAAGTTGTGATGTCAATTTGGTACTTCCAACACATACATATATACAAATATATTTGTTTTTTAAAATTAAAAAAACTTTTTTAGTTTTACTTATATTGTTTTTTAATGTAAAATAATATCAATAAAATCGATTGACAAATTTCACATAAGACTAAAAAGCAAAAAATAATTGAAATAAAAAAAATTTTTTAATATAAAATGTTTTTAAAACGGACTCAAAAGTATAAAATAATTTTTCCTAGCCACATACACATTCTCAACCCCATACAGATAATCCTGAAAATTTGTGATTGCGAATTTTTAATAACTATAAAAATACTTGTAAGAATAAAAACGAAAAACATGGGGCGCAAGATAAAATAGTAAGAAGTGTAAAGAGTAGTGCAAGTTAATAGTAAGAAGTGTAAAGAATAGCGCAAGTTAGGAAGTGTAAAGAATAGCGCCCCACGTTTTTCGTTTTTAATCTTACAAGTATTTTTATAGTTATTAAAAATTCGCAATCACAAATTTTCAGGATTATCTGTATGGGGTTGAGAATGTGTATGTGGCTAGGAAAAATTATTTTATACTTTTGAGTCCATTTTAAAAACATTTTATATTAAAAAATTTTTTTTATTTCAATTATTTAAAATGAAAAATAATTCATTTCTTAATTAGGAGACTAGGAAGCTCCATCAGGATAGAGGAAAATTGGAAGACATAGTAATTAAAGGAAAACACTACTTATAAAAAACTAAAATTTCCACCAAGAAATACACAAATTTAGCAATTAGCAATAATTACAATTAAACAGTCATTTGGAAACACTAATTTTTCATTACAAATCCTTCAAAAAATCTGCAATTTAACATAATTCATAAAATATGAACAAAAGTTACCAGAAAACATTTTTATGACAAATTTCGAGTTAATTTTCTATTTGGTGTGTTAATTAAAATATCCTTACAAAAATAGCCGCATCCATTTTTTGTAACTAATAAACCAAAAAAACAATTACTACCGAGTTTTTTGTGATAAACACTTATGTCTAATTAAAGCAATTATTAATAAATCCTTCGATCAATAATAAAAGCCAAAATTCATCACTTTTCTTTTTATTTCCGTCATCACAATAATACTTTCCATTTTGTTTTTATTTTTCAGCGTTTACGTGCATCAAATAACACAATTAGAAATAAAATAAAATCCTTTTAACTCATATAGATGATTGAATCCTTTCAAATCAATTTAGTAATCATTTTAAAATGATACATCATGAAAAAAAAAATAATAATGTAACAAGATTTAAAAAAAAAAAAAATTTGTATCTAAGATACCATAAATACTTTACGTTGATTTTTTTCTTTCTCATACAATATACTTTTAATACTTTTGTGATTACGTTACAAAAATAAAAATTGTATTTACCGTTATATCATATACATAATAGTCATCATATAAAATAGGCTTGTCAGCAAATCTTTTCTCATGTCAAGATTTTATGATAAATTGTATTGTATAATTTTTTTTTTTTATCTGTGACGACAACATTAACATCATCTTTTTTTTTTTTTCAATTTTTGTCACAATTTTCTTTTTCTCATGTCCCTACAAGTATCTTCTGTGTAAAACTGAAAAATCTCTAGGAAATTTTTAGAATTGTGTGAAAAGTGTCAAATAAAAGGAAAAATGTTGTTTTTTTTTTCATAAAGGTAATGCTTTTTCCTTCCTTATTACATACCCCCAAATATGTTTAGAGCAGAAAAAAGTAACAAAAATACATACTTTTTTTCCTTTTTTTTTGCGAAATAAGTAAAGTAATATGATTTTCTGTTTCTTTACAATTTAAGTGAAAAAAAAAAAAAAACATTTTCACACATGTAACATGAATTTTTTTTTTCTTCTCTTTTGACACAGAAAAAAAAAAGGATATTTTATGTATGAAAAAAGATTTTCACATAAGTTAAAAAATTGAAAAATTCTTGATAATATTATTTTTAAACAATTTCATTTTTTTTTTTTTTGCAAACGCTTTTTGATTCGTTCATTCCAAAGAAATTTGTGTATATGTGTGTTTGTTATTTTTTTTTTTATTATCTGTTGTCATCCTCATAATATTGGTAAAACATTTTTATACTTTAAAAAAAAAAAGAGACGAAAGAAATAAAGGTATATGTACGTACATACTTACATACATACATATGTATATGTACAATTGTTGGTATGTGATAATATCTATTTTTTGGTAGAGAAATGATGATGAAAAAGAAAAATCTTATTTCCTCAAAGTTATAAATTTAATAAATGTCACAGAGTATATATATAGCGTACATATTTGTAGGTGTATATCTATCTATATAAGGATATACTGTATGTTCTTAAATTTTAATATGGAAACAGACACATGGATGTGTGTATCTTATTCGGTTGCAAAATTTTTTCCTTGAGGTTAAACCTTTTTTCTTCCCTTGAATGACTTTCATTCTATGTGTATTTATTATTTTTTTTTTTAAAGAATAAAAAATATTTGATTTTACACGTAAAATAAGCATGAAGATTTTTAGAAAATATAAAATTTTCAATAATATAATCGATATATGCAGAAAGTATATTTATAGATACATATGTATCTCTTTCGATGAAAAGAAAAAATATTTAAAGGAAAAATAAATCTTTCATGAAATTTTAAATTTTCTTTAATTTTATAAGGCGGCAATGAAGTTTAGAAAGTTCGATCGATGTTACTTTTCGAAATCTCAAGCACTTAAGAATGTCATTTAGATAACAAGAAGAAAAAAACTATACTGAAAAACTTTCAAATCAAAACTTTCGAAAGTCCTTAATTTTGATTTTCATTAAAAGAACCGCATACGATTTAGTCTGCGTTGCTCAGAAAATCACCAAATTGCAAAAATGTAATTCAAAATCAAACATACTTTTTACTCTCCTTCCATGACTCGTCAAATTAACTTAATTTTAAAAAAGAAAAATCTTCATTAAAATTTAGAAAACAAAAATAAATGTAACGTAAAAAAGTCAGAATAGGGATAATTAAGTCAAATTTTCGGATCTAAATGAATTCAATTTATGCTGTTTATATCTTTTTTTTGCTATCTTAATTTCTTAAGGATAATTCTATTCAATTTTCATTAAACTCACGATAATTATTTATTATTTTCAACATTGAAATGTTATTAGTATTTTCAAAGTACTCGAATTTAATGAAATCTTTATTAAATCAATTAAAATTTAATTTTATTTAAAACTAATGCATAAATAATATCTATACACATCGTATAAAATATACGTGCAATAAACCATTATGTGTAAAAACTATAAACTATAAACATACATATTCTTATATAAATATACGAGTATGTATATACTATTATATGTGGGTAATATATATATGTATAAGCAAGTTTTCTAAGATAAATATCTCAGGATAACTTGGCTATCCATTTTTAATTGTATTAAATGTTACATATGTATATATGTTTATCTAAATTTATCTTTGTCTATCAAATTATTTGTTAACAAAAGTAAGTATAACGCTATATTTGTTGTTTTCATTAAAGATAATTTATTAACACATTGGTCTATCCTAAGGCAAAATATACATACATATATGTATATGTATAGTAAAATTGAATTTGAATAATTAATTCTTTGGAAATCTTGAAAATTTAATTATCCTTTAAATATAATTATTATATTTTTATTCTAAGGTTTGTGTTTTGTTAAAAGTTAATTTTCAAAAAGAAAGAAACAAAAATAAAACGTAAAACACGATTAAGGATAATTACCTTGAATAATTTAAAATAAATAAAAAAGCTAATATCATTTTTTTAATGACCGCATTCTACAGGTTTTTAGACTTATGTTTGTGGAAAGTCATGTTGATGCTTTATCAACAGGAAAATTTAAATTTATATACAATTAATAATGCTTAGATTTATCCTTGACCTCTCCAAGTAATCATTTTTTAATTGTTTTTTTTTTTTCAAAAGCTTGCATAAAGCTTGAATAAAAATTTTTTTGGTTACTATAGGTTCCTATTCCACATTTCTAATCTTTGGTTGATATCTAGTTTTTTCAAAACAATTTAACTGAATTTTGTAACAGTGATTTTTTCCTATACAAAAACGATTTTGTGATCACACTCTTTCATAAGGATAATTTTTTTTTCCTTTTTTTATTAGCTTTGATCTCAACTACTCATTAGAATTGATTACACAAAAATTAATTCTTTTTAAAATTACACATACTAAATTTACCACACATAACAATATTTAGAGGTAATAAAAATACTAAATTTATATTTTGTGCACTTAACATATTTTATTTATGAAGTATGTATGTATGTATATAAAAATTTATTTCAATAATTTAATTCATTCATCGATTTAACCAAAAAACATTATTATAAAATCAATGCGGTAATATTCATTTTAGTTAAATTATCAAAATAAATTGATTTTAAATTGGTTATTGCACGTACATAAATATAAATTACATATACATGTACATTTCAAATATACCCTAAAGAATTATTATTATTATTATTATCAGAATATTTTATCTATTTCATAAAAAAAAATGTAAAAAATATTGTACATTACACACATACTCAATACATGTGATTGTACATGTGCGATATAATAAATAAGGACTTTTTATTTGACCATGTTCTCTGTTTTTTTTACGTAAATGCAATATTTGTACTAATATTTTGAAATTATATAAATTTTAATATTACATATTTAAATTATTAAATACTATTTTTTTTTTTTTTTTGCATTTTTAAAATGTTTATCATGTTTTTCTTGTTAAAAAAATATTAAAAAACGACGAAAAAAAAAATAATAAAGGATGAATTTTAAAAAGAAAAACCATTTAAAGCCAAAAGGAACAAGTATACAGCTAAACACATACATGATGACGATTTCGATTATATTTTTATATATACCAAAAAAACATATCTTCATTGTATAGTTTATACATGTGTATGTGTATTTTAGATTTTTTATAGATATAGCTTTAAGATGTCTGCATACATACATCAATGTTCATGTAGTACGTGCAACTTTTATATGAATACGTGATCAAAATTTTAAGAAAACAAAAAAAAAATATTAAGAAAATCATTCTTTTTGAGTACCAAAATGATGCTGTTGCTTTGCTAACCTTATCATCTTCTTACATATATCGCTGGGCAAGTAAAACATACATATGTACATATGTATGTATGTACCTACCTATATTTATTAAATGTATATACATATGCAGTGGTATTTTAACTACATATATATTTGTATTCACCCCTTTCTTTTTTAAATCGATTTAACATAATGCTTCTATAACAAAAGTATATAATATATAATTTTCTTGTTTTTACTTCAGAGAAAAAAAAGAAAAATTAATGAAAAAAATGAAATACCTAAAAGGTAAATTTAAAGTGCATACCTTAAGTTTAGATTCAACTAGTGTACAGAATATATAATAACACTAATATTTCTATTTTATTTATTTTATATATTTTTTCTCTTATTTTATTTTTTAATTTTTTTTCTAAATCGTTTAAAATGAAATATAATGGTATGTTTACGATTACGAGTATATTGCACTTGAAAGATGAATTTTATCGTGTTTTCGTGCACAATTTTGTATTACTTTAATTTTTTTTTTTTTTTTTTGATTATTGTTTCGAATGCATGCATACAAAAAACAAAAATACAATAAACAAATCTTTTAAAATTAAAATAAAGACATTTCAATATAGTTTGATGGTGTATCATGAAAATGTAAAACATTATTTTAAAATTTAAATTCAAAAATCAATTGATCGGAAGGAAAAAATATTAAAAAATTTTGGCATAGAATTTTCTTGGATAATTTGTTTTTGTGCCAGTATTTTGTTTATGTTAAAAATAAATTCAAAAATCTTATCACAATTGAATGAAAGTCCTTGGAAAAATTAACTAACTTTTATAGTTCTTACTTAATTCGGACTTAAATTTTACTTATTTCTTGAAAGTTTCTTATAAAAACAATGGCAATATTTTAACTGTAAATGAAGAAACCTTGAACAACAATAAAAAAAATAATTGTCATTTAAGTATTACAAGGATAAAGCTTTTATTAAAGAAAAAAAAAACATAGAAAAGAAATCATTTTCCTGTCGAAATTAAAAATACAAAAATAATTAGAACAAGCAAATATTAAAGTTTTAATCTTACAAAAGGGTTTTTGAATAAAAAAAAAATTATTGTCACATTTTTTTCAAATAACTTTGATTATTGTCGCAGAATGATGATGCATTTTATTTTCTTAACAAAAAAGAGAAAAAACAAAGAACAAATGATTTCCTAATTAAGAATTTTTTATTTCAAAAGAATCAGGTTAACACAACACAAAAAAATAATAATAAAACGAACTTATTTGATTCTATCGAAAAGAATATACCCATATAAACACAACAATTTCTAGGGGTGCATTTATATACAAAATATTATAGATCTAACACATCCATTATCGCTACAGTTTTTTATTTTCCTTTAAAAGACAGAACACAAAGGCATAATGAAAATATTTTCAAAAAAAAAAAAAAAAAAAAAAATCATATTGATGAATTTTTGCAGAATTTCAGATAAGACGTTAACAGATTCCTTTCTATGTTTATTTTTTTTTTCCTTTTTTTTTTGCAATTTTCCTTTCTATTTTCTGTTTATCTGCATTAACCAGAACAACAAAAAAAAAAAAAAAGAGTGCACTATATACTCAATAATAATCAGCTAGCTGTTTTAATAGTGCTTCCTATATGTATACCTACATAATATACTCGTATACTTCATTTTAAAAAACCCTTTTTTTTTGCTTTGTGTTCTGATGATCTAAATTGATGAATGCTGAAGTTGTTGATTGTTTTTCTTTTTTTCTGTTCTTATTTTATTTTTTTCTAAAGTGCCAAAATTTTGTTTTTCATTATTTTCTCAATGTTCTACATTTTAAATTTTGCTCTAATTACAAAACAAATAGTTTCCGTGAACAATTTCAGTATACATAGTTATTTTTTGTGTTTGTTTTTATTTTTCCTTTAGAATATATATCAATCAAATAGGATAAATCATTATTTCATTTTTATAATTCTAAGAAAACAATAAAATATCTTCATTTTTCCATTTTATTTTTCAATTTTAATTAAAGGACATTATTTCATTCTCCACTTCTTTTCTCAAGTTTTACTGAACACAAATTAGTATAGCACAAACTTTTATAAAAATAAATAAATAAAGAAATTAAATGAAAAATCTCTAAAACGCACTTGAAATCTCATTTACAGTATTTAGTTACAATTTTCTACAGTATTCACATTTTAAATTATAAAATAAATAAAAATTCCTAAAAGGAAGCAAAAAATACTTACGAATTAATACACATAAAGTACAAATTCTACTACAACAACGGGGGAAAAAAAAAACAAGTGAATGTGTATTCCACCATTTCACTTTACTTGACAATTAGTCGCCTTTTATGTTCAAAACCAGAAGAACAAAGTTCAATTTAATGGTCGACCATTTGTCTTAATTAGCATTTTCTTATATAAAAAGAAAAAAAAGTGCAGTTGGTGGACTATTGTTATTCTATAACTCCGGAACTTAAGAAAATGAAAAACCTGAAGAAAAAAATAAAATTGCATAACAGTTGCATTAAAGGCGATAAAGTGTGTGTATAAAAGTGTAGGTGTTGTACACACAAAAAAAGAGGAGCATAAGTGCAAAAAGCTAAAAAAAAATACAGTAAAATTACATTTTCATTCTTGATGGGCTTTTAGTTGCAGTTGATTTTTAGATATTTTTCTCTGTCTTCTTGTTGAAATATCAACAGTATGAATTAAGTATCCTTTTGTTCCTTGTTTTTTCCTAATGTTTTTTTTTTATTGTAAAATTCAAGCATAACATAAAAGCATCAAATAGCAGCAAATAGACATAAAGTATATCCTCAAATAGTTTTCAAGTTTGACACTTTAGACAAAAGTACATTACATTTAACGTTAGCAAACTACTAGTAAGTAAAGTAGTATAGTTTTTGGTTGTTCTACTTGAATAGCATCTGAAAGGAACATAAAATAAAATCAAGAAAATTTAGTGTTATTAATGCAAAAAAGGTACTATAGCTACATACATTCTTAGATAAGTGATACATCCGCATATTAAATGTAAAAAACATTGATGCAAAAGTTGTTCTTATATTATACACTCACCTATACTATACACAATATCCTGTAGGTATTTTATCCTGAAAATGTTATTAGTGCAATATCTATAGATCTTAAATACTACATAAAAGAAAAGGCTAGAAAAAAACATTATAATTGCATATCTAAAACTGTTACATTTGAAAATATGTATGTAGTACCTATAGGGGATACTGCAACAGAAATGAAAAGATTAATGAAATAAGAAGATGGCAAAAATGTTTAAAGTTCTTACATTTTACACATTATTATATGTCGGTTGATATTATTTCATTTGGTTAAAAAGTATCTAAACTTTAGAACTTTAACGTATACTATAGTTGTTTTTTTTTTCACTAGTTTTTCCTACACTTTTTTTTTATACAATAAAATTTATAGGTAGGTGGAGATATTAAAATTAAAATGAACGTATAATTTACAATAGTCAAGTAATTTATACATTTAATGACGTAAAAAAGTTCATATATAGTAAAATTAATTACACTCTAAACAAATATTTTCATATAATTTTAAACTTTTCCACTACACTTTTTTTGTTTCTTTCGAAATTTACAAAAGTTAAAATTTACAAAATTTAGTATTAAACTTTTATCAAGTACCTTAATATTTATGCAAATATGTTCTCTTTAGAAAATTAAGCTTTACTTGAAATTTAAAAGAAAGAAAACTATTACAAGCAGGAAATTACTTAATTTTTAATTATTAATTTTTCAATTGTTTTAACAGTTTTTCAATTTTATTTTATTTTTCCATAGAAACTGGTATGTATTTTTAAATCGTCAACAAATTTGACATTATCCTATTTAAAAAAGGGATTATGAAATAAGATACAGAGAATGAAATATGTTGTGGGTATATTTCAGGACTACTAAAATAGGACAAAAAAAAAAAAAAAAAAGAAACACTTGAAAAAACAATATCTTAAAAATATGAAAATTCCAAGATAAAAATTCAATTATTAAATTAAAAATAAAAGGTAAAAACTACCTTGAACTAAAAAAATCCCTAAAAGAAAAAAATTTAAGGACAATTTTAAATATAATCCAACAAGGATTTTCCATATTATTTTTATTAAAATATTAAAAAATATTTTCTGAGATATTTTCTACTAAAAACAGAGCAAACAAAAATCTGAAATTATTTTATTAAAAAATTTTTTAAAAACAACAAATAAAAAATTTTATAAAATGACATTTTTAGTATAAAGAATAATGATGAAAGATTATAAGTTCTTACAATATTTAAAATTTTAATTTTGATCGATATAAGAGATTTATATTAAATTTTTTCACTATTTTATTATCATAAAAATTTAAATTTCTTCAACAATGAAAATAAAAGTATTTTTATGAATATATTCGTATAATTGAGTATTTTTCCTATTCATTATTCATTATTTATCTTCAATTTTATTTTTCAATATCCTTATAAATTAATAACATCAAATACCTAATAAATAAACTTTTGATCATCTCTTAATATTATGTAATTCACTTCTCTTCATTTTACTTTGACTTTTTTTTTTTTTGTCTTCTTAGGTTTATCGTATCTGCATAACAGATAAAAAGAAATATCTTATGTTTATTTAATAAAACAAGCACTTCTTAATAAAATCTATCAAAATAAAATAGAAAATAAAAGAAGAAAAAAAATGGAAAACTTCAACAGAGAAAGGAAAAAAAAATGAATACAAATAAAAACAATTTTTACATGCTGTGAATGTTTAAACAACTAAATGAAAGTTTATTAAAAGAAATTAGATATTTGTATATTCATAAACACTACATGTATTGAAGTTGAATTTTTATGATAATATATAAGATATACACATATACATATGTAGATTTTATATACATATAAATTATTATAAAGAATATATTATAGAATACAAATTATAAAAACTTATTCTATCATCATCATCTCTATTGAAATTTTCATCAAAGTTTTTTCTTATGTAAACAAGTTACATTTACTTTAACTTTTATTATCATTCACATCAGTTTGTGATTATGATGTGATGTTGTTGATTATTATAATATTGTGATTAAAGTTTTCATTAACAGATTAAGGTCCTTTTTGTGTATACATACTCGAACATATAGTATAAACAAAACGCATGTCAATGTAAAAGATAAGAACTTAAAATTAAAAAAAAAAGGTAGCTTGAACAAGAAAATAAGTTTTAAAAGGAAAAATAAGTTACAAAAAAAAAATTCATTTTGATAAACGTTAGAATTTAGGAAATTTAAAAAAAAATTAACTTCAACAAATCCTTATAATACATAATACAACAATAAAAATACTTTTTAAGAGCTTTATGCCGAAAATTTTTAGTAAAGGGAATTAACTTTCAAATGGCATATTTTAGATGAAAATCCCGCAATTTGATATCGATTTTACTTTAATACGTGATTTTCCTAAAATTGATTTTTTAAAGGAAAATTCTACCTTGTTTCACTTAAACTGAAATTTTACATACAAAGTACATATACAAAGAAAATGTAATGAAAAATTTCAAAAATTGACAGAGAAAGCTTTCATCTTAATTCCTTTTATCACACGAAAAAAAAAAAATTAATCAAAAAATATTTTTTAAATATCTAATTTTTTTTATTCTTTCGTAAACCTGCCATAAAATTGTAGTTAACATTTGGAAATAAAATATAAAAACGGTATTAAATGAAGAATTATTTGTACACCATATTTTAGACATTTTCATCCTTTTTTTTTTTTTCATTTTCCTTTCACCTGAATTTTTATTTTAATAATTCGGCAACATATCATACATATTATAAATTTTTAATGTATGTATTTTTATACAAATACCACATAAACATATGTGATACAAATTCATGCTGTATAATTACGTAAATATATTTCAAAAATACATTACATTAAAAGTACATATGTAATAAACTCCTTTACTGTTTTTTTCATTCCTTTTTTTTTTTTCTAAAAAAAGTTTTACAAAAATAAAATAAAAATGTAACCACTATATACCTACTACTGTAATTTTAATGGACACAAAAATGTTGATTTTTTTTCGCTGTTGTGAAAAAAAAAACCAGGCTAAATGCATATATCAGATTATTTTCCCAAGAGATTGAAAATTTTGTACATATGTGTGTTTTTTTTTTGCCTTTTTCGTTTTTCCATATCGGTGACATAAAATACCTAGCGTTAAAAAGACATACCGACCCGTTGGAAAAACACGTGTAAATACACTGAATTTTATTTAATTTTTGTTTTTTTGATCGTGTTTCACATTTTTTTCATATATTTTCATTTTCTTTTCATAACAAAAATTATAAAGTAAATATGTTTTGACAACAAACCAAACATGAGAAAATTGACAACAACAACAAATTTATGTATGTATATATAGATACAATATGCATAGATACTCAAATAAATTTCAAATGAAAATATATTCGACATTATTTTTCCTCTTATGAAAAAAAAAATAAAATAAAACAAAAATAAAAACGCATTCATATTTTAAGATTAAATTTTGTTTTATATATATAATATGTATGTAAATGTATGTGAAAACAAAAAAAAAACATATGTCCTTTCAACTACAGCACACAGTGACAAAAAATAATAAATAGAATAAAAAAAAATGTTGTATAAAATAAAGTGAAAAAAAAAGGAATTGCTACGAAAATATGATTTATTACATGATTACATAAGATATAACCAGAAAAACATTAACCAAATTGCTTGAATTTAATTTTTTTTTAAATTCATGAGTCTCTCAGGATATATGTACACATCTTTGATCCTATCTATACATAAAAATATAAGTACTCGTATGTATAGTCAAAGGGAAAAAAACTGAATAATATTTACAAAGAAAATTTTGTTTTTCTTTCTATATATAAACGCAAGTAAGTACGTAAAGCTGTATTATGTCTGGCTGATTCTATAAAACAAACTTTAAGCGTAAAGAATTTTTTTGAAAATCTTTACATCCTTGACATTTTCTTTTAAGAAGAAATGAAAAAAACGCACAAAAACAAAGAAAATATTCTATAACAATAACACGATAATATCCTGATGTTTATGATATACCTTTTGTTTTATACATAATTATGTATATGGCTGTATAATACTTACAGCTATAAAACATATATATTTTTTATATATGTACATAAAAAAACAAAAAAACACAAAATTTAAAAGAAAAACACAAGAAAAAAATATGATGAAGAACTTTCTTAAAATGGATAAATCATCATAAAACGATTATATTCCTGACTATATTATGATTTTTATCATGTATTTTAGATTAGTTTACCTATTTTTTTTTCTCTCTGTTTACTTCACCTTCTTCACCATCTTCTTACTATCTTTCTTTATCCTCTGCTTTTTGCTTTATTTTATTTTATAAATACATGATATAAAATTTTTCTTTTCTTTTATGAAACAACAAAAATGCGATGATATAGTCCTTATGATGTTGTTTTTAAAATAAATTAAGGACAAAATATTTAATTGTGTTGTACACGAGAATAATCTACAAAAGAAATTGCGAAAGTGAAACAAAAAAACCAAAATAAATGATGATTTAATTTATTTTTTATAGAAAACGTTTTTTCTTTTTGAATTTAATTTTTTTTTTTTGATTATACGCTATCAATAAAATGACGTGAATTGAAAAAAAGGAAAGAAAAATGAGAAAAATTGATAAAGAAAATCTGTGTATAATGAGAAATTTAAAATGAAATTTGATAACAAAAATATGTTTAACATAAAATAAATTAGCGTAGGTCAAAATGGGAATTATTGTTGTTTTGGTGTTTTAAAAGAAAAATTTACATGAAATTATAAGTTGAACAAATTTTGGAAAATGAAGAAAAAAAACGTTAACAATTATTTTGATAATTTCATTGAAAATGGTTGGATGACAGGAATTAATTAACTTTCTAATTAATTTTCCTTGAAAATTTTTTAAATTTGCAAATTTCCTACAAAAGTATCCTATTTTTATTTTTACTTTTTACTAAAGAAAAAAATTTTGTACAAAACAAAATTAAACATAAACATGAGTGATTTTAATTAAAAAGCCAAATCATCTTCAAACCTGTTTGTAAATTATAGCATTGAGAAAAGAAAATTTATTTTTTTCGAACAGAAAATTTTATCAAACAACTTTTGTCCTGTGTTTAATGTTCAATTATAATCCCAAATGTAGACTTTTAAGATCTCAAATTGTGAAATGTTTATCCATTTCATATGATTAACACACCACCCCCACCTCTAATCAACGCTTTCATTTTTAAATATAGTTAAAGGATATCATATCACTACGTCATGGCTTATAATGAACAAAAAATACAAGTATACGATCTTATATTGAAGTGTTTTCGAAAAACTTCTTCAAAAAAAAATATAATGGAAGATAGCAAAGAAATTGTACTATTTTATCTAGAAATCCTTTTATAGTACATCACAAACACATGAATACGGTAGGAGGTGTAAATTATTCCGACATTTACATAAACTAAAAATAAAAATAAAAGGAATTTAATTATCATAATAGCTTTGTTCAATAAATTACAAACTAAAATTTGTTTGTTTTGATAAAATGACAAACATTAATGTAAAATACTTCAAATATTCTGCAATTTTAATTTTTCATAATTTATAAATTCATTTTAATTTGTGTACCTAAAGTATGTACTCTTATAGATATATATTGTACACTTTTCCATTGAAAAATAAGAACCTAACTAAATACTAAAAATTGAAATCCTTTCAACTTTTAAATTTTATTTGTTCATTAAATTCTTATTCATACAACATTCTTAAGGATTTTATAATATATTTTCTTCATATTTATTTGCATTTTACTTTTATTTCATTTCTTCAAATTTTGAAAACGTGAACTTGCAATTTATTCATGACATTATACACACTTATAAAATTTCCTTTAAAGTACTATGTAAATTATCTTAAGAAAATTTTGAAATGGAAATTACCATTAGTTTTTCCTTTTTTTTATACTTTTTTTATATGTTTTTCTTTTTAATCATAGTAATTACACTACTTCTTTATTTTTTTTTTATTGTAACTCCTAGATAACTTCTATGTTATTCCTTTCAAACATAAATATACATACACATCAAAATTATAGATATAAAGAAAATTACTCTATTTACAATTTACTTCTGCGATGGCACTTTATCATCATTTCCTTGTCTTATATATAATATTTCATTTTCATTTTCTTAATGTAATTTTAATAAAATTCATTTTATTTTTTCTTGTTCTTCATCTTTCAAATAAAATGAATCTTTTACATAAATTATTCAAATTTAAATAGAAGAAGATAGAAAAAATAAATTCAAGGAAGAATTCTTCTCCATAATAAAGTACCTTTTAAAACTCTTAAATTCATCACAATTTATTTTCTTATTATTTTTTATTTACACAATTTTAATACTATTAACACTTTGGGTGATTATTTTAGAAAGTTTTCTTGAAAAAGGCAAGTTTTCTTGTTCACATTTTTAAAAACAAGATTTAAGACATAGGAATTATTTAATAAATTTTAAAATTAATTGAAAAAAATATTTTAGTCATATTTTTCCTAAATGAAAATGGAAAGCAGAAAATCAAATCTCACTCCATTTGTCAATTTCTTCGTTGTTTTTCGACAAACCTGAATAAAGTCTAGGAACTGTGTTTCATATTTCTTTGTAATAAATACGGGAGAATGGAAAGTATTTTTTTGAACCGAAGTTAAATGCTAAACATCCTCATAATCCTTTTGTCTAATGGATTCACTAGTTAAATTTGATAAGTGATCTTTATGAGGGTCATTTTCATTTCAGTTTTACCATTTTTTTATTCACTCATATTTTATTTACCTTAGTATTAGTGCAATTAATTAATTTTATCGTAATTTTGCAATGAATTTTTTAGAAAAAAATTTATTTTCAAAAACCTAAGAATTTGTATAACAATTTTTGTTCACTATAAAATTTATATTCTTACAAATGAATTTTTTAAAAGACATAAAAGGAAACCAACAAAAAGAAAGAACAAATCCTTTTAATTATACACAAAAACCATATCGACATTCAATTTTATTTTGTTCATGAAGTAAAAAAAAAAAATGTGCCAACACAAAATTTTCAGGAAAATATTTTCCATAAAATTTTAATCGAAATCCCATTTTAAAACATGATGGTTAAATATTCTATATGTATATATATGATAAATGTTTATAATAAGGGGTGTTCAATTTTAAATATAAAAAAATTCAATTAATTAATTTTGATTCAATTTTTTGTGACTTTAAATATAAAAAAAATATATATGAAAACTATTTTTTTGGAATTTTTTTCTAAAAACCGTAAAGGAAATTAAATTTCATTAAAAATATTATAAATTTACTTGATTTTTTAATTTATAAACACCTTGTATATGAAATATGCAAGTTTAAATTTGTTTATAGCCCACATTGAAAAATTTGAAACATGAAACATCCTAACAAATAGAAAATGCACATAAACACTTTTTGAATACTTTTCAGAAATTCTATACATACATATGTATGTATGCATATTGAAATGTATGTCTAACATGTATAAATATATGTTACTTACATATATACAATATGATATGATTTTAAAGGATATTATAACAGAAATGTTGGCAATGGTATTTGTGGTCTAACTCAAATATCTTATAAATATCTCTTTCATATTCTATGGTATATAAACGTGCATGTATGTATTGTATACACAGTCATATGCAATACAGTACAAAGTATTTTATATCATGTAATTGGAAATAAAATCTTAAAAAATGAGTTCTTATAGATTGGACATACTAGTTAAATAATCAAATTTCGGTTTATACATTTCTAATCAATTATATTTAATAAAAATTTTGTTTTAAAAAGGATTCATGGATAAATAAGATGTCTAACATATCTCATGAAATCAATCACACATTATTAAAAATATCATGAAAGATTTTTTATCGTAAATTCCAAATATTTTAAATTCATATTTCATAATTACATGAATTTATAAAAAATATTTAATGTCATCATTTATCTTGTTTATGCACAAAGGTTAAAACGTATTAACGATAAAATGTTTTAAACATCGTTTTGAGATAATACATTTTGATTGGTGTTTATGCGTAATACAACATTTCGTTCTCACTCAAAACGTTGAACACCTGCGTGTGTAATAACAACTACTTAAAACGAAGTAAGTGTTTATGCACATTTTAAAAACGAAATGAAATTTTAAATGCGGATTTAATAGTGTATTAACTCAAAACGACGTAGAGCTTTAATGCGTTTTGAAATTTGGTTTATGCATCCGTATTAAGTCAAGACGGAGTGAGTTAATGCGAAGTAACGCTTAGCATAAACAAGATAATTGAAACGTCACTGACAAAATAAAAATATTCAACGTATATTCACTTAAAATTCATTTTCATTGCAAGCACAAAGGTTCATTTCACATAATTTACATAATATATTTTTAAGTATGTATTAAAATTGCATAATTCTCTTACATGCATATATACTCATATTTTATTCTCTTTAATGTCAAAATTGTATACGTTAGATTTATACCAGGCAGGATATTTAAAATTAAACATATATCCTGACAACTATTGTATACTTACTATGTCAAAGAAAAACACCTTCAAAAAAAAAAATACCAACAAGGTCGTTTCGAACAAAATGTTCAATTTTAACAATGTATATATCAGCTCTGTAAGCGTGTGAGTAGAGAAAATGAAAATTACCTTGAAGATAAAATTCTGAAAGAACACGAAAAGAGAAAGAATTTTTGTGCTTATTTAATAAATTTTTCTAATTTAAGTTCAAAAATTGGGCATTTCTTATGAAATTACCGGATGACATCATAAAGAAAACTTTTAAAATATATTATAAGATCGTTACTTGACATTCAAAACATGCGAAACTTTATCGTGATATGTTTTTTTTTATATTTCAACTCACTTAAACATCCACTACAACTACATCCTTCTTGAAAATATTTTTCCTTTTTTAATTTTTCTTCATTTTTTTTTTTTTACTATTTTTATTTTCTTCATCTTTACTTTGACACAAGAAAACGTTTTTTCTTTTAATGAAATATCATTTTTACTCTGTGCATAAGGGAAATGCAAATTTTATCCTTTTACTTTTTTCTATATTTTTTATTATATCTATATTTATCTATTCTGTTTTGGATACCTACATATTTACATGTACAAATGTACTTAGGAGACTAAAATGAAAGTAAGTAATAAGCAATTTGATCTTATATGTATATTATAAAAGAAACACCGAAGATAAAACGGGACAGAAAAAAACATTTTCATAATATTATAACGTGTTTGTATTTGTTAATTTAAAGTTATATTGTTTTTGGCTCTAAGGATTAAATTTCTTTAAAAAGAAATACTTACAAGAGAATAAATTTGCTTTTCTCCTTCTTTTTTTTATGCTGCTAAAGAAGTTAAAAAAACTCGCTGAATATTATTATATTTTATGAATTTTAGACAAAGGTAAAGCATGTACTACATATTATGTACGTACATGTAACGGAAATACAAATTATTGCCTTGATATAAGAATATTTTCTGGAATAATTATCTCTCTTAAAATCCTTTTTAATACGTCGCGTCGTAAAGAAATTGTAAATTTGTTTATTTTTGCTTTCACAATTTTCAATTGAAAAAAAAATATTGCATATGTCGAGCATACTTATAGGCTTTTATTATTTTACTATTTTTTCTATAGTATTTTTCTTTTTGGAAGTCAGTATTGTGCTTATGGAGCCAGTACCCGATGAATTTTTTACCTTGGTAATATTTAATTTAAAATATTTCCTTCGATTGAAATTGAGATCTGATCACCCCACACACGAGACAGATCTATTCAAACAATTTGTGAAAGAATATAGAAAAGTATGCCTATCTTGCCTGTACTGACATCCAAAAAGAAAAATAGTATAATTCAATTTTATTAATTAACTTTTGTACTTTTTTTTTAAAATCAGATATTAACATTATTTAAACATTTTTATTTAATTTAATTACAACAAGAATTAAAAGATCAAACTAAAACAAACGTAATATCAAAAAAAAAAAAAAAAAAAAAAAAAAACATTATTATTTTATCTAACGTGTATTATCTAGCACAGAAAATTTTACTTTATTAAAAAAAACATCTGAAAAATTATTTAATTGGATATAAGCTTGTTAAATCCTACAATTTAATGTTAATGAAAAATATTGATTTTAAAAACATTAAAAAAATTCCATAAAATAAATCCGTGTGCTTTTTTTTGTCTTCTCCGGAAAACTAAGTTACAATGAACAAAATTGTAATACAAATATCATCATAATATCCTCGTATATTGTTTGTAGATGTCATACCTATCTTTTTTTTTCATCTTTTATTACAAATTAAATGAAGATTTTCTTTTTAATAAAAAAAAAAACAATGAAAACATTATTCTTTTGTCATAGCTCGTGGTGTTGAATTAACAAAAAGTTTAAAAAAAATATAGAAAAGAGTAATGATGATGATGACAAAAACATCAACAACAACAACAAAATTACAAATACATCATCAAAAATGTTCTATTGCTATTTTCATAGGAAATTACCAGGATGTTTGTTTATAGAATAATATAACAACGTGAAAATTTTTGTTGATTCGTTTTTACGCGTACCACAAAATACATATTTAAAAAAAAAAAGGATTTATAAAAATTTTACAAGACAAAAAAATGTTCAACTCAGCAACATGATGGCATGACAATGTTTTTATAAAATGTATTTTTTTTTTAATAGTAAATATGATGTTTTCATAGACAGCTTTATGTATGTATGTATGTGTTAAGGATAACAAATTTTTAAACTTGTAAATATGATTTTTCATCATTCATATTTTTCTTTCATGAAATTTACATTCATCATTTAACTTTCTTTAGCTTTTCATTTATTCTCAATACGTAGGTACATTATACAGGGTGTTTCACACATCGTGTGCCAAACTGAAATGGGTGATAGAACTCGGTGAGAAACGAATAAAATCGTATGGGAGTTCGGGTAGGAGTTATTTTAGTCCTGGAAAAAAACTTATTGTAGCCCTGAGAAGAGGTTATTGTAGTCCTGGAAAGAGATTAATGTAGTTCTGGAAAGGACTTATTGTAGTCCTGGAAATGACTTATTGTAGTCCTGGAAGGAGCTTATTGTAGTTTTTAACGCTTTTGCATATTTTTGATAAATTTTCTTAACTTTTCTTCCAACTCTCATTTATATTCAAAATGGAGGGTGACACGTTGAAAACAATTTGTCTAAGGCATTTTAGGTAATAATAACTCCTTCCAGGACTACAATAAATTATTTCCAGGACTACAATAAGTCGTTTCCAGGACTACATTAATCTCTTTCCAGGACTACAATAACTCCTTCTCAGGACTACAATAAGTTTTTTCCAGGACTAAAATAACTCCTACCCAGAACAGAACTAGAATAAGTCCTTTTCAGGAATACAAAGTAATTAACACAGAGAGTCAAATAAAACATACCAAAAGTCAAATGAATATGTCTTTACAGCAACAAATTTAACTGATTTTGAAAAAACTGCCCTTAAATTATAATTCATAAATTATGAACGGATAAAGATAATGTGATAAAACAAGAGCCAAGTTAGAGTAGACAAAATAAGCTTTTATTCAAGCTAAAAAAATTTAAAAAATAATAAGGGTTTTTTTTCAAAATGTTTTGACTTTGAGTTACAATAACTTTAAAACCATTTTATATAAAACTTTGTAAAAGACATTTTTTGAAAGTTCTGGAGGTTCTCTATGGAAATAGTTTTCATTTACCTCTCTTTTCATTGAGCGAACGCTGAAATATGTTGCGAAAAGTGGAACTGGTTCCTTTTTGAAAAAAAATGTCTTTGACCTTGAATATCTCGGTAACCATTGAGAATAGCCCCCTCCCCCTCTCCCATACGATTTTGTTCGTTTCTCATCGAGATCTATCATCCATTTCAGTTTGGCACACGATGTGTGAAACACTCTATATACACTTATTTCCACACACCATTTTCGTATCCAATAATTTTAAATGAATGTATTTTAAACATCACAATATACGCTGGTTTTTAGTGTTATGTGTAAAGAAAATAAGGACTAAAAGATTCCAAAATTAGAATGTCACATGAATCATATACCAATCATGTTTTTTTTTTCGTAGTAATTTTTAACTTTTTTAAGGCGAAATTTTATAACTTCTTTTTCTTATTTAGTTTTTTTTTTTTTTGTTGTTGTCGAAATATCCTGTTTTATGTATTTCCAATTTATTTTTTCGTATTTTTGAAAATAATCAAACAAATTACCTTTTAAAACTTTATTCGCATCGTTTCTACCCACTTTCACAATGACTGTCTTCTTGTCACACATTATTCTTCTTTCTTTTTACAGATTGATTCAATTTTTTATCATGATTCGTTTTTTTATTGTTCTTTTTTTTTTTTTCTTATTGTTATTATGCTAAATTCACACGTCTGTATGTAAATTATATCATTTTATGCATACATACGAGTACATACGTACATACATATGTATATTTTTACACGACGATAATGATGATAATGATATGATGGTACAAAGACCTGGTGAAAATCGCGAACATCTGCAACATTTTTCTTTCAAATTTGCTAAACTTTTAAGGATATGATAGAGTATGAAATGTGTACGTATACGTTGTGTGTATGTTTTGTATTTTTTTTTAACATCTCCGTACATCTCTCGCCCACACACGATTTTTCCAACATTTTTTTGTTTTTTTTTTTGTTTTTTATTTTATCGTTCTATTATTTCACTCATCAGATTTTAAAATGTTTTTAAATAAAGACATTTTACCATGAATGTGGTTGTTTTTTGGTTAGCTATTATATATAACTTACTTATGTAATGATATTATTTACTTTATATATACATATAATGTCGTTCATTCAATTTTTAAACAAATCTTCCACTTTATACACATTAAATAATGATAACAATATAAATTGTGAAAAGGTTATATAAGGTGTATTTTTCAAGGATTTAATATACATACAAAAAAATAAAGTATGATGAGTCTCTGAGATTTTCAAAATAAAGATTTAGGATAAAAAATAGGAGTAAGACATAAAACGGTAAAAGTAATCATAAATATACATATATGTATATACTTTAACGTATATATGCAGGTATGTAAAATGTACTCTCTGTCATGAATATTCTTTCAGATTAAATATTTGTTGAATAAAACTCATATATAAAGTGAATATACGATGTAGTAGTATACATATGTGTGTAATTTTTTTCATAAGTATTTTTAGGTAGATTGGATGCATGCTATCTGTTATATACACGTTTTAAGAAAAATATAAGTAAGAAGAAAATGTGTACATTGTCATGTACTGTGAAATGAATACGTGACGAGAATGCAAAAATTATATTACATTTACTACATACACACACACAAAGAAAAGAAAAAAAGTAAACTTTCTTGTGCATTTTACATTTTCAACATTTCGTTTATTATTAAAGTTTAAAGAAAGAAAAGCTTTTGTATAAAAGTTATGATGGAGATATCCTGTAAATATATATACAAAAAAAATATACAAACGTGATTTTCGTTTTCTTGTACAATACAATCATTACAATGATATATAAGTTTGTGTATAATTCAGTCGTGCAATTTACATAGTAGAAAATAATCCTTCTCTATGTACACCATCATACATTATTTTTCCTTTGACCTTTTTAATTTGCGAAAGAAGAAAGTCTAGTCAAGTTTCAGTTTTGGTTTTTTTTTTTTTATTTTGTTGGTTTAGTTTTTCTTTTTTTCAACACACTAAAGAATTTAAAAAACAAATCCGTACACATTCATGATAATGAAAAGTGTTTTCCAAGACAAGGGAGTAAGACATTGAAGTGTTTTGATAAAATATTCCTTAAAGGATGTTTTTTCGATAAAAATTCGTTTGAAGTTTAAAAAAAAAAAAAAACACCAAATGGATTAAGATTTTTTTTATAAATGAGAATTTTTGTTATTATTATAATGCAATTTTTTTTTTCCAAATATAATAAAAAATATTCAAAAGTTTTCTCATTTGTATTTGAGTCCTTTGTAAAGATTTTCCAAAGTTAAAACAAAATATTTTTCTCAAAATTTCTAATAAAAATTGAAAACATATTATTTATTTGAATTTCTTTGTCGAATTAAAGGACATGCTCTGATGATAATCCTTTTTATCAGTATCTTCAGTTTTTTTGTTAAAAAAAAGCAATCATATCACAAATACATATATTTTCCAGTTAAAGAAAACTTTCTCCTTATTTTTTTTTTTCTGGCGTTTAAAAATAATTTTCACAAAATCTATAAAATTGATTTTCCTTTTAAAAAACGAAAAAAAAAACTGACAGTTTATAAGCAAAGAAAAATTATTGAACTGTATAAACATAAAATTTTGAAAGATATAATTTAGATTTAGAGACAATAAAAAAATTGTATTTTTGCATTTACATACTAATTTTTACACTTATTATTTATTAAGTTTCAACCTTTTCAAATTTGAAAAACTTATAATTAAAACTTAATTCAGAATAACTGTATACGTACTAATTTTATTGAAGTTGTTTTACTTATAAAAAATGCTTGTTTGAGTTTTCATAATTTACTATCCCATACATTAAAATTTCTTATAAAACTTATTCAAGTTCTTTTCTTAATAGATACAATTTTCATACAAAACGCATCATTAAGAAGCATTAAGGCTCTCTAGTACTTCAGATAATTACATACAAAAAAAAAAAAGAACCATATCACCAGATGACTTCGTTAACCTGGATAAATTATGTTTTATTCTAAAGTGCCTTATTGATTAATTTTAAATGTGTATCTTTTTATTATTAAATCTTTATTTTTTTTTTTCTTCTAAAAATACAAAATCAAAAACGAAGAATTATAACCAGAAATAATTTCAAAACTCCTTAGAATCAAAATGAACCAATCTGTAAATTCATTTGAAACAAGTATCTACATTTAATTTTCTTTTTTTCTTTTTTTGAAGTTAAAAAACATATAAAAACTTCAAAAGAAAATGCACTTCCAAAACATTCAATTGATGCAAAAGCTAACTTCTATCTGTTATCTTTTTATACATTCAATATTTATGTTTTATTTTTTTTATTTTATTTTTCTATTACCATTCAATTTTACTTATTTCTTGAATTCTGTTAAGAATGTTAAGAGGTTTTTTCTATCCTTTTTCTTCTTCACACAAAAAAAAATTAAACTTTTAGTATATCCTGAGGGAAACAACGTAAACTACATACATTTACAATGCAATTTTTCTAAATAGATGCAATCATCATGCACATCATGCAAAACAAAAAAAAAATAAAAAATCATAAAGAAAACTTATAAAATTAAACTTATAGCTATGTATGACAAAAAAAAAAAAAAAAACGACAGTTACTATATATGTACTAAGATTTTTTATGAAGAGCACCAGCATCTTCCAATATATGAAATAGGTCAAAAGTGTGTTGAATTGAATGGAAAATACAAAAAGATTTAAAAAAGAAAATCTAAAGAAATAAAATTGAAAAAGAAAAAAAAAACTTATTGAATAAAAGCACATAGGGAATACATCTCAGCAAACTGCATTTCCGTATTAAAAAGGAACTTGTATGGATGTGTGTTTAAGGACTGTAAGAAAAATATTGTGGATATCAAAATTCATGTTGCGAAAAAAAAATTGTACTCAAGAAAAATAATATTTTCCTTCACATACATGCAATACATTTAAGAAAAAACATATTATAAAATAAAAGGTTTCTACTGTCACAAGAAAAGAAGTGAAATAAAAAAAGCTCATCCTAAAAGAATTCTCTTAAGGAAAATACATAAATTGAATTTGGTCACATTGATATAATTATGAAACAAAAGAATAAAGTGTATTCCTTTTAAGAATAAATATGAAATTATATTAAGTCAAAGTTATAGGTTTACTTTCCACTAAATTATTAATTTTTTATATGGATTTTTCATAATTTTTCGTTTTTTGAAAAAGAATTTATATTTTTTTTTTAAAGCATCCTTGTTGGTTTGGTGGCTGTTGTTTAATATATTTATCGTGAAGTATGATATATGAAAAAATATCATCAAAATATCTAAATTTTTTTCCACTAATTAAACAACAGTTTTACATGGATTCTGAACCACTAATTTGAAAATGTTTTAATTTTCGTTTTATTTAAAACGATTACAATGCCTCTATTGAACAAAACATAAAATTGTAAAACTTCATTTTTAAAATTTATAATTTTCAACTTGGGAAAATATAAAATTTTTAAGTTTTTCACCACCATAAACTTTCGTATTTAAAATATGGATGTGTCTTTACTAAAAGCATGAAAACATTAAATTTCCCAGAACATGTACATAGTTTCGTTGAACATCTCTTCGTTCAAATCATAATTTTTTTTTCTCTAAATATAAACAGCAAATATATTTATCACTTTTCATAGATTTTTCCTTTCGGTCTTTTCCCATATTGTATTTTCTTTCTCTAATAAAAAGAGAAAAATATATTACAAGAAACTCCATATCGGAATAAATTTCGATCCAATCAAAATGAATGAAATAAAGCCATATTTGAAATATCCCCCACCAAAAATCAATTTTAATTTTGACCCACCTTTTTTTATTCGTGTTACCGTATTTCTTTTAACTGTAAAAGAAGGATAATTTAAAATTTTACTCTTAATTATTAAAGTGTTCAATTTTTAAATAAAAAGTTTCTTTAAAGAAAAATTATTCTTTTTTTTTTGAAATATTTTTGTTGTGAAAAGGACGTCGGAATTTTTAATTTAATGAAAATTTATAACATTTTTTTTCATTTTTTTCTAAACGAATTGTTATCAAAATGAAAAAACTCTTTTTAAAAAATGAAATTTATTATTTAGAATTAAATTCAAGATTGTCTTAATTACCTACTTTCAAGAATATTTTCTAGAACTCAAATCTGAAACTGCATTTGTGCAATTTCTGTAAAAATGCAATGCACTTCCTTCATGCAAATTTAATAATTAATAAAAAATTAATAGATTTTTGAACTTTTTAATTAATAAAAGTCAAGCATATTGAGTAATTTATATCTATTGTTTTCAAAAGTAAAAAATTTTTAAAAATGCAAAAAACTGCAATTTCATTGGCGTAATTGAAAACTTGTGTAGCGTTAATTCGAGACAAAAAAAATATTAATTTATTAAAATATTGAGAAAAACTTAATTCTACTCAGTAGTCAATACAACGTTCAAAAATCATCATCATTTTGAAATGCAAAATACATATATACATACATATGACGAAACTCTTCTATCTTCTTTATTTCCCACGATTTTATAATTTTTTTTCCCTGTGTCAACGTTCTCTATTACATAATGTCACACTTATTCATGCAAAATATGATGACAATGTGATTTCACGTCAATATAATAATGTGAATGTATACACATACGTATACATATAAATAATTCAGTTCACATCATTTAAACTTCATTTTCATCATTATCATCCTCGAAATCATCCAGAAAACCACATATGTACGTATATATATACCTATATTTTATTTTTATTTTTCTCTCTCTTTTTTTTCAAATTGATTTCATTTTTCAATAGTCGCATCCGACAAAGAAAAATAAATAAAACAAAAGAAAAAAAACTTTTCATTTCATACACATATATACATATATGTAGATACATTTTAATATGTATAGGTATATTCAATCAATGCACGAAAAACCAATATAAAATATCAAAAATAAAATCTTTTCGGAATTTTTACATTTTAAACAAACAAAACATATCACTAAAAATATACAAACGGGCCGAAATAAAAATGATATCACATACGTCTTTCGATACCATTAATATGTACCTATACATGTATTTGTAGATAGCGTATACGTAATTCGTTTCCATTAAACGTAAAATAAACGTGTCGATTTTAAGTGAAGGATCTACTCGACATTTCCGCATCGTCAATTCACATTAAAACTGATTTTCTTTTTCGTAATGAAAAAAAAAGAGAAAAAATTGTATAGAAAAAAATCCAAAAAGAAAAAAGATTAAATGTGAGAATGGAATAAATTCACCAAAAAAAAAAAAAAAACCACAACTTTTCGAACTAAAAAAAAATGAAATAGGGTAGTGGAACCATATACCGGACAGCTCCTGTTGCCGGACACTATGAAATAAAAACAAAAAATTTGTGTACTTCTGTATTAACTCGTAGAAAGAAAAAAGGTCTATAATATAGCCAAAATCCTCTACTTTATTTTGATGTATTTACTTTTTATGTAGAATTTGTCACTTATGTTCTGCATGTTGATAAATGAAAACGTTTCGTGTCATAGTCTAAATTCTTATTTTTTTCTTAAGAAACGGTGGTTTGGAAAATAAGCTTTGTAGTGTTTTAAAATAAAATTTTCAAGATATTTTGATTAAAATAGTGATTTAGTGCAATTATGTAAGCAGAAAATTTAAAAAATAACTCAAAAATTTTAATTTTTACAATAATATTATGGTGTCCGGTGAAAGGAGCATTCTTTTGTGTAATTTCTTATTATCGGACACTGGTGTCCGGTATTAGGCTCCAGCAATTCATTTACCGGACACATACTTTTATCCCTATTTTAAGTTCGATTTCTGCCGATTTTTCAGAAAATTATATCCTGAATGTATTTTGAAAATGAAAAGAAAAAAAAACAAAACTATGTATATCGAAGCCGATTTACAAAAAGCTATTTTTGATATAACAAAAGAAAAATGAAGAACTACAAAATAAAGGATGCGATTGATGTCCTAGCTAGTATCATTTAAAATGTACCAATTTCAAAACCTACTTCAACGTATTCGGAAGTAGTTTTAAGTGCTTTATTTGCAAGAAACATTAAGATAAGACCTATTATATTTTATTTTTAATTAGTTTCATAATCAATAATATAGGTCTTTTTTTTTTTATTGAATCCTACTTTTTGTTAATACATATATAGGGTATATATTTTTTTTTAAATTTTTTTCAATTTAAGTTTCATAAAAATGTTTTTTAAATCTTTTTGTTAAATAAATGTATAATTTTTTATTATTAACACTTTTCTATCTGTTTTCTTTATCAATATTATCAACTTTCAAGTTTAAACACTTCATTTCAGTACTGTCCGGTATTAGGAACCATTTCGTCCGGCAATAGGCACCAACTGTCCGATAATAGGTGAAATGTGAATTTTTGACTTTAAGTACTATTATTAAAAAAATAGGAATGTAATTTGAAAAAAGATTTATTGAAATTGAAAATTCAAAGGCTTTTCTATCGATTTGAAAAGAAAATTTTCGAATACAATCATATTTCTTTGTGTAATAAGAAATTCATTTGGCAAAGTCTCTTAAGTGTCCGGTATATGGGTCTTTTACCCTAAATATTAAAAATCGAAATTTTCTATATTTTACCCTTATTTCTTATTTTCTTTTTTATTGGAACATATTTATAAACTGTTTAAGAAATTGCCTAACAAAATATTAACTCCCACCCTCTTTTGAATTTTTGTGGTGAAGAACAAATTTGAGAATCTTCGTTTTTCTTCTTTCTTCCACTTAATTTTGAAAAAAAAAATTTTTCTTACATAACTTTTGTTCTTTAGTAAATATAAATAAAAAAGAATACCTGAAAATATATGTACATCATAGATACACCTTTCTCATGCCTCAACTTCAAATTACATGCTTTTTATATTTTTATATATATTTTCAATTATTTTTTCTCACTTTTTTTTAACCTCTCTTGAAAAAAAAACTAAATGAAAAGAAAAAACAACTGAATTTTATTTTATCTATAAGTAAGCCAATAGGCTTAATAAAGGTTATTGCGAGTACAACATGTATATTATTCATGTACCATATACACTGGCACATGCAAACAAACTTACATAATAAAAATAAATCTTTCTGGGTTAGAAAATTTTTGTATATCGTAAAAAAAAATTTTTATCTAAAACTTTATTTTTTTTTGTCTCTTCGATTTTTGTGTAATGAAACGAGAATTTTCAATTTTATTGAGCCCTTGTCAGTGTCATGATGTTAATAAAAGTGAAAAAAAAAAAAAAAGTAAATAAAAAAAAATATGAAAGAAATAAATGGAAAAGAAAATATCTACAGAAGAAGAAAAAAAGTAAAAAGTTAAGAAAGTGTAGAAGGAAAAAAAAAGTTGAAGAAAGAATTAAAACAGACAAAAAAATATATAGGTATATTTCGGTAATAATAAATATAAAAGTAATAAAATGTGTGTACGTACCAATTGATCTCAATACGAATTATGCCATTCATCTATATATAAGATATTTTTATGGTTCAATGATTGACGAATGAGATGAATAGTGAAAAATGAAATCATAACTAATGTTTTGAATTTTTGTTGTTTCTTTATTTATTTATTTTTTTTTTTTCATATTTTTCTTTAAATCAACAATTGATTTATTTTTTATTGATGAAAATTTTTAGTGAATTTTTATCATAAATATCTTTTAAATGTTACCGCAAAATACAACAACAAAAAAACATTCGTTTCTGTTGTTTTTTTTTTTTTTAAATAGGAAATGTATTAAAAATTCAATAATAAAGAGCAACCTTAAAATTTACAACTAATAAATTATTTTCATTTTATTGATAAACAACATTTTTTTAGAAATATTTTCACAAATTGACTGACATGTGCAAAAATATGGTATACGAGTACCTACATATATATAAAGTAAAATTGACTGGAAATTATTTGTTCATTACTTTACAATAAAAAATTTTTTATATATTGATATTCTATTTATTCTTTTTTCTTTTAAATTTTTTTTTATTTGTAAACGATTTTCCAATTGAATTGATTTGTAAAAAAAAAAAAATAATAATAATTTCTCACGCGGAAATTAGTATACTTAAACAGTTATTTCCTGTTAATTTCTATATATTTGAAAAAGAAAAATTTATTTAAAAGCTGCTTATTTTTATTTATGTTCATGTTTTATTTAAAAAAGTAAAGGACTTTTATAAACTTTTAAAAATCAAATCTTTTTTCTTTTGCTTGTTTCGTTTTCTTGCTGTACTCAATGTAAATCAATGCATTTGATTTTTTTTTATTAAATATTAGAAAAAAGGAATAAAACAGGAGCTAGAGAAAATTTGTCTTTTATGCTATACGCCTTCGGAAAGTTCATGAATGTTTTATAGGTTTTAGATTGTAATGGAAAATCATATATATTTATACATATATGTACTTATAATGAAATTCATAGTTATTATTCACAATTTTATGAAATTTATTTCTGTGGAAATGTTTTTGAATTATCAAGAATTTTAATAATAAAAAAATAAATTTTCAATCTTTTAAAATCACTTCGAGTATTTATTCCATTTAGAACATACATATTAGGACAATAACACAAATAACAGATTGAAGGCAAATACTCAAATTCAAACTTCAAATAAAAAAAAAAATCAATATTCTTCTCTAATTCAAATAATCTTCAATTTTTTTTCCTATTAAAAGAAGCAAAATAACAAAAATACATCAAGAACACAAAAATCAAAAATTTTATTATTGCATAACGTAACGTAAACAAAAACAAGGTCTATTTTACACAAGGACGAACATATAAAAAATAAATTTCATTGTAACTTTAAAAGCTTTTAATCTTCAATACTTCGTGTTTTTTTTTTTCGTGAGAATTTCCATTTAAAAGTCTGTTCAATGTCTATTAAGTTAAATTTTGTTCTGTTATTTTTCCGATCATTTTTCTTTTTATGAGGGATTTTTTTATAATTTAAAATTTAAAATTCTTTGAACATTTTTTTTATACAGTTTATGTTTAAAAGCTTCCATCTGTTCGACTCACAATAATTTATTAATTTGGTTTTTTGTTTTTTTCAACTCTTGCAAAAAATAAAAATTTATTTCAATTAAATAAATAAAAAATTATTGTACATTAACCTTAGAAGTTAAACAGGTATTTGAAAAAAAAAAAAATTACATATCACCTGTAATTACTTAATTACACATTATCTACATTTTGTGTTATAAAATAATAATTTTACATTTTACAACTATATTTAACACACCTTTAAAATTAAATTTAAATAATTACAAATTTGAAAAAAATTCTCTAATGTGTGTAAAGACCACCCACCTTTCTCAATTTCCACATATAAAACTGTATATATATGTTACGTATGTATGTAACAAAAAAAAATACAAATAATTTCTAAACTTTGTTTTTTCATACACACAATTTAACCTAAATAACATGTTTTTATAAAGAAGAAAATTTCCATTTAACTCTAGGCAATTTATTGTTATGTGTATTTTTTTTTTTAAATTGAGAAATACTTCAAAGAAAGATATAACAAAAACTTTAAATAAATTTTATTTCTTAAAATTATCATCATTAATTTGCAATATAATAATGTACCTTACATACAGGTATAAATACATATATGAACTTATATACATACATAAATCTCATATACATATGAATGATGGTGTATTTCATGGGTAATGGATTTTCATTTTAATATCGCGCACATCAAATAATCATTATTTCATGATTATTACAACAACTATAACGAACCTGTTATAATTTTCTTCGTATACTTCCAAAAAAAATTCACGCATAAAAAAATAATTTAAAATTTAAAAAAGAAAATGAAATATTATTTGTTGCATATATAAATTTTATATTCGTATGTTCATATGTGTCATGTATGAAAAAAATATACATATAAAAATAAATAAGTCATTATAAGACACTCACTTTGAATAAAAATCAATAAAATATGTATTGTAGATTTTTTACAATCGTGTATTAAAATGAGAGAAAGCAATTTTATGCATTATTTTTATTACTTCATTGGAATTATCAAAGAAGAAGAAAACAAACGGTTGAACAAAAAAAAAGTGTATTTTATTATATGTTTATGTGTGAAGTTATCTTTTTTTTTTTTTTTCGTAAACATCATTACACAAATTTTTTTTGTCATTCATCATAATACGTTCTTCTGAAAATCAATTTTGATTGACGATTATTAAATAAATACAAACAGAAGCTGTAAATTTGAAAGAAAAAATCTTCTTTTAACAATAACTTTTTGTAAATTCAAAGATACAATAGAACAAGAAAAAATAAAATCAATAATAACAAGGATCATCATCATTATCAACATCACAATCAAATACACGAGATATTAATGATGGTTGATGATTATTTGTTGTTAGTTACAAATTTTATTTCAAATCAATCATAAATCTATTTTATTTTTTTTATGACTTTAAAATGTGAAATATGGAAGAAAAAAACATATGAAAAATTGTTTTCGATTTTCTAACTGTATAGCGCGGAAGTACATATTTTTATTTAGTTCAAATTTCTCTTTTTGGAAACCTAAAAAAATTGGGGGTCTTCAATTAGCATATACATAAGCACATAGATAGTTTTCCATGATACTTATTTCATTTAGTGTATTTTCGTTTTCAAAAAATGTTTTTTTGAATTACGATTGAATAGGTCCTTTTGTAAAGTACAAACTACAAAGGTAGGCGCAGAAGGCATCTTCATCGGACCTGAACCTTTCTGTGGATTACCCAAATCGCACAGCACAAACTTGATCAACGAATATGGGAGAAGCAACAAAACAGGAGCACTGGTCAACAACACAAGGTGCCAGACAAGCCAAAAAATTCATAAAAACCAACAAGGGCAAGGCGCTGGAATTCCTAAAACTTACAAAAAATGAACTAAGGACACTGGTGGGACTTTTTACTGAACACTGACCTCTAAAATACAATTTAACAAAGATGGAAATGGATGAAAATCAAAATTGTAGATTCTGTAAAGAGGAACCAGAAACCTCAGAGCACAACTTGTGCCGGTGTAAAGGCATAATACGTATAATCAAAATTCTTGAGTTTTGTCAAAGCCATGAAACTTTAGGTTAAAACCCGCAGTAGGGTATTAAAAAAGGATCCAAACGGGTAGCAGTAATAAAGGAACAACATCCCACCTCTGGCTGGCTGGCTGGTTCTTTAAACTAATCTAATCTAAAGTACAAACTATTTTTCAGTTTTTGATCCTGCCAGCTTACGCGACATATTTTTGTCCTTTTGCTTTATTTTTTAACAATTTTTTCTTCAAAGACTCAATAATTTTCCAAAGTAATTTGGAAATAAAGTTCATTCTTAGAATTTTTACACTTTCTATTTTCTGTACAAAATAAATGTGGCTTCTGCATTGAATTTTTATTAAAATAATGATTTTCTTAACTTACTATTTTCCCACAAGTTTTTTTTTTTCTTTATGCTTTTCTTGGCTACTGGTATATACATTTTTCTTTTCAGTTCAATTCAATTGTCTAAATAATTTTTACATTATGAAAATAATAATATCACGTTAATGAAGTTGCTACTGAATTTTAAATAATTCTTTCATGCTTTTCAAGATCAAGTCAAATAAAAAGAAATATTGCTACTGAATTTCCTTTTCATATTATATATCAGTTCAATTTTATTTTCGTAAATAATGAAAATACTTTTAAAAAAAAGAAAAATAAAGAATAAGACAATATATTTTGAATCGAACTTATTAAGAAACATTTTTATTTCAAAAAAATAAAATCAGACAGTAGCTTAATTTCTCATATAAAAATTTAGTTTATTTAGTTCATTTTTTTTTCTTCTCTTTTTATTTTTTCTTTAAAAGAAATTACAGATTTTTTTTTTATTGACAAAAATTTAATCTTAGCTACTGTTTATTGTAATCTTTTTATTCTCTTATTTTTTTTATTCTTAAAAAGAATCACATAAACATTTTTTATTTCATTTTTTTGTTCTTTCTTTATTTAAATTAGTTTCAATAGAAAATTTTTTATTATTATAAAGATGATGATTATTATTATTAAGATATATTTTATAATGTTATATGTGTTATTATCATAAGGTCAGTAAGCTATATACTCTATACAGTCGATTTTATGACGATTAAAAGTCATGTATATCTATAAAAATAAAAAATAAGAATAATGATTATCATCATCGTGTACATTGTAGATACATAAATGAATCAGTGGAATCGATAATAATAAATTTGTTCAATAAACTAAATACACATATGAAAGACTATAGTATAATTTTTTGATGTGTGTGCTTTTTTATTTCTTTAAAAAAATGATTGCAGTTAAATATAATGAAAAATAGTAAATGCATCTTATATATCTTGTATAACAAGAATTTTTTATTTATTTATTTATATGCATACGAACAGATAAAATTCACAATACATACAACAACAATTGATTGCAAAGAGAAAATTTTTCTAATTTAAAAATCTTTTAATCATATTTGAAGGAAAAAAATAAAGCTACATACATATATGTATATTGCGCATCTTTTCCATAGAATAATATTTAAAAAAAAAAACAATATTTTGAACCTTATAATGTTAATATCCATCATACGTTTTATTATTGTATAGCGTCACACGGTAGCAACTTTAGATCCTCTAATGTTAGTCATAAGTTATCATTAGAAATCTTTTTATTTCATATGGGGACCTGTTTAATAATTAATGTTTCTTCAATTCAAAAAAAAAAAAAAAATACATATATATTCTTGATATATATAACACTTTAGTATAGGATCATTTACTAAATGCAACTCTCGCATGTATTATGTATACAGATAAATGTGTGATAAATGTGTTTAAAACATTTTAAATACGTGATAGAATACTAGAAGAAAAAAAAAAGTAACCATCTTTCGATTAAATTGAAGATTCACTTCTCTTTATTTTTATGAACTTTTAAAATTCATCCTATTATTCTCTTAAGAGTGGAATCTTTGTATGAATTTATGGAGATTTGAAAAACAAAATTCTTCGCAGCCTTATCAGAAAATTAAAAAATTTTCTAGGGAAAAAATTAAAGTTCATGGAGTTTTTCTCTACCTTGATTATTTTTTCGCGGAATTTCAAGAAGAAGTCTTAAGAAAAATTATGTCTTAGGAGATTTTTGGAACTTGTATTATTGAGTTTGAAAGCTTTTAGTCCTTCCAGAAGGTGAGGTTCTGATGAGAAGAACTTTGGCTTAAATTCAGTATGTACGAAAGACAAACCATGGATTTACATTATAATTTGTCTTATAACATTGCATATTATGAGCATACTTTTAGGCTTCAATTTTTTTTCTCACAAATATTTTCTGTGAATTTTCACAAATCGACGACAATATGAAGTTTATTTTCAACTATCCACACCACACCCTCTTAATTTCATTTTAATTTTCTTCAATGTATGTATTTTATTAGAATTTACTATTAAAAGTTATTTAATGATTTTTTAGAATTACATCCGCTATTGATAATTTCTTATGATGGAACATGTAAAAGATGTAAAAACAATTTCCGATTATGATGATTATTATGATTGTTTTTATTTTATTCATATTTTTTTTTATTATTAATAAGCAACATTAACTGATACACAACAAAACTTTGTTAACTTTAAGATCGCAACAAAAGATTAAATAAATAATAATCATTTATTTAATTTCAAACTGTGTAAAATAAAATTTTATGATGTGGTTTTCTATATGTATCTTATATATTTACGATTTAACTTCATACGATAATTTACAGTATAAAAAAAAATCATTAAAAAGATTGTGATAAATTTTTGTCAGTACTATTAAAATTGATAAATTATAAATTTAGATCGTTTATAATTTTAGTTTAATGATTAATTTATGTTTTAAAAAGTAAATGTTCAATATAGCATCTATTGAAATTCTATTTAAACTTCAGAGCTTATCTTTTCGATTTTTGTTTTATTAGAAAAACAAAATAAAAATAAAATTATCTTTTATACACGTACAAAATATTTTAGGTTTGTGTTATCATAAAATTTTGTATCGAAAAAAATACATATACTCTTATATCTTTGTGAATTTGAAGAAAAGTATTTTCCCAAAAGTTTGTTAGTCCTAATTTACCACACATCTTATTAGCTTTTATTTAAAAATATTTGGCTGTTTTTTTCTTTTTCTTTTTCGTAGTACATATATATAGAAATACCTTTAAAGATTATTGTTGTATTCCATTATTGTCATTTACATTTTAGAAGTCTCTTCTTTGAACCTTTTTTTTTTTAAAATTTTTATGTGATTTTTATTTATTCTATTTTATAAATATTTTATCACAGGTTGCTGCACTAAGCTGTTTGATCTAATTTATCAGGCTTCATATAAAAATTGACCAGTAGCCCACCATCATGCTTTAATCATCATCATAATCATCGCCATTATTATCAGTATAAGCTTTAGCATCTTCAAAAAAATTTTATAATATTTAGCTATAAATGGTGTTCCTATGTGTGTATATGTGTGTTTGTCACATTGATTTTATTTTACCTTGTTTGTACAGTGTACCTTTAAAACATATAATACCATTATCATCATCATCATCATCATCCTACAATCCATCCCATAATGTGTTAGAAAGAAAAGAAAACCACATTTTATTCAGAAGAAAAACAAAATTTATAGATACTGTGAAATTTATACGCTCATATAAAATATTAGATTGAACCACATCAGAGAGCCACCAGACCTTTATCAAATTAATAACTACAAAAAAAAACAAAATAATAATAATAATAAGAAACGGAAAAAAAAATATTTATGAGAAAAAATGGGTTTTATTCATTCTTCTTCTTGTATTTAGAAAAAAAAATAATATTTTTTGTTTTTATTTTTATTTAAACACAAAAATTAATTCCAAACAAATGAAACGATTTATGTCACTTAAAAGTTAGCTACCGAAAAATTTGAAAAAAAAAAACATTTAATGCTATCTTATGATCGTCGAACATTATGAGATTATGTACTTTTTTCTTTTATTATACATACATACATATTTACTTACTTACTGATTTTTCAAAGTTGATAAAAAACATTATCAAAATTAAAGTAGATCCTTCATCACAAAAAAAAAAAAAAAAAAACAAACAAAAAAGATAATTTAGGAGCCAATGAACATTCCTTTCAATTAATGGATTTTTGAGCCTTCTCATCTTCCGATATTTACACAAACCCTTTCAACTTCGATTTAACATCGACTTTTAAAAGTTTACAGTTATAATAAAGCTTAGTCTTTTTCTGTAATTTAATGACGTAAATTTGATGTAAATTTCATTTTTTTAAAAATCATATAGATTGATTTGAACAAGTATAATACGAGTTCCTCTACATTTTACATATGACTTCATCTTGAATATTTTCCATAAATATTCAGAACATATGAATCTGTTAAAAGCGCAAAAAATTAGTACAGAACTATTAATAATTAATTATTTAAAAAAATAGAATTCAACATCGAAGGTAAAAAAAAAGAAAGAATCTACGTAAAAAAAAATTTAGTTATCTAAGTCCAATCAACAACACCCGTTTTTAATTGAAATTATAAATTCTCTGTTATTCATATTTTAGGTAAATAAATTAATTTTTAAGAATTTATTTACATTTGTTTACGCATTACGCATATTTAAAAATAATATGTAAATTTAGTTTTTTTTTTTTTTTTTTTGAAAGAAAAAAATAAAAAATTAGAAATTTATAAATTTAATCGAAACGTTTTCGTTATACCTTTTTATTTATTTTTTAAAAAATTTTTTTTTCTTCAATAATTTTTAAATAAAAAAATTAATAAATCACAAAATCAAGTTAAAAATTTACATTTAAATAGAATTCTTTTAAAATTATAAAATTTTATTAATAACTTTTACACGTTTTTTTTTTTTCTTTATTTTGAAAATGTGTTACTGTTTGTTGTTTTTTTTCTTCTTCTCTCATCTCTGTGTTACTATTGGCTGGAGAAATATTGAATATACATATTTTGCGTAACCTCATTAACAAAAGGAGAAAAAAAATCGTTTATATTTTTTTCAAATTTTTTTCTTTTTATATTTTATTATTTTACAAAAACAAAATTACGATTAAAAAAATTAACAAATCACATTATTTAAATTATCTTGTTTAAGAATTTTACTATAGAGACAAGATAAGTATTTAAGATTAATGTCAAAATCTGTCATCTTTATTAATCATAAAACAATTTAAATATGTTATTAAAGGTATAACATGTGAATAAAAAAAAATCATATATACAATTTGTTCATATTTTTTTTAAAATTTTTAAATACATAACTACATTTACTGGCATACTATAGCTATTTTGCATAATAAATGCGATTTTTAAATGTTTTGTGAATTTTTTTTTGCTAGTTTTTCTCTCATCTGGAAATTGTATAAATATTTTTTTCTGTTTAATTAATTTTTTTTTAATCTGTTTTTTCTTTTTTTTCTTTGTTTTTTTCACTAATTTACTGATTGAATATTTAATTGCGAATTATAAGGAGACCGCATTATTACTGATTAACAACAATTTGATGACAGCCTTAGTTTACTAATTAAAAATCATTTTGTAATTTTTTTTTTTTAATCATTGAAATGTTAAATTTTTTGCAAAAATACAAAAATATCCACGTGTTTGTTGGAAAAAAAAATAATATGTGGGTTATAAAATTTATTAGAAAGTAAAAAAGCTTATTGTAGATACGAAATAAAGTTTTGAAAAAGTAATGCATATATACTGATGGTAAAAAATCCTTCAAACCGTTTCATTTTTCAAAATTTTGTAATACTAATTTTCTATTTTTGGTACTCATTTGAAGTTATTAAGAAATTTGGAAAGCTACATTTTCAGAATCTTTTAAAAGGTCATAATTTTTCTATGCTCTATAAATCTATAATTTAAAATATCTAAAAATTATAAATTGAAAAAAAAAACCAACCATTTTTCCAAATCTTTTTTTCAATGAATAGAAATAAATTTTGTCATATGAAATTTTGCAATTTCCCACAATTAATAACTTATAAGATTTTTATAAAAATATACAAACGTAGATTGGACCTTTAAATTTTTCAAATTCTGTTTTTTTTATATAGAACAATTGCTATTTTACAAATAACAAAAACAAAAAACAATTTACTTTCAAATTTTGATTTCAAAACATTCAACAAAAAGGACATTTCCGGTCAAGCAATATATTTTCGCTATTCTTTTTTAAGATTTTATTATTTCTATTTATTTATTTATTTTTTCAATTTATTACTTTGAAATGGAACCATCAAACGGAATAACACTTCAATACGGTTTGTATCACAGAGGGGCAATCATCCGCAAGAATAAAATTTTGACAGGTTCGAAATTTAATTTTTTTTATATATCGATTGAAATTTCAGATTAAAGTGAAATATAAAAAAAAGAGGCAAAATATCAAACAAAAAAAAAAGATTTTAAAATGAAAAAATAAAACTAAAACTGAAAATTAAACGTTTATAATGTCAAAAAATTGAAAAACCAGCCTCAGACAAACAATATGACAAGTAAAAAAAATAAAATAAAAAGTGTTATTGTGTTAGAAAAAAAAAAGAACTAACAAAAAATAAAATAAGTTATTTATTAGGTATTTTGTTTAACATATTAAATTTTTTTTTTCAACTGAAAATTAAACAGATAAAATATGAGATACAGAAAAAACTGAGAATTATGTATATATGTAGGTATGTAACGTAAAAATACTTTTTTGTTTCATTATTATTATTTTTTTATATATGTAGGTATCTGAAGTTACGTTAAAGTTTCATCAGGCAAGGATTAGTGTCAGAAATGTGTTAAATGGACTGAAGCAAATGACTTGAGTTGATCAGCTGTCGTTTCATTTGTTTTCTTACATTTTTTTTTTCTTGTCAAATTGAAAAAAAAATGCATATACCTATCTAAAAAAAAAGAGAAAAAAAAATTGTTGTTTTGTCCTAAAAAGTATTTTTTTTTTAAATTTTTTTCTATAAAATTGATTGTCATTTGACAGTTAATTGACTTTTTATTTTTATGCGACTGTAAAATGTCATTTAATTTGAAATTAATTTGTTATTAATTTAAAATAGTTCGAATTGGTTATTTCATTAATTTCATTTTTCTTTTTCTCATTCTTATAGAACTATTTATCGACCGAAAAATTGAGTGTCAAATGTCAACAATAATATCATTTATTTTAATCGATGTAACAAGTTATATAAAAAAAAGATATTATAGGTATGTATGTGTATCTGTGCAAAATATACAAATACATACATATACAAAAATATAATTTACAAATACATTTAGAAATAAAAAATACGTATACATATGTACATGTTATATGTATTTGCAAAATTAACCTAAATAATTACTGAAGTGACTTGACGATAAATTGATATTATTAAAATGTCATGAAAAAGTTCAAATGGTTAATAAGATATTTTTTTAATTAAATAACTCACAACAACAAAAAAAAAACTTTAACATTGTATTTGTGTTTAAAAGAAGGCTTTTGAGAAATTTGAATGTACGAAAAAATGTCGAAATAAATGAAATTTCATTGAAGCATAAAAATCACTTTAACGTGTTTCCATTTTAAATGGCGATACAGCTCGTAGATCACTATGTTTTATATCGGCTCTGGTCTGTTGACGATACTCAAATCATCGTCTGTTTCCCACGATAGAGGCAGTTAAGACAAGTCCAGGGACCACAAGGCCTTGTCAGTATAATATTAGAAGAACAGTCTAACAAAACAATGTGTTTCTATACGAAAATCAACAGTTATAGTTCTAGTTTGAAAAGTAAAGAGTCCTTTTTCATGACAAGGTTGAAACTATTTTCTTTTGAGCAACACTTTTGTGCAATTCCAAACTGAGTCCTGTTCACTAACGATTTTTGAATAAAATCGACACACTTCTTATGTGAAATTGTATATACATTATATGAGTATGAATCCTCAAACCCCCAAAGGAAAACAAACATACTATTAAATTTCAATCTTACGTCATTACCTTGACCAAGAAAATCACACTTTTATTCAAGACCAAATATTTTTCAAAAAAAAAAACACTCTTATTTTTGGGAAAGGTTTCTTATTTTTTTAAAAAAAATATACGAAAAACCCCGTAAATATTTTGAAATATGACACTATTATAAATCAATGACCTATATAATATACAAAAATTAATTCATTGATCAGTAAACTGCAATGCGGTAGCTACTAAATTACACAAACTAATTTCACAATCGATTGCATTTTTGAAATGTGTCAAATTTGATTGTGAAATCGATATTATGCATATACCGACATACCACCATATATGTATAGATTTTGTAATATACCCACAAACTAAACAAAATATTTAAAAAAAAACAAAACATTTACTATATTTTGTAAAAAAAAAAAAAGAAATGAAATTGTTATTATATGAAATTTCAGGTTGCTGGCTGCTTATTGCCGTTCATTGCATTGATTGCATATACTCGTATACCATTTGATTTCTTTTTATTTTTTTTTCTTGAAGTTAAATGTCATAAAGTTGCAATATATCGTCACTATAAGAGAGAAAATCAACGCGAAAAAATATAGCACAACAACCACATTTTGATCATTATTATTATTGATATATAAAATATACAAGAAAAATTAAATAAATTGTTTTTTTCTCCTCCTCCTCCTCCTCCTCCTTCTCCTCTTCTTGTTCATTTTTTTTATTCTTCTTCTTTTTTTCTTTTTAATAATTTCAAGGTGTAGGAATTTCTTTTGGACCCCTGTTGAGAATCAGAAGTAGCCGAAGAAACCACACGCCGTTCTGCATAACAGAAACAAAGATACAGATACTTATACGATTCAAAAAAAAAACAACAAAAAAAGGAGTTCTTCTTAACAACAAAAATATTTAAGAAAAAATTAATAAAATCATGCAGGGGTCGATGATGATGATGATGATCATTTTTATTCTTATGAATCCGATATATAAAAATACATACATACATATATGGTACATACACTACATATTTGAATACACAGTGTGATATCATGATGATGATAATGACAATGATCATGATGATGCATATGATGTTGATGATGACGATATCACGACGGCGGAGGTGAAGTGGAGGTGGTATAGTAATTTAATAGTTAGTATATAAATTTTTTGTTGTTATTGTTGTTGTTGCTGCTGCGGCATTTATAATACATAATAACGATCCATATATTCATGTTTAAACATTCGCACCATAGGACAAGAAGTTAAATTTGTTCAGAACAGAAGCGATTCTAAGACACATTCCATAAAATAATTTATGGGATAAGTCGGGTAACTTCTGGACAAACATCTGAATATCAACCTGATATGCATATCCGTATATATACATACATATATGGATATAGATAGAATGTATCTATAATAATAAGATGACATTGTTGTTTACTGACTTCTGCAAGATTGCCGATATTTTTTATTTTTGTTAATATAAAATATTATTAAAAAGTAGCTAGATAAAATATTCATATAACGTATAAAGATGTATAGATACACATATGTATGTACAATGTACATATACATATTTCATATTCAGATTCAAATTATTATTTGTATCTTATATCTTTTTACATTAACTATACGATATACTAATCATATAATGGTGTTGTTAAATTTGTTGCTCGATTACCTTGACCATACTTTTTTTGCTATAAGTTCAACATCAACAAGATACAGAGAGGACAAAATTCCCCCAAAAAAAGAAAAGAAGGAAAAAAAATTACAAAAAATATAATTTTTTTTTAAATATTTTAATATATGAAATGAAATATGTATGTATGTATATGTATAAGAAATATGTATATAAAAGAGGATACTGGGGATGGAGACCTAAACGGTCAAGTAAAGTAATAATTTTCAAATGATTCAAAAGAAGTTTCCGATCAGGTTTTTATATATGTATGTACATATATTATTTGAAAAGCGAATGGTGTCGTATGCTTTTAACGTTCATTTTAATATTCACAATTTTATGTCAAAAAAAAAATGTTTTTTTTTTTAAATTTTTTTGTTGTTGTTGTGATTTTCTTTTAAGCATATTAAAAAATTTATGAACTATCTATAGTTAGATGGATCAAACGTATAATACGATTGTGATAAGAACACATGTGTAGATATATAACACATACATACGTATAGTTTTGGTTATTTCTCTTCACTTAGCCTTGATTCGTATAGTTTGATTTTTTTATTTTATTTTTTTTTTACAAGTCAAAATAAAATTTTTTTTTTATTGAAACTTACTTTTTTCAAGAATTAAAAATAGAATAAATGTGTAGTATATGTACAGTGTCATTTCTCTTAGTCACACATTTCCATTATTCAAATTTTTAAGGCTTTTTTTTGCCAGCCTTTCAATTTTTCATACAAAAGTCATTCTCCAAGTCAAGTTCCTCTAATTCACAATATTCCTCTAAGTCGACGTGTTTTTTTATTTTTTGTTGCCAATTTTCATACAAAGAAAAATCATTCCTTAAGTTGAAGTAGGCACCTTTCAATTTTTTTCTTCAATTCCTCTAAATCGCCATTCTTCCAAAATTCTTATAATTCGTGGTGAATTCGATGGCATCTGAAGGTCCAACTTGAAGAATTTAGCTGCATATGTAAAAATAAAAACACAAATAGAAATAAAAACTTAAAAGAATTTAAAAAAATTAAAATATCTCTAGTTTAAAGCATTTCTATTGAAAAATATTTTATAAAATGATTTTTTGTGACTCTATCATATGACATACACTCTTCTTAGAGCTTAAAATTATATATAAATGCTACTTTTCGAGAAAAAAAATATTTTTAAATGAAATTTAAAAAACTGATTATTATAATCAAATTAGAATGAAAGGTATTTTAAAAAGGACATCTTTGCATCACATATTTCAATCAAAAAGAAACTTTACATTCATATGAATTTCAATACATTGTGACCATAAATTGTATGACATTTTCAGGACGTATTTTTAACTAAGCACTGCTATTTTTACGAACATAAATTGTATACATAGTACATACATATATTACATATATGTATACATATTTGTCACCCTGTCTAAAAAATTACAATTTGGAAGAAGACAAAACTAAAACCAAAACTAAAAAAAGGATAAAAAATGAAGAAAATAAAATTACATAATTTTATGTTTTTTTTTTCATTTATCACAAATCTTTTTGATATCCTTTCTAATTAAAAATTATAACATCTATACAACGGTCCTTTTTTTAGGTGAGGTTTCATTGTATTTTTTTTTTATACAGAACAACCTCGTGATTAATAAAATATTAGATCATTTCATAATTTCCTTTTCCACCTTACACCAATTATTTTTTTTTTCAAATTAATTCTAAACAAAATAGAAAAATAAATTCAACGAAATTTAAATATAATTCCTTAATCCTATATATTCGTCATTATAAATCGGTATTGTCCCATAATAATTGTTAAACAAAAGACACCAAATACAAAAAATAAAAAATAAAATTCACGATGAAACTAATCCTTTCCGCAAAGTGCTTCATTTTTGTATTTACTAAACCGTATTTTTTGTCTCTAATTTTTATCAGCACTCTCCTTGTTTTAATTTTCTTTTACTTACAAATATGAACAAATTATTCACTTTACATACATATACATATACCTAAATATCCTTTTTCTCCGCACCCAAATTTCAACAACTTGAACTTTTTTTCTTTGTCAAAATTTTTATCAGCGAAAGAAAATAATATATTTTTCTTTTTTTTTGAAAGAAAACAAAAAAGAAATATAAATACATATTTAAATAGAGTCCTTTAAAAAAGAAAGAAGAAAAAAAATGTTCAACTTATTTATAAAATAGTTGGTTATTATTTTCATGAAAATGACCAGCTAACACGAGGATATTTTAATCCTAGATGATTAGAAAGATTTATACCAAACGGCATAATAATTGTCCTTTTGTTGATGATTTTTTTCGGTTATATATTTTTCTTTTATATTTCACCATAAATACAATCACCTTGACCGTCATAAAAATTTTTCACAGTAAATTTTCATCAATATACATATATTCTATGATAATTTAGTTTAGCTACTGCTGCGAAATATTAATAGAAAAATAAAAAAAATATAAAGAAAAAGTAGATCACAGGTAACCAAAATAAGGTGGATAGTTAAAAAAAAACCACAGGATCCTATAGTAAAGTGAGAAAAGGTAGTTACACGCATCATCTAATTAGGTAGTTAGTTCTTGGGATAACATTATTTAAAAAATAAAAATAAAACTTGTATGCATACGAACAAGCAATGACAATTGTGGTGGATAATAAAATACTTTGAAGAAAAAAAAACACTTAAAGAACAGAAATATTATCCTGGATTTTCTTGTTACTATGACAATTTTTTTTTTTTTTTGCCATCAGGAATTGTAAATAAATTTGGTGCAATTTTTGTCGAACTGGGAAATTCTACTAATTCATTAGGAATTTACTCATATATTCATAATCCTTTTTTAATTCTAACAAAGCCATCATACCAAACAAAAAACTTTGAATTTTTAACAATACTTTGTTTCTGTATCTATTAAAATGTTTATCCTTGTACTCACAGACATATTGTCTTCTATCAGAGGAAAATATTTTCTTTTTAATTACAATTTATCCTTGTTTGTAAATCCTCAAAATGTTGACAGTAACGTACAATAACTCATGTAAAAAAATCAAAATTTTTTACAAAACTTAGTGAAAGCTTTTAATTGCCTGCTAAAATTTGATGCTGAAGCTCTTAATTTCAAGAAACATCTGAAATGTAAATGTGGTTCACAAATCATGTGAATGTAATAAGAACAAATTGTGCGAAAGGTTTTTATTGTTTTTCATACAAATAAGAATTTTCGAAAATTTCATTTTAAAATATTTCTATGCCACATTGCCTATGCCATCACATTTTTTTTTCTATTTTCTTTATTTATATTTTTAAATTCTTTCTTTTCTTGAAATTTTTTTTTATTAAATTATTTATTTTTTCTTGAATCTTCAATAAAAATTTATTCCGCTTGTTTATTACTAACAAATCTTCAAATTTAATTTTATATTTTATTTATTCATGTCTTTTTTCTATCACAGTTCACACAGCATTTAAAATAAGTTTTTTTTTTCTATTCGAAATTCGAAAAAAAAAAAATGAAAGAAATCAAATGTTTTTTTTTTCTTATACAGCTACTGAATTTTATTTAATTTTTTATTTTCTACATTTTTTGTTTAAAGTTATTTTATTTTTCCACTCTTTTCTCCCAAAAGAAAAAAAAAAGGGAATTCAAAAGAATAAGTTAGCATTTCAATCAAGTAAAAAAAAAAATTAAATGAAGTTTCAAAAATAAACATAAAATTCATCTCCACACCCTAAAATTCTTTCAGCTACTGTTCTTTTTTATTATCAAATAAAATACTTATATTCTGGATATCTATATAGATTCTTTTTGTACTTAAGAATTAAGAATATATCTGAAAATGTTTCGTATTTCAATATTTAAACTGGTTCTTCTTCCTTTTTTTTTTTTTTAAATATCAAAAGAAGAATATCATTTTCATAATATTTTTTTTTAAAGTTTGACTTTATTTTTCATAATCAAAAAGCATCAAAAATTGTATGCAGAAGATGTAAAATTCAGATACATGCAAAGATCACATATGAAGTTAACCGATAAAGTGAACTGATGATGATGATGATGATGATACACATCAACTAAAAAACTTCAGCAAAATAAATAACTATAAGAATCATTTTAGTGAAAGTGCGTGAAATTGATATGACGGTTCTTTTATGGTTCGTTGCGGGTCATTCTTGAATTAAATATAGTCGGTCTTTATGTAATACCTATATCATATACATACCTATTGTATCTTTAACATTAACTTAATATACAAGGAAAATAAATATAAAAAACGTAACTTTAGGAAAATATATGTAGAATAGTTTTTATTCATGAATGAATGCACAACAATAGTACCTATATTGTATAACCCGAATTTGGTAGTTCTGAAGGTGTTTTTTTTTTCTTCTCCATTTTAATTCAACTTCATCTTATGTATATATGTACGTGTGGTATAATGAATGATAACGATAATGACGATGACCTCTATGAATATGTGGAAAATTTATTTACTATATGAAGAATATAGTCACATTTTAAACATTCATTGTGCGCAACAATCTATATCACAGAATAAAAAAAAAACCTAACCAGAAGAAGAAGAAGAAAAAACTAACAAAAAAAATTGTATCTAATAGAAAAATTAAATTTATTTATGAGATTCCCTAGAGTTAACCGCACAAAGGTAATATTTATTTTATATAAAAAAGACCGGTTCGATACTCTAATATATTCTCAGGTGAATTTTTGTCATATACATATATATTTTTTTAACAATATATCCTTTTCTTCTAATTCATTCATTCAATCTTTAAAAAATAAAAATAAAAGTTTAGTTATATAGTTACATGTATCTATTGTTAATGTTCATCCAGGAAGCAAGGATATATAGATACACATAATAAATTATAGAAATGTGAACATACACACAGTTTTTCTGTTGATATTATTTATATGTCCTGAATAAATCTAATTTTCATTTTTCAATGTAGAAATGGATAAAATTGTTTGTATTAGTGTTTTTTTTTATGAATTCTACATGTTTTTTTCATGTTCAAGAAAATTAATTGATACAGATGCAATGTCCTTTTTATTATAGTTATATTTTTTCATTTCAAATGTAATAAAATCGATTTGCTTTTGTTGAAATTTGACGGTAATTTTTAAAGAAGAGAAATTTGATACAATAAAAATGGTTTGACAATTGGTAAATAAATAAAGAAGAAGAAAAAACACATAAACGGAAATATATTCTGAGTTAGAAAATTCCATAAAATTGTATCCTTTTTTTCTTTGTATTTTAGAATAGTTTTATCTATGTCGTTTATTTACCACAAAACTGAAAGTTATTTGTAGATAAATTATGATTTTTTTAAAATTATTTTATAAGAATTTGATAATAAAAAAAAAAAAAAGGATATATGAATGGGATGGGATAAACTGTAAAATTAAAATTTACAAAAAATCGAAACTTGTTTACATTTAAAATTTAATTACAATAATTAACTAAACAGTTCCATCTTTCGTAGTAAATTGCTTTAGGCTTGAGCTTAAATTCCATATTGGAAAGTAAAAAATCTAAATATAATATCATAACTCAAAACAGGCTCGGTACAACTCCCCTTTTCCTTTACAACAATTAACTAGGCGAATAAAATAAACAGACCAATATTTTAAAGCAATATTGAAGAGTTTGAGTTCAAGTTTTCATACTTAAAAAGATCTAAAAGATTTTGAAAAAGGCCAACCATATTAAAAATTAATTGAAGATTCCATGCGGCACAATTTCAAAATTTTTAATATTTTGTTTACATAAATTTTCAAAACCACAACCCGTTTCGTTTGTTTTTTTTTTCTGTTTTCCTTGATCAGTTACAATTCACTTTCTTTAACTTTATCTTCTTAATTCTTACTTCACTGTTAATCATATTTATATTTATCTTTTTAAAAAGTTCAATTTTTCTTAACAAAAAAGCTTAAATATAAAACAAACTTCAAAGAATTTAAAAAAAATAAATAAAATAAATAATTTTAAATAAGATAATACACCGCATATTGTTGCTACTTTACTGCATTATATAGATTTTACATTCTACCATAAGTATCACTTTATCTACTATGTACATATATAGGTACATATAAATATATACAATAAATAGTATTTAAGTATTAACATTTGTTAACCTAATTATCCGAAAAGTTCACACAATCATCAAACAGTGACATGGGCTTTAATACTTTTCATAATTTAAATCTGATTCTAATCTGCAATAACTAAACAATATAATGTTAACCTTATACCCTCGTAATTCGTAAGTCGATAACGATGACGATAATTTTGTTGGTGATAATAATGATGATGATGATGATGATGATGATGATGTTGTTGTTGTTAATGATGATGACGATGATGTTGATAATATACAATTTAAAAACATTCATATACACTTAGAAAAGTCTCCTCAAAGAAGGATAATCGCGTAAGCCCTTAAGAAGTAAAAATACCCGCAAATCATTTCTACTACCATATACATAATGTAAGTACAATATGAGCACACATTATACAGCTGATGTTTTTTTTACCGTGTATTGATACAACTCGCTCATTTTATGCTTATTTGATATACAGATAAATTTATTTATTTATTTATTTACATACATATAGATTCATACGAAAATATAATATGTATGCGTGTATGAGTAAGTATCTATATATTTTAAGGTAAAATCCATATAGAAATAAGCACCTAATGTAAATATAAATTTTAGTTTACAAGAAAAATACACTTCTATGCAATTTTCCATTTTAAACTAGCAGATTTTTATTTTTATTTTCCTATTTTTTTTCTTTTTTTGTTTTTTGTTTTCTTGCATTTTATATAATACCTAATATATAATGTACACACAAAGTGATTCTACTTACATACGATTTTATTTTTTCTTGTACTTTATTTTATTTTTCGTATTTTATTTATTTTTTAAATATTTCAAGTTTTAAGTACAAGCATGAACAAATTGTTAAAATCAAAATGAACGAACGAAACATCACAAGCATAAAATAATTCCTCATGATCCAATTTACTTGAACAATCGAAAAATCAAAATACTGTCAAAGTCGACAACTATATGTATATGTATGTATGTTTGTACTATGTAGGTATAGGTACATATATAGAACATATGATTGAAGGTATCCAATAATATCTACGTAAAATTGAACAAAATAACATTACGTTCTGTATAATAATAAATCGAAAATAAAATGTAAAAAATAAATATTAGATTGGATGCCATTTGCAATAATAATAGTGGTTCACAAATGTACACATTTATGTTATCATATATGTATGTATATACTTACATATTCGTATGTATAAATACACCTTGTGTATCAGTGTATATACATATGTAAGTGCAAATGAAAAGAAAATTTCAAATAAAAATTTTCCATTGAAAATATGTAGTTTTCGTTTCAATGAAACTCAAACAAGTAGTAAAATACATTCGATATACATATATTTTTCCTTCCCGCATATATGATTTGTGCATATGCGTTTTTTCCTAAAAAATGAAATGCATTCACGCAATTTACACGATACGTCAATTGCTCTATCCATCAACCATCAAGCAACGATTCCTACGCGATCGGGGTGAGGCAAATTGAGGGGTAGCACATCACTTGTGTACCAAAAATTTCATCGAGCAATTGCCATTTCCTCTATTCCTTTTTCGTAATTTTTTCAACTCTGCTTTATTTCTTCTTCGACTTTGTGAAAGCAGTATTAAAAATAATACTTGATTAATGAAGAAGAATACTCGAACAAAAGAAAATGGATGAAAATTTTAAAGAAGAAGCATTTGCTGTCATTTTGCTGCATGGATGATTGCTCGACCGTGTAAATGCAAGAGTACATCACGCAGCAAGTTCAAAGCAAAACGCCAAAAACTCGTCCAGCAATTGCTGTATCGTGTAAATTACCCCATTTATAAATGAACGACAGAAATACGTATATAAATCTTAGCTTAAAAAGTTAAAAAAAGAAATAAGTACATATAAATTGACAATGTAATCGATTATATCAAAATTGTTGATATGATACATGAATTTTGTATTTATAATTTCAATGTAAAGAGAGTCCTTGATGATAGCGTAAATTTTGAATTTATTAGAATTTAAAAATAAATTACACTGTAACTAAATATCAAAGAAATATAAAAATTAAAAATATGAAATGTGTGATGATAGTTTTCTAAGGACGAAAACAACTTGTTTTTTAAGCTTAAAAGAAAAATATTCTATATGAATAAAAACACAAACATTTTCACAAAAGAAAAAAAAACATAGATGGCTTTTGACCCACATTTTTAGTTTTATTTTCTCGTCATCTTGAAACGTATAGATACCTCGTTATACTATATGAACCAAAATTTCTCAAATATGGAAAAATGACAGCTAATCCTTTATTTATATTTTTTTTAGTTTTCAAATAAAAAAAAAAAAACATGAAAAATTTAAAACAAAGCACACAAGTGGTACCTACACGATTCCATTTTATGTATGTAGTAGGAAAATTTTTAAGCTTTCAAAAATCGATATTAAAAGATTTTACTGATCAATATCATCCTTAAAATGTTCTCTACGTATTCTTAACTTACGCAGTAATTTAAATAAGGATATAGTAAGTACTAAATAGAAGAATCACTTTTTTAATTTGAAAATTTCATATGATTAGAGTTAAAGGGGTAATATGGTTTTCTTAAATAACCAATAAATTACACACATAATTATTTCATCAGGATGACTCTACAGCCAATTTATTTCATCATTTGATTTTTCTTGTTTATTTTTCGAAACCACTATAATTAAAAACAAGTGAAGGCAAAAAAAAAAAGAAAATTCAAAGGAACCAATGTTGAAAGGTGAAAATAATGATTTTTTCTCTACAGAATTTTTTTTCTTTTCTTCTATTCTTTTTTATTATCCTGACATCTTTTTATCAGTATTACACACAAAAATGACATAAAATTTGAAAATGGGTCAGGTAGCATTTATGAATGAGTGAACTTTTAGTTTTTATATTTTTTTTCTTTTTAGAAAATAAATAAGTAGATACTTCATATACATACTTAATATGTGAAAAAAAAGTACTAAGAAAAAAAAATGATTTGAAATTTTATTTGAAACTCATTCATATACTCATACATGATGTATTCTTTTTTTTCTTGCATTTTTGCTTTTTTTTTCTCGATAAAAGAATATTATTCAGTATGTCATCATAATTTTACCTTAAAAAAAAAAAAATTAAAAATATATAACATATTGCACGCACTTTCAATTATTTTCAGTCCATCATCAACACCATTATTTTGCTATTATTTGTTGTATAGATACGAATATACACGTCCTCATATGAAAAAAAAAAATAAATAAACAAATTCAGAATGCATGTCATGTACTCATTCATTTTATTTATGATTTTTGTATGTATATTTTCCTTTTTTTGTGTTTATTTTTCAACAATTAAAACATATTATATTTTTTCATGTTTTTTTTTAAGTACGGAAAAGTATGAGTTTTTTTATAAATGAAGATTTCTAGCATATCAAAAAATACATGAAATTGTGTATGTGTGTTTTATTTTGTATTTAAGCTTTTTTTTTTAACTTGTATACATACAAAATATTAAAAAAAAACATATTATACTATTTTTTTTTTTAAATAATAGAGTGTACTATTTATTTTTTGTTTAGCTTTTTCATTATTTTCATTTTAAACGCCATCATACATAATAGGTGTGGTACTTGATGCCATTATTAATAATATTGTTTGTGTTACTTTGAAAAAAAAAAAAATTAGAAATAAAATAAAAGAAAATACAACACAAGAAAAATGAAATAAAATAATAAATGAATGAATGCATTCAAAAATTAAAGCTTAATGTCTATTATAGTGCTACAACAGTAAACATGATTTGAATAAAAGAGCACCTGGCAATAATATTAATGAATTGAAAGCGAGAAAAAAAAACATTTTTTCTTTTGAGTGGGTGGAAAAGAAGACATTTATAATATAAATGTGAATGAGTACGTTGTGATGGTTGCTGCATATTAAAATTCATTTTTTTTTTCACATTTTTCCATAGTAATTGCTTGCTTTTTAACATTTACATGAAAGAAATAGTAAAAAAAACCCCAAAATAAAAATGGCGCAATTTTACAATTTCAATCAATAACACAGTATGTTGACAGTATCACTTTAAACACGATATTACACTCAACCTGTAATTATCAAATATATCTTTCAACTATAATCAAATTTTTCACGACTATAAAATCACAATTCGAATCAAGTCAAAACCTTTTTAGTTTCTATCTTCAGAAAATTTGGCAACAGTGTTCTGAAAAAAAAACTTAAAAAATTAAATGTGCGCCTAAAATTATGCAGAAACTATGCAATCATTTTCTAAAATTAAATATCTTGGTGTCATTTTAATCAAATCAGTGATAAAAAAATCTTATATTATGTTAAATTAACCGCAGGAATCGAGTTGAAAAGGTCAAATAAAACTGGACAAAGGTTTTATCTGAGAGCATTAAGTGAATTTAATTTTTGGAAGAAAAAATGTCTAAATAGTTGTAATGTCTACTGTGAATTTTAAAAAAAAATTATGAATAAATGTAATTTAGAATGGTAAAAAAAATTTCCAAAAAACTAAATTATTTTTTTTTACTTTATTTGCTTTTTTCTTTATATTAGATTTTGTCTGTTTTATTATGTGTGGGATAATTCTTATTCTAGAACGTGTGTTTTTTGTTTTTTTTGTTTTCATATACACACTGTCTTTAATTCCTTCAAGCATACACAGACATTTTTAATATCATATGAGACAAAAGTAGATACAAATTTTTTATACATGAGAGGCCACCAAAATGCTTATTTTAAGTCCACACAAGAAGATGAAACTTTAATCAATTTATTTAATAAAAAAAAAATTTAAAAAAAACAAATATAAATGAATACCTGTGTACATATCTATAAAGAAAATAAAAAGATATATTGAAATTTAATCCTTAAATAAGAATCAGAATGTCGTTATATAAATGCGTTTTTTTTTCATTTTTTTTTTTCATTATTTAAAATGGAAGACTTCTTCACGATCGACACCTTATACATTCATAAATACATACATATGCATATTTTTATTTAAAAAAATATATACATAAATAGGTATTTTATTCACTTGCACAACATCAGAAAAACAGAAAAAGTCTTTTGACACTTCAATTGGTGGCGCTTCAAATTACATCTAATCCGAAAAAGATGTCTGCTAAAATGTTTTAAATTCTATATATCTTTCGTTAGAACCAACCCTTTATTTTATTAATATAATTTTTATTTATATACAAAACATACATATATAAATATATAAATTAAAATTATAAGTATAGGTACATAGATAATTTGGTTCTGTTTTTTTTAAATACGTCAGTTTAAAATCTAAAAACATACCACCATTATTGTATTCATCACATTTAGATACTTTTAAAATATATAATATATTAAAAGAAAAATTTAAATAGCAATCAACTTTATATTTTTATTATTTATATGTATTATTTCCTCTTGTCTTTCTATTTCTTAGAAATTAAATATAAAAAGGATAAAGAAAAGAACAAAAAAAATAAATAAAAAAATGAGATATACTAAAACAAAGAAGAAAATATGGTAAACAGATAATATACATTTAACCACCGCAACTTATATTATTTACTTTATTTTATTTTTTTACTCTTGTTAGAATAAAATTTCAAAATGGAAAAAGCTAAAGTTAAATATAAAATAAAATAATAGTAACATTTTATTTTTAAAATAAAATAAAAAAATAAGTACAAAATTTATAATCTGACAAGAACATAAAAAGATATTTTTTATGTTGATAGCTTTTACATGTTTCAGATACATATATGTATATATGTACATTTTAAAATTACATATAAAGAAATGATTTTTTTGAAAAGACGAAGAAAAAGAAGATGAAGAAAAGGTGTAATTTTGATTTTTTTTTTTAATTGATTTAATTGTAAGAAAATATAGCCAATAATATCGTGTGTTTAAAATTTATTTACAAACAATTTTCTAGAAAGGATTATTAAATTTTTTTTTGTTTCATGTTTCAAAGTACATAATTTTGAAATTTTCAAATAAAATTTAGATACTGTATAGTAAAAAAGTAATTGTATAATTTTAATAAAATCGATATAATGAGGATTTAGAACACGTGATGTTATTAAAAAATATAAAAAGAACATTTGTAATAGAAAATCATTTAGAATAATAAAATAAGTGTTAGAATTTAGATTTTTAAAATTATCATAAGCATTCAATTTTATGATATGTACATATTTCAGTAAAAAAATGCCAGTAGGTACTTTGTTTCATTTTTCCATCGTAAAAAAATAATTTTCATTTCCATGAATCCAAAGTTTTAATTTTGAATTTAAATTTTAAACTTCCTGTGAATCTAATTTATGCTAGAATTGGGTTCCACACCGATATTCGTTTATGAAAATCTTATGGGCATTGTACTTTCTTTCTGTTGTGGATTTCAGCGTAAATTTAGGGTACATAATGTAAATACCGGGCAAAAAAACACCAGAATTGCAAAGGAGATCTTAAAAACTTACAAGTCACAGGATATAGAAGTTACTATTGCTTATTGTATTGCAGTATTTTTCCAACAAGTGAAAAATAAACTCTACGATGACAGAATAATTGAAATTGATATTGCTAACATTGATTTTTCGATTTTTTTAGTTCAAAAAATAAAGTTTCCATTTCGAAAAAAAAAAAAAATTACTTGAAGTTGTCGTTGTCTTCATTGATCAAATAATGTTTATTTTTTGTTTCATCTTGAAAACAGATTGCAATTCACATAATTTAGATTTTTAAATTTAAAATTTCAATATAATATCATAAACATTTTTCGAATATAGATGTTTTTTTCTTACATACAAAAGATTCAACCAAAATATGGTAGCATTTTTATATTATAATAATTTTAATTTTTTGTTAACATAATCCTCTTTCTTCAATAAATCAGATTCAATTTTTCTTCCTTTTTTTTTTTTGTTTGTTTGCACATTATATTGTATTTTTATTGAACATATAGATATATTTTTATTTTTATGTTTTCCTTTGTTTTGGTTTTATTTCTGTTTTTTTCTGTTAATTTATTTTTATTAAATAAATAATATAAAATCTTCATTATCACCCACACCTGTCAATAAACTCGATCATCCATTGATTTGCTACCATTTTTCTTTTTTAATTTTTAAAGAAAAAACAAATAAGAAAAAATAAAAATTAAATTAAATACTCGTATATATTGTATGCATACAATAATAAATTCATTTATGCATTTATCGAATCATAAATCTTTGTATTTCTTGACAAATTTAATCATACATTTCAATCTTTTTTGCTTTTCTCTTCTTTTTTGTTTGTTTTTTTTTTTAACTCTTTACTGGTGTATAACAGATATTTACAATATCATTGAATGTATGTAATTCTATTCATTCAATCTTTATTTTCTTATAAATTCACTTTTTTTTCGTTTAATTTTTTTTGTCATTGATTTATGAACTTCAAATTTGAAAGTGACTAAATCAAAAGGAAATGATGATGATGATGATGACTTTTTTACATTGAGATTGTGTTCGATTAATATCAAACAAATAGTCTAAAATTAATTTCGAACAACACCTTTATAAAAAAAAAAATGAAAAATTAAATTAACTTCTGTTTTGTAGTATATGAAGATTGGGACAAATGTCTATCTGATTGATAAATCTATATAACAAGAAGAAAAAATTCAATAAAATATGTTTTTATCTTATATGTTCAATATTTTCAATAAATTTTCTGGCTCGTGTCTGATAATTTTAAATATTTTTTGTGTTATTCCTTTTTGTTTATGACTGAAATTTGTATATAAAAAATATTGGAATTCCTAGATTACATAATTCTTTAAAATATAATTTTTGGCTTTGTATTACAGAAGCTTAGGATATTATCGAAAAATAATTCAAGCTATATTTTCAGTGATTAGACATTTTTATATCCGTATAGGCACCATTCTTAAGTCTAAAACACATACATACATAAACTAAGCTAAATGTGATAACATGTATATATTAATAAGTTCTAAAGTAAACAGGATCACCTGAAAAATCTTTTAAGAGAAATTTTTTTTTTCTTTTTTTGAATCATTAGTTCCAAAGTGTATACGTATATAACTTCCAAATTAGATACGTTTTTTTTTTTTTAATTTTAATCCAATTTAAAAAATAATAATAAGTTATGTTTTCAAAATTCAAATAAAATTTTAAAAGAACTAAAATTTTAATTCAATTTATTTTTATTAAATTTATTATTATAAGCGCACATACTACTCGCACATACACATTGACCCTGACGGACATTTATGTACATAAATGCATAAAGAAGAAGTTACCAAAAACAACAAATTATAAAACAAAAAATTAAAAGTATATATTTAAAATTTTTATATCAGTAGACCATAAAAATACATACGTTTAAAATTGAAATGAATTTTCTTTTACGTTTTTTTGTAATCCTGATTTAATGCTCAATTTTCTATCAAGCTTCTGGAATTTACGAAAAAACGATATCAAATTAAAGATATTTGTTGTTTTTTTTTTTTGTTTTTGTTCTGAGATTGTGTTTAATTTTTTTTTGTTTTTCAGTTTTATTTGTGTTTTTTAATCTAAATAGATACGAATCGTTCATTCATCTTTCTTCAGTATATATGTAGTTTTTTTCATCTGTTTTAATTTTAATATGCATAAAGCCAACAAAAATACAAATACATATATGTATACAAAATTTTATCATTACACATATAGTTTTTGGTTTGCTGCCGGTGTTTAAAATATCTTTTTTTTTTGTGTTTTTTTAATCTACAAAAATTCTTTATGTACCTGTAAAAAGATATCATATCATCATATTATCAGTTCAGATACATATTGTCCATGAAAACGGTTATTGGATCAATACCGAATAGCATGTGTATACTGTATACCTTAAAAAAAATCAAAAAATAAAAACAAAAAAAGAAGTAAGATTAGAAAAAATAAATATATTTTCTTTATAATACAAAGTCAGGGCATAATTTTGCATAATTTTGCCATAAATTGATTAAATTACATTCTTTTTTTTTATTTTTTAAGAAACAGATTCAAGAAAAGAAACAAAATTTTTATAACGTCTGTTAAATGATTAACAATAAAAAGATGAAGAAAATAAAAAATAAAATTTTTATGTGATTATAAGGAATGCCCCTCCTTCAAATAAACGTGTGTATATATGAAATGATGATGATTATTGTTATTATTATGATAATAATGGCGAGATACTAGATGATATATATACATATGTTTTCTGTGGCATATCATGAACATATATGTATGCGTATGTATCTAAAACACATACAAATCCATATGATCATCAAATATTATTATTGATCGCGTACAACGATCTTCTTTTCTTTTTTTTTTATTTTCAAAAAATTCTTTCTTTTGTTCAAAAATTTAAAATCAAAATATGACAGTAAAAAATCGACAGATTCTACCAAGTTAAATGATTTTTTTTATTAAAATATACGTACCTATCTATAAAAGCTACCGAAGTTTAAACGTGTAAAATATTAAGAAAGAAAACAAATTTTTTTTTCCAAAAACATATTCCATTGAATAATATAAAAATTGGATTTTTGATCATAAAAACAAAAATATTAAAAATAAAAGATTTTACAATAAAATCGGTATTTCCGTTTTATATTGGTTATATAAAGAAATATTTAATAAAAATTTCATTTTTCTTATTTATTTTTGTTTCTTTTCTGGCTTTCTTAATGACACCAAAAAAATCTACATACAAAATTTGAATGTTCTTCTATTCCAATAAATTTTAAGGTGATTTTTAAAAATTTCGATGATGATTTTTAATAAAAACAAAAAATTAATTTAATTCTTAATTGAACATTTTAAATTTACAAGAAAATACTATTTTATCAGATAAAAAATTAAGTAAAGCTTAATTAACAGTTTCTAAAAGAAAAATATTGAGACAAATAATTAATAAATTTAAGTACGTCAACGACAAGGTATAATTGCTGAAGGTGTATTATCATCAAATTAGGAAGTTATTTAGCAAATAAGTATTGTTCTTTAAAATTTATTATATTTTTCAATCTAACAATTTGAAACTTGAATTTTTCTCTGCCACCCATCTCCTTTCACAGGCAAAATTTAATACCAAATATTCATCAATAATTTCTTTTTTCTCCACCTCCTCTCTCTCTTGATCATTTTCCGTGGTCCTCACTCTTTTTTTCACCAAATTTAATCAACCCCCTTTTTTTTGTGTATTTGAATCTTTCCTGAAATACAATGAATAATAAATTCCAAATTTTCCGCAAAAGTATTTTTTTTTCTTTTTTTTTTTCAATTTTACACATAGCAACCAACCACAAATAATAAAAATGTCTGGTACCTACACCAATAGCAAAACCATCGATATGACATTTCTTAAAAAAACAAAATCTTTTAAATTTTAATTTTTAAAAAAAAAACTGTCATTATTAATAAATCAATTATTCAAGAATTTTTTTCCCCTATAAAACATATCTATAATTATACAATCACACATATGATATTCATATTCAGAAAAATGTATATGTATATTGAAAAATTAGTGTGTATAATTTTTTGAATGAAAATTTATGAAATTTAGATTCCACAATTAACTAGATTTTATAATCATGTTTTTTTTTCACCTTCTATTTCTCCAATGAATTTTTTTTTTATCTTTCTAAGCAACACCAAGTAGCTAAAATATAATAATTTTAGAATATACATACATATATTTAAATATATGACCATTGATTAGATATACATACATATGTATATGTATGATCACTTCTTAAACAATTTATACTATAACAAATCAATATTATGTATGGTCTACGAAACATGAAAATTCTTTGGTATATAGCTACATTTTATATATATAAAAAAAAACAACAAATCACACAATGTGATTAACCTCTTCTTTAGATTAGGCTACTGGGCATGAACACAACTCTTTAATTACAACAACAATATTTTAAATATGAAGAAAAAAATTAATAATACACACATAATAAAGAAAATCATTTTTGATAAATCTTCATCGTTTATGCTTCTGATTCTTTGGTACGGACCCATCCGTATGATCTTTAAAAGTAAAAAAAAAAAAAATTTTTATATCAAAGAAAAACAATAAATTCAAAATCAAGGAATCAAGACAACAACAATTTTTTGTTATGATACCAAAGACTATCATTTTTATATAAAAAATGTTATCTAAAGTTTGTTATTGAAAATATTAAAAAAGAAATTTCAACAACAACAAAAAAAATGATACAAGGAAAATATAAAAAAAACAACAGCCTGAATATGAATGTGCTTCAGAAGCAAATAATAAAAAAAAAAAAAACAAGAAAAACCCTGTTTTTGTGAAGAGAAATTATTTATGAGCATAAATTTTGGATCATTTGTTGGATTCTTTTTTTTTATATTTCTTTTCGAATATTATTATTATTTTTTTTTGTCGTTTAGTCTCCATGCGACTGATAAATAGCTCGAAAAAAATAAATATATTTCACAAAGATATACCGCCTCCTTTCAATACAATCGTATACGTTATTTTTTACCAGTCTATCATCTTTACAAAGCTTTTTTTTTATTTTTCAAAATTCATGAACTCTCTTGGAGAAAAACCAAAAAATCAAAAGAAAAAAAATATATTAATTTTTATTGTACAATATTTTGTTCCAAAACACCATATCAGAATTTTTGTTCTCGATATTGTAGAAGCAAAAAAAAAAAATTCTTAATAATCAAAAAACTGATGGTGGTAGGTTAATCAAGTGATTCCTTTTTTTTTTCTTATTCTTCTGAAAGAACTTTTATATTAAAATAAAAAGGCACAGTAAACATACAGTAGCTATTGGTGTACGCACATATAGTGTACCAAGGAGAAGGAATTAATAATTTTACAATAAAATAAATATTAAAAAAAAAAAAACGGCACACATATTGTATGTAAGGCAAATGTGTTTTTATTGAAATTATATCAATAAAAAAAAATATATTTAAAAAAATGAGCGAATGTTTTTTGTATAGAGTTGGAAAAAAAGGAGAAAAAAAGGAATTACGAAATAAATAAGTAACAAAAAAAGCAACAAATCATAATAAAATCTTGACATTTTACAAATATGCCAAAAAATAATTTTTTATCGAATTAAAACACACACACACAGAAAATGTTAATTTTTTTTTTCATTTATTTTTATATATTACGATTTATTTTCCTATTTGTGTGTGTGTGCTTTTTGAAAGAAAGAAAAATTTCCAATAAAAATCGGTTAAGAACGGAAACAGAAGTAAAAATTGATGTTTAATTAAATTTAGTTTTCCTAGAAGTCCTTTAATAAAAATGTGAAAAAATTAAATTAAAAATTGTTTACTTTTACATAATGGCAGTCTAATGAGCATTTTTTGCATTCAAACGTTTTGGTGCGAAAAAACAAAAGATTTATAAAAGCTTATCAAGGATTACAAAAAAAACAAAGAACAATATTTTTGCAGACCAATTATTTTTCATTCTGCGCTTGACTTCTATTTATGTCCAAAAATAAACTGTTCAGAAAATACCTCACCCTAATAATTTCTCTTGATCCTAAGACAAATTTCTTTCATACAGGATAAAATAAAAAATATGTATTCTAAATTCATAAAACCTTGAAGGTTATCTTCTGTAATCGAAACTAAGTACCCGTTAATTAAAAATTTAATAAATAAATCAAATGTCCTTTTGAAAAAAAAAAGAAGAAGAAAATTCATTGTAATTGAATGAAAATATTTTTGTATCAATGATACATTAAAAAGTCAAAAATTTAAATACTCCCATCAGTTTATTAGTTTAAAAGGAAATAAAAAATCCTTTATATACAATTACAATCCTTTTATAAAATATTGTTATACTTTTTTTTTTCCTTTTTTTGAATTTGTTTTAAACAACCCTTGAATATATTATTATACATTTATATTAATACCTCTAATCATAGGAAATTTATTTTATTTGTACTTCATATAAATATATATTGATATGAGGTATATTACATATTATAATACTTTATACCTTTTTAATTATATAGCAATATAAATATTATAAAAACAGGATTAGTTACGGACTATCTCACATCTTAATTCCAGAAAATTTGTAATATTCTCTTAATCTCTACCAATTAACTATTTACTGTTAACGAGCAATATACCATCTGTTAAATATACTCATCCAAAATGAAAATATATATTTAAAAAAAAAAGTAGAAAAATCGTAAAACAAAAATATAGAAGAAAAAAGAAGATACGTATAAAGAACATGAAAAAAAAAGAATTAAATAAAAACTCAAAGGAAAACCTTTCACATATCCTTTAACTTTGAATAGTAAATGCAACCGCAGATCGTCGGATTAAAAATTTTTTGGTATTATTTTTTTTTTATTTTTGTTTTCACATGCAAAAGATATTCTATTTATTTATATTATATATTGGAAATTTTCATGTATGAATACATTTTTTTTTTTTAAAATATAACACAGCATATACCATATAGTCATAAAGTTATCATCATTATCCTTATTTCGGGGTTAACTTGCAATAAATTTTTAAAATTGCAAATTATTATTAAGCATTTTTCTTTTATTTTTAATTTTTTTTTTCACATTATTTTTTTACTGTTCATACTCATACGCCAGGTATTAAAATATTATCCACATATACGTTAAATGATTTACAGGTAAAATATAATTTAAATAATGAAATATAATATATTCCTTGTTTTTTTTTTTCTTATTAAACAATAACACACTCTCTTGTAGAAGAATACTGAAAAATTATAAAATTTTATAAACTACTGAAAAAGTTATTATATCCTTATGCATACACAAGTATTTGCAAAAACTAAAAAAAGAAAAAAAAACAACACATAACCAAACAAAAAATAAAGATACATTTTTTTTTTTTTCAAATATTATTTTTATTTTCCAGTAAAATAAAAAAAATTTGGAGAAAATTTTAAGATTTTCTGAATTTTAATACAAAATTTTTCTATGAACCTGATGCCTACCAAGAAATTCTTGATTAAATATTTAAGACCACAAACACAGCAGGATGCTTATACTTATTATAGTAGAATGGAAAATTCTCTACACAAATATTTGAGAAAATATATAAAACAAAAGATCATAGATATCCTTAGGACAAAAAATGTAGGAAATCGTTATATAGAAATAAAACAATAATCGATTTAAGTGTCTTGAATCCTAATAGCAATGTGCGTTGTGAAGAAAACAGAAAAATAAAACGAAAAAGGATCAATAGTGCTATAAAATTCAGAAAAATCTTAAAAATAATATAAAATGTCAAATCTAAAAAATCTTTTGATTTATTTCATTGATTTATAAAAAAAAAAAAAAACAGTAGCAAAAGATCCTTTTTTATTGAAACAAATTGCAATTGTTTACAACAAATTCAGTAGCAAGAATATTGCGGAAAAAAAAATTCAATCTGTTGTGATTATACATAACAAAACTATAAAAAACCATATCATTTTATCCCACACACACCGTTAACGTATACACGAAACATTTAAGGACACATAGCTGTCATCACTATCAAATTATTTATGATCCTTTTTTTTCCTTTGCTTTTTGATAAATTGTTCTGAAAAATTAAAGAAAAAAAATTATCTTCCTTACCATGCCAGACTTTTTGACTCCTCAACATTCTTATCATCATCGTCATCATTATTATTACAATCACGGATATTTCCCATGATATAAAATTCACTTTCAATATAAAAATCCTGTTTGGTCTGCAAGAATAATAATGGATAAAATTGAAAATGTCGTTTACTTCCTTTATTATTCTTCAATAAATTTTCTTCTTCTTTTGACTTTTTGTTATCCTTCATCCTCTTGTTATTATTTCTTTCTTTTTTACTTTATTGTGCTCTATTATATAAAACTGATCTTCTTCCTGTTTAGCTTTATATGTACGAGTATATAACCACATTTTCTATAAATTATAAATATAACAATGAAATTTATAACGGAGAATATAAAATGATATACGAAGTGTACCTGTTTTAATAAATATTGTATGTATACACATAGTGATATTTATGTTCTTTTTCTCATATTTCATAAATTTCATACGATGTGGAACATCAAACTTTAACAAAACAAAAAAAAAAAGGACGAGAATAGAAGAAGAAAAATGTGAAGGTGATTTTTATTACGTTTCAGTGATAAATTAACGTTTTTATTAGATTTTTTTTTCTATTTTGATTGAAAAAAATATCTTTTCCTTTAAAGACAAAAATAAAACATCTTCCGATTGCGAATTGTCGGCAAAAAAAAAATAAAACAAATTGCTATTTTATAGCATTAAAATCCTTCACGTTATTTCAAAAGTAAAATATGAAAATTAATTTTCTTCAAATAAAAAAAAAATAGTAAAAAAATAACAAATTCCTTTTTAGATACCGATTTGACTGTACAAATTCTATTGTTACATAATTCAGCACAAAAATAATGATAATTGAATTAGATATCAGACTGCAAGTGTTTCTCTTATTGATTTATGAGTTTTCTCATGATGATGGGGTATTACATAAAGAAACTCTAATGTATGTACGCTTTACAACTGTATATATAAGTATATGTACATATTCATATCATTTATATAAAATTTCATGTACTTATTATGCTTACGTTAGCTTGAAAATACTTTCAACAGGACATAAATTTTCCACTTTGGCGCAAACAATTAGATATTAAAAAAAAAACTGATGGAAGAAAAGAAAAACGACTATACGATCTTTTTTTTTTTTTTTTGAAGACATAAATTATGGTAAGTGAAGCATAAAAACTTGACATGGCGTCTTTTAAAAAGAATAAATTTGTTATTTAAATTTATTTAAAACCAACACTATAACTATATATGTAACACAAACATATATGTATAGGTAATTTTTAAAATGATGATAAACTAAATATAGGTACATAGCTTACATTGTGATGTTTTATAAAATTATTAAGATAACATACACATATCACGTTTTTCAAAACTTTTATTTCGGAAAGTATTCGAGTACGTTAAATAGAAATAATTTTTTATGTTATGTAAGCTTTAAGTAACAGGATTTTTGTACGTTGTAAAGTTTAAAAAAAAAAAAAATTGTTTTGTCTTTTAGTATATTTACATGACAAGAACTTTGAAATTTTAATCAATGTTTGAAAAAGTTTCCAAATTAAAAACTTTTAAAGATATTTTGCAGATTTTAATATGAACAGAGACACCTAAAAGGTGAATGAATTGATTTTTTTCTTCTGTAAAATTTAATATAAATTTTACAAAATGTTTGCTTTAAAAATTCAACTTCTTTTGAGTTTAAAAACTAATTTGTTGAACGAAAAAAAAATCTTGAATTAATTTTACATTCTTTTTAATATTTTTTGAAAGAAAATTAAAATAATTAAATAGTCAGTATAGATATTACAAATAATTGGAAAAAAACCTATTAGTTACAAGTGAAAAATGTAAAAAATTATTAAGGACTTTGTGTTCAAAAATAACTTTAAAAAATGTCCAATTTAAAAAAAAAAAAAGGGTTTTTCTCCTTGTTCTCAAAGTACTTTTACTTAAACTAAAAACGTTCAAAAGAGTTATTTAAATTTTTATTTATTAACAACACGATGATTACAGTTAAATTACAATTTCCTTTTAATTTTTTTTTCTTTTATTATGACCAAGAAAAAAAATATATTAAACAAAAAAACAGACTTTTTGCATAAAAGATTCTCTATAACTATAAATTAAAAATGAAAATATCTCATTTTCCACTTTCAAATAATGAATAAAAACTAAAAACAAAAAAAGATTTGCAAAATAAAATAAAAACAAAGCAACAAAAACAATAATAAAAATTAATAGTAAAAACTACTTTCAACAACAAACATGAATGTGAAATGCATTTAAAAATTATTTTATAATGTAGAGACCAGACAGAAAAAAGCACTTAATAAAAAAAAAATTGCAAGAAAAAAATAATGAAGCTTTGCAAAAATTAAAAAAACATAATATAATGAAAAAAACATTTAAAAAAGTAATTAATAATTACAGAGATACTTTTTTTTAAAAAAAATAAATAAAACAGATGCATTTGTGGTGACATCAATTAATAAAATTGCACCCTAAACAAAATTAAAATCCCTCAAATTAATTGAAAAATATACAAACCGAGTAAAAAACACATTATGAACAAATTAAAAAACACTGAATTTAAAAAAAAAAAAAACCAATTTAATTAACTAATAAAATTTAATTCAATTTAAATAATTTTTTGTGTTTTTACAAAGAAGTGTTTCAAAAATCCTTAAAAAATAAAACAATTTCAAAATATTTAAGCTATTATACGTACTTTAATTTATAATTTAAAAAATTCAATTTCCTTTTCATAAATAAACAAACTTTTTGGAAAATAGGTAAAAAACCTAATTTTTAAAATAAAAATTAAATGAAAAAATAAAAGAAAAAATTTTATTGGAGAATTTAAAAAAAAAAATAATAAAATTGACTACAAAATAAGCTTCTTGTGCATAATAAAAAGGAAATGTTGTATAGAACAGAAGCAAAAAAAAAACTTTGATTCCTTTAATATTTTATTATTTATTTTAATTTTATTTTTCACTATCCTTTTTAAAATTTTTATTTCTTTTCTGTTCTTGGGTTTTTTTTTTTTTTTGCTTTTAGTTTGTTATAATTTATTTTGTTTTTCTTTCGTACATAAAAATTATATAGATACATACATACATACATATATAATAAACTTGTTCATCAGACATTTTCTTTGTTTCAAAAAGTTGTTTAAACATGAAAATGATACACCAAATGCAAAAACAGAAAAAAATGAAGTAAAAATAAAAAATAAAAATTAAATTATAAAAAAGAAAAAAATAATAAAAAAAAAAACAAAAAAACGAATAAGAAAAAAACAACACGAAAATCATTTCATTGAAATATAAAGATCTCATCATGTCCTTATATACACAACGACAACAGTAAAATAAAAACAACAACTTAGTAGTAAAAATAAAAAAACCAAAAAGGATAATAAAAAATTAAAAAAGAAAAATTGATAATAAAATGTCGTCGTCAGAGATGTGATGTTGATATTGATATAAAAACAGAACGAAATGTAATGTATAAAAAATATGTATACAAAAAACATAAAAAGGATATCATTATGCTCGTACAGTGAATTGAAGAAGTTTAGAACACAAACATACTCAATATAAAGCAACAAACAAAAATAAAAAAAGAAAACAAAACAAAAAAATAATATCATTTATTACAGCTTTGCTTTTCGTCCTGTTGTATGCAACTGCAAAAAAAAAAAAATCGAAGAACAAAAATGTTTCTTTTCATTTCATATTATTTTTTTTTATATATGTATATAAAACAAGCTTTGAATACATACATGCAATGAAGTGAAAAAAAAATAGGTATACATAATGGGAATAAAAAAACGAAGTTCAAAAAGTCAAAACCTCCTGTTCTATAGTATTAAGTTGTCTTTGCTTGAAAATGTTCTCATGTTCCTTGAAAAAAAAAAAAAAAAAAAAAAAAGGAATTTTTTATTACATTTTTATATCGCAAAATCGCGTCCATTGGCTTTAATTTGTTAGTGTATAGTGTAGTAGCCTTATTGTGTACACATCTTCGGAAATATGTAACTCAAATCACAAAAAAAAAAACGTTTTATGCGAAGAAAATGACAGGAACAAAAACAAAAAAAAGGAAAATTTTGTGCGTTAACTTCACTATATGTATACATGAAAAGAATTCTTTTTTTTAATGATGATAACTTTTGATAACAATAATAAATACAAAAGTACAAAAAAAAAGGAAAACTACAATATAAGGAGAAGGTGTGGCTTTATACCTTTCCACAACAATACCTAATAAATTCGTTCTGCCCATCCCAATTTAATTATTACTTTTTTATACAATGGCCACTATTTTATTTTGGAAGCATGCGCCTTACGTATATTACAATTCTTTAGATCCTTTTTTCTCTTCAACATCATATAGTAATGTTAAAAAAGGACATATATATAAATTCATAAAAAAAATCATTTATTTCATTAAAAAACATGGATGGAATTATTATTAGAGGCACATTTTATATATTGTGGGTGATATTTTCATATAAAAAAAGATCTAGAAGAAAAACATCAATATCATAAAAATAAACAAGAGTACAACCAGATACATTTTTACAGCTTCCAAATAGATTTTTCCTTATCTTTCTTTCGTTCATTTCTCAAAAAGTTAATAAAAAAATTCAATTTTTTTTGGAAGAAGAAAGCAACTATATAAGTTTTCAAAATTAAGAAAAAAAAAAAACCTGTTTTGGATTTGTCGTCGTTTACTTTTAACTTCTTTTGTCCTGTTTACTGGTTTTTCCAAACACCCTCAGATACTTTTTTTGTTTGTTCCACAATAAAAACTGCTTTTTTCACTCCACTTTAATAGTGGACAGACCCGCGTCTTTATATACATTCATATACTTAATTGAAACCAGACCCGTTTCAAGCTTCAATTTCAAGTTTGGTTCGGTTAACTAACATACATATAATATAACAGACCATTTCCATCCAGGTTGTTGTCATTTCGTTTAATAATATGAGTTAGTTAGACCTCTCTTACCTCAAACCCTAACCTTTTCTTTTCATACCATTATTATTTTATATCTACTACAGCAGTCAGTCTACTCTGCTCTACGATACTTTTTTTTCACCTTCTTTCGATAGGTGTGTTAATTGTTAAATATTAAGAATTCAGTTCGATAGTGGCGTTCGGTTCGGTTACATTATTAAAGTTGCTGTCTGTTATTTTGGCCACCACGAAAAAAAAAATAAATAAATAAAGCTTAAAAGATATTCAATCTAATACTTTAATTATCGATCATATGATTATTGTTGTTAATTTTTATTTTGATTTTGTTTTTCATTTTATTTAATTTTTTTTTTTTAAATCGAAGAATATTTTAAGTTTTCTGTGACCATTAAAAGAATATACAAATTTGGGATATGTTGATCAAACAGGATAATTAAAAACAAAACAAATGAAAGGATATTAAAAAGAAAAGTTTAAGTGAAATTGATTAAAATATATTTTCATAATTGCCAATTTGGATTTAAACAGGTGTTGGTTTCACATATGTACATATATGAAAATTAAGATACAAAATTTATAAAAAAATTTATTTTGGAATATGTTATGTTTGTCGTATGAATAAACAAAAACAGTTAAATTATAAAAAAATATATCGTTTGTGTATAAAACAATAAACAAACAAAAAATTAATTTACCATATCGATTCAAGAAAAAAAAACATAAAACGCATCATAAAGTGAAAGTTATCAATATTGATTATAAATTAATTTGAATCATCATTTTAGAAAACAAACAACAACAACAAAAAAACCGGGAATCTTTATCTATTAAAATTTCAAATTAGCTTTTATAAAACAAGCAAACAAAAAAAAAAGAGTTGAAAACAACATTTAAAAGAAATTAAGCAAACATATAATTTTCTCTGAATAAAATTGGTTTTTTTGTTTCAGTATTTTTTTTTTTGCTTTTAATGCATAAGTGCATTAGTTTATTTCTATAAAAAAAAGTTTCGAATTACGTAATTGATATAAAAAAAAAGGTATAATTAATTTGTTTTGTAACAATAAGTGTTAGTGTACATACCTACATACCTGAAGTACACGTGATAGATAAATAATTTGTTGAAAGGAATTGAAGAAAAATCTAAATCGATACACGGAAATACACAATAATTGATTTAATTTCAAATTTGGTAAGTAGAAAAACACTTTAATCAAAAAACTAAAAAAAAAAAAAAAATTAGTAGATATTCGTGGTTCAGAATGATTCAGAACTCTGAATGTGCAGAAATCAGAATTATTAAAAAATGCACTACCGACGTTATTTTTCATACATAGAAACATGAAAATCTGGAATAAAACTTACTTATTAATTATTAATAAGGATACAAATCAATAAAACACGCTTTATTAACGGTTTAGTTTAAAGCAATCATAGTGAACTGGTTAAAGATTTTAAAGAAATGGTATTAAAGACGATCAATTTTAATTCAAACGAAGGATTATCAGGTGATACAAATTATACATGTTCGTAAAGAAATCCCTAAAATCTGATCCTTTCGATTTTTAACATATTGAACACGATCATTTAAAAAAATGAAGTGTAATTTTAGACATGGTATCAAACGCTGACTTTATTCTTCGTGTCAAACAATGAATTTAAAGTTGGTTCTTTTTCTCTTTTTCTGAAGAATTGAAAAAACAAAATAATGTTTGTTAGTTCCTAATTAATAATAATTTCTTCAGTGTCTACTGTCTTTCTTTTTTTTAAATTAACAATTTCCCATATATGACGACAAATGGTTCTATAGAAAGATGAATTTGTCAACTATGATAACCTACAATATTTTCAATGAAATACTGAAAAAAATTAATAAATTTCTCTATATATCTATAAAAAAACAAAACAAATTTATGTCCGTTATTCATATCTCTATTTTTCTATCTATATATTATGTAAAATGCATTACTAAAACGCATAGAAATAAGACATTACAAAATCGAAAAGAACTTATTCAAGATTTAAAAAATAACAAAATTAAAATTCCCAACATTTTTTTCTTTTTCTTTATCAATATTACATTTTTCTTCTTTCTTTACCTATAATATACATATATACCAAAACACTAATTTTTTATCATCAATATGATGCACACATGCATTCAACACTTTAAAGATTTTATCATATATTCCTTTTTTTGTTTTGTCTTCTTCTTCTTAACAACATTATGAACACACAAAAACAAAATCTCTACAATGTAACATTTTTATTTAATTCTTATACGTGTGACAAAAAATGTTTAATTTTTTTTTTAAAGAAAAATATTTTCGACTGACTAAGAACAAAAAATGCATTTTGTTGTATACATATACAATATAGTTGTGGCGCTTAAAATTCTGATATAAAGTTAATAATGCATTCATTCTCCATGAAAAAGCATCATCATCATCATCATCAGCTGGTCCCAGTTTTGTTTTAAGTTGTTTAGACAGTCTGATAACTTAAAAATAAAACAAAAACAACAAATATTTTGTATATTAGTGCCTTTGTATCTATACATATGACATTTTATATTTTTTTAAAAAAAATTTTATATATGTATATAAATATCTACAGTTACATTAGAATGATTGAGAAAAAAAAAATTTTAAATAAAGAAAATATCTAAAAGCTCCAATAAATTATGCAAAATGCTTAAAAAATTGATATGAATTTTCAATACCTATACTTTAAGAAGAAAAAAAAATGAAGAAGAGAGAAACATATTAAAAAGATATTAAAAACTAATTTTTAAGAAAAGAAAAAAAAAATTAATGATCACGACTATATGACGTTTTCTTATTTTTGTTTTTTCTTGTTTTTGTAGAATTGATTGTGAAGGAACTCAAAAAATATTTTTAATGTTATTAATTTCGTATCGAATTTATTTGTCTTTTTTTTTTCTCTTTCAATATATTTCATTTTTTGTTAAACATTTTTATATTATGTTATACATAACATTATATTTGATTGAGCAAAAAAAAAAAACATCAAAAAGAAGCATCTTAATGGCATGTAACTACCATATAAATTTGATTTATGATCAATTCAAATATACATATTCATTTTTGATAAAATTTTTAAAAAATAAAAATGTATTAAAAAACAAAAAAAAAAACATATTGTCTGCGCGAAAATTATTACTTTTTTTTTTTATAAAAGAGACTGTAGAGCATATAGGTTACTTAGGTGATAAAAAAAACATGTTTTTTTTCTTCGCGTTTGTACGATTTTAAATTATTATCATGCGTGAAATTTGTTTCATTTTTTTTTTGTTTTTTTATTTTTATTGTCAAAAGAAAATTAAATACAAAATTATTAATTTTTTAATTAGAAATTTAACGTGTGTTATAGCAATATTTTATTATATTTTTTATATTTTTCATCATCCGTCAGTATGAATTTATAATTATTTTATTTATTCTATTAATTAATGTTATTGAAAAATTATACAATCTTGAAATATGAAAAAACAAAAATTAAGTTAAATTTTCGAAAAATTAGAAAAAAACAAATTTATATAAAATTGATATATACATATGTATAGGAAAGCTTCATAAAAAACGCATTATAAAACATTAATATTTTGGAAAAAAAGATATATACATATATACATATAATACATCGCACGTGGAAATATTGTTTTTGTTCAAAACAAAACCAATAACATTTTTTTTTTGTTACAATTTTGTTGCATCGCATATTCGATTACATAGTCCCTTTAATTTATTTAAAAATAATAATAAAAAAAAAATAATAAAGTTTTTAAAAAACGATTTCACCGCAAAATTTGAATATTTAATTTTATTTAAATATTCATTGATCGTATATACCCATTATAGAAAATAAATAAAAGCCCTACAATACTTAAATATTAGGCAGACTCATAAAATCATTATTTATTACATGCCATCGACCTACACAATTTGAACTTTAAATATAGTTTTTTATTACTTCAATTTCGATTTCATTACACCTAACATGAAAATTGATTTGTAAATATCACGATTAGTTTTCGAGTCGTCGAGAAAATTAGTTCTGAAAATCCTACTTGGACAATATCAATGTTCCGAATTTAATATGTTGAATTCTTTGAAACTTCAATATTAAATATCAAGACAAATTGCAAAAGAATGATGTATGTACCTATAGCGAAAAGTAAATTATAAAAAATATGTAGTGTAAAAAGCTTCCAGATTTTTGAACCCTTCTAGCTGTAAAATGATAATGTTCTCAACTATTTTGAATTAATATTGAAAAAAAAATTTTAATGAGAAACATATTAATTAAAGTAGCAACTTGAACATTTTTGATAAAAATCTAAAGATATTCTCACTAAAAAAATTTCTAATTAATTAAAAACCAATAAACAAACTGATAGAAACCTATTAACCTCTACACAATTATGTATGTATTCACGATATACAATATTAGATTATTTTGACAAAAAATAAATTTTTAAAACACCAAATTACCTAGCCTTTTGTACCTTTACGAGTATCTGCATATCTTAAAAACGATTATAATCTTTATTTCTATAAATATTTAATTTAATTTAACGCAAGACTGTAAATGATATCATATTGAAACGGAACTGCAAAAGTGTCATATATCTCTCTTAATTTTTAAAAATATTTTATGAAAATAAATTTTACATTTCTCATGAGAAAGAGTAAAAAAAAATGATATTCAAAATCTCGATGATATGATATGATGACAATGACAACAATTTACAACATAAAATATATTCGTTTATTGACAATGTAAAAATTATTTTCATCATAATTTTCTTTCCATGATGTGTATTATTATACGTACCAGCAATAAAATTAAAATCAAAATTTTTAAAAATTCAAAAAAAAAATCAGGAATAAAAAAATACTACAAAATTTATATTATGAGAATATTTATCGGATAACACGATGTTTTGACAACACAACAAATTCATTGAATCATTTTAATATCAGGCAACTTAACAATATTCCGAAATAAAAAAAAAACATTCCTACAATAATAAAAAATGTTAAACCCTAATTTAGCACATTTTTCTTTTTCTTTTTAACTGTATACGACCCATAAGGTCAAATTTTTATATAAAATGATCATTATACCTATCTACAACACAGATCTCCAGATGAAAAAAAAAAGAATCATCTTCAAAAAAAATTAAAATAAAATCAGAGAGAAAAAAATGAAACGTCAATAAAACAAATTCTTGACAAAATTCTTTAGATGTTTTTTTGATATGAAAAATACGAGAAAACAAAAAAAAAGAATAAAAACGTAAAATTAAAAAGGAAAGAAAAAACAATATTGAAAGTCCAAGTAGATGAGGTGTCAATTCCAGCAGAATTAGACGACACATGGTTTACCAGATAAGAAATTGAGGAAAAGGGCATCTTTTTTTCTCAACATACTCGTATGTATTGTATGTATATATGCGTATATGTATGGTTAATTTTGTATACATGATGATTTTTATATGCACCTTTATAATAATATGATATTTATAAGCACTTACCTGTGCTGACCGTCGGTTGAATGTCACTTGTTATATTAGATTGTGTTGCCAGATAAATTTTTGTTTTTATTCACTTGAAAAAAATTTCATAAACTTTCGAGTGACTTCAAGAACGCACGTTTTCATTTTTTTTCCAGACATAAAGCTAAAAAAAAAGTATTATTTCGAAAAAAACTTTCAATGTTCTTGAGAAATTCACTAATCCTTTTAAAACAAGAAAAAGAAACAGTTTAAGTTTTTCTTAATATATATTATATAAAATTATTAATTATTCATCCGTTATCCTTAAGAAAAAATCTGAAAATAGGCCTATGCCAATTCCCTGTACAAAAGACTTTAAAAATATCAATTCAATTTGAATAGTTCGGCAACACTAATAACAGCTTTTATTCGTCTATCTCTTATTTGTCTTCTTATATTATTTTACCTGTTGTTTAAAAACCTAAAAAATAAAAGTTATATTAATAAAGGTATATCATTTCCATTGTAAACTAACTGAAATACTGCTTCTGCTGCTGGCCGTCTATATACATATAACAGCACAATGTCCGACTGACACTGACACCACGACTACATCATATTATCATCATCATGATACATAACTATAAAAATTTTGAGACTCATTAATCGAAAACGAGAAATCAATTTGCTAAATTAGCATAAAAAACAAATTTTAGATAACAAAAAATTAAAAAACTGAAAAAAAAAAAAAAACATTTTTGTGGTGATCGCTTTTAAAAATCCTATTTATAGTTGTTATAATATTTTGTTGTTTTCTTTTAATGTTTATTTTTCTTAATTTATTTAATTTTTTAATGTTTTACTGTTTTATAACATGGCAATGTGTTAAATACAATAAATGCACTGAAATTAATGATGATAATCAATAGTTGTCTTTTTTTTTAAAAAATTGTGTTTTAAGTTGTAAAAACAAAAACAAAACAGAAAATTTTAAAATTAAAAAACAAAAACCTAAATAAACATTTTTATAAAATAATGGAAAATTCTAATTTTGGATAATTTTTATTAATTACACGTTTAAACTTTCAGAAAGGTGAAATAAAATGAAGGGACAATGCTCTCTGTAATTATTTTGGAATAAAAAAACAATAAAAAAAAACTTGATAGAACATGAAAAACAATTAGAATATAAATTAGATTATTGAGAAAAATTATCCATTAACATTCAAATGAATATAACCCCAGGAAAAACAAAGTCAGTCAAACCTAGAATGCGAAAAAAAATCACAAAAATTTAGCTATTGAACCTTCAAGGTCTTAATAAAAAAAAATTTAAATAATACCTTTACTAATTTCAATCAAGTTCTGATTATAGAAAAATTTTCAAAATTCGTAGGTCAATAAACTATCAAGAGAATTAGAAGAGAAATAAAAAATACATGAATTTTCCACATTGATACTTTATTCTAACAAACAGCAAACAAAATAAATAAACAAAAAAACCACTTTGAATACAAGCATAACATCTCAAAATGACATTCTATTCGAGCTTCGAACTTTGTTTCTATACAATATTTTTATACCTTAAATATATGTAGGTACATATATGTATATTATAACATCACATTATTATATTATCATTGTACAATCATCTCAAATTTAACAAAAATAAATCTACAACAACAACAAAAATATCTAAATATCTAAATTTAAAAATCAAATCATCATTTATGACCAGAAAAAAAATAAAATTTATAGAAGGCCAATAATACATATTATTTTGAAGGTAAAGAATTTGATGAAAAATTAACAATAACAACAACAACAACAACAAAAAAGTCTCAAATTACATACAAACATATGTGTTATATACATATGTGTACCTTTTTCGATATACTCATCATTATAACAATCGAATCTAATCTAGGTACCTATAATATGTATGTGCGGTACTCGATTGACAAGTTTTTTTCTTTCTACATCTTTTTTTGTTCTTCTCCAGTTTACTATTAAAAATTTTCAATAAAAACATATCTAATAATTTTTTTTTGTCTCATTTATCGTATAGAAATACATACATAGAAATGTTATTTGTCATCATTGCCAACAAGATGTCAATATGTTTCAAAATAACATACTTCATGAAATAGAAAGCAAAAAAAAAAAACAAAAACAACAAAATTAGGGTCTTTTCAGTCAGTCATATATTGAATTTCCACCCACCATCATTCAAAATTATTATCATTATTATTATTAAAATTGAATAAAAATCAGATCATTGGTTAACTGACTGATTGTTATTGTTGCTGTTGTTGTTGTAGTCATCAGCTTCATCAACAACAAAAAACAAATTTAGCTTCAATTTTAATGAACAAAAAAAAAAAAGTTGAAATTAGAAGCTCATGCTGAAGAAAAAAAAACAGTGAACATTTTTTTTTCTATTAAATTAAATTATTGTACATACCTGTGTAGTACCTGTGAATACAAGTCAATCATTCACGTCATATGTGAAAAAAAAAACTGAACTGATGAAGGATCAAAAGCGAAATGATCAATATTTTTAAAGAAAAGAAAAAAATAATAAACATATCACATTGTCTTCATGTTTCAAATTTCAGCAAAAAAAAAATAAATAAAGACTTTCTCGAAAAAAAAAAATGAACAATATTATTGACGTTTATAGTTTTCACATTTTGCACAACCAAAAGAAAAAAAAACATCATCCTTATTTCCTTTTAAACATTCAATAATAATAATGCCCTTCAAAAGAAAACATCATCGGTAACAAGGAAAGAAATTTAATTATCCATATAAAAATTTTAAATTATTTCTATTGAAATTTAAAGTTAAACAAAAAAAAACATTGCAATTCACGAAATTTAGGAAAAAAAAACAAATTAAATAGAAAAAAAATTTAATAAGAATAGTTTTTTTCTTTTTTTTACCAACAACAGAAATATGTATGTTTTATAAATGTGCGGTCCAAATTAAGGGGTAAATGGACTTAAAGTGGTACTTCAAAAATAACTGATAATAATGATGAAGATGAAGATGATGATGATGATGATGATACATCAGCAATCAATATTGATACAACAAATACATCCTTTTTGTTATTATTATTTTTCTTCTTCTTTTTGTTATTATTATTGAAAATCTTTGTATTTGTAAAAAATTTGTTCTAGAACGACTTACACACAGTCAAAGTATTTTTGGTTTAGTTTTCTTGTTTGATGAATAAAAATGAAGATTTCAAGAGCAATTGAAATTCTTAGGAAAACACTTGTTATTCAAGAGTTCAGAACTCCCCCATTGAGAATTTTGTTAAGTGATACTTACCAATATGATTTAGCATACATGACGATGAAGATAATGATAATGATGATTATGATGATATTGATCTGAGCTAAATTGATGGTAATATGTGGCACGAGCTCAAAATTTAGTTTAGCTTTTTTTTTAAAAGTGAAGAGCTCTTTAAAAATCCAAAAGAAGGTCGTAGGAAGTTTTTGTATAGGAAGTCTGGTTCTTTTTGCGATATTGGTATACATATTAGATCATTATCCTTTTCGAAAATTGTTATAGTTTCTGTTAAAGCAAGGTTAAGTTAAATGTGAACTTTTTTTTGCACTAATTGGTTTTTTTTTCTCAAATATTTTAGTAGTGCGCACCTTTTCGGAAGCACTTCCAACTTCTTTTTAAAACGAATAATAAAACAAAATAAAATTGCTGAACTCATGAATTGAAATGTCCAACATTCAACTATAATAAATCCTTTTTTAAAGTTTATGTTTGATGTTTTTGTTTTTTTGTTAACACTTTAAAATGTGTTTTTGCGGAATGTTAATCCATTGTAAAACAAGATGATATTCCTTGTTTTTTCAAATGCCGCGAAATTTGAATAAAAAACCTTCAAATTTTTTCAACTTATTATAAAAATATGCATAAACTTTTTTTTTTCGTTTTTCTCAATAATCAAATCATATAAAAATTTAAATTTATGAAATTTAAATGAAAATCTAAGTCCAGGAAATTTTTGTTAAGAAATTTAACCAAAAAATTTAAATTTTTATATTTTTATGATTTTTTTTTTTTTCGAAAATTAGCAAATTTACAAATTAATATGATCAATTAAGTTTGATGTGATTTTTATAACTTTTTTATTTATAAACTGAATTTGAAAAAAAAATTTTATTTTTCTCTAATTTTAACACTTTTATTATTCATTTAGAAATCGTAATCTTGTTTATCTTTATGTGAAATCTCTTTTAAGGGGGAACCGAAAGAGTTGTCGATACGAAATCAATTTTTTTTCTTTTCATTTTTTAAAAGGTTTAAAAAAAGGTTTTTTTTTTAGCGAATAACTACGCAAAAATTCAAGAAAATCAATTATAAATTTTTATTGATAATATTAGTATAATTTTTAAAAATGTTTTTGAGAAATGTACTCTTAAAAACGCATGTAGAAAATCTGTACTTTTTTTCGGGAACCGTTTAATCGTTCTATTCCTCGTGTCCACTCCTCTCTATTTTCCTTTCTATATGCACTAACAATAGCATATGCTTGGAAACATTCAAAAATAGAAATGAATTGCAAAAAAACCTTACAGACATGTCCTCTCTTAAAAAAATATTTCGATGATTTTTTATTTACAAAAACCAATAAAAAATTTTGTTGTAAATTAAAATCTGGAACAGAATTAATATGACGAAAAATAAAATACTACGACAAAGAGAAATATGTGAAAACCATTTGAAAAAATATATATAAATTTTTATCGATAATCAAAAAATAGTTTATGATGAACGACAAAAGACATAAACGACAGGTAACTAAAAATGTTATACACGAATGTTTTTTTTTCTTCTGTTAATTTTTTTCTTTCTTCTTTTTCTTCAGAGAAAAGATTAGAGAATCGACCAGACAAACTTATAATTCTTGCCATTGAAACAGAAATTTTTCAAATCAAAAAAAAAAAATGTATATTTTAATTCCAGTTCTCTATTTTTATGTTGCCTTTTTTATTTCACTTTTTTTTTTTTTTCATATTTTGAGACCTCTTTTTTTTTATTAAAAAGGAAACCACTGATTTCTCGCATTTTCTGCTTATAATGTAACTGGTTTTATGCATGTTTTTTAGATACTTTTGTTTTTTCAAATAACAACAAAATTATTTTCAAACCAAATTTAAAATAATAAAAAATCAATTTTACATTAACTTTTTGAAATAAAAGTAAGAACTTTTTTTTTCGAACAAATTTATTATGATTTCTTTTTTCTTTAATCAATTTTTTCTCTTAAGTGAAAAATTAATTTCACTTAAAATGGAAGGATACCTTAAAAAATTTTACAGATAAATTTTTTTATTGAATAAAAAAACATTTTTTAATATGCATAATTCCATATGAAGCGATGATGATTAAAAATTAATAATAATTAAAAAATGAATTTAATGCTACTGTTTTATTATTTTTTATTGTTTTTCACTTTTTTGTGTTTTTTTTTTTAAATTAAAAAATCGCATAGCAATTAAGTTGTTTTTAAAAGAGTTGCGAATTTTATTATTATTTCGATTTTTTATTTGCCATTTTCATTACTTTTATTTTTTTTTTTTATCTTTCATTAACAAAAGGCAACTTCTAATGGATTTTGTTTGATTTTCTTACAAAGTTAAACCGTTTTTTTTGAAATATTCTTTATTTTGTTGTTGTTGTAGTTGTTCTAATTTTATTTTAAAAAATAAGAAAAAAAAACACATATTTTTTATGACTGTCATTTTAGTCAAAAGTGACAAGAGCATTCAAATAATATTATTGCCAAGATAAATGTGATGGTGGTGGTCTTTATAAAGTAATTTTTTTTTTTTTTTTGTATTTTGCATATATGTTACAATGATGATGCGATAAAAGGAATTTCCGTTTCAAAATTTAAAGAAAAAAAAACAGAATAAATTATGAAAAAGAGGAGAGAGAAAAAAAACGACAACAAACAAAAAATATCAAAATGAGAATGAATTTTGTGTGTGGGAGTATTTTAAGATGATTAAAATTAGTTTCAGACAGAAGTCAATACAGATTATAAAATTGTTCACTGTATTTTTGTTTATTTTATTTGTTTATTCCTCCTCCTAAGTTAAAGTTTTACAAAAAAAAAAAAAACATTGTGTCAGAAAATTTGTGACATTGTAAAAAAATTAATTTTGGAAAAAAAAAAGAAGTAACACAACAGAAACAAAAATGAAAAATGATATTTAATTTTATTTGTGATTCAAATTAGTTAAAATTGAATATAATCCTTTTAATCCTTGTAAATTTGAAAATGTTTTTTTTTTGTCTGTTATGCATACAAAGTGTAACGAATAATTGATTGATTTTGTGTTATATTTTTTGCCACCTTAAAGGTATTTTTAGAATTTTTTTGAAAATATTTTAATTGAATCGTTCGAATAAACATAAATTTAAATGTTCGATTTTTCTCAAGAAACTTTTTTAAGGGTTGAAAAATGAACTAGACCGTAAAATAAGCGACAAAAACATTCAGAAGTCCCAAAAACTGAAATTTACACAAAATATCTTAAAATATTTCTCAGAAGACTCGAGATTATGTAAGACAAAAAAAAACCCCCAACTATAATAAGCACTTTCGAAAATCATAGCCAATGACGCGTGCGTACTTAATAATTATATAAATAATTTTTACCTGAAAACAAACATGTACATTGTACATACATTCTTTCAAAAATCAAAAGAAAAAGTTAAAGCATACAAGGAAAAAAAGTATGTATGTTCATATTTTCCACAATACAAAAAATTTAAAAAATTTTCCTAGTACAGAGGATTATCGTTCGTGAAGATTAAAATAAGAACTATAGATGTGAGTCCTTTTTCAATATATATTTTTTTTTTCGACAAAAATGCCACACAAAAAAAAAAAGTATGCGTATATTTTAATCCTTAGACCTGTCCATTTCTCTCTTTCTATTCTTGTTTTTCAATCAGGAGCAGGACTTAAAAAAGAAATGATGAAATTGCAATTTAATCTTCGTAAAAGATACCGCTATACTTTTATCTTTCTTGTTATTCACATGGTTTTGATTTTTATTTTTCTTTTTAAAAAAAAAAAGCCTCTACAATTTTTTTCTTCCAAAAAGGACGAATTTGTCACCACATAGTGGTAATGACTGACAAACTCATTCACAATATAGAACAACCAAAAATAAAATATTGCTAATAAATGTAAGTATTTACAAAATTTCACTTACTTACTTTTTGCATTTCCCATTTTTTTTTTCTGTTAACAATATCCTTTTTTTTTTCTGATTTTGATTTTGTACCATTTCATTGTTCAGTTACATTACCACATATTATTTTCTCTGAAATAAAATAAAGTGAAAAGAATACATATTTTTACGTTTCAATGAATTTTAAAAGAATTGTACTGATTTTTACAATAAATACATTCAACATACAAAATAGGTGCGGTTACCCTACAAATAATGTATATTGCCTTTCAATGATTTTCAAATTCATATTATGTACCTTATAATGTACAAAGACAAGTAGTTACAAAATTTTTAACATATGAGAAAAAAAAACAGAAAAAAAAAGAATAAATTAATTTCACATCTGTCAAAAAAAAAATAATAATAATAAACATATATTCAATGATTATATTGCATATTGAAAATTGAAAACTTATTGCACAAGGGAAAAAAAAAACACCAATAACATTTTATTTTGATGAAGAGGATAAGATTATACGGTACTCAAAAAAAAAAAAAAAAGGGAGCAGAAAAAAAGCACACACAGAGAAAAGAAAAATGAGATATTGATTAAGTTTGGAACAAGAAAAAGGATAAAGAAAAAAATAATAGTAATTTAAAAGAGTGTATACAATATACTCGTATAAGAAAGTACACAAAATAAACTACAGATCAGACCACCCGTTCATTTTATTCAAAAGATACTACCTTTTAATATGAAAAATATATATGTACATATATTCACTAAACGCCAATCAGTTGGAGTACTCGTATATACTCTCTTGACGTAACAACGATAATGATCTGATACGGTTGATGATTATGATGAGGATGATGACGATGATCTTTTCAGGATATTCATGTTACAACGAAGGAGAAAAAAAAACAACAACAACAAAAACAACAATATTGTTTTTTAAAAAAATCTACAGAATATATGAAGTACAGACATATTCATTCATATTATTATGTTTAATGAATTTGATGGGTTTGAACGTTCATTGAAGATCGATATCCATAACACGATCAAAATTTATGGATATCAATTTTAAAATTATATTTGTTCAACGAGCTTTTAAAATGTATTTTTAATTTTTCGATTTGTTATCGTTTAGTTGGGTAAAAAAAAAGAGGAAAATTGACTTCTGAAAATTGAAATAAATGAAATTTATCAAATTAAGGTGGAGGTTATTTTCCAAAAAATATAGATCACATTGAGGATAAATAAAAATTATATACATACGGGAGGAACCAGAAAAATTTAAATAACCCACTATAGCCGTTAAAATGGCTTTCACATAGTTTAGAATATTTTGTTTATACAAAAAACATTGATCTTCAAATACATACTGGTATACTACAAACGTAAAAAAAATACTTTAAACATAGTTTAACGACCGACCTTTAATATTTTAAAAATTGAAAAATAAACTTTGTCCTTCAACATATTCAAATACAATCAATATTTTACATAGGTATATAGATTTTTTTGTTTTTGTTTTTTTTCGCTAATTTTTAAACAATAAATTATGATGAGCTTCAAAAAAAAAAAAAAAACACGCATAAAAATTACAAGTAAACTAAATTTTAATTACAATATTTTTATTTTTGTTTTTATTCAACACAAAAAACAAAATAATTCATAATTTTAATTAATATTCTAATTATCATTTTTAATTATTATTAATTTTTTTTTTCTTCTAGCCAAAACCTTATGAATATTCAAATAAGGGTTTTTTTTTAAAAAAATATAAATTACATACTTGATAATCAAGTATTTTTATAACTTGAATTTTCTTCTTCTGCTTTTTTTTTTTTTAGAAAAACATTTTGCGTACATTCTAAATAACATCAATGAACTCTTGTTTATGGGTTAATCATTTTCTTCCTTATTTTACATTTTCAAAAACAATAAAAACAAAAATACAAAAAAGCCATTTACAAGTTCAATGTAGTTCAATAATATACTTGAATTTTAAAAATAGATGTATGATTTGTTCTTTTGTAATTTTTTTTCTATCTCATTGAAATTGAAAAAAAAAGAAGCAAAACAAAATAACAAAACCGGTCTAATAACAGCATCGTTTTGATCACTAAATAATTAATTAATAAGAAAATATCTAAAAAGTTTTTTTCCTTTTTTTTTGTTTTCAAATTAAACAAAAAAAAAAAAAGTTTAAAACAGTAAAAATCATTTAACAAGCTTTTTTAATAGATTTTTTTTTTTCAATTTTCAATATGAATGGCGCCAAAAGATTGATTTTTCATTCATCACTTTTAACATTTAGCACTTGAATTTTGTTAAAAATGTTTTTAAAAAATAGTTCTACAAATTCACTTAAAAAAAAAAATAATAAATGAAAAATATAATTAATTCATTAAAGTTAATTTATAACTGTAATTTCTTTTAATACATATTTTTTATTTAAGTTGAATTATAATCTACAATTATTAAAAGTGTGAAGTATGTCTAATGTTAATAGAAATGCATAATAAAATTTAAATGATGAACACATAAATTGGATACACGCATAGATACATATATCACACATGTTTTTTAATAAGATTTACAATTTTTCTTCTTCTTATATTTGTTTATGTAATAATGCAATCATTAATATTAATAAGAAAATTGATAGATCAAAAATGCCTTAACCAAGATCTGAATTATTATCATTTTTACATCACGGCATCTTTCTGTTTTTATTATTTTTTTTTTTTACTTTTTTTTTTTTCAAATAGACCGACAAAAAACAGAATTCCAAATCATACGTGTATGATTTAATTAAGCAAAATTAGAAATTCATTTTGAGGTGAAAAAAAAATATATATTCAAAAAATTAAAATAAAATTTTCTGTTGCACTGCGTTTGGTGCTTTCGATCTTTAACACTTTTGTCTTAATTTTTCCAGTTTTATTATTTTTGCATCTACAATTTTATCGATTTTTTAAATCAAATAGTTTGAAAAAATTCAAAAATGTATCTTCGATTGGATTAAAGTATTTTCAATCGTTAACTCTACGCATCTTTATACTTGAAAATTAAAATTAAGTATGCGCGAGAAAATTTGTTAAAATTAAAAATACAAAATTATTATGATCACCAGAATATATTAAAATATGAAATATTTTAAAAATAAAAAAAAAAAATTTTGTTAGGTATTTAATAGACAAAGTGTTATGCACGATATAAAATTTTATATACTAAATTTTTGGATAATTTTTTTGTTGATTTAATAATTTTAATAAAATATTAAATATGATTTTTATTGGTTTTATAATTTTTCCTAATGTTCGTGATAATTGTATCATATTAAAATTAAATAAAAGTGAAATTTAGTTTTAATTTATGTGATTTAAAAATATATTTATATAAAAAAGCTTAATTAGTTGTTTACAAAATATGAGGTGCTCAGCGATAAAATAGTCACATCACAAATTTTTTTAAACGATTTCGAAAACAGTTGCAAAACAAAATCCAACAATATTGTGGATTGGGCCATTTTAGCTGTGTACGCCTCATATATATGAATTGAAATTTTTGACTTTATTTCGTCTTTATTTGATACTACGGAAATTAAAAATAAATTATGTAAACATGTAATTATCTATTAATTATAATTGTTATTTAAAACTTGTTCTTAATTCCTTTCCTGATTTGTTTACATCATTTGCATATATTTAAAATGTTTTTAGAATTTTCAACTTTTTTTTCTTTTTTGAGTCCATAGAACATATTTTTGGTTATTTAGAGAACAAATCGAATATTTTTATTTTTAATTGTTGAAATTTGTACAATTTCCGTCATTTCAACTCTTACAAACTAACAACCAACTTTTGCCTTTTTGTTTTTGAAATGCAGAAAATATTCCAAAAAATATTACAAAGTTGTTTTAGTTTTAAACCAAAAATATAAAAAAAATGCAAACAACACTTAAAAATTCCAAATAAGCATTTTTTAAATAACCACACACTAACAGCATAATTTTAAACAAATTATTATTAATTAAAATCATATTTATGCTTCAACGTTAAGCACAAATGAAAACAGTGTCGTGCAGATTAAAATCATAAAAAGGTAAAAACTGAATCGATATTTGGATACGATAACAAAAAACTATTTTTGAATTCAGTATTCATAAATGATAATGATATGCTTTTTCTTTAATTAGAAAAATTCAAATTTTTAATTCAATAATAAAATTAATAAGCAAACAAAAAAAAATTATAACAATAATGCACGCACGCATATTATGTTATGTACCCACGTTATCTTGTGTAATATCAAAAAATCAAAATATGTAATTTTTTTCTTCTCTCAATTTTTGAATTTAAATTTAAATTTGAAAAGAAAAGAAAAATATAAAAATTTAACATAATTTAAATTCAGGCATTATTTGTTAAAAGTTAATAAAAAAAAAAAATGAAAAAATTAAAATAATAAAAAAATTAAATTAATGAAAAAGCAATAAAATCATTAAATAATCATACTCTTTTTTTTTTTTCTGTAATACATATAATATTAAATTTCCACACGTTACATGTTTACAAGGTGTAATAATAAATCAATCGGTTTTATGTAATAATATAACATTCACATTTTTAATAATTTTTTTTTCGTGTTAAAACAAAAACCGAAAAAAAAACAACATTTTTTGGCTCAAAGACGGAAACTAACGAAAAAAAAATAAATTTGTGAAAAAAAAAATATATTCAACATTAAATTAAATTTATTAAGATTTTTAATTTGAATTTTATTAACAAATTTTTAAGTTTAAATATAAAAATCATAATAAAATACAAATAATTATGAAAATTTGAAAAAAAAAAAAAAGAGAAAAAACATAAAAAAAGCTTAAAAGAAAAACCTTTAAAAAATGAGAAAAAGAAGAAAAATAGTTAAGAGAATGCATGATGCATCTTATATGTAATAATTTTAAACCTACATACATATTATTAAATTATAAATGATATGTGGAGTTTATCAATTTATTTTTCTCTCTTCAAATAATTCATTTATGATTATTTAGGTTGTTGTTGTATTTAATCGCACACCTGGAAAATTTTGATGTTAAATAAAAATGACATTAAAATATACAACGTCATGTTTGATATGCATTTATAAAAGTGCATTTTATTTTTTCTCTCTTATTAAATATACATAAATATTCATTTGATATTGCGCTTGAATTATTTATTTATTTTTTTTTAATATTTTAAAACTTTTTTTTTCATATAAAATTAATTATTAAAAGCAAACAACTATTTATTTTCTCTTTTTTGAAAAAAGAAAAAAAATTAATAATAATAATAAGCACTAAAAGAGTAATTACCTTTGATAATTTAGTCAAAGTAAATGAAAGATTAAGTAATAAAAATATAAATTTTATTTTTTTTTTTAAAAGAGAATCATCATCAAACAGAAAAATCCTACACATGTGCAAGTATGTGAAAAAAAAAATAAATAAATACATAATTTCTTTCATATTTTCCAGTAGAGCGCTACTTCATATATGTATAACAACAACAAGATTATATTTTATTATTATTATTATTATTGATCATCATCATCGTCATCGTCATCAACAACATTTTAATATTTTATATATTTTTTTTGAGAAAAAGATTTAAAAAAAGATTTTAACTAACTATGTACACTTAAAGGGTATCCCACAAAGATTGGTTTTTTTTTTCTGTTTTTTATTTTTCACTGTTTGATTTTTTTTTTTTTCTTTTTTTGAAAGATTTTTTGATGAATTACTTAAAGCACAATGGGTGGTTAAAGATTAATGAGATATTTAGCTTCTGTTTTATGGAAATATATATTTTTTTTAGTAAATTTTTATGATTACACATTATATTAAAATATTAATTTATGAAACGCCTTATGTGGTTTAGGGCTTACACATATACACACACATTTAGACAAAATACCTATATTGTGTTGCATATATGAAAATATATCTTTTCTTGTTTTATCTTAATTTTTTTTATACTCTTCTTCATCTTCTAATTTTATATTTTGTAGTTTATGTAGAAAATTGCATAAATTTATAATAAATAATTTTTTTCTTATTTATGGATTATATGATTAAAAGGTGTCATAAATTAGTACAAAAATTAATTATACAATTAAATTGTTTGTGATTTTTATTTTTTTTTTCTCAATAAAATGTTGCAATATTTTACTTGATGATCATTTAAAATTTTATAAATACATGGTACAAAACTACCATGAAAAATATATTTTAATTTATCATTTCAAAATGTCCCTTTGTTTTAGTTTTATTTTTTTTTTATAATTTTATGAAAGGGTTATGTTATTTAAGATTTATTGGTCATTTAAAAAAATTGTACATGATGACAAATTTTATGAACCTTTGAAATATTATCGAAGGAAATTATTCTGTTTATTATGATTTTCAATTTATAGTGTTTTACCTTGGAAAACTTAACTATTCAAAGAAATAAATAAATGCAAAGCTTTTAGCAAAATGCTAATTTTTCAAGTCCTCCAAAGTTATTGAACAGACTTTTGTTTAATTTTTAAAACACTAACAAATCACTATTTAAAATATTGTTTTCCACAATAGATGCCTGTTCAAATTTTTTCCCTTTATATAATTCAGAAAAGATACTTCAAATTTAAAATAAACTTTATTAAGAATTATAAAAACTTTCTACAATTCTCGATGATGGTGAAATAAGGTCAAACTTTTCTCACAACCAAAGTACCAAAAAACAAAATACTGGTTTCACAATGAATAAATGTCACGTAGAATTTAATTTTTATTCCTTTTTTTCCATCGACCAAAAAATTTTGATTAATTTTATTCACTGACTTTTTTAACTTTTTTTCTATCTAATCATTTTTTTTTTTTTTTAAATTTTAAAATTGATTCGGACGACACATAGTGTAAAACCTGTTAAATGTGTCTTATAATTTGAAATTTTAAATTTAACAAAAAAAAACATATTTCCTAATTAATCAATGTTGCATTTTGATTAAAAAAAAAAACAACTGTAAAGCATAATAATTTACCTTATTCTACTTAAAAAGCAAAAAGAAAAAAAACATGTCTAAATTGCAATAATTAAACACCTTTTGAAAATAACTTTGAAAAAAAAAAAACAAAATAAATTCAAATTTAAAGAGAGAAAAAATTTGACTATGTAAATTGAAAATGTCAATGACATAAATCATATAAGGCAATCAATTTTATTCTACACAAAAAAAAATACTTAAATTAAATATTCATTTTATTTATAAGAAAAAAAATTTTTGTGTAAAACAAAAAATTATTAAAAAATTTTAATTTAAAAACTTCAAAGCAAATTTAAAAATTAAATAAACAAAACAACAAACAAAATTCTCAATTTTTCATAAAAAAAAATAAAAATTTCAATTTTCTACCTTTTGTTTTAATTTGAAATTCATCTTGCTTTTTTTTCTCGTTATGCTTTTTATTTTACTGAAATTATTTGTTTAACTTTTTTCTATAAATATTGATATTCGATTGGTATAATATAATTAAAATCAAATTTTTTTTTTGTTTACGAACATACTTTCTCAATTTGAATAAAATTATATACCATAGATATTTAATTTATACATGTGTGAGTGTGTGTAGTGTGTGTTAATTTTTATTAATATAAAAACTGCATTATATATTCCAGTAATAATTTATGCATTTTGATTTTTATTCGTTTTTTGTAAAAAATAAAACCTTTTTTGAAAAAGAAAAAAAAATACTCACGAAAGTGAGAAAAAAAAACAAGATAACCAAAACCAAAACAAAAAAAAAATTGTTATTAATTTAATTTTTATTAATTATAAAAATTTGATACTTTTGCTCCTGCTGTTTATAAAATTAATTTGCATGCTGTTTACTAATGAGTTATAATAATATATTTTACACACATACACACCTGTATGTAGGTATATGTATATATTTAATTTTTTTTTAAATTGGATCAACTACCGTCATCGTTTTATTTATCAAAACTTTTAAATAAATCATCATTTTTTCTTCTTCTCTGTAAATTTTTGCAAATTTATCATGTTTGTTTTTTACACAGTAAAAAAAATATTCTTGTATGAGTTTAGGATTAAAAAAGGGAATTACGAGAATTTTTGTATTCAACACCTCGAATTTCGTCCGCTGTCCAACCAGAAAATAAAGTTCATTTACCTGAAATGCATTTAAAGTTTTTTTTTTTTAAATTCACAGAAAAATATTCGTAAATACACCAGATTTGAAAATTTCTTTTTTTTTTTTGAATTTTTAAAAGTTGATATAATTTTTCACAGTGTGAATTGTATTTTTTGTATACAAAATATTTCTTTATCACATAGTAACATTAAATTGCAATACCATTTGATCCAAAAAGGCATCATTTTTTACCTTAACATAATATTCTCAAAGGACACTGAATCATTCATTTGTGACAAATTTTCCAAAAATTCTGTTAAAAAAAGACGTGATTCAAACAATAAATGTAATATGTGTTTTCACTGTTTGTCTATTTAATTATTTCATATCATCAAAAATATTTCTAATTTGAAATTGTTCCAGACGAAAACTTATTGTTCATAACACGAATTTTAGCAATCAAATATTCATTCTCATTTTATCTTTTAACATTTTGATTTTGATTTTTATTCTTCTTATTTTTTTTTTTCTTCTGAAATTCAAACAATCAATTTCCTGTTCTCAATTTGTCATTTAATACGTCACGTACAAAAGTAATTTATTCAAACAATGAACAAAGTTATTTACAAAAGTCAAACATTTCTTTTTGTTCATTTTTTCCTAAATTTAGAATTTAAAATTATAAAAAAAATTATGAAGATATAATTTATTTTCTTTTTTTTTCATTATTACGAAACATTCATTTACTAACATTTTGTTTTTTAATAATATTTTCAGATTTTGAATTGTAAAAAATAAAACTATTCACGGTGGCGCTGCATTCGACGGAGGCCCTCATGGCCGCGGGGTTTCTTAAATCTGGGGATTTAGGTCCTCATCCGCATAGCTATGGTGGGCCTCATCCACATCATGCAGTTGCACATGGACCGTTACCACCTGGAATGCCAATGCCATCATTAGGACCATTTGGTTTACCACATGGTTTGGAGGCAGTTGGCTTCTCCCAAGGTATGTGGGGTAAATATTCCAGTGCTTTTTATATACAATTTTTTTTAGAAATTAATTAGTATTAAGTAGCTAGTTAATGTTAATTTTGAAATATGTATGTATGTATATTTCATTCATCAAAGAACAAAATGAGAATTATGAAAAATGTAAGAAAACACTGTTCTTTGATGGATTTAATTTTTTCAATAGGATTTTATAAAATGTAAGCTAACGTTTAATTTTAATTGTTAATATTTTACAAGCTATGAATTAAAAATTAAGTAAAAATAGTAATTAGCTAGAAAATAACAACAGAAAATCTTTATCACACAGCTCACAATTTAAAAACGTTGAAAATAAATTGAAAAAAAACTAAAGCCTTTCCTTAAAATTCCTTTTTTAAAAAAATTTACAATAAAATATGTAATTATTTTTGTCATAAAATTAATTATTTAAAAAATATATATTGCATGAATTCAGCATATTTTTAGGCTCCAGTTTTTTTTCCAAATTATTGATAAGTAATTTTTTCCGTTTCTACTCTTACTTTTCAATAACAAACGCTATACAGTACACAACAAATAGGTCCAATAGAGATAATTACTTGAATTTAATAGAAACCTATTCACAACCTACACTCTAATGCGACTAGAAATGAAAGTTTTGGTAAAGATAAAAATAAACTATAGATCAATTATTCAAAAATGAAAAAAAAAAAAAAATTAAATTAATACAAGCTGCACCTGATCTACTTTATAAATTATAATCGATTAGCCAAAATAGAAATAAAAAATATTAAAATTGAATAGGTTATTCATTGAACAACAATACAAAAATTAAATTTAACTATTATATGTATCTGCTCTAAATATCGCTACATCTCGAGATACAATTTATTAAACAATGAATTTCAAATTAACGTTACTCAAATGCAAATGTATGTTAATTGAAACTTTGTAATAAATTTTTTATTCAATACATTTTTTTTCTTCCATACATATATGAGTAGATAAACTTATACGAAAGTATATACATATGTGTGTGTATCAAAATATTCAAAATAATAACTCAATTAAGTAAATGACATAAAAATCAACAAAAACACAAAAAAAAAAACAAAAAATAAAAAACAAGATAAAATATACAATAACGTCATAACCTCTTAAAAAAGGCAAAAAGCACTTTATATAAAATTTTAAAATACTTTTATGAAAAAAAAAAATTAAAATTAAAATAAAGGTAACAAAATGTCAAATCATATACGCAACATTATCAGTTCTGACATAATGAGTAATGGAATGATTTAAGGAAAACAAAAACAAAATAAAAAAACTGTCGTCAATGATGTGGACGCACTAACATGGACTTTAAACTGTCATCGATGACCAAATTGGACATTTTTATGATACTATACAAAATAATAACAACAACATAAAAATATTTTCATCAATAACAGTAACGACATCATTACAAAAATTAGAGATATGTTTAAGATGAGAAAATCTTTTTTACATAATTTTTGTCTTAAATGAAAGAATTCAATTTAATCGAAGGGAATAAAAAATACATATATATGGTACACATTAACTACATGGATTTTTATTCTCAGAGACAAAATACTAACCTAAATCACCAAGAAATCTTTTGTTTTTTTTTTCTTTTTAGTTTTGTATCTTTTGAATAATAACATTGAGCAAACATATTGTAAACCCTATATGAATAAAAATTTTCTTCAAAAAAGAAAGCAAATTAACTAATAAATATATTGAACGTTAAATGGAAAAAAAAATACAAAACAAAAACAAGATACAGAAATAAAGATAAAATTCAAAAACTAAAAAAACAAAAAACCAAAAAAAAGATTATTAAGTACATTAGTTTTATCTTTTTGTCCTTCATTACATTTCAACGATGAAATTTAATTTTGACATTTTTTTCAATGACATTTGATGCTTTTTTTTTTGTAATATGATGTGGATTTTTTATTTATCTCAATAATTTTAGATTTCTTTATCGCACTTATTCAAATTTTTATATATTTTTTCTCATTCTAATCATTTTACAATTTAAAAAAAATATATATATTATTGAAATTTGAATAAGATATTAAAGTATTTTCCAATTGAATTTAAAAAAAAAAATAAAAACAAAAAACAACAACGAAACTTAAGAGAATTTTGATCTTACCGCACGACTCCCAATATACACAAAGTATCTACATCTACATATATTAATTAAAGATCTCATATGATGATGATGATGATGATGACGAAAAAATACTAGTAGCTAGAGCTAAAGAATTGATCAGATTATTTTGAAGAAAAGAAAAATGATTTTTAGCGTTCGATTTCAACCTTTATTCTTTTATACTATAAAGCACACACACAAATAAGGTATAAAATTAAATATGTATACATACATATGTACATACATACATATATGTGATCAAAGTGCGGCAAAATGTAACTTTATAACAGATATATAAGGTGTTTAGATAAAAATACTTTAGCGAAGCTTACATATAATACTTATCGATTTATATTTTAAGAAAGAAAAAAAAACACAATGAAAGGAAAAAAAATGTCATATAAAGTTATTTTATATAATGAAAATTTTGACATAATGTGTGAACGTTAAATTTTATTGTTTTACACACTAGCTTATAAAAAAATTATCATTATTCAAAAAAATTTTAAATTCCTAAAGGAATGGGGAAAAAATGAAAAAAAGGAATTTAAAAAAATACATACTTACATAATGTACATAATGTACATATATAGAAAATGTTGATGAGTATATGACATAATCTATTTTGACAAAACGTTTCTTAAGGGAACTTCCGAAAAATGAAAAGAAAAAAAAATTTCCTAATTATAAAGGATATTAAATTATGATTACACGGTTACACAAATTAATTTTGAAAATACATGCGATCAATTTACGACCACATTGAGATATTACAAATTTTTTTTTTGTCGTCGTTTTAATTTTTAGAGTTTTTAAGGAATTTTTATTATGTACTTAAAATCATTTAAAATATTGAAAGTTTATGAATGAAATTCAATAAAATATCTTCTACGAAACCTTTGTAGGATATTATATACACAATACACATCGTGGTACCCCCAAAACCCTTTGAACGGAAATAGTATGTACTCTAAGCCTATAAGCTGTACATATACATATATCATATGTTTTTTTGGAATTCTTATACGCATACAGATACATGCAATGCATGAGCATGCCTTACGTTACATAATCAAGTGTACAGACAAGACTTGAATTAATTTAAATATTTTTGAATAAACGCTTTGACTTGAAAAACAAATTGATCAGTCAAGGGGTTATAATAATAATTGTTAAAATTTATGTTACTATTGTCAAAAATGCTATTAAAAGTGTGAAAACGAAATGACACCATATCTTTTAAGTAACTGTTTTTTTTTTTTTTTTCAAAAGAAATCATAATCTTTAAAAAAATTGATTAAAACTTTCGATTAAAAGTGAATTTTTTCGATTAAATTAATTTTTATTTTTCAATTTTATTTTTTTTTAATTATCACTTTCAAGTGTTTCAATTCCCCTTTCTTTGGAATTATCAAAATACATACACATATCCCACACATGATTTCAATAATATCTTACGTAAACATGACTTTTGCACTCTAATTTTCTGCAAATTTTCCTTCTAGATAAATATTTAAACACGCACGTTCTCATAATTGTTTTATCTAATTTTCCGTATAACATTATCCACATATGTATGAATGTATGTATGTATATGAGTAAATGTATTACATATTATCATATTATCAGGACTATAAATTATTTGTTCATTTCATAAAATAAACAAATGCATACGTTCTACAAAAATTATTTCATTTAATTTGCGTGCTATTGAACAAACAAGAGCACGAACATTTCACTTATTTATTTGCATAATAATTTCATCTTCATTTTTTATATCTTTTTAAATCGAACAAGAAATAACTAAAGGCGATATAGTAGCGTCAATATTTACCACACAATATACACATGATTTTAAATCGCTTAAGGATATGTTAATTTTACCGCTAAAAAGCATATTTGTTTATTTTTTATTAATCTTGATATAACGAAGAAAGAAAAAAACTCCCTTCACATTTAAACACTAAAAAATACATTTATACCCTCAAAACATTTACACCTCCCCCTATATAAATTTTTAATTTTTCTTAAAATATTTATGTGAAATCCATGTTTTAGATTTCAAGCCAATTTACCTTTTTAAATAAAATCAATTTCATTTTCTATAAAATAAATTTCCCATTAAAAATTAAAACACAATTCACAATTTTCAAATAGGTAGAATAAGTGTGTACACACTACTAAAACAAACAACAAGGATATCATAGACAATTTTATTATACTTATGAATATATTATATATATGTATCTTACTTCACTCCATTAAAACCTTTGAAAAGGGGATTTTAATGTTATGTTATCGTTTATAAAATACTAATTTTTCTTGGGGGTTCACAATAATAACGAAGAAACAATTTTTGATCTTTTAGTATACAAAAGTCGTCATCCTTAAATTTACTATAAAATATTCTGCCCCTTTTTTCACTGATACAATGTTTTTTAAGATTAAAATTTCAAGGATACTATTTAATTTTTCTACTTTCTGAGAGAAAGGACAATAAGAAAACTTGAAAATACGGATTTTCTTTATATGTATGTATATGTATAAAATGAAATTATTCGTCCTTTTCATATCGGCTTAAGATATACATAACATGATTTTAATCAATACATACATACATACATATATAAATATGTAAGATATCTTGGGTTATTTCCGTATTTATCAACAGATTTATTATATACAAATTCACAAAAACTAATAAATAATGAAAATATTTTAATAATAATAATTTATATTCATCACCATTTTCCTTTAGATTTTAACAATATCTTTTGCGTGTACGTTTTATAGGCAGAAAGTCCCCACATAAACTCACCACCCACCCCCCCCCCCCCCCCCATAGTTGAATAATCTTTTCGATTAAATTTCTCCTTACCTTTTTGGGTACCAGATTAATAAAATCTCGTCGATATTATTGAAAGAAAAAAATTTATTTCAACTATATACCGATAAAAATTTATGTAAGTGTTTCATTGAAAATTTCTCTTTACGTTTTCTTTACTTTCAACAACAGCAACAACAACAAAAAAATAGTCCTTTATTTTATTCCTTTTGAAGAGCTAAATACAAAGGCAACAGCAAGAAGAAAAAAAATCATAACAAATTTTTTGGCATTCAATACTACTGTATATAAAATTAGAAATGAAAAGAGGGTGGTTATATATTTTTGCAGATGTATCTTTTTACTTTGGAATACATGTATATACTGGAAATCAATTGAAATCAACCAACCAAGTTAATGTTGGGTTGGTTATATATACGTATATAAGTTTTATATATTAAATATATAGAAAAACATGAAAAACCAAAAAAAATGAGGGATAAAAATTTTTCAAACAATAAGATGAATGTACACACAAAGTTATGCAAACGTGAGGGTTTTTCTTCTTATTATTTTTTTTTTCCTTTCATTTTGGTTGATTGTGAAAATGTGTTGATGTTGATAGACGAATGAATGAAATACGTACAGAATTTTTTTTCTCTCCGGGGTGTACTCTATTATATGTACCTATAAACTTTTATTTTTTTGTTGCTTTGTATATTTCACAGTACACGATATACATATAATAGAAAGGTTGTTGAAACAAGATTTTTTTTTCTTCTTTCATTTCATTTCACTTTTTTTTTTCTCTCCTATTTTATTATTATATTTCTTTTTTTTATATATAAAAATGAAATATGTATGTATTTTAATAGACAATAGAAAAAAAAGTACTACAAGGGAAATAAGGGACGACTTTTAATGCATATTACACTGAAAAGTACATTTTCATTTATTATACGTGAGTGAAAGAAAGGAGGCCATAGAGGAAAAGAGAGAGAGTAATGAAAAGAGGACTTCAAATTTTTTGACAATATTATATCATGTAAAATATCGAAAAATTTTATATATAGAAATGAAAATTATAAAAGGGTTTATTTTAGGGTTCTATAACAAATCCTATTGTTTATTATTATTATTCACTAATGTATAACAGACATGAATACGCATACATATAGAAATAAACGTACCTATGTATTTATTTTATTTGTTCTATGATATTTTTGTTATAAATTTTTGGAAAATTTGGCAGATGTTATATGCGAAATGAGAAAAAGATGATGTTGATGATGACAATTAATTAAAGAATTGAATTGGTATGTGCAAAAAAAAAAAAATTTTTACATACTATATTTTTTTAGAAGTCAAAAATTTAATCTAGTTGAAAAAATTGTTTTCAAATATTATTTCTGTTTTTTTTTTTTTTATTCAAAAAGCTTTAACGTTCAATATCCTTATATTTCGAGACATTATGTAACTTCTAATTCATTCTCAATGGACATACAATGAGCCTAAAAGTATGCTGAAAATATGCAATATTTTCTTTAAATATACGAATATTCATTTAAAATGGCGTTTTTTAATAAATTGAAGAATTATGAGGCAAATTGAGGAAAAAAATAGGACTATAAATCATAAGATTTAATTTTAAAAAAAAAACAATCAAAAACGTTTTTTAAGAAATGAAACTTTGAGAAAAAAAAATTGAAATTTTCAACCATTTCTTTATTTGTTTATTATTATTTATCCAATAAAATCCTTTTTTACATAGATAATTCATCGACATTTTAGTACAAAAACTAATAATTTTTGGAAATAATTTTTCTTATTTAATGAATTTAATTTTTTCTCCTTTAAAAATTTGTGTATTTCATGCAAAAATATAACGAAATATAGCTTTTTTTTTTTTTGTTAAAGTGCTGGCTAAATTCTTGTCACATTCCTATAAACATTAAAATAAACCATAAAAATGAAAAACAAGAAATGAAAACAGTAAAAAAAAGAAAATTTATACAACATAACATCAAAATTACTTAAAATGTGCAATAACGTTATCATCCACACATTTGTATCTATATATATGTATAAATACATGATACATAAATATGGCGAAATAAAAATAATAAAAAGAAAAAAAAATACACAAAAAAGAAAAAAAAATGTTGTATGCAACCCATATAAGTACTAACGAATATAAAATTTATATATTTATTCATTTCTTGTGTATATATTTTGTATATATATATGTTTGTATACGTATTTTTATGTACATATGTGTGTGTTTGTTAAAGTACATGATATATTATATTGCACGATATACAATTATTTTATATTGTGGGGCTGCTTCTGTTATACATTAATTCTACAACTGGATGGTTGGTATAATATTCTAAGTCACCTCCACGATAAGCAGCTTATCTTCCCTCTTCAGTCCTGTTTTTTTTTCTGTTTTTTTTTTCAAATGGTCCTTTCCAAATATAACCTTCTCGTAAATTTACGTTATGTACACATTTAAGTATAATTTTTTTTTTCTCTCGATTTCTTTTTTTTTTTTTTTATATCAAATTTATATATTTTTTGTTGTTGTTGCTATAACTATAAATGTATAGTGTATATCCTTCAGATATATATTTTTTTTATTATTATTATTATTTCCAAAGTTGTTTTTTTCTTCTTCTTCACTTTAATATAAAAAAATAAAGTTTTTTCTTACATAAAAAAATATATACATATATGTATGTATATGGCTACACAAAGAAATAATATAAAAATGTAATTAAAGTGAGACTTGCTTTATTTTAATATTACATACTATATATTTTATACTATATATGTATGCATGTATGTATACATGTATATACAAACTTATGTAGAAAACAGAAATAATTATTTATTGATTAGTTATTTGTTTTCTTATTCTGGCCATTTTTTTTTCGATAAAATTTATTAATAAAAACTTTAATATGAAAATTAGTAATTTTGAAAATGTACAAGTATTAAATTCTTATAACTGTAGTTATAGGTTTATTGTTAAATTATTAATTGTAACATTAGGCCAGCTAAAAGTTAGAAGATTCTAACAAATAAAAAAATAAAAAAACAAATAGTTTTGAAAAAAAAAAATCTGTAATTAATATGTATTTGCTATTTTCAAAAAAAAAAGCATTGTGTTCCAATTAATATTTAGAAATATCAAGGATATGTGGAAAATGTTTAATTTTTATGACTTTTTCAAACTTCAACAGTTTTCACAAAAGAAATAGGTTTTTATTGACTTCAAATAAATTTAATTACAACAAATAATTTGGTAATTTGTCACTTGATTTTCAAAAATTCCACAACAAAAGCTTTGATTTCCCGACGCTCAATATTCACTCAAATTGTAATTGAATACTTCGAAATACTTAAATCTAAATCTTAATTTATTGGAAAGAACTAAATTTTTTCTATCAAAATTCTAGTGTCCATAACATTTATTAACTGTTGAATTTTTCAATATAATAAATAAAGGGTAAAAGCTTCTTCTTCATGTTAAAAATTTGTCAAACTGTCTTCTAAAATTATTCTTTTAAACTTTAATAAATTTAAAATTTGAAACAAAACTAGCAAAAAAAAATTATCTTATCAAAAACGACACAATAAAATCATAATTTTTTCATTATATTTTCAAGAGAACAAATAAAAAAAAAATCTTTAAAATTAAAATTGCAAATTTTTAAATTCGTTCATTTTATTTGTCATCCATCAGAAAATGAAAAAACCATCATTTTGACCTGAATACCATCATCACGATTCTACATTCTAAAAAATAAATACATTTTTTTCAACACATTCGTTTTTTTTTTTGGACAGGAAATTGTTTTTCTTTTTAAAAAATTATGAATTTATAAACAACTTTTACTTCATTGCGATTTTCCAATATTTTCACATTAATTCTTTTTAATAAAATAAACTTTAGGTTTTTTTTAATAACTTTGACACGATTTTTATTTCAAGAAAAAATTAAAAATACTTTTATTCCAAATAAATCAATAATAAATCAATTTTATTTATGCATAATGCTTTTTCTTTTTCACGTCGTCGCGTGATTTCATTGTGTGTCTTCAATTAAAATATGAGCTTTCTATAGTAAAATTATTTACTATATTTATATCTATATAATTTCAATTTTTTGTACTTTTTTTCGCTATAGTTACTTTTATTTTGCTTATCTTTTTACATTGTGTATATACACACATATAACAATTGAACAGAAAAAATTATATATGCATAATTACCTCATTTTACTTGTATATTTTTTTTTAGTCCAATAATCCTGTTAAGTGCCTGTTGCACGTATGATTTAGTACATGTTAATACTTTTATTTTCCAGAGATAAACTATTTAAAGTATTTAACACGTTCCACATAATTATATTTTAATGGGCTAAATAGACATAATGTGTGGACAGTGGAGCTTAATGTATTCCCCAAAAGGGTTTTTTTTTCCAATTTTTTTTTTTACATGAAATTTTTTAAAAAAAAGTTTTTCGGAAATTGAGTGAGAATATTTTTTTTATATACATATTTTTAGTATTCGAAATAGTTCGAAATAATTTGAAAATTATAATTTAAATGCCATTATTTACAAAAAAAAAAAAAAAAGAAAGTTATTTTGAGAAGAAAAGGTAATTTTCTAATCCCTAAAAATATAGTGACATTGACATTACACCAGGCAATCGAATTACAATTTTGTCTATTGTAAACAAAACCCCTAGAAAAGTAGAAAAAAATGAAAATTCTCTGCCATATTTTAGCCCAAAATATACAATTATTCTCAATTTTAACTCATAAAATATAAGGGAAAAAAATGTTAAAAAACTTAAGATAGGCGCACATTACAAATCCCATCCCTTCTAATCAATTATTCGCCATATTTCTTTCATTTATCTTCATTTTGTTTGATCATGACAAAAAAAAAAGATTTTTTTTTAAATTTCATTTCTTTTTCGTTAGCATTCACACACCCTATAAATAACAAAAAGGGCAAAATATCACCACAAGCATCATGATTATGCATATGATAATAATTTTTTGGATGCATTGCAGCAAATGTAATTATATACTCTGTATATTTCAAAGTCTGGTTTCCAACAAAACGCACGCATCACACATATTTAATATTAAAAAAAAATTTTCATGTGACATTTTGAACAAATGATCATAAAAATGATCATAAATAGCGGGCTTGCCTCAAATTGAATGCATTGTCACATAATATTCACTCCTCTATAGTCTATGTCATATATTCATTTGGTAGAACCAAATTAGGGAGAAATTTTTTTTTTTTTTTAAATAAAAATGAAGGACAAAAGAAAAAATCTATTGAATGTAATATGTACATCGCGATTATAATTTTTAATTTAAGTTTTTTTTTCTCTCCTTGCTTTTTATTTTTTATTAATTTATGTGTCTCTGAATTTAGTGACAATTTTTTTCTCCCTATATGTTTTTTTTTCAGTTTTCATCTTTTCTCTTTTATCCAAAAGTTTGTTTATACAAATTTTTTTATTAATATATTTTTTGTGACATATAGTAAATAAAAAAAAATTGTTAAAAATAAAAGAGGAAACAAAAAGGAAGCCTATATAATATGCGAATACAAAAAAAAATGAGGACAACAAAAATCATTTTCAAAAGCCGACGCCGACGGTAGAAGAAAAAAACAAAACAGATCATTTTTAATATTCAAAATGGCTTCTCTTTTTGCTTAAAATAAAATTAATAATAAAATAAAATTGAATATTTTTACAATAAATAAGGACATTTTTATTAGTATTGATGAGGTCATGTTGTTCATTTTATTTTTATTTTATATAAAACCTTGATTTATGAATTTTTTTTTTTAATTTTAAATAGAACAACAGACTAATAACATTGTTCAATAAAAGGTCATAGGTCGAATTGTTCAGTTACACGTGCGAAAAAGTATAAAACTAAAAAATTGGTAATTTAAAAAATTTCTCAGTGAAAAAAAAATTAATATTTCGATGTGAAAAAGGCTTTAAATGGAATCCTGCATGGTTTTTTTCTTTTCAAGAATCTTTTGGTTCGTTTTTGTTCATGTAATTTATTTTTAAAAGTAACATAAAAGTTTGCGGAAGAAAAAATTCATTTTATAAAAAATTAGTTTAAAATCCTTTTTTAATTTTTTTTTTTATTTTCTTAAAAATTCAAACATTTTAAAAGCAAAATATCCTTTATTATTGGTCTCTAAATTCACACAAACTTTCTTAAGAAATAAAGAAAGTAAAAAAACTGTAAAGAAAATTTAATTTAAAATAAGTTTTCAAAACTCCATGTTCAAATTTCAATTTATCATTACATATAGGGTAAGATGGGGTACATTTGACAAAGGGGCACTTTTGACAAAGCCTGTTAAAAATAGTAAAACGCTTCTGATTCAGTCGAAAAAAATATCACTGATTGCCCTTGCTGAGTACATCATTTCAGTAAATTATGTGAGTTGTGCATCGACGGCCATAGAAATAAGAAGTGTTTTTGTGTTTTTGAACCATCTGATGTAATTTTTGTGTTTGGTAAGTATAGTGAAAAAGTACTTTTTATTTACATGTTTAAATTCTTGCAGTAAAAAATGAAAAAAATAGTTATTCTATTTTACATTTTGATATAAAAATACAGCTTTTTAAAGAAAATTTGGGAAATGTAATAAAAAGAAATAAAATGGCGTCTGTGGGGCACATCTGACATCTGTTTTTGGGTTACATTTGACACAGTGTCAAATGTGCCTCAATATGCTATTAGACTTTTTGTTTGTTGTGAAGGCGCCAACTTTAAGCTTCTTGGACCAGAACCCTTCTGTGGCCTGCCTGAAAGCCACACAAAAAATTATATAAAAAAATGGAAGATGAAAAAATGCACCTCTTACTGGAAAAAGACTTTCGGAAACAAACAAGCGAAGGAGCTCATTAAACTTTTGACTAATATTACTAGAAACCCAATCAACCTCAATAAGAACGAGCTAAGGGCAATCTCGTTACCACTGGGCACTGTCCACTCAACTACCACTTGAGCAAGAGGATGATAAATGCAGATTCCTCAAAGAAGCCAAGAAAACCTCGAAACACATTCTATGTGAAAAGAGTGTGTTATATGCAGCGAATTTTTTCTAACCAGAAGAAATTTAGTGCGCACTTCATCCTCCAAGCACCAGCCGTTCGGCAAAAAAAAATTATTTGCGGTAGATTTATCAAATTCTACATTAAGATAAAACTATAGAATTTTTTTTCTTTGTTGTTTTTTTATTCACGAAGAATATTTTTTGTTTCTGTCATTTTTATGTTTTTTAATGATTTAATAAAGACTTTACAACTTACTTGATATTCTGTTGTTATTCTAATACTCCCAATATTGAAAATATTTTTGAATCTGTAAAGTTTCTTCATGGTGTCAAATGAACCCCTTCAGGAGTCAAATGTGCCCCGCTATGGGGCACTTTTGTCATTTGGAGATACTTTTTTAAAATGTGTAAAAATATGCTAAAAAATATCGCAAAAAATGTGATAAAATTCAGGAAAGTAGCCAACAGAACTATTTATAATTTCTTATTTTAAAACTTCAAAAAAGAGTTATTGACGCTAAAATATATACGAAAAACAAAAACGTGTCAAATGTACCCCATCTTACCCTACATACAAATATACATAAGTACATACATACGTGTATATGTACATCAACGTTTTTAAATTGTGAGATTTTTAGCAGATGTTCTAGATATACCCTTTATGTGATTATTCTTTCAATTCTTTTCCTTATTTCCATTTCAGGAAAAGAAAAGATACTTTCTGTTGTTAAATTTTTTATTAAGTTTTACAAAAGTTAAATTATTTTTCAGAAAAAAAAACATCAAATAAGTTTGATGTTTTTTTTAAAATTTTATAAACATTTAACTTTCTGTTCTTTTTTTTTATTTTCATGTTTTTTTTCAGGAGTTAATACAAGAAAACAACGACGTGAAAGGACAACATTTACAAGAGCACAATTGGATGTTTTAGAATCACTTTTTGGTAAAACACGTTATCCAGATATTTTTATGAGAGAAGAAGTTGCACTTAAAATTAATTTACCAGAATCACGAGTACAGGTAAATAGACAATTATCCTTTTTTCCTTACAGTTACAATCATTTATATCTTTTTTGTATATAGTTTCCTTCTATCAATATCAAGAAAATTAATGAAACCAATTTTCGTGTTTAACAAGGTTCTCTATAAATTAATTTTGTTAATTCGGAAACTTTCTTAAATATCCTATGATGACTCTATAATAACAAACTAGACTTTCTGGCACCCTTTTCAATAAAAAATTTTTTTTTACAACATACACATTTTTCTAACCACAAGATATTTTTATGTAATGTAGAAAACACATTCCTGGAGGCCATAACATTTTATACGGAAGCCTTTTTATACTTAACATAAAAAAAAAAATCTATTCTCTATAGTTAATGTTCATTTACTCTACAGGGGGCAAACAGGATGAAATCAATAAAATGGTATCATAAATTACGATGGTAATTACATTGTGTAGGCAATTCATATAATAACACACAGTGAAAGAAAAAAACCACTATACATCTAAAAATTTTATTGTTAGTAATCATTTCTTATAGGTTGACTATATACAGCTTTAGACTTATACTGAAAATTATGTAGAGGATATTTATTAGGTTAATAAAGATTTTTAACATATTATGTAAGTAGGAAGAATAATATCCTCTAAAACAAGAGTGTCCGTGTCATAATCATAAAATACAATCCTTAAAATAAATTCATGGCTTTCACTGGCTTGTATATTTATTATAATTATGGATGTTGGTATATTTTATTTATTTATTTGTTATATGTATAGTGTGTTTCTCATTTTTGATCCTTTTACTTTTTTCTGATGGGATAATTTCATATATAGGATTTTATATAAGGTGGGTGGGCATATGTATATAAGAATAGAGGGGTGGAAATTATGATCATTACTACGTTACGTAAAGAATTAAAGTTACTGATACTATTTATTAAGAAAATAATATTAATGTGTAAAAAAAGGGTGACTTTTAAGTTTGCAGTCATATTTTTATTTATGAGATTTCATTACTTAATACTTTAACAGTTTTTTTTCTTTGTGTAGTGAAAGTGGGATAGGATGACTATTAGAAATACTGTTGATTTTTAATATCCGAAATTTTTTCCAAAAACAAAAAAATTAAAGAAAAGACTGATATTTAAAATTCCGACGGTAAAATAACAGTAAAAAATTCGCAACAAAATTTAAACTTTGAAAATTCTCTCAATAATTTAAAATTCATAATGTGTATATGTAATTGTTGTAAAGCTGTTAAATCTCAAACAATATTTGAAACTTTTCCGTCAAAAGAGCAAAAATACTTTAATTTACTCATTTTTATGGCTTCCTTTTTTCCGATCGCATAATCACATGCATACTTTTTTTTTTTTTTTTTTTTTTTTTGATTATCATCAAAAGAGTATTGAAACTAACAATGCACTTTTAAATTCTATAGTTTCATCATAAATTTTCATTTTAATCCTGCAGGAACCGTTATCAAAAAGTTAATATGAAAATTTCATATGTGCATTGTATGTAAAAAATTACCGTAAAATAAAACATACATATATGAATTCAATCACAAAAAAAGTTGTTTCGTTACCACACTACACCAACAAAAAATTTTACAAAAAAAAAAACGAATAAAAACCAGTAAAATATGTTTTATTTCAATGTTTTGTGTACTTTTCTTTTGATATTTTTGCTTATTTATAAAATGTACATACAGTTACTGTAAAAAAAAAACATATGTGACAAAAATCTAGAAAATCTTAAATGTAAACAAAATAACCCGGAATTGTCAAAATTTTTTCCGCCTTATATGCCTTTTTTTGTTGTTTTGTATTGAATAAGCAATTTAATATTTCATATACATACATATAATAGAGGGGTTGAAGTTGAGATGGAATGAATATGTTTATTTGTTTCATATTTCAGGGTTTTAAGTTATTTAAGGTTTATTATTCTTGTTATAGTTTGATTTTAGCCTAAAGGCGATTTTATACATGATATTACAACAAAATCAATATGCAATCTAATAATCAAAGGCGAAAAATTGTCTCATTTTGTAATGCTGTTAATGATGACTAGACATATTTTTTTTTCACGAATGCAAAATGAGATAACAAACACACATACACACTACAATGTGCATGAATATGAAATATGTGTGTTCAAAAATATTAAAAATATATGCAATAATAATGCACATTGAAAAAAAAAAAAAATTCAGCAAACATGAAATTTTATCCCTCAAAATGATAACGAACAATTGAAATGTCAAATTACAACAAATTGTCATCACATTAGATCCATAAATTGAGTGTCCTTGTGTTTACATTCATTTGTACTTATTGAATGGAAAAATTATATTCAATAATTTTTTCTTCAATTGTTTATTTTTTTGAACAACATTGTAAAAGGACAAATTTTATCAGAAGATCAATGGGATCAATGATTGATAAAATATCATTTTTAAATAAATATTTGTTTGTATCCTCTGCGAATTGACAAATAATTTTTGTTATCTTGTTTTTACATTTCAAAATTATTTAAATTTTTGTTAAAAGTTTTTCCTTTTTACCGTTTTCTTTTGAATTTCATTTAATTTTTTCCTATTTTTGCCTTTTTTTCTTGGTTCTAGAGGTGTATTGATTTTTTATTTATAGAAAAAATGAGTATTAGAAGAAAAATAAAATATTATGTATGTATTTTTTTTTAATGTATACGGTTACGAAAATGTGTCACGTTTCTTTACCTTAATTGTTTAAAATGTTATTCATCATTTGAAAAAAAGCGTTATGTTTTAGTATAGTAATTTTCAAATTGAAAACGTCATTGAACTCCTTGTAATGTTGAAAAAAAAAAAGGAAAATGAAAATAAAGAAAGGAAGCCTTTGGAAAATTGTGGAAAAAAAAGTCTTCAGTTTTTTATGTCTGCTTTTTTATTTTTGAATATTGTTGCTTCAGTAATAAAATGAAACCTTAGTTAGATACGTCAAGTATATTTGAATATAACCAATATGTAACATAAGTATGTACATATGTATGTAGGTAAGCATTGAATAGAATACATTATTTGAATATTCTATTTCTCTAGTCGGTATGTAGTCACATTTGTCATTTTATATCTTTCTTTTTTTTTCGACTTTTTTCCATTTTTTTACCTATTTAAAATTTAATGTATGTAATTGAAGTTTTTGCCACACAATTAAAATGGGCATAAATTAAAAATAAAATAAAATCTAAATTAATTATTGCATACATACAGCATACTTTTAGGCTGTCGAAAATTTTTTCTTTAACAATAATGTTAACTTTGAAAATGTTTTCTTTTTTTTCACGCTTTGTGAATTTGACAATTCTAATGAAAAAACAAGAAATCCCATTAAATATTGGTTAAATTTATTTTAGCTTTCAAAGATAAAACAACATTTTATTTGTTAAAATATGATTCTAAAAAAACACTTATTTTTTTAACTGTTTTTTTTTTTCTCTTCCATTTCTATTTGATATAACACAGATGTTCAATGTGACAAATTTTCGCATAAAATGATTCATATACCAGAGAACAACTGAATTCAACCCCAATTTTTTTTTTTTACATGCAGATTGTATAAATTTCTTAGACAGCAATTTTTTGTTGTTGTATAATATTCAATGTTGACTAAAAAAAAAACTATATAAAATGTTTAATTTCATAAAAGATACATTTCTTAGCACCCTTATTAAAATGGTGTTGATTGTTAAATACTACATACTACAGTTTCTCTTTCATTGTACATATTTTAACATCTATATTTCATTTAGCGTATATTTTTTTCTCTCGTCTTGTTTATTTTGTTTATCAAACAAACATATAAATTTTGGTCCATTTTGAGGTTGTGTTTACACAAGTGACACATTTGTTTTGTGTAAAAAATATATTTTATTCAAAAAAAAAAAAAGGAACAGACGATATACGATAAATTTATTTTGTGAACATTTTTTTCTTATTTTCTTCAAAAAGAAAAACATTTGTAATGCTTTATCTAAATAACAAATTTAAAAAAATTATTAAATCTTCTCTAAAAAATTTAATGAATAATCAAATTTTCCAACTTTCATATTAAATTTCAATTTAAAAATCAAAATAAATTCAATTTTAATCAACATAAAAATAATTTTTTAAATCAAAAGAAAAATTCAAACAATTTAAAACAACAAAAAAAAAACAATTTCAAAAAGCGTATAATTTTTTAAACATAAAATTTCTTTTGATCAATCAACCAACAAACCAAAAAATTTCACTCAAAAATTTCCACATTAAACTTTTATATATAATTTCCGTATACGTCATCAGAATTATCTGCTATTTTTCTCTTATTTTTTTTTTAAACTTTTCATAATTATTTTCCTTTTAACTTTTTTTCACGAACAAAAAAGAACTTTGTTATATCATTTTACTGTTTTTAATTCTGTTTTACTTTTCATTACCCTCCACCCAACAAAAACAAAAAAAAATTCCTCTCGTTCTCACCCAATTCATTTTTCATTATTTTCCAAATGAAAAGAAAATTTTAAATCAAATCACTTTTCACATAATGAAATTCGATACGCCTTGTTAGATTGCTCTTTTCTGTTTTCAATTTACTCATTTTTTTCAATTTTTCAATACATACAAACATCACATAAAATTTTAAAATTCATTGAGTGACGGCTCATTGAATATCAAATGATAAAAAAAGAAATTCCACCCTTATTGAAAATATTTTCTTTTTAAAAGCTAAAAATTCCACCCTCTCAATCAAAAACTCCTGAATAACACACTGGCACCACAAACCATCAAGAGCCACAACATTTTCATTTACTTGTTGTTTCTTTACAAATCTTGAAAAAAAAAAAAAAATAGGAAGACGAACATTTTTGTCTACACATACAAAAAAATAGGATTTTTGTTTTTTTTGTTTTGAACTTGCATCATTGTCTTTCATTACACCGTAACCGTAAGGATTTTCAGGATGAAAAGCCTATCATTTAAGATGAAATGATGGGAGATTTAATGTGCAAATCCTTTTGCTTTTACAATTGATAGCCAACTAAATTGATTCTGACTAAGCTCCAAATAATAGAATAAAAAATAAGGATTCTTGTTTTTCTAAATGTAAAATCATTGTTTTTTTTCCCAATTTTATTGTGCTTATTGTTGTTGTTATTGTTGCTTTTATGAAGGCCAAATAACGCCCTTCAAATAATGATTTATATACACTTCATAGTATATATAGCCGACGTTTTCAGATGAAAGTTTTTGTATACATGTGAAGGAAAAAATATGTAACAGATGAATTTAAATAATACATTCAAAAGGAAATCACATATACAGGGAAATAATAATACATAATAATGTCATTTGATACTTGCCGAAGCATGTGATTTGTTTATTCGTATTAAAGTTTTATTGCACCCACATTTATGTGTGCTTATCACATTTTTATTTGAAAAATGATTTTTTTATTGAATTTTTGTTTTTATCTCTCAAGGTCGATTTTAAATTGATTTTATTTCTTTTTAACTCAATTTAGATTTTATTTTACTGATTACTTTATATTTTTCTTTGTTATCTCATTAGGTTTGGTTCAAAAATCGACGTGCGAAATGTCGACAACAATTACAACAACAGCAATCCAGTAACATGAATAATAGTTCAAAAACTGGTAGTTCATCTGGTTCGTCTGGTTCATCATCAAGTCGAAATTCAACTAATAGTTCCAATACAAATAGTAGTAATAACAGTGCAAATACATCTAGTGCAAATACCTCATCATCAAAAACAACGACATCATCATCAGGAAATGGGAATTCATCAAGTCACACTAAATCCTCAACGTCAGCATCATCTGGTACATCATTGAAATCTCATCACAGTAGTTACCTTCATCAATCACATCCAATACCGTCAGCTCATCATATGGGTGGTGGTGGTTCATCTAGTGCAACGAATCCAATCAGTATTGCTGGTCATAATTCCTCCCCAATTCTACCAACACCAGCAACATCTGTAAGTCCAGTTAGCGTATCATGTAAAAAAGAACATATGACCGGCGGTTATCCATCATCGACTGGAGCATCATCAGATGATAGTCTTCGAACAACAGCCGGTGGCGGTTATACAATGAAAGAAGAAAGTTTAAATGGTGGGAGTGCAAGTCATCATCATGTTTACGGCAGTGCCGCAAATTCACGTCTAGTGCAAAATATTACACCAATGGATTCAAGTTCATCAATAACAACACCTTCACCACCAATTACACCGATGTCACCACAAACAGCAGCTCATGCTGCACAACAAGCAGCTCAAGCAGCCGCTCATAATTCTGTTGCATATGTTTCAAATCATGCAGATTCCTATAATTTTTGGCACAATCAGTACAATCAATATCCAAATAATTATCAAACACCAAGCTATTATTCACAAATGGAATATTTTAGTAATCAAAATCAAGTTAATTATAATATGGGACATTCTGGTTATGGTGCATCTAATTTTGGTTTATCACCAAGTTCATCATTTAGTGGTTCAATGTCAGCTCAAGCATTTACACAGAATGGTTTGGATTATATGTCACCGCAAGATAAGTACGTAAATATGGTGTAGAATATTATTGTACAAAATTTTAGTTGATATATGTCACAAAATAATAAAAAAAATACTTAAAAATTAATTAAAATTTCAAACAAACAAAAAAAAATAGAAAAGGTGAAAATTCAAATCATAAAAATGAATAATTTTCGAAATTTTCCCGAAAAAAAAACTCCACATTCCAAATTAATCAAAAATCCTCAATTCTTAAACCTAAAGTGCATTCTTTTGTTATGAGCACAATAACCTTCAAATATGACCTTTATTTCCAATTTAGCTTTTGAAATTCAAAAAGAATGACTTGAGTTTTTACTTTTAAATTAAAAAAAAAAATAAAGAAAACAGAAAAGGACTAAAAATCAGAACTACTGAATTATTTTTAGTGATTTTAATTTATATAATTAATAATTAAAAATCAAAAAATTTTCTCAATAAAAATTTCACCTTACTAAAAAGCAATTATCGCTTAATTGAAGAAAAAAAAATAATAATAAAAAAACAAAAAAATTGTTTAAATAAATAAAAAAAAATTAATAAACATATCACAAATAAATTCATAATTTGTATATTTTTTTTTTCTAATTTTTCTTATTATTCTTCCATATCAAGGGATTGGATAAATATCGGCTGACAATTAAAAACTTTCAACAAGTATACCTGCTGATGGGATTTTAAATTATACGTTAAAAATAAAAAATTTAAAAAATTTTATGGTAATGTATTAGGACTTGAAGATTTTAAGTAAAATTATACAGAAAAAAAAATATGTAAATGAGCCACAATCCCTTCTGTTTAAATTTTTTTATTAGTATTTTTTTTTTTTTTTTTCTAAATTAAAAATTTGCAAAATGAAAGTTTAAAAACAAAATTTAAATGATATGACAAGTTTTACACCACATTTTATTTTAATTTTATCAAAACAATGCAATTAAACTGTTAACGTGATAATTGAGAAAAAATAAGAACAAAAAACAAACAACAAAAATTAAAAGTTAAGGTTTAAAAAAAAAATGTTTAAACAAAAAAAAAAAGCAAAACTAAAAAACAAAAAGTTAATTGTAAATTTATTAGAATTTAAGAAAATTAAGATTCAAATTATACATTGCAAAATTATTTGATCATCAGGAAAATTTTAATTTCTTTAAAAAACGAATTGAAAATTTTAAATATTAAAAAAATATAATTAAAAGGGAATTGAAAAAAAAAAACAAAAAAAGAAACAAAATTAAAAAAATTAATTAATAAATAATTAAAAACAAATGTTTAATTTAAATAATTTTATTTTTAAAACAAAAAAACACATATTTTATTAAAATAAAAAATATTTGAAAAAAAAAATATATGAAAAACATTATAGGATATTTTTATTTTGAGTCGTATATCTCGCAATATAAAAACAAAAAAATTATTTGTAAATAATTATTAATAAAGAGAAGAAAAAAAACCACACACACACATATTTTTTAAAAAGAAAATTGTAACAAAAATAACTTGAAAAAGAAACAAATAAAAAAAATCATTTTTGTTTCTCAATATATCTTTAGTTTAGCAAATAAAAAAAAATGAATATATACAAAATTACATCTAATATTATAACAACCACAAACAAACAAAAAAAACAACATGTAAATAATAAAAAAAAAAAATTAGATTTAAAATATGAAATGAACAACAAAAAAAACACATTTAACATATACACAAAAATAAAAATAAAAAAAAAAATATTGTAAAATATAGAAGAATCTTAGCAAATATTTTTTAAAAACTTAACACTAAAAAATTTCGAAAAAAAAAGAAAATATATCAAAAAAAAAATATGTAAATTATTTCGTCTATTATAGAAAATATTAAAATAAAAACAAAAACAAATAAAAACAAAAAAAACTATATTCACACATTTATGTAAATTAAGAAAACGCCATATTGTGTTATATGTATATTTTAATTTAAAAGACAAAACAAAAAAAATGAAAGAGAACATCAACATACTCGCTAATTTACTATATCAACTCTTTTTTTCCAATTGATTTTTTTTTTTAATTTCTACTTTTATTGAAAAAAATATATTTAAAAAAAAAAACAAGTTAAAAAAAATAAAGAAAAAAAAACAATATTTATTTAAAAATTATGTAATTGCAACGATATTAAAACAATGAATTTCTATAATATAAACACAATGTTCATTTTCATTTTCTTTTCTTTTCATTTCTTTTCTTTTTTTACTATTTTTTCTAATTGACAAAGAAGAAAAAAAGAAACATTAATTCAATTATAATAAAAAAATTTATATCTTTAAAATATAAGTGAAAATTGTTTTAATAAAAAAAACTATATATATATCTAGATAAAGTAAAAAACAAAAATAATGTATAAATCACAAAAACAAAACAAAACAAAAAAAAAAAGAAATGAAAACATTTTAAAAACAAAATAAAATGTTTATTTATTTCTTCTTTTTTTTTTTAAATAATCTATCCATATCCTTTTTGTATAAAACAAGAAAGAAAAATACAACAAACAAAAAAAAAAGAAAGAAATTAAGTAAAAACTAAGAAATAAAATTTTGTGTTCTTATCGAGATTATAATTATAATTATTATGATTATTATGTAATGATATTATTATTATATTGTAATTGTTTGTAAAACATTTTTAGTTTAACAATTTTTAGTTGTATAAAATATAAATCAAACAGAAAAAAAAACAAACAAACAAAAAAAAACATTAAAATTAAATAAAAATAATAATTGCAATGAAAAAAAAATAAAATATGTATTTATGTTTTATTTTAGTTTTAGAATTTTAATTCTTTTTCAATTGATTTTTCTACAGTGAATTTTGAGTTTATTGCCAGGATTTTTATTCGATAAAGAATATCATCGGAAATAGCTGGGTTTGGACCTGATAAACTTTTCCAATCGGTGCACTGATTTGAAAAAAAAAAATTTGACTACACAGCACAATTTAATTTTTTGCTATTTTGCTTATGAATTTTTTCGTGTGGATTATCCTTAACACCTTGGCTGTCAGTGTATCACCGGTGAACACGACAAAAGTGCTTTTCCACACACCAAGTACCACCGGTGATTACTGCAGAAGTTGTCTTCCACACGCCAGCTTTGGGAGATTGTATTAAAACTTCTGTAGTGATCACCGTTGATACACTTGCGTACAATGAAACATTTTTTTTGGAGAAGCACTTTTGTCGTGTTCACCGGTGATACACTGGCAGCCAAGGTGTTAAATTTGAATTTTATTTTAACATGTCAATTTAACAACACAGGTTCATTCTATGAACCCATGGTTATGATATGAGCCCAAACTTTGCTATACTCCGTCTTCATGCCCGAAGTCCTTCTTCTTACTTTTTTCCCCTTAAGCCAGTTTCAGATCATATTAGTCAAGACTCAAGTGTCGAGTAATTTATTTACTAAACATTAAAATGTCTGGAAAATATTCGAGCGCAGTACAGTACAAACGGATAACACGTTAGCTATAAGAAGTTCAAAAAAGCCTGATCGTCCAAGTAAATAAATACCCAATGCCAAAAAAAAATTGCCTTTCTGACTTCATAACAATTGCATATTATGGATTTAGGATCAAGAATTATTTTTTTTTACATTAATTTCATCTTAAAACGTTTACTCATATTTTTTAAATTTAATTTAATTGATTTTGAATATCATCCTTTTAATAAGAATCCTTAAATGCTATCCAATTAGTACCCTTTACTTAATATTTATATGCACATAATTTTATTTTTCTCTATAAAATATTTCAAATCAATTCGGAAAATCAAACAACCTCATTAGCCATATCAGATTTTATCGAAAAACAGAATCGTATTTGATGAAAACTTTATAGGAAGAAAACAACAATATATTATATATAGCTACCATAACCGTAAATAAAAAGACAAGTAAACGTATCCAAAATAAAAGCTGATTAACTTTTAAAGCAACACACTCCATGCGGTCTCTGCGTACGAAAGATATCGATTCAATGGTTGTTTGTTTTTCTATTTTCTTTTTTTTTATTAGATTGCATTTCGTATCGTATCATAGCCACAAAAATTTTATAGTACCAAACAGTAAAGATTTTCTCTTAAGAACAACTTAATTTCAGTGATTAGTCGAATATTCAAGCAACAAATTCAATGTTTAACTGATAATGCTAAAAATACCAGTAAAAGTAATAGATTCTCATATAAAAATTAGTATGTGTTTGAAAATACCATGAATACTTTTTTTTTATTTTTGAATGAACATATAAGCAAAAATGTATATAGGGTAGGGCGTTATATGATAGACGCGTGTTTATTATCCCATTTCTCCATATCTTTATGATTTCATCGTTTAACAAAATGACAAGGGACAAGATTTTAATCTCAATGCTGTTGTTGTGCTTCTGTTGGAATATGACAATAACAAAAGGACACGTGACTTCCTATAAATTCATTGCAATTCTAATTTGAAATATGATTCCCGAAAAAAAAAAAATTTTTTTTCTCGTTCCTTTAAAAGGTACTACAAAAACACAATTATTTAATAAGAATGATTAAAAGGTAAAAACTGTGATGATCATATAAATTGAATTCTTTAATTCATAAATAAATTGCAAATATTTAATGAGAATTTTTCGAATATAATCAGAAAAAAAAAAAAAAAAGAAAGAAGAACAAAATAATGTTTCTATAAAAGAAATTGAAAAGGATTCCTTTTGTCAATATTTAGTTCAGTTTAATTTATAAGAAAGAACAGCAGCTGAATTGTATTCTTTATTCGGATTTTAATCGAACAAAAAAGGAGCAAGAAAACAAACTATGTTAATACCTTTGCGTGTATATAATGTATACTATCCTTCATATATTTTTCTTTCTTTCTTTCTTGTTTTTGAATCCCATATCTCGTTAATGATGATGATAAGATCATAAAATGAATTACCCATATTTCATATAAATTTTCTTTAATATACGTTCAATTTCAATCCGGAAACAATTTGGTCAAACAATCTGAATTTGAAAAAAATTCGAAAAAAAAAAAAAGATTTAAAAAAACAATAATTTCTTCTTCTTCCGTATATTTTTTTTTTACACCCTATACACACGGTATATATCCATGTGAAATATTGATTTAAACCGACAAGAATATCTTTTGTTGATAAATAAAATAATAATTTTTATCCTATTTTCAATTCTGAAGTCCATATACAATCAAATCGTTTTTTATTGATCAAGAAAAGATAAATGTTATTTTTTCATGACCTTTTTTTTTTCAACTGTAACATTTTCAACATAAAAAATTGAAAATTGTTTCTTTTTTTTTTTATTATTTAAAAAAAAAAAGCGTCCGGTGTTTCCGGCTTAAATAATAACTGAAAAAAATAAAATTTGATACAGGAAGAAAAAGTCATATAATGGAGATTAAAAAATATCAATGAAAATAAAAAATAGTTTAAGGAATGAGTAAAAAAAAAAAATTACTAAAAATGAAATTTAATGACCATTATCAGTATTTAAGCTAAATAAATTACAAAATAAATGATAATAATTAAATTTCAATTTTTTATTTGAAATCTTTTACATAGCGCAAGACTTGTGTCAATTGTTTTTTTTTTTATTTTTTCTTAAAAAAGTTTTTAATGGACAATTTCGTGTGAACGTTTACACCTCTTTTATCTCTTAACAAAAGCTTTTGCTTTAATATCTTTCTAAAAAGAAAATTTTTCTAAAAGCCTACAGCCTAAGTGCCTTTCCTGAGAATTTTATTCAAGTTTGTCAAAAAATAAATAAGAAATTGACAAAATTCAAAGGTGGAAGTGATTTTCTAAAATAAAAGAAATACAATACATCAGCAAAAACTTTTTCGCTAAATATTTCTACCTTCGTCCAGAGAACCTATAATCCAAATTTCACCAAGATCACTCAAAAGATAACGAAGATTTACGAATGAAAGATTTCTCTAAGTTTTCATATAAAGGTTTTTTTCGTGACAATTTCGAAAATTCGAGAACAACTTCGAAAATTCGGAAACAGTTTCGAAAATTCAGAAAAAAAATTTAAAAAATTTGCAAAAGTTTCTTATAAAAAAAAATATTTATTTTAAACTATATCTTTCAGATTAGTCGGACTGATACATCAATTGAACAAGCGAATTCTTTCAAGTTAATAAGTTTATGTTAATTGATATCTGTTTTTTTTTTAAATGAAATTTTTATTTAATATGCAAAAATTACAATAAAATAATGTACACCCACCACTTAGCTCCTACAGATATTTTTTTCTTTTTCTTTAATATTTTAAACATTGTATGTAAGTAATTCGAATACAAAATGCATAATATATACCCTACAACTGTATTGATTACAGAAAAACTAGTTCATGACGTTAACAAAAAAATATATATACGAATGGCAATATACATTTCAATAATTAAATTTTTTATTTGCAGACAGTTATTATTTCACGTGGTTGATGGTTCCTTCTCCTATTCCTCCACTTTTTCTGAAAACAAAACTATAGAAAAAAAAATATTACAATTGGATTAGCAAAGCAAAAAATTGGTTTCTCTACTTTTTTTTTTTTAGACAGGACTCCAACACCTATTTCACGCAAATAGATACAATTGCATTTTAATTTTTTTTTTCTTTTTTTTTTTTTTTTTTAATTTGCAATTGAACAAAATTGTAACCACAAAAAAAAAGTACAGAGACAAGGTATAGTCTATGAAAAACCAAGGAAAATTCGTTTGAGTATTATTTAAAACGTGGAAAATTTAGACAACAGGAGAATTTTTTACTATCATGTAACGGTGACAGTATATGGTATACATACATCTGTATGTGAATATATTGCACGTATATAGATACATGTACTGTTAGAATAGAACCGAAAACATTTCTATGACTTCATTTACCTTCATTAATAAAACTAGTATGTAAAAATAACAAACAAAAAAAGTTTTCATAGGTAGGTACATACATGTACGTACATACATATGCTCGTATCTATCACGTTTTTTTTTCTTTTTTTTTTGTGTTTTGTTCTATAGACTACTTTTCACTAACGTAATTACATAAAAACAAAAAAAAAAAACGAAAACAAATGAAATAAGAGAATAGAAAATGCACAAAATTTGAAATAAAATGCATTTTACAAAAAAACAAACAAAAAAAAATTGAGGAAATGGAAAATCAATTACAATTGAATACTAAAAAATGTTTATGCAAATAAATAACACAAAATGCAATTGCATTGCAAGAATTGTAATTTGATATTCTACATATTTTTTTTTTTTGTACTTTTGATGATGCAAAATGTACAATTCTTTTTTTTTATATTTTACTTTTGTTGTTTTTGTGTTCTTTTTTTTTTCTTTTTTTCTATGGAAACTAGTAAAATATTAAATTATTTTATGTAGGGTTGTTGGTTTTTGGTTTTTTTTACTGTATTTATTTTTTTAATTCTAAAAAAGGACTAATATTCGTAAATTCCTGGTAATCATAGTTGTAATTTGAGGATTTATTATAAATAGTAAATTGAAATTTATATTTTTGTTTTTATTTTCAAAATAAATTTTAAATAACAGTTTATTAGTTTTAAATAAATCATAAATTTATTGTAATCACAATTGTATAAAATAGAATTTACACATTAAAATAAATCAAGTATATAGGAAAAAGGTTAATATACCAAATGTTACCTAGAATTTAAAAAATGTTGGTATAATTAATAATTTAAGAATGATTAATTGTTAAATTTTTGATTATTTATTTATTTTTTTTTTTTTTGAAAAAGTGCAACAAGGAGATTTGAAAAATATTTCAATTCATTTGCCTTCAAATCTAAAACATCATTCTTTGGAAGATTCTTTAGGACTGTAATCGATCTGATTCTACATATCTACACAGCAAAAAATATGGAGGTGTGATTTTATATTTTATTCACATGGATAAAAAAATTGTAGCCAAACAGATAATTTTTGGTTTTATTTACTGCATTTCAAAAGATAAAACTCAAATTATACCAGAAAAAGGATTATTTTGGAATTATTTATTTGGACAAAATTTTACTCCAAATTTGTGAAATTTTATTGAAATATGTACATAATATTTTCAGTAATTACACCATTTGGTGTAATGAACATGAAAAGACTAAATTTGGTCGAAATAAAATATTAATTTTGTATAATTTGAAACAACTCTATAGGGGTATTTACAAAAACTCAAACTTGATTAAATTTGTGAACTCATTTTGGTTTATCCAAAAAGATAAAAATAATTGTTATCCAAAAGGACGGACCTTATTCAACACCGGTTTAGATTGAAATTCAATCCATTTTTTTTCCTGTGTATGTGTGTATGTGCTTAAGCTTAAGGGTTGAGTTCACGAATTATCACGGTAACCTTAATTTCAGAGGAAGAAAAAAATATTTTCTCTAAACTTATGGGACCTCTTTACAAACGTAAAACTTTTCGTATTTTCCTCTGAAGAAATTTTTTTCACTACATTAACACTTTTCTATACACATATTCTAATGTACACAAATTATCATCAAGTGTATTTCTGGTAACAAAAAAAAAAAAAAAAAAAAAAAAACCATAACAAATTTTTATAGAAAGAAAATTTGTAACACATGTCAATACAAACAAATTACATTTTCATTGAGATTTAATTTTCCCTTTTTAACAAAAACTGACATACCATATATTTACAAATAAACCGACAAATATATCTAATGAATTTCTTTTAATAAATAAAATTATACTTATGTACGGTACATATGTATGTACATATGTATTCGTATAAATGCTGAATGAAAACAGATACACGATATATATAAGAAAACGAAGTCATTATTGAAATCATTTTCAGCCCCCATTCAATGATGCGAGAAATTATCTCAAGGGATTTGTATATTTCCTTTTAAGTGAAAATCTTTAAAAGATACAAATAAAAAAGCTGTTTTTTTTTTCTGTCTAGAATTTTTATATCTAAAGGCAGAAGAAAAAAAAAATTAAAATCAAGAAATAGTGATTTCAGAAAAGAAAGAAAGAAAAAAAAAAGTAACGTCGTATTTTGTTAAATATATGTGTATAAATTGAAAAGGATCAATGTCGATAAATTTAGACAACAGCAAAATAAAATTTTTCTAACATTCATTATTTCTGTGTTTTTTTTTTTTTAAGAATTATGTACATTTTGATTTGTCCATCAGGAAATTACATCTTAGGAATTTTTATATGAACTACATAAGTACACCTATATGTACATATACACCAAATATAAGAGTTAGAGTATATGAATGTAGATACAAAATGAAATAATTGCAAAACTTTTATTTTATATTGTCCACAAATTATTCATAAATACGACATCTTACATTCATTTTTTTTTTTTGTACATTTCTTGTCAGACTGGAAGTAAAAACAATTCCTTTTTTTTTATTCCCTCATCATCTTCATTCATTTTGTACATTTTAGTGAGTATGTAATACCACAGGGAGGACATTTGGTCTAAAATGGTAATTACCAATCTATTAGTTGTATATTTAATATATAAAACATACAAGAAAATATTATTCAATATTAAAAACTATTAATACATGCTGTTAGACATTGTATTGTAGTATTGAATTACTTGTCAGGATGTTGATAGTTTTCCCAAAGGATATGATGATGTATTTAGTCAGTCATGCGAATCATTTGCCTTAATAATATATATATTTTGGGTTATGTGTTGTACCTACAATTTTACAAGCAAAAAAAAAATGAGTTTTCTTATTTCAATATACACTGACGTAAAAGAAAATTTTATATAAAATAATAATTTTAAGGGTAATAGAAAATGAAAATCACTTATTTAAGTTACCGCAACAGAAGGTTGAAATTAAGTTCCTTTAAAGAAATACAAAAAAAAAACATTTTTCATCAAAATAATAATGATTTGATTCATAGCTTTTTACATACATATTCACAAATACATATAATCAAAAATAATCAACAATTTTAAGGAAGTTAAGCATAAATTGTTTTATGTATAAATTCACTTGAAATATTATTTTGTTGTGGGTTAGGAGGGTTAAAATTGATGAAAATGAAAAATTCATTTTGATAAAATGAAATTTAATACGTATTCTATTATACATACTTCATGAATATATGTATATATGCAAAAAATAATATCTTCATGGGTGGTCTTTGTTAATTAATAAAAAATATTTAAAAAATAAACTGTATCTCTCGTTTAGAAAGAATCAATATGAAAATTTATTAAAAATTTCTATAAATTCTTAAAACGGAAAATTGAAAAAGTAATTTCGGTTATTTTTAAACAAAATCTGAAACGTATTCAAGCAAAATTTTTAAAACTTTGGAGTATTTTTGATCGGAAACAATTGAGACTTTCGATATTGACTTATACATTTTTTTTTCGTTTTAAAAAATCAACCGGCAATGTACTCAATTTTCTACAATTAACATTTTGAACAAATTTTTCGATTAATTTATTCATAAAAAAAAAAATTTGAAAATATTTTTTTCAAAAAAAAATCTTCAACAGAGGCAAAGAAAAATTCTACAAAAATTTTTGCTAGTCATCATGTCTCAATGTATCATTCTCACCTGAGAGTTATACAATACAGCAGCCACTTAAGATTACTATCCAAATATAAAAATTAAAAAAATAAAAAAACATTAAATATATACGGAAATCAATTCTTTTTATCTATAAATTTTAAAGAAGAAAGAATATGACTATACAAATCAAACCAAAAATGAAGATAAAAAAAAGTCATATTCACCTTCAAACATTTGGTATAGATAATTGAAAATCAATTGAAAATTTGTTTTATATGTTTTTTTTTTCTTGATCAAAATGACAAGCAAATATGTATATCCAATAAAATACAACAATGACATTTGATCCATTTGTCATAATTTTATTTTTTTAAAAAACTGTCATATTGTTTTTTCTTTATTTTTATTATTTCCTTTTTTTTCATCTTAAATTCAATTGAACTTCATTCATGAATATACAATTATATTTTTTGGCAGCAGCAGGTTTTTCATTTAAAATGATACAAAAACCCTGTATAAACACTGTAAATCGACCGAGATCCTTATTAAAAACATTGATTTTTAATGGTGTGGCGCATTTAATGAACAACAACAACAAAAATATGACAATTTCAAGAAACTTTAGACCTTAGATCAGATGTCATAACATGACTTCAAAAAAAAAAAAAAAATCATATTTCTTTGTATACATTTTTTTTCTTTGTAATGAATATCAAAAAATACAAATCAAATTCATCATCATCATCATGATCATGTATTGAACATTAAATGACTACCATACATTGCATATATTACATTTGGTACTTATGTGTAAACGTGGGTGCTACCTTAACATGGTTACTTGCACGTTTTTAATTTTTATTTTATTTTATTCCTGAAAAAAAAAATATATATATTTTTTCCGTTGTCATCATATGATCTTGATTATACACATATGTACGTCAATTATTGGTAGGGTTAACAAACATAAAAAAAAGTAATGATTATCTGCTTAGTAATCCAAACTAATTTCAAATGGAAATTAGTATATAAATGCATGCACAGAACACACAATGATCAATATCAAAAATTTTCAAGAAATCATATACATTTTGAATTTCTTTTAAAAAAATCCAAGTCATTCAATGTTTTTTTTTTCTTCTATAAACAAATTTGGGAGCATTTTTCTTCAAATTTACCATAATAAAAATTAACTACCTAATTTGAAATTGAAATTTTGTATTGAACTCGTTCTTGAAAATCCGTAACTTTCATTTCGGCAGTAATGGCTCAGCTGTGGGACCAACCAAAGCTTTTTACATTCGTTATCTCAGAAAATTTTTTGTCCTGCTAACGCTTTGGAAAATGTTTAGAATTTAGTTTTGGAACAAATATCTCAATATGAAAGTCAAATCTTCTGGCACATATTATTCGAGTCCTTCAAGAGAAAATTGGTTACAAAATAAATTGAGAAAAAATATTGGAACGTAGTAGGGTAGGTACATCAAAATTTTGAAATAGTCAATTAAAAAAATGAAAAAATTGTATCTTAATTTTTACTTTTACTTTTTCAAATGTCAAACAGTATCTATAATTTTCGAAATTAACAAAAAGATTTTAAAAATAAAGGATTATATTCTTTTAAACTGCCAATTTCCTTTTAAATTTTTCATGCTTTTAATTTCTTCTTATTTTGACAGCTGTACAAATGAAAGTAAAATTTGAAGAGAAATAAAAAATACACAAATATTGTATGTATGTTTTTTTTTCTTATTTATCTTCTTATATAACGAACAAAAAAAAATATAGGTACACAATACGCATTTACAATCCTGATGACATTGATCTCTCATCTTTGAAGGAGGCAAAATGTCATTTTTATGTTGAAAAATTCTTTATTTTTCTTTATATTTCTTTTGATTATTTTTATTTTTCTTAAATATACATCAAATATGACCACCCGAATTGATTTCGTATATAATATATAACAATTCAGTTGTTTTTTTTTTTGCGACAAAAAAAAATAATAATAAACAAAAATTTAATGCACAAATGATTTATTCTTTTTTTTTAAAAAAAAAAAATTGCTCGTCATGTATTTGAGAATTGTTTGGCAAAATTCATATGGGCATGTCATGTTATTTATTTTAAAAAAATAAAATAAGAAAATTTTTAAAAATATTTTTTTTTTCTGCAACAAACCAATTTCTTTCAGTCTAGACAATCATTCAGGTAATTCGATGAGTTGTACATCATCTAATACAATTGCTTTGTTGACAAAATGTACAATAGATTTGTTTTGATTTGATGTTATATAATATTACATACATAATATGTTGAAACTATCTTTATAGGACAATAAAAATAAAATAATAAAAAATTGGGGAGTAAAATAATTAGAAGAAAAAAACGTTAAGTTTTTTAAGCAATCCTGGAAGAAACATTTACCGTGAGCTCGATTCTTTAATAATACTCTTCAATTCATTGGTTGTCATCTAATTCTGATCTCCATCATCCACTCCCTGATCTGATGGTCCTTATCCACGCCTCTACAAATCCTCTGTATATAGTCTATAACATTCTTTTAAATTATCTTAATTGAGAAAGCTTAGTTCTATGTCAAAGTCTCCTATATAGCCTATATAGTATGTAGATACTAGAAAAGGATAAATTTTATTTTTTTTTATAAAAAAATATTTCCGAACACAAAAAAGACTAAAAATTTTAATTAAAATGAAAAAAAAAACTCACAAAAATAATTAAATACAAAAACATAACGGTAATTAAAACTGTGATGCTTATTGGAAAATTTCTTTTTTTTTTTAATTTTTAAGAAAAAAGCTTTTAACATCGCTTTTCTAATTACTGTCTTTTCCTTTTGCGCTTTTGCTTTATACTTTGAAGAAATTTAAAAATGAAAAAGATAAATATAAGAAATTAAAAATGTCTGTATATTTTCAAAAGAATATCTAAAGGTGTCTACAAAGAAATGAATTCAGGAGTAAGTATATCTTACTTATAATATACCTACATATACATATTAATTTTTTTGTAAATTTGTAAATTTTTTTCTAATTAGAAAAATATTTAAATTTTAATTAAAATTATTTTATTTCAAAAAACAATGATTGACATAAATAAATCATGAACAAAACTAAGTAAAATTAATAAGATATATTCAATTGCAACGTAATTATTAATTTATCAAAGGATTTTTCTCATAACAACCATATTTTCATTTTCTTTATTTTTATAATTTAAAAAATACATTATTTTTAAAATAATTATTCAGACATATTCAAACGATATATATTTGAACTTAATATCTTTATAAGGTACAAAGCATTAAAATAAAAATCTTTTATTTTTATTTTTTTTTTTCATTCTGATGTTATCATATATAATAATGTTGCTGGAAATCATACTGATGATAACGTTAACAAAGATGATGATGATAATAATAATTTTGATGATGATATTTTGCTACAGATAATTCATGAAAATTGCGATATTTGATGTGTATATAGGTACCTACATATATGTATATAAGCACCAAGCAACAAATCTTAAACTAAATCAGTTACCACGGTAATTTAATTAAATTAATTGAAACAAAACAGATGCGGCAATATGATGAAGTTTAAGCTTGCTTCTGGCATAATGAAAATTTTAAACGTAAAATATTTTCATACATAAATATTTTATATAATTTTGTATATAGTTATATATGTACATAAAATACTTACACATCATACAAAAATATATTTAATGGGTATATAGCTTTTAAAGCAGGATTTATAATTCACAAAACAAAAAAATATATATATACTAGTACATATATAGGTACATATATATATTTTTGAAAAAAGAAAATTGAAATGAAAATAAATATTACAGGAAAAAAGGTAATAAAATATATAAAAAAAATATTTAATAGATATATTTTATTTAATACTCAATGATTTTGTTTTTTAATTTAATATTTTTTTCATTTCATTTTTTTAATAACGTAATGTGCGTGTGTTTGTGTAAGGATATACATATTGACTGACTGAGATATTATACTGATTTGATTTATTCCTTCGGGAGTTAATTAAGTAGAAAGTTATGGGATAAAAAAAAATGAAAATAAAATGAAAAGCAAAACAAAACAAAAAAGTGAAGATTTAATATAAAACAAAATGTTTTCGGATTTTTTTTTTATCAATTTAGACTCTATACAATCAAATATATAAAATTAAATGCAAAACACAGGTATGAATATAGAATCCATACAAACATACATACACACATAGTCACACAAAGAGTACTTAAAATGAAATAAATTAAAATTAATATCTATCTACCTACATATAAACTTAAATCTCTCGGTTATTATGCTGGTAAATGTAATTAAATAATAAAAATTTTAAATATAAAAAGAATTTTTTGTTTACAATAATTTAGCTAATAATTGGTGAATTATTTAAATTTATTATGTATTTTATGAGGAATTATGGTACAATGTACTCAGCATACATACATATATGTGTATATACATATACAGAAATATTATATATTTTATTAAGTATGTAATTTTAAATTTTTAAAAAATATATTTTTATTAAAGTTGAAATTTTTAAATGGAAAAAATTAATATATATAGAAAATATATAGAAAAATGTTAGGACCCGTTCAAAATAAATGTTGACTCTATTTTACAGATACTTCCATGGTAGTTTCCTAAAGGGATTCAAATCATTATGCCCTGAAAATATGAATATTTTCGGAAAATACAAAGTAGGTATCTATTTCAGAAAAATCCATGAATTTTATCTGGAATCATATTAAATTGAGGAACACTATTTCATAGAAATGATTTACCGCTTCCTCCCCCTCCCCCCACATAATCAACATAAGTTCAATTATTGTAAGTAAAATTGAATTCCAAAATTACAACCTAAAACCAAATTATCAAGGGCAAAGTTAAAATTATAGGTCATTATAAGTTTACAATTATAGTTTACAAATAAATTGTTAGTAGATATAACACACTCTTTTAGATTTGGTGCTGATTGAGTCTTTGGAAGTCTAAAATCAACACTCATATACATACATATAAGCTGCATTTTTTTTTATTTTACAAAACTAATTGGAGTTGAAAAATTAATTTTTCCGTTTTATTCAGAAAAAAATGAGGAATTAAACATAACAAATTTTCTCCACACATCTAAAACATCCCTAGTTATTACTTTATTAACTTTTTTTATTCTTTTGTTATGTTAATACCGAAAACTATGACAAATTATCAATTATACATATAACATTAAAAGTATAGGTAGGTATATTTTCATTTGAAAAAATAATAAAGAGTCGAATATGAAAGACAACTTGTTCCAAGATACTAAAAATAATGTCTTGTTTTTCATTTTTAAAATGATCAAAAATCTGTCTTTCAATTATAGTTATAGATAATGTACCTATCTGAACAATGTATCTACAAACTTTTTCATAGTAAGTTTATAATTACATATGAAACCCAAACAAAGCTATCACACTTCTCTGGAAATATATATATTTTTCTTTACTTTAAATTGTACAATTTTTAAATTCGCTGTAAAATAAAATACGATGTGTCTGAAATGTATAAAGAACCTACAAATTTCTGAATATTATTTTATTCAATAACCGATAACTTAAAATTTATTTCACAAGTAGGTAATAATTCTAAATTTTAAATTTCAAAAACAAGAAAAATTTATCAAACATGGCCCCACCATCATAATATGTATCTTTAAAATATTTTTAGTTAGTAGAGATAGTATATCGGAAGAATAAAATAAAATAAACAAACAAACGAAAAAAATATAAACATACCTATATGAAATAAAAAACAAGCTTTAAAGATATGAAATACATAAGATGACAACCATATAAAAAATGTGGATACCAAAAATTCTTATAAGCTCCGCCTTTTCAAACAAAATTCAAAAAAGCAGAAAAAATAAAAAAATAAAAACACATTTATTTTGCTCATATACATTTACAAAATTTTATATATACGAAAAGATAGAATTCTTGAATTTCTCCATTATGTACCTATATGTACATATATGTTTCAAAAGCAGCAGCAAAACAACAGCACCCATTGCGCATCAATTCCTCTTTTTACATCAGATATACATAGATATTTTTATCTCAAAAACGAGAAACAAAAGAACGAGAAAATAGTACAACACATTAACTATAGATTTTGAATCTATCACGCGACTTTTCAAAATATGAAATTCGTATAGAAAACAGAAAATGAAAAAAAATAAATAAAACATATACTGAATAAATAACGAAAATAAAAGAAAGGAAATGCTGATAAATAACGTGTATAAAATTCTATAGATTACATATACTCGTACATAGACAGATACTTTTCAGATATTTCAATTTGATGCTGCTGCTTCTGAAGAGCTGGAGCTCTTCTGTATGTATCCAAACACAAAAAAATTTTTTTTCTTTTATATAGTACACAAATACTATCTTACTGATGCTACTGAGTACTGATGCTGCTATTTTATATTACTTTCTTCTTCTTTAAAAGAACGGAGGCAGGCAAAAGAAGGTGGGTGGGAGTGAAGTCCCCATTTACAATTACAACAGTAGTATCATTTTAAAAGGACTACAAAAAAAAAATAAAAATAAAAATGATTTTTTTTTTTTTGCTATTCATATCATAAGTTTCAGGTAAATAAAGTTCTGAAGGGTGCTACTTATGTCAAGATCGCATAATGGAGAATAGAAATATATGTACATACATATGTATATATGTATGTATAACAATATCATGTCTCATAAAATTTATTTATATTCTTGAGCTTTTTTTTTGTATTCCATTCATTTGGTTGTTTTTTTCTTTTTTTTATAAACAGAATAGGAAAAAAAGGATATGCAGGACAATATAATGTAATGAAAGATGCAAAAATTTTATAGATAGAACTTGATACTACACATTAAAGTATAATGATACTTGAAAAAAAAACAGAAAAAGAAATAAAGAAAGTCACTTATTTTCCACTTAAATAGAAGGATAAAAAAATACAATAATAATAATAGAAAAAATTTCGAAATTGTTTTTTATTGACCAAGTTATGTTATTTTCCTTATTTTTGTATTTTCCTACTTTTTTTTTTTTTCTAGTTGTTTGTAAACAACTATTATTTCTTTTTTTTCTTGTTACTTTTCTCAATTGAAGGACTCGATCCTAATCAAAAAAAAATTATATTTAAATCAGGAATTTATTTTTTAGAAATAAGTAAGTTCTCAAGTTTAAAGAAAAATTACTCACATAAATTTAATGAAAAATTGTAGAAAAACCTTCAAGAGTCTCTATCAAATTTATTTTTAAAAAATTCTTCATAGCATAAAAATATGCTGAAATTATGCAATATTTTGTTATGCAAATTTTAGATGATTTGCAACCAGTTGTCTATTTTTCTCCATTATTGTCTACAACATCTCATCATTTTCCATATTCTGTGAAAATATTCCATATAGCTTATCTTTTGCTTTAAAGCTTTTATCCAAAATTCTGCGCACAAGAAATATGTATACGAAAAGAAAAACTCCGTGGACTTTAATTTTATTTTTTGCAAGCAAAAAAACTTACAAGGACGAATACATTTTCTTTGGAAATTATTTCAAACAGTGACATTACAATTGATTTTAATAACCGGTATAATGTAATGTATTGAAACGAAAGTTTAGAACAAAATTTCAAAAACACGCTTGTTTTTTTCATAGATCGCGTTTCATTTTAAATCTTCAATTTTCAAAATCAAAAAACAAAGCTATATGTACGCCACTGAAGTTTTTCCAAAAGTATTTTTCATTTAATACTTTTTTTTCCACTTTTATGTTTTGAAACAGGCTATACAATAGAAAACACCAAAATTATGTATAATATATTGATCTTGCGCAATCGCATACAATAATTTCAAAATTTCGTAAAATTATTTCATTTTATCAGATCCTTTTTGTATATTTTCTTTTTTTTCCTTATTTACTTTGTGAAATATTTCTATAAAAACAAAAAACAACAACAAGGATGAGAAAAAGAGTCACTTAACGCATACATTCATACTATCTTTTTGTAAGTTTTTATATATCCTAGAGAAATGATAGAATATATTAGAAAAAAAGGATAACAACAAAATCATGAAAAAATAAATTTAATTTTTCCTTATATAAAATATCGAATAAAGTGCGCATATTCCTTTTTATACATATAATAACAACAACAAACATATATCTATGTATATAAAATTTATAAAATTTTAAGAAAATATCATGAGAAAAAGAACACATTAACACATATTTTAAAACAATACAAATATGTAGATGATGATTATTGTATATACATATACATAAGATAAAACAAAAAACAATATAAACAAAATATAACTAAATATAATAACACAACAAAAAAAAGGATGCTTTTACATACTCGTATATACAAAATGAGAGTAATAAATTTTCTGTCGCGAAATATCTTTTTATAACGTATATTTGTGATATCTTTACACATATTTTTTTTTCTATTTATATAGAGAAAAATAAATGAAAAAAAAAAAATAGTTGGATATATGAAACATGAAATTTTGTAATAAAAGATACAAAATATGGTATATACCATATCAGTTTTTAATATCTTCTCATACACTATATTATTTTCTATTTACATTTATTGAAAACTTTTTAAGTAAATGAAAATAATATTTCACTTTTGAAAAATAGTTCATTTTATTTTTGACTTTTTTTTTTCTTCTATGAAACCTATTTCTTATTCCAAATAAATAGAAAAATTGAAACAAAAAGTAAAAATAAATTTTGTGAAATAGTTGAAAAAATATTTTATACACAAAAAATCATCATAGAATCCGGAAAAATCTTATGTATATACTAGTTCGAAACAATAAATTACGTGTAAGAAATTCCAAAAATTTATAAATTCAAAAAGTTTTTTTTTTTTGTACTTGAAATTATGAACAAAGAAAGAAAAAATAAAACCGTTAAAAATGAACTTTTATTAAAAATATCAAAGTCAAAATATTTTTTCACAAAAGAAAAAAAAAATTTCACATTTACAAATATTTGTATTTGTAGAAAATAAATTAAGTAAAAAAAAGGATATACCTACCTAGTAAGTGAGAAAAAAAAGTTCAAACGGATCTGTTTCTTGATTTTTGTTTTATATTACGAAAAAAAAAAGAGTTTTTTAGTGAAAATTATGTGAATAATAAAAACAAGAGAAAATTTTATAAAATAAATACTATATGTACCATAAATGTATGTATGTATAATATCTATAGATATTTTATGTACATACATATATATAGATGTATGTGAAAGTATAAAAATATAAAATGATAAAATAAATTTTATTCTGTTATCAAAGTACAGTTGTTTTTCAAAAATCTTTGTGGAAGGGTGTCATAATCGTTGTGTTTTTTTTTTTTTAAGAAAAACAAAAAAGAAGGTGTTTTATCAAAAGAAATTTTTTAACAAAAAAGGCACCTGTACATTATACATGATATGTTTGTGTGAGTGTGTTGTTTATGTTGTTTTTTTCTTCATTAAATTCCATAATATTTAATTAAAATAGTACAAAAGTGAATGTACTTTAATTGAAAATATAGAAAAAAAAGAGGAAACAATTTTTTACATTAACGGTTATAAATATCAAAACTCACGTGTTATATATTGTGAAAACTCAAAGGAATAAACGAAAAAAAAATGAATTGTATTTTATGACCAAATCAATTAGGATTTTTAACATACATATAAACTAAATACATATGTATATGTATATAAGAATTTAATTATGCACTGGTCAGATGTTCTATGTGTTTTATAAATTAGTGAAAAAAAAAAACAAATTGAAACCGTAAAAAAAAAGTACAAGCATAAATTTTCATAAATTTTAGTAATTTCGTTTTCTTTGAAAATTTTACAAGGATGTATGTAAAATTTAAATGAAAATTAACAAAACAATTAATCAACGAATTAATATAGAATTATTATGAAAAAATTAGTATTTAAAATTTAAGAAAGTGTGAAAAAATATGTGAGATTTTAAATAACAACAACAAAAAAAGTATAAATTATTTCAAATTTATAGTAATGAATTCGTACAGTGTCATTGTTTGTATTTAAATCGTATAATTGATATGTTAAAAATAAATAAATTTTCCTCACGCTAAACAAATAAAAAAATAACAAAAACAAACTCACATGTGTGTGAAAATTTACAAAAGTAAAAAAAATAATATTATTTTTGTTAATAAAATATTGTGATTAATCAAAACATGCATCATAATAGGAATATTACGTGTACATAATGAAAAAAATTATCAACAACTGGATACATAAATCAATATCATATTAAAATTTAAGTGTGAGATTGTTTTTTTTATTTATGTTTATTTGTTTTTTTTTTTAAATAATAATGATGAAATTTTAAAAGAAAAACAAAATTTAATAAATACGGAATTTATTTTTAATTAATTATGTTCGTTTTATTTATAAGCTTGAATTCAATTTTTTTCTTTTAATTTTATTCTTTTTTTTTTTAATTATAATTTAAATTTTTTTTTTTTAAATTATATTTTATTTATTATGTTTATTCATTTTTTTGTTTTGTTTACAAAAAAACAAATTGAATTAAACATGTTAGAATTTTAATATTTCCGTAAACAAGAAAAAAAACCCTCTAGCTTTTTTGTTTTCTTTTTTTATTTGAAAGAAGCTTTTAAACTTGAGAAAATATATTTATTTCGACAAATTATTGTCTGTAAATTTTCAATTTTCTAACAATGACAAAATGGAGTATCAAGACCTTACCTTAAATCTTAATAAGGTTTAGAAAGTTCTTAAAAAAATTTCATGTAATATTTTCGAATGAAATTTTCTTCTAAAAGGACTCAGAGTCTTCTTAAAAATTATTTTTCTAATGGTCAAGCGAAGTTTAATTTCAAACCAAATTTTAATAAATTCTTTAAATTATAACTACATACAGTACTAACATAATAATTTTTATGAAAGCAATTTTTCTTCAACCTTAAACTGTAAATATTTTTCTTGAAAAGTTTCATTTAATTTTTAGAAATTAAAAATCACTTTTCTTCTACAAGATCTTTTTTTTTTCACAGATTTTGAATCAATTTTCCAATAAAAAAAAAACGAAAACAATATTTTTCATAATTATAAATAAAGAAAAAAAAATTAAAACAAAGAATAAACTGAAAAATCATCAAATTTTCATATACTTTAAAAAACTTTACTTTTCATGTCGAAACACCCACGTAATTTTCTTTTTTAATTAGTTCGATGTCACACCCTATATGTAAACAACTTTTAATAATTCTCTTTTTTTTAAAAAAAAAAAAAGAAGAACATAAACATTGACAAGGATTAAAGGACACAAATATGATATATGTACTATTTCCTGTTTGTTTATTAATTCCTATGTACATTATTTTTACTATACATTTTATAAAAATGAAATATCCTTTATCTTCTCCTTATGAAAAATATTTCTGCGGAGAGAAATAAAAAACAGTATTATTATTCCACTATTTTATATATATACAATTACTAAATTATTTTCTTTTTATTTTAACTTTCTTTTTATTTGTGTGAAGACAAAGTAAAAATAAATCCTTAGTGATAATCGTCCTCATAAAAAAAAATATATAAATATAAAGAAAGGAAAAAAAATTGGTTTTTAAATATATCTTAAGGGCACGCAACCATTTTCTCATAAATACTTGTATTAAAATGACGAAATAAGCTATCAAAGTCAGTGTATATATGCATATGTAGCGACAATCTATTATACATATACATATTATGTACATAGTGTTTTTTTCCATTACATTTGTAATTTTATTAAACAATACATGCTTTGTTGGACTGTAAAAAAATAACTTTTAGTTGTCATCTATTGTATTGTTGTATAGTGACAATTTTGAATTAAATAAAATATTTTTTTTAAAAAAAAATTAATTACAAATATGAATGTAGATACATATATACATATAATGTATGAAAATATACAACACAGATTCATCACATACATATGCGAATATAATTTACAACTAAAGGCAATTTAATTATCCTAGATTTTGGATTTATTTTATTTTGTTTGACATTTAAATGCCGAAATTAATTTAAAAAAATATTTTCCTGCTTCGTTTTTTTTTTGTATTTTTATTTTACGTTTTGTGAAACACAATAATTATTAAATATAATTATAATTTGAAAAAAAACGTTATATGGCTTTTAGGAATAAATAAAAGTGTAAAAAACAATTTTTTTTTTTTTTGCTTTAATATATTTGATAGATATATGTATGTATTATTAAAAAGTTTTAAAGCTTTACATTGTTACATTTACATGAACAAAATGGAGAATTTTATTTATCGAATAATTTTTAAAATAATTAAATAAAAAATAAATTATGTTTTGCAATTCATTTATTTAATGTTGTCAACATTTTTAAACTTTTATTTTGTTGAAAAACTTTAAGAGTTCTTTGGAATTCAAATTCATAATATTCATGAATTTAACATTTTTCCAAAAATATTATTTTTTCAACAATGTTTTTTTTTCTTTCAAACTTGATTTTTCATTTGAACCAAAACATAAAGAGATGTAATTAAAAAACAAAAGAAAATTTCAATAGATAAAAAAAATTCAATTTCATTCATCAAAAGAGCAAAAATTCATTACTTTTCTTAGATTCGTACTTTCAATAAGCACTTTTTTCCCTTATTTGATTTTTTTTTTCAAATAATAAACACACAATAATAAAAAATACTTGAAAAACCAAAATTACAAGTGTCAAGTACTTATTGCAAACACTTGATATACTAATATACCACATGTGGTGCAAATTTTTATATTATATTGAGAAAAAAAAAATAATAATGAAAAAAAAAACATAATGCAAAAAAGGATATTTAATGAATACAACCACGCATACAAGATGACTTTTTTTTTTACAATTTTAATAAAACGAAGAAAAATAATAAAGGAATAAAAAATTAAGCAATATTATTACACCGGAAAGATTCATTTATAAGTGTAGTTCAAATATTTATCGACAGGAATACAAAAAAAATTAAATCCAAAAAATTAAAAAAGAAAAAAATACTTTATACAAGAAAAAGTTATGAAAGGGTGATTTTTCTTTCATTTTTTTTTTGAACAATTGAAAATAATGAAAACAAAAATAGCATGTGGTAAATGATTTTAATAACTTTTATTTTTGTATATTTATTTAGAAATATTACAAAAAAAATAAAGAAAAATTTCAAAAATGTAAACGAGAAGATGATGATCCATATTATAAAAATACAAAATAAATAATTTCAAATAATCTACCGCTTTAAAACCACACTGTGACAGGACTAAACAGTCATTTATTATAATCAATAAAAGCATACATGTGTGTACATTTGTACATAATGTATAGAGTATCTGAAGTATATATATACGACAACAAACACCTTCGGTATACTCAAAACTAAAAAATCTAGCCTAACATTTTGTATTACAAATTATCATATATGTACATATACAAGTACATATGTATTTATGTATGCACTCACATCATAACATTGATTATTAAATTCTATCAAAATCGCGCAAAATAATTTGTTATTTTGTGGTCAGATAAAAATAGTGTGTGGCAAAATATTAAATTGCAAAAAAAAAAAACCAATAATAAAAAGAATGAAACAAAACAGACCAAATCCACTACGACAAAAAAAAAAAGTTAAATAAAAAAATAATAAAGATTTAAATTTTTGCATATTTTAAAATTATAAATTATCGATAATTTATGAAGTTGAACGACATCATACAAAATATGATGTCATATTAATTTTATTTTATATATTTTTGTTGTATTCTTTTCGCATACCATACGGATGGATGATATTAGAGTCATTATATGAAGCTTTAAAAAAAAAAAACTTACATACATAGATATATTATTTTTGCTCCTGTTATAAAAAAGATTTAATACATATACAAACGGCAGCGAAATATTCTAAATTTTACTTTACTTCTTACTTTGTTCTTCTTTTCCTTGTACCTATACACGATGTTTTTCAAAAGGTGTAAAAACATATATACTGGTCATTTTTAACATACCAAAAGAAGAAGAAAAAAAAATTAAATTGAAATTTCAAAGGACTTTATTATTATTATTTTTATAATTATCCTTTTTTTTTGTGCGACGGTAGTCAAATTTAATCATAAAATATTTACAAAATGTTAATTTTGTAAGTTCTTATTGGAAAAAAAAAATATTTAAAAGGAAAAATAAAACGAAATTGATTTATTAAACTTGTTTGTTGTGATTATTATTTATGCGTTTTTGTGGTGGATCTTATTGAAAAAATGAAAAAAAAATAACATTTGTGGATTTCATATGAAATTCGTTTAAAAAAAATGTTATAAGATTTTTGAAAATTTTGTTTCTTAATTTAAATAAAATAAAATAAACATTTTTTAACAGTTTTTTTGTTTATTTTTTTCTTTTTTTAAGTAAAAATTTTATTTCAAGTATGGATTTGATGATTTTGTTGCGTTTACGATTCATCGACCACTGAATTTTTTGTAACATTTAAATTTTTCAATCACTTTCATTCAACATTATTGAAATTTAATTATTAACAAACTTAACACTATTAACGAATTTTTTGTATTAAAAAAATTTCTATGATTTGGTTTTATAATTCCTTTTCTTTTTTATTCTCTAAAGAAATTAATTCTTTATTTGATTGTATTATTAAATTAGATTTTGTACAACCTGCTTGTTATTTCTGTTTTTTTTTTTCAAATCTTAATTTCTTATAATCGACATTCTTAAAATACTTTTATTTTTATCCTTTCACTTTCAGGTAAATAAAAATACATAGATATTCTTTATAAGAAAAAAACGACTACAATGTGGGGTAATTCACTTGCATCAGGGTAAGTTTTTTCTTTTTTTTTCAATCATATTTTCCTTCTTTTTTTTTTAATCACTTTGAAAATTAGAATGTGATATTTGAAGAACATGATTTTAATCTCATCATTTTGTACATTTAATATAGTATTAAAAAGAAAAAAAATCAATTTAAAACAAATTTGAATTCTAATGATTAAAATCTAAACTAGAGAAGAATTAAAAATAAAAAATAAAAGCGAAATTCATGTCTGTTAGAAAAAGAGAAATGCATAATACTTATATAAGTATGTATACCTAAATAATATAAAATAAATCGACATCATTATTAGATATGAAAGACTATACAAAAGGAGATCAAAAAGATAATCTGTCTATTAGAACGATTGACACATTTTTGATATTTTTATATATACAAAAGGAATGTGACACTATTTCTTTTTATTATTTTTTTTTTCTTCTCTATTTTGAATCCTTTATTTGAAAAAAAAAAAAAATTAAAGTGAAATTTACGTGAGTTCTTTTGTTATGAAACATTTTAAAACAAAGCGAAAACAAGAAATTGAAACCTTGAAAGTGTTTGAAGTTTTGCAATTTAAAACATTTTCAGAAAATACAGTTTTAATATGTATTTTTTTTAAACACAAGTTTATGTTTGATTAAGCTAAATAATCTAAAATGTTTTCCGTTTTATTTTGTTTTTCATTTTTAATTTAAAAAAAAATGGAAAAGTATTATTCCCTGAATTATAAAATTAAGAAAAAAAAAAGTTCAAAAGCTTAATTCAAAATTTTCAGTAGTACTGTAAACGACTAAATTTGGAAAAAGATTAATTATGTTTTGTTTTGTTTTGTTTATTTTTTTTTTCTTCAGTTAATCACTAAAATAGAAATTCTTCTATGATCAAATATCTTGATTTTTTGCCTTTCTCCAGGATAAAATTTCGCCCTTTCCAACATTCTATCACTTTCGTAGTTCAAATTAAAAAAAAAAGTTATAAAAATCAGGGAGCACTATGAAATTTGAGTATGTTAAGCCTAATTTAATTTTTTTTCTATGATTTTCGTTATTTAAAATAAATAAATAAAAACAACATTATGATCTTTTAAAATCTTAAAAATTTAATCCTCACGCGCTACCTTTTGTGCACTATCCATAATCTTAAAAATTCTCATCTAGTATTTTATACAACATTCTATATTAAATTTCTATAGCTGTATCGAAAATATTTCGTTAACTATATGAATAGAAAAAAAAAGAAACCATATAGGAGAGTACAACTCATCATCAAATCATCAAGGAATTTCACTTTTTAAATTTAGAAACGTAAAAAAAAGAAGAATCAAATATAAAAATTGGCTGAATTGCATTAGTAAAACTATAGCTATAGCCAGCCTCCTGACTATATAAGATTATTTTTAAAAAACAGAGTTTTATCTAACATTTTCTTTGTTCTCATACATATACATATATGAACTCTTTTATACAATAGATTGTATTTTTATTTTTTTTATTTTGTACATTATTACATTCAAAGGTTTATTTTATATGACATATACCTTGATTATGACAATTGACGACTGTAAAGCCCCATGTCATTCCTTTGTGATCGATTTTTAAATTCGAATCAATAATAATTTTTGATGGTCATGTGTGGCACTTAATTTTCTATTTTTAAATATATGTATTTTTTTTTTCTTTTCGAAATGTTTCTTTTTTCTCTTTTTTAACATATTCTCATCCGTTATATATATAAATTCATATATAACATGTCCTCACCTTTTGTGTTTAATTGAAAAAAAATGACATGTTTTTAATACCATCAGATTTATCATATCCCCAATATGATAAGAAATTAGTTTATAGATTTTAAATAATAAATTATTTGAGAAAAAAATAAATAAAGAAAAATATGTTATAAAACATAATTGAAAATGTCATTTGCTTTTTGATTAAAAATAAAACAAACAACAAACATTTTTTTTTTAAATTTAAATTTGCACAAAAATCAATCTTTAACGAAAAGAAGGCAAATTGAAAAAAAAAAAATAATAATAATAACGCTTTATAATTTCAATTTGAAGCTTAGATCTATCTAATTAAAAAATAAATAAATCAAAAAATCTTTAAAGTCTTAAAAAATGAACATTTTATAATCATTAATTTAAAAATAACAAAGAAAATACCTTAAAATCAGTTACATATGAATGATTTAATTTTTTAAAATATAGGATTTAAAATTTTTCTCATAATTTCCATAATTTCATCAGTTACATAAATTTTCTTATAAATTCATTTATTTATCATTTTTCATATACATACATACATATGTACATTCTTTTAAGGTATATTAAATACATATATGACAGCCATACACACACAAACATTAAGAAAAGAAAAATTCTCATGTACCAGTATACAAAAATATTATTCACATACAAAAATTTTGTTGATCATGAATTGCTACTAACAATCTCTTCAACAAGAGGAAATAAATCCTCTGAAACAACCCTTAGTTGTTTTTTTTTATTTTTTTTTTTTGCCCAACAAACTCTTGACTTTATCTATGATATTACATACATATATATGAGTCCTTATTTTTATCATTTTTTTTTTTTGATTCATACATATTTGTCTCATTTAAATTTTTCACAAGAAAAAAAAAAAAAGCTAACGATCAATTTAACAATAACAAGAAAAAAAAGATTTTGATGACATACTAAATACAAAAGACAAGTACTGCATATACGTACATACTTTAAATTCATTTTTTCTTTTGAAGTACTTACCTTCCGTTCTGATTTTCCAAAAAACAAAAAACATGAAAATGAACAAAATGAAGGAAAATAAGAAGTTATTTGTGTTTTTCCTCTTTGCATTTTATTTTCACAAATTTTATATTATTTTTCTAGAATGAAGAAAAAAATTGAAATTTTTATTTTTTTAACTTGAAGAAGAAAATTTATATCAAACATATCAACACACACATATGAATTTCCAGTTTTTTTTTTTTTTAATGTGAAACAGAATAATGATATTCTCTATGATTTTTTTAATGATGTCTATTGTTACGAAAACTTATGTAGGTACATATACACAATATTATATAATTGTGTTTTTTCTCTTTGATTTGCATACATATACATATCAGGTATTAAAATATCATGCACAGAATATTTTTCTTCTTTTTTTTTTTTTAATTGATGTTACATCATTAACGATTTATATCTAAATAATGTTTTTCTACGCTTTTATCGCATTTAAAAATTCAAATGAAAAAAATAAGAACCATCCTGCACATAGTAAATATCATTTTTTTATCGTATCTTTTTCGTATTATTCTTCTTATTATTATTATTAAGGGGTTTCTTTTGATATATTTAACAAGCTTCTACCTTTAATCTTTTAGAAATCATCAATGATAATCAAATAAATCAGAACATAAGGCTATTAAACATGATAATTATTTTATTTTTTTGTTTAGAAAAATATTTCAAAAAAAATACATTTAAAATTCCAGACCCCTTTTTTTCATTTTTTATGTGAAAATTTTCGATATAATCTTGTATTTATATTCACAATTATTGCAAGTTTAACCTGACATATGTATTTAATTAAATATGAAAGTTAAATGTTGAAGGCATATATAGTTAAATGACCATTTTATTGATCATTTTGTTTTTTTTTTTTTTGTTTAATTTTTAAATTGAAAAACTTTTGAATAAAGAAGAAAATTTAAGGGAAAACAATACACCCACTTTTTTAAATTAAATACTTCAATTTTTTTTATTTATATTTTTTTTTTAAATATTTCTTTTAGATGTCCTTCGGACACAGATTTAGGATTTTCACATTTTGCAACATCAGCACAAGCTGGTGGTCCAGGTGGAATTGCAGGAATGTCATATCTTAAATCAGCACCATATTTAATGACAGTTGATTCATTACATTCAATGGGATATCCTACAGCAGGTAAGGTCTATACATCTGATCAAAATTATTTTTAGCTAATTTTACATAAGAAATTGTTTTCATTTTTTTTATTTCAAATAAATTAATATGAAATTTTTTATTCTGTATAGTACGTTACACAAAAAACGGTATAAATAACGCGTGTACATTTTAAATCATTGTTTGTTGACGCAAAATATAGGTACATTAGAATTTAACTTCTTCCTTCTAAAATATCTTTATCTTCATACAAATGAGACGTGATGTTGTTTCATAAATGAAAAAGTAAACAAAAAAGAAAATTGAAAAGCAAACATCATAAAAAATCTCATCCCAACACCCATTTTAGCTTCCTGGTATTTTTATATGTGCATATACATATATGTATATTCATATGGCCTCCAGGATGTTTGTTTAAGATTAACACATTTTACTTTTTATCCCTCTTTTTCATTTTTCTCAACAACATGACCTCCAACCAAACCGAAAATAAATTTGTTCTATATCAGTATGTACTTGCACACAGTTACTTAACACTTGAACGCATTTTTTTGTTTGGGTATCATTTATTATTCAATGACTTTATTGTACATAATACTATACATACATACAATTTCTTATACATTTATTGCTCATTTTAAGTGTTTTTAGTAATTTATACTGATATTTCAAATGATCCTTAAATGTATGTACGCATTCAAATATACTTATATGTATATATGTATATACGATTTATATTTGCTATCACATAAAGATGTGGGTTTTTCACACCTCTTTCATTATTCAATAATATACATACATAGATAAATAAAACATGTAGAAGGAGGATAATGATAGTGTAACAAAGTCACGTGCCAACAATTTTCTAGAGTTTAATGATAAGGACAAAGTTAAAACTCTTTCAATGTTAAAATTCATATGAAAAAAATATTATACACATTTAAAAATTATTCTGTTCCGACGGGAATGTTTATATAAAATCGATCCTGATTGAATTTGTATTTAAAGATTTTACGTTTGATTTTAAATTTTATTTTATTTCTTTAGACAAAAAATGAAATTTTTTTCATTTTTTTTTTTTTTCAAAGAAAAATAAAATCAAAATTACTGTGATTTTTATAAATTTTATTGTAATTTAATTTAGGTAATCCACGTAAACAAAGACGTGAAAGGACAACATTTACAAGAGCACAATTGGATGTTTTAGAATCACTTTTTGGTAAAACACGTTATCCAGATATTTTTATGAGAGAAGAGGTAGCATTAAAAATTAATCTGCCCGAATCAAGAGTACAGGTTTGCAAAATTAAAAAAAAAAACTTTTATGTTCTTAGTAAATTTTTTAAGAAAATCCTCTATATTATTGGCAAATTTAAATTTCAAAAAAAAAAAACTTTACACTCCTATGATGGTTTTTTTTAAACCTGAGATAACGACAGTTTATTTGGACAGAAAAAAAAAACTTAAATTTAATAAGAATTATTCTAAAACCAAAAAAAAACATTTTTGACATCTCTGCCGTACAAAGGACAATCGCGTCAATTACATTTTCACTCATTTTGAGTTAAATATATTTATGATATAATATATAGTTATATATATGAACTGAAGGAAAAATTCTCTATTAAAAAATATGTCTATATATTATATATTATATATATAATTTAATTTTTCCACTAGTTCATATGTATAACTATATATTATATCATAAATATATCTAAGTCAAAATGAGTGAAAATGTAATTGACGCGATTGTCCTTTGTACGGCAGATCTGTAATCTGAAACAAAATTTGAACAATTTTCGTAGCAAAACACAATGACTCATAAAATTTGAAATAAAAATGGTGTCTAAAAATATTTTAAATTTAGATACTGTGAATATTCATTAGATAGAACATTATTATTTTCTTTTGCAAAAGAACACCGCATGCGTTTAGGGATAATTTTTCTCCTTCTTTTTTTTTTTTTCAAAAAAATGGCTATAAAATAAAAAGTCACGTACATTTGTCGTGTTTATGAATTTATTAAATTGTGAATCAGCACAAAAAAAAAGTAAATAAATGGAAAAAAGAGAAGAAAAAAAAACATTTTAGATTGAACTAAATAAAAAGTGGAATCACAAATTTTTATTACATATTTGATTTCCATGAAATTTTTAATCATCGAAAATTTTTGTTTTAGGTATGGTTTAAAAATCGTCGTGCAAAATGCCGGCAAATACAAAAACAGCAGCAACAACAACAACATTCAAATTCATCATCACATCATGCTTCAAGTAGTGGTAATAGTAATAATAATAATAATAGCGGTAGTGGAAATAGTAGCATTACAAATCAAACAAATAATAACAATATACGTAATAATTCACGTAATTCAACAAATAATGCTACAAATTCAAATTCATCATCAATTTCAAATGGTGGTGAAAATCATCATCATTCATCATCATCGACTACATCAACATCACAAATTGGTAAATTACGAGCTATAACAACAACAAAATTGAAAGGAATCAGTAGTAATCCAAAAGGATCAATAACCCCAAATCTTACCAATAATAATAATAATCATAGGTGAATAACCCTTTCTTTAGAAATTTTTTTCTGTAAACAAAAGGCAAAATTATGGAAATTAATTTTTTTTTTTTCTTTCTAGTCCATCAACAATATCACCGGCAACAACGAGTTCTATTCTACGTGATTCTCCGAGTTTTTTAAAAACGACTCAAAATCACTTTTTTATAGGGGCGGGATCAACACCACCAGGGGTAAATACAGATAGATTTTCATATATGTATGCAAATACAAATCAAAGACGGAAGTAAAGATTTTACATACAAATATTTCCTTTCATTCACTGTCTTTGAGTCCTGAAAACATCAGATCAAAGTCTTTACTAGATTTTTACAGAAAATTTAGAGTCAAACCTTAAGTGTTGGAGTTTGACTAATTTAGAATAACTTTTAAATATTTCCCACTTTTTCTTAACTTTTTTAAATTAATTTTTTCATTCCCACTTTCAGGTATCTGGACCATATTCAACGAATAATTCAATATGGTCACCTGCAGCTATTGAAAATAATTCATCATTAACGGCATCATCATCACCATTAGACACAAGGACATCAGCATGGAGTCAAGCAGCAGCTGCTGCTGCAGCAGTATCATCACCAGCTAATTGTTATCAAAATTATCCAGGATATTATTCAAATATGGATTATCTAGGAAGTGCGGTACAACAGCAATTGGTTTGTAATTTTGTTTTTAATATTTCATTTAAATTCTTTTCTGGACTTTGATGGTCTTTAGTGTTATAATCGTTAATTTTTTTTCTTTTTTAAGGATAATGCAATTGAATCTGGCTGGATGAAATCTCGTGAAGAGAATTGGTTCTATAATAGTTCATCAAACTGGGATAATCATCGAAATACAAAATAACTAATTGTATGAAAAATAATTAAAAAACATATCTAATTAATTTTGTCAAAAAAAAAACCGAAGTAAAGAAAGAAATCAGTAAAAAGTGATAAAAGATATTATTAACGAATATTATAAAATGAACATGTGTAGGTTACTTATAATTATTTTGTTTTTAGTTTATAAAATCACATTTATGGTTTTAAAAAGTAAATTGTAAAGAAAAAAAAACGAAGTAAATTTAATTTGATAATTTTGAAAACCCTTTTTGCATATCAAGGTATTGTATTGTATAATTTATTTTTAACTTACCTAAATTATTTATTTAGTTCCTTGTTAAGCACACAACACACAACACTGTAGTAATTGTAAATAAATGAAAATTATATCAAAAATTTATTTAAAAATTTTATTCTGTTTTTCTAATGTGTATGTAATTCTGTTGACACTATTGAAAGCACTAATATACAGGGTATTTCACAGATCGTGTGCCAAACTGAAATGGGTAGTAGATCTCGGCGAGAAACGAAAAAAATCGTATGAGAGGGGGGGTGTCTATTTTCATAGTTACCGAGATATTCAAGGTCAAAGACAATTTTTTTCGAAAAGTAACCAGTTTCACTTTTCGCAACATATTTCAGCGTTCACTCAATGTAGAGAAGTAAATGAAAATTATTTCCTGAGAAAGCCTCAGACCTTTCAAAAAATGTCTTTTATAAAGTTTTATGTTAAATGGTTTAACACAGACTGAAAACGAATATTAAAAGCACAAACAATAAAAAACAGAAATTAAAAACGAAAACCAAAACAAAGTAAAAAAAAAAAGTGATATTTTAAATTTTACTTTTTGTATACAAGATAAGATAAGAGTAAAAAAATATTATATATTTCATTTTTTATACATAACACAAATACATCCATAATCTAACAAATACAACTTTACCCTCTGCTTCGTCCATAGCCGACCCCTCGAAAAATTAAAAAACTGATGATCGATGGTTAGTAGGGTAGTATGGTAGATATGTGTTATTTCCTATTCGAATTGTATTCATTCTTTAAAAGAACATTCTTGAAAGAATTTTAGGTTTCATTCTCTAACAAATTTTTAAATTCAAGTATTCATTCGCGAATGAAAATAAATGATAAAATATGTATTTTTTCATTCGCGAATGAATTTTTTACGCAATTACAATTATTTTATTTCTTTCTTTCTTTTAGAAAATGCTATCAATACCATTTGGTCAGGCCACCACGTCAACCAAACCTCCTCCCTCATCATCACAACAATATGCCTATTAATTATCGAATAGTAATAACTCATATTCAAATAGTAAATTAATTTTTGTTTAAATTAGTGAAATAGTTTTAGTGAAATTTTATTTTATTAATTGAATTAATAATTGCCTATACATTTTTTTTTATTTTTTAAAAATATTTTGAAAGTGCTTGTAAAAAAAAACAAAAAAAAAAAGAACTATCTAATATTGGTGCTTCCAAATGGATAAGAAAAAATATGTGTTATTGGTTCACAGTAATTAAACAATGTGTGTATGTTGGTTTGAAAATATGAAAAAATTCGGACTATAGATCCAAAATGTTACGATTTAAAGTAATTTTTTTTTTTAATTAAATTTAAGGGTTCAAAAATGCCTAAGAAAGAGAACAGGTTTAAAAAGTGTAAACTTAAAATAGTTTTTTTTTTCTTAATTTGAGATTTCTAACATTCTGAATAAGAAAAGAAATATTCACTCATAGTGAAAACGAAAAGAAAATAATTTAATATATTTAGACATGTCTTCAATATTAAATTGATGACAAAAAAAAAAAACTATTGAAGACGTGATAAAGGAAATCTTTATCGTATTTGGGTTTGTTGATTTTATTTTTTCATAAATAATATTGTATTCTACAAAAATATGATTTTTTTAATTCAAAATTTTTATTGATTATTATTTGTTTTTAATTGTATTTAAATTTTAACGGGAATATTTTAAAAATTATTTTAATTGCTTTTCCAATTCAACTGTAAATTTTTCAACTTACTATGTATTTTTTTAATTTTTGTTTTGTTATGTATATTTTCAAAAATTTCTTTTATAAAAAAATTTATCTACGAATTTATTTTATTTTTTTTTTTGTTTTCAATGTAAATTATGTATTTAAAAAAAAAAAAAAGGAATTTCTACACGATAAAAATTTTTTTAAAAAATTTTATTTTATGTTTGTTGTAGAAGAAAAAAAAACACTCATTTTTAAGATTGCTCATAGTATTCAATTATTTTTTATTTTGTAAGATAAAAGCAAAATACCATGTAAATAAACTAAAAAAAAAATATATAGAAAGGAATTATTTTAAATATTGATTTGACGACGTCAGTTATTATAAATTTTAAGAAATAAAATAATAAAGCAGATTGTAAATAAATAAATTGTATAAGATGAAAAAAAAAATAAAATAAAAGTAAATTATACAAAACACAAATAAATCATTTTTTCAAAAATAGGAAAAAGCGTACTTTATCGCAGTCGTTAAAATTAGAACGAATAGTATAAGCACAATAGCTACTAGCTAAAGTTAGTACGACATTGATAAGACTATTTTTTTTAATTACTTTTAAAATTTGCATATACTATACATATGTACTCTTATGTATGTTTGTAAACTCCACAACAAATTCTTGAAATCAAATTTTCTTAGTAGATAAAGAATTTCAATGATGCTTTCTGAATTAATCATTTTTTTATCTTTTAAATTAAAATTAAGATGAATCAAATGATCCCAAATGATTTGTATTTGGGTCCGTTAAAAGTTCATCATTCAAAAATTATAAATGATAATTGGTCTCATCGTTATGAGAATTCATTAAAATATGTATATTGAAAGTTGTATAAAATTGAATGGTGGAACGGGACTTTTTAAATCTGATACAAAAGAATTAATTGCATGGGATATGTTCTCTGAAAATTATTCATCAGGGTTTGTATTTATTTTCGATTTTATTTTTTTTTATATATTTATAAAAAATCCTTGTTTTTTTTGTTTTTTCATAGATTTTTATATACGGTAAAATCGGAAAGACGAAAAGGATATGGAAAACTTGTACTTAAAGCTGAATGTAAACGTATTGCGACTAATGATGATCTTGATATATTTGGTTATGTAATTCATGGTAATTTTGCTTCTGAACGTCTAACTAGAACAATTGGTTTCGAATCAGTTAATCCACTTGTTTGGTTTGACCAAGAAAATTAAATGTAATTGAAAAAAAAATAACGTTCAACAAGAGTTTCAATATTTTTCTTAAGAATTTAAAAATAATTTATTCACCTTTCAACCTAAAATTACATTTTTAGTTTCAATATTTTTTTTCTATCTTCGTTTGTTTTCGTTTTATTTTTTTGAATTTAAGACTGTTAAATTTTTAAATTGATAATTTTTGGCAATTAATCGAAAAAGATTCGGTTTATCAAATAAACATCCTTTAGGATTTTCTAGTAATAAACAAAATTGTTTTCCATCAATTTCACAATTTACAAATTTCGAATATGGTAAATTATTATTATTATCATCATCTTCAACATTATTTTGTAATTTTAAAGATTCAAAATTTAATGATGATTTTGTTATAAAACATTTTTTACCAATTATATCTTTACAATTATCAATTTCTTTTTCATTACAAATTATTTTAAATTTAATTCCATAAAGACCGAAAATTTTTGTAATTTCATTATATAATTCATTGTATGTTAAAAATTCATCATTTAATTTTTGTAATAAAACTGTTGCTTTTCGATTATCATTTTTTGTATAACGTTTTTCAATATTTGAATCAAGTATAAGATTTGTCCATGGAATATTTGGTTTTAAATAATTTTCTGTTGAACATATTAAAATTTTTAATTGTGCTCCTTTTAATTCAAATGATTCTTCAATTATTATACGTTTATCTGTAACTGATTGATTATATTCATTAAATAATGATTTAACGGTTGTTTGAATTAAATCTTTATGTTTTTCAGCAACTTTTTTTACTTGATGATCAGATATATTAATTGAATAAAATATTAAAACTTGATCAGTTGGTATTAATTGTGCTTTCTTTTTTAATTTTTGTATACGATTTATTATTTCACGTGCAATACCTTCATCCATTAAATCATCATTTGGTGTCATATCCATTAATACAAGAACATCATTATCACTATGAGCTTCAAAATTTGAACCTAATTTTTCTGAAATACAATAAATTATACGAATTTCAGATAAATCAATATCATGTCCCATTATATTAAATTGACCATTTAATAATTGTTTTTGTATATCTGAATCAGTTAATTTTTTAACAGCACTCATAACAGCTTTAAAATCACCTTTTAAACGTTGTCCTAATGTTTTATGATCTGGTTCAGCACGTAATGTTACGCCATATTTTTCTTTATCCATACTAACTGTTAATTTTCGTACATTTAATTCACTTACAATGAATTCTTTTAAACTTAAAATATCTTCTAAATATTTTTCATCTTTATGAATTACAATTATTTCTGGAACAGGATATTTAACTGGTAATGTACGACGATCACGCATAACACGTCCTAATTCAACAACTGATTGCATTCTTGCAACAGCTATTTCAATCTCTTTACGTATAAATGAACGATTTGCAACAGGCATCATTTGATAATGAACTGAAGAACCTGGTGTTAAAGTTTTATCTAATAAACTTAAACGTTGATAAATATATTCTGATAGAAATGGTGTAAATGGCGCCATCATTTTAACCATTGACATTAAAACATCATAAAGTGTATCAATTGATTGAATACATTCCGTTTTACCCATTTCACCTTTAATACGACGACGATTCAAACGAACATACCAATTTGTTAATTGATCAATGAATTTCGTAAGCCTTGGTACAACTGTATACAGTCGATAAGCTTTCATTTCTTTTGCAAAGAATTCTACTAAGGATTCTTTAAATGATAAAATCCAAACATCCAGAATTTTTGCTGTCTTAATACCATCAGTATGTCGTTGACGATTATAGTAATATTCGAAATTTTCTTCTTTTTCAAGACGGGCAACATTTTGTATTAAAAATCTATAAGCATTATACCATGGCAGAAAAACATCTTTAATTATATCACGTACACCCTCTTCTTTAAAACGTAAATTTTCAGCTCTAACAACAGGTGAATTAATTAAATATAATCGTAATGCATCAGCTCCATATTTTCTTACTACTTCCATTGGATCAGGATAATTCTTTTTAAAAGTACTGTAGAAATAACTAAAAGTGTATAAAACCAGCCTCTAGTTTGTTCAATTCTTTTGTTTTAAATGTGCAATTATATTTTTATCAGCATCTTTAACATACTGTCCACTGAAATCTACAACATAATCATTAAATCTTCCAGAATCATCAACTGGACAAATAATTTGACTTGTTTTTGTTATTATACCAGCTTGCATACAAACACGAAAATCATCTTCACCAAAATATGGTGCTTGATGTACAACACCAGTATCAGAATCTTCAGTAACATAATCATCAACTAAGTAATACTCTAAATGCATTCATTTTTTCACCATATTCTTTAATAGTGTAGTGTAATTTATCCAAAAACTAAAATGAATTATTGGCCAGCTGATTGTAAACCGGTGAGTTACTTAAAAATTGCAACAACAAAAACAACAAAAGATGTTTACATCCGTTAACTGTAATTAAAACACAACAGCATGCAGGGCTATTTTATTGTAGAATGTACAATAAAATTATTATTATTATTATTATTATTATTATTTTATTGTATTATTATTATTATTATTTATGACAGAAGAGAACATCGGGTACGTTACCTTTGAAAACTGGAGATCCGTTAATAATTTCCTTAGGACGTTTAGGTATTCGAATACATAGCAGCAAAGCAACAGGTTTGATAAATCTACACAAATTATGAATAAATTAAAAATTGTTGGAACACCACTTAAAATTTACAAAAATCAGCATTCATTGAACTCAAGTTCAATTCAGCTCTTGCAGTAGCAAAATTTGAAGGTGCAAAAATAAAAACTCTAAGTGGAATTCGTGGTAAAAAAAAAAGCACATACTAAACCAGAAGGATCATTAAGAGCAACATTTGAAGATAAAATTTTACTTAGTGATATTGCATTTTGTCGAACATGGTTTCGAGTTGATCTACATAAATCTTATGCACCAATTATATCACCCGAACAAAAATCACATTGGCAAGGTATGAAAAAGAAAAATAAATATTAAATTTCAACCAAATTCGTTATTCGTCAGTACAGAAGGCGTCGCATCTCATTAGCTATTAGCTCAATACTCATGCAGGTTTCCTAGAAAAAGCGATATTTCGTGGAATCGTGGAAAAGTGATATTGACAGTGACAAAGATTAGATTAGATTAAAGAACCAGCCTAGAGGTGGGGTGTTGTTCCCTTGTTACTGCGACCCGTTTGGATCTTTTGTAATTCCCTATTGTTGGTTTTGACCTAAAGGTTCAGGGCTTTGACAAAACCCAGTACTTTTTTAGGTGGTAGATGCCACACTTCGTCCGGTGTTAGGTACATTTGGTCTATATGCTCAAGCCTCAGACTTATTATACCTTTACACCGGCACAAGATGTGCTCTGAGGTTTCCGGTTCTTCTTCACAAAATCTACAATTTTGATTTTCCTCTATTCCCATTTTTGTCAAATGGTATCTTAGAGGACAGTGTCCAGTAAAAAGTCGCACTAGTGTCCTTAGTTCATTTTTTGGTTGACAGTGACAAAAGTGATGAAACTGAATATTCTTCACCAGCGATCAAACGTATGAAATTTAAAATAACACCAATTGCTCAGAATAATACAACTACCGCATTACCAATTATGTATACTTAAAGGATTAAGTTAAAGCCAATTAATTGAAATAATAACAAATATAACTAGAATTCAACCCTATCTAGTAAAAAAGATACGCAATGAAATTCCACTAGCTAATTTAAGGTATAATTAATTCAAGTTATCAAAAAAAATTAGTTCTTCAATTCTTAAATCTCGATTTTTGGCTCTTTCGAGAATCAATTGATTAAAATTAAAAAGAATATATTTAAATTTTAATAGTCTTCCTTCTCGTTTTGGAAAACAAAGATAGTAGGTACTACCTACACAAGTACGTACAATATTATATTGTTATATTGTTTGAGAAAAGCTTTCAATTATGTTTGTAGATCTTTTATGTTTGTTTTTTTACTTGAATATGATTAATAGAAACTTTTTGTAAATGATTTTGAGTATATAACAAAGAAATATCAGACAATCAGTTGTCCTATCCTATATATAATTCCTTATACTCTCGGAGCAAGTTTTAAAAGAAAGGAAAAGAGACTTGTCCGACCCCGTGTCACGTGTGGTGTTTTTGTTCACCTCGTGCAACCTTTTACCATACCTTGTTGACAGCGACGTGCGGTCTAACGCGCAGAACGCGCAGAGCACACCCTGAAAATTTGCCAGAAATAATCTCCAAACTTTATAAATTAAGTTTTTAAATTTAATATATTTTTGTAAATAATAAATCAAAATCTATCAATAAAAAAAATCGTTATAAGAAATGTACCAGAACATTTTAAAATGTTTTGTTGCTTGCAAGCGCAAAAATATTTCTGCGCCTAGCTAATGTATTAAAAAAAGCAATAAACCAATAACCGTCAAGTTTTATTCTATAATACATTTCCTATACATTTGATGGTGCTGAAAATTTTCTGCGCTTTTTCTCTAGCAACAAATTTTATATGGGTGACTTGTAAGTTGTAACATCCACATGTACTATGCATCATACATCATACTGTACACACTACATAATATACTACAAAGTGTTTGTATAGAGCAACATAAAAATATAGATATACTATGCTGTATAAAGTATATCAATCAGCGCAGAGAAAAATCAGCGCTCATGACTTGATGTAAAAGAGAAATGAGAAATGTACCACAGTCCACATTCCACAACATTTTAAAATGCTTTTTTGTTGCTTGCAAGCGCAGAAAATTTTCAGCACCATCAAATGTATAGGAAATGTATTATAGAATAAAACTTGACGGTTATTGGTTTATTGCTTTTTTTAATACATTAGCTAGGCGCAGAAATATTTTTGCGCTTGCAAGCAACAAAACATTTTAAAATCTTCTGGTACATTTCTTTTTTGTTGTTTTTTTTGTTATAATTTTTTTGTATGTGTAAATACACGTAAAAATTAATTGATATATTTCAAGAGAACTTTATTTTAACTTTCAATGATTTTTAAATAATACCTTCTTTTCTAAAAAAACCTTATATTTATATTTTTCGAAGTAAAATTGAAAACATAAAAAGCAATATTAAAAGGTATAGGTACAGGGTAGTTCAAAAGGATCATATGTCTGCACACCTAGATATCAGAACCACTGCACGTCACTGCTTGTTGACCAGTTTGTGGTGTTTGGTGGGAACAAACTTTGTGGTCTTTTTTGCAGTATAAGGAATTATATATAGGACAACTGATGGTCAAAAAATGTCAAAACGTAAAAAGAAATTATCCTGATCCAATGGAAGTAGTAAGAAATAGAAAATATGGAGCTGAGCTCAGTACATATTCTTATGTTCAGATAATTGCTTTTATCTCTAAATTTTCAAAAGTTCATTTAAAAGATAAAGATTACAACTATACTTTATTTAACAATTAAAGTCAGTATTGTGCTTATGGAGGCTTATGGCTCTTTAATTATATTAGACTCCTTAGACTTCAGAAATATCTTCTCGTCCTGATCTGACCTCTGGATCCAATTTTTACCTGAAACAAAAAAGAGGTTTTACCTTCATTTCCCTTTACAAAAAAAAAACAATTATTCAACTTCTAACTGAAAAAAAATTCAAATTCAAATTTAAACCTCAGATCTAAACCATTATTTTTAGTTATTCAAAAGTGAGGTTATGTCTGTTCAATTGAATTGGTTTATTCACCTATCCATGGAAGCATTTATTCACCTTTCTCAATTAAAAGTGAATTATCTAAATATTTACATATCTTATTATTTATATACATATAACAAAATAAGAATAACATATTATATTATAACAAAAACCAATTACTTCCTTCATCAATCATCAAAATTCATCAAAAAACAATCTCCAACTAGACCGCTTCAATTGTGCTGATTCTCCAACTAACTTCTAACTCAACCTCAGGATTAAACCATTTTTCAATATAATAATATATGCAATGTATGCAATGCATTATATATGTATGTACATTTGGATTAATGTGACAAGTGACAACTGAACTGACATTACAGTCACATTTATTTAGTTTAATTAGTTTAATTTTAATTATTTTAATTTATATTAAATATATTAAATATCTATATATTTTTCAGGTAAATCATCAATTATCAAGTTATCGGATAAAACAATTAATTATGGGATTAATTCAATATTCATACGTATGAACAATGTAATGGTAGAGTATATTCAAACTCATCTAAAGTAAGTAAGAAATTGGGATATATAGTATATATAGAGCAGAACAAGTAAGTAGTACAAGAAAAGTAGAAAAAAGTACAATTTGTTTTATTATATGTGTATATTTATTGAGGAAAAAACTGATACATGACTTATTAGGTTTTTATTACTAGATCCGGTCAACTGTATTGCACAATTGAATCGGTCTAGATTTTGATTTTGTGGTTAGGACGGTCAGGTGTATGTAGTAATATGTACATCTGACTCGATTTTGCTCACAATTTTATTTTATTTGAAATCCAAGAGTCAACCTTCTTCCAATGGTGGCTGAGGGTTTGTGATCTAACAAAAAATCATCTACCTCTCGTTAGGCGCGCCTGAGGATGATTGTTGATAGTGGGCTTGGAGATCGGTAAAATAAAAGTTGGTCTGGAAGTTCTTCCACCTGTAGATCAAGCGTTAGCGGAGCTCTTACTCCCCGACAGTCTTGTTCTCTGGTGGTCCTTCCACTTCCTGGGTGCCTCATACGCGCTCAGCAGAAGCGCACCAACAACAAGAGCATCAACAGAATGGTACTCGTTCCGGAGGCGTATTCAGACCATTAGTAGATTCGGTCAACTGTGTCTGTATGGGCACAATTGAATCGGTCTATACAAACGAAATGTAAAAGAGTATAGAAAAGTATGCCTATCTTGCCTGTACTGACTTTAATTGTTAAATAAAGTATAGTCATAGAGTCTCATAGAGCCAAAATACATTGGTTGTAATGCGCTAGTTGTAACAATTTTTTTCCTACTTGGTATAATAAGAATAGTCTAAAATAATTTTAGCTGACGGTTGTAATACACTCACGCTCGTTACAACTTGGTCGTGCCACCATCAAGTGTATTTTCAGATAAATTTAAGACAGATAAATTAGGAAAAAATTGTCATCAATCTTTCCTAGATTATTTTATATATCTATGGTTTAAGCATTCAATCAAATTATTGACGCTAAATGTGCTAGATAAAAGTGTCAATTTTTTGAAATATATTATTAATAATTATTCTGAAACGGTAGCACTAATCTGGTTCTTAGTTCTTATCAGTTTAAGTTTAATCATATATATACCTAATTATATTTATGTTAACCTTTGGAAAATCATTACTCATTAATTTTTCATTTTCTTGGATACTAAGATACTACTTGGTATCAAAATCAATCTGAATTCTAAAATGATAAAAGTATTTTATTGATGTGGATTTGGATACACTACGCTTCAAAAAATTCTACTTTTCCTGTCAGTGAAAGAAAAATAATTTCAGGAATTCGCATCACAAAATGGGGTGTTTAAATTTAATTTTAAGTGTTATTGATCCACTTGGTGTCATTAGAAAGCATTTAATTCATCCAGTTCTTGAGACAAGTAATTCAATGTTGCACCATTACCGAAGTAAAGCCAATGAAAGTGTGTCAAATGTAAGAGATGTAATATTAAGATTTGGTATTGTTAGTTTTGCTGTTGCAATTATAATTTGGAGTGCTGTTTTTATGTATGTTGCATTCTATTATGCATATATGCCGGCTATTGCACATACACGTCCAGTTCATATGCAATTTCAGTAAGTTAATCAGAAAAGTTTCATAGAAAACTTTTTTACATTCGTTTTTTTTTTCAGGGCATGTCCTGATAAAAAAGGTCCGTGTAGTTTTCCTCATGCACACGTTTCACTATCTAAAAGACAACAACTATTAATGGTTGGTCAATCATATAAAATTGTTGTTAATATTGAAATGCCAGAATCACCACAAAATCAAGAATTAGGTAAAAAATATAGTCCTGAAATTCTTAAATTAACTTATTAAATTTTCAAATAGTTATTTATTTATTTTTTTTTTTTTTGTTAGGAATGTTCATGGTATGTGCCGATATGCGAGATCATACAGCATTATTACGTGGACATTCTTGTCGTTCAGCAATGTTACGATATCATTCATCATTGGTACAACTTATAAAACAATGGATTTTAAGTCCATTATTTATATTTGATTTACATGATGAAAAACAATTTGTTAAAGTTGAATTATTTAAAAATTTTGAAGAAGAACAAACACATCCGGTAACTGATGTTTATGTTGAAATACAATCACAACAAATTCAATTTTATTCCGTTACATTATATATAACTGCTGATTTTACTGGTTTACGTTATATTATGTTCAATTGGCCAATATTATCAGCTGCAATAGGTATTTTTTTTTATAAAATTTAAAAAATATATAATTGGGAATTTTAAAATTGTTTATTCTTATTACAGGAATCAGTACAAATCTTTTCTTTATTTTAATTGTATTCACATTGAGCTGGTATCATTGGTCTGATACGACATGGATTAAAGAAGCACGTGAAACGTATCGTAAATTTCGTATAAGTACTGGTATCGGTTTAACTACAGCTGTAACACCAACAACAATGAAAAGTGATATATCAACACCAACATTGGATGATAGTAATAATTTATTAGATGATGATGATGATGATTTAAGCATTTTAGAAGAGAAATCATCAAGTAAATCAGATGATGTTGAAGAGATTAGTAGTGCAAGTGGAATTGAAAGTGAAGATACCGGTGGATTAGGGAAAACTGAAAGTGGTAATGGAGAAAAACATAAAAAGAAAAAATTAACACAGACTGAATATGAATATTAAAAGCACAAACAATCAAAAACAAAAATCAAAAACCAAAACCAAAACAAAGTAAAAAAAAAAAAGTGATATTTTAAATTTTACTTTTTGTATACAAATTTAATCATAAAATTCTTCATAATTCCAAATGAGAGCTTTTCGAATTTTCAATAACGTTACATTTAACATAAGATTCAACGTTTTGAAATTCAATTTTAATATTTCATGCCTTTTTTTTAAATTTTATGTAGATACTTTAATACTTATTTATATACTTTATTTTATTGTTATTTTATTTATAACTTAATTCATAAAATTCCAGTGGTAGTTGTTTAAAAGGAAACTTATTTTTGTATGGAAACATTTTTAGTGAAAGTGCAATGTTTAAACTCCTTAAACTTCTTTTCAAATTAAAAAAAAAAAAATTAATAAATAAAAATTTAAAAAATTATTAAAATCCTTCTATTTTATTTACTTAATCAAATAAAAAAATATTTATTTACCAAATTTAAAAAAATACAAAAACATAATTAAATAACCGATTTCCACAAAATTTTTTAATTTTTAGAAAAATACAAAAAATTTAAAATTCAACAACACTCCTAATACTCTTTCCTTCGTGCATTAAATCAAATGCTTCATTTATATCATTCAATTTCATTTTATGCGTTATAAATTCATCAACAAGTAATTTCTTCTCCAAATATTCATCAACCAATTTTGGTACAGATTCAACCGATTTCCAACCACCAAAAGCTGTACCCTTCCATGTACGACCAGTTACCAATTGAAATGGTTTTGTAGAAATTTCTTGTCCAGCTGCAGCGACACCAATTATTACCGATACACCCCATCCTTTATGACATGATTCTAATGCTGCACGCATTGTATTCACATTACCAATACATTCAAATGTATAATCAAAACCACCATCAGTTAATTGAACAAGAACATCTTGTATTGGTTTTCCTTCATGATCTTTTGGATTAACAAAATTTGTGCAACCAAATTTCTTAGCAACTTCAAATTTATCTGGATTTATATCAATTCCATAAACTTTTGATGCACCAGCTTGTTTACAACCCATTGCAACTGCTAATCCCACAGCACCGAGACCCCAAACACCACAAACACTTCCAGGTTCGACCTGAAAAAATAAAATTGTTCTAGTCTTTTCCTGTTCTGTCAAGAATCATTAGGATAAAAATTTACTTTTGCAGTATTAATTGCTGCTCCATATCCTGTTGGAATACCACAACCTAACAAGCAAATCGAACTCAAGGAGGCTTTTTCATTGACCTGTAACAAAAAGAATATATTAAAAAGCAATTCAAAAATCAACCAACATTTTCTTCTTACTTTGCACAACGAAATATCAGCAACAACAGTGTATTCTGCGAATGTTGAAGTACCCATAAAATGGTAAATTTGTTTACCATTACAACTGAAACGAGTTCCTCCATCAGGCATAACACCCTTTCCTTGTGTAATACGGATCTTTTGACAAAGATTCGTTTTAGAATGCTTACAGAATTTACATTCCTTACATTGTGGAATGTATAATGGAATTACATGGTCACCTGGCTTAAAATCAGTGACACCTTCACCAACACTTTCAACGATACCACTACCTTCATGGCCTAAAATTACTGGGAAAACTCCCTCTGAATCAAAACCACCCAATGTGTAGGCATCAGTATGGCAAACACCTGTTGCTGCTATTTTGATACGAACTTCATGAGCCTTTGGAGGTGCAACGTCAATTGTTTCAATTTTTAATGATTCTTTTGGTGCCCAAGCAACTGCAGCACGACATTTAATGACCTTTGAATATAATAAAATATTAAAATTTGAAAATAAAATTGATAAAAAGGTCAAAAAGGTTGCATTACTTTTCCAGCAGTCTCTGACATTTTATTTATTAATACTTTCTTGTGTTGCACTTTTAATGCACCTTTAAAAAAACACAAATATGGATTATGGAAGGAAATATGTAAATTGACGAAAGAAAAAATATGTAGTATGTAATTGCAAAAATCGCGAAAAGATGCCGAATTCCGATAAGAGTGAAAAAGATTAGGAAAAAGCAAAATAGAAAAATACCGGCTGAATAGCTGACGTAACCACAATATAATTTAACAGTTTATACGGTGAAAAAATAATCCGAATTCTGGATTAAATTGGGAGTAGCGTAGAAACGGTAAAATTGGGATTAAAAAAGTACATGCAAACGTTGATATTTTTATACACTTATAGTATACATATTATTCTTCTTCCATATAAAAAAAAGAAGAAGAACTTGACAGCTTCACTTTCACCATAAAAATTAGAATCCGCCATATTGCATTTTACCTCACACATACATATAAAAAAATTAGGATTAAACCAAAACCAAAACCCTCTACAATATAAGCCTCCTACTGGTGTTGTGTATGTATTAGTAAGAAGTGCCATGTTTTGTTTTGACATTTTAGTTTCTTATGGTTTCTTAATAAGAGTGGTGGAATATTGATGTAAAGAAAATGTGTTTTAGTTAAATATTTTTGGTTTTTTAAATAAAATATGGTTTATAAAAGTTTTGAAATATAATAAACAATGTTTTAATTTTTAAAGTGCACAATAGTCAAAAAGTTAAATAAAAAGGTGAAAAATATTGTGCCTTCTTACCTACTTTTAAGAGAAAAAATTGAAGTATGGTGAGGTTATATGTATTATTTATATGTAATAAAGTGAATAAATTGATTTGATTTAATAAAATTTAATTTATAATAATTCTGATACATATATGTATTTATATGAATAATTAAAGTTTAAAGAATAATAAATAATATAAACTTTTTTCTTCTATACCTATATATTGACATGTGACTAATGACTACATTACCTATGGTGAGGTTATATTATAAAAGTGAATAAATTGAAATGAAATGTAAACACAAATATATGAGAAAAATAAATAAAGTGAACGAAATACAGAACAAATTCATTTAATTTAATAAAATTTTATTTATAAGTTTGTATTAATTGTTAAATTATTGAATCAAATCAATTTCTCACATCATAACATAATCACAAAAATTTATATAAAAAAAGTCTATGAAAAAGTAAATAATTTGGTACATAATCTTTATTGTGTAATGAAGGCAAATAGACACTTAATTTGTGATAACTAATAAATTAAATTCTATTAAATCAAATCAATTTATTCACTTTATTACATATAAATAATATAACCTCACCATAGATAGGTATGTACTATGTAGTCATACTTTAATTTTTTTCTCTTACAAGTAGGTAAGAACGCACAACATTTTCCACCTTTTTATTTAATTTTTTTGACTATTGTGCACTTTAAAAATTATAACACTGTTAATTTATTATATTTTAAAACTTTTATAAACAATATTTTATTTAAAAAACCAAAAATATTCAGCTAAAACACTATTTCTTTACACTAATATTCCACCACTCTTATTAAGAAACCATAAGAAACTAAAATGTCAAAACAAAACATGGCACTTCTTGATTTTGGCTTAAGCCCAATTTTTGTGGTATAAACTCGATAATTCGGATTTTGGCTTAAGCCCAATTTATTTGGGTTTAATAATCCCAATTTTTTTATATGTATGTGTGAGGTAAAATGCAATATGGCGGATTCTAATTTTTATGGTGAAAGTGAAGCTGTCATGTTCTTCTTTTTTTTATGTGAAAAAAGAAGAATATGTATACGTATACTATAAGTGTATAAAAGTATCAAAGTTTGCAGTGTACGGTTTATACGCTACTCCCAATTTAATCCAAAATACGGATTATTTTTTCACCGTATAAACTGTTAAATTGTTTATGTCTTGCCATTTTTTTCATGTCTAGACTCTGGAGCCTGGGCATTTCATGTCTTGCCATTTCAAATAAGTGAATATAAAGTGTAAAATTTTTGAAATATATTTTTGTGAAATTTTGTTTAAATAACTTTGTAAATTTAAAATTAATTTAAATTTATTAAAAAATTCACATTTGCAATTTTTTCTCTGCAAGACTTAGTATCCTTGCAAAACAAAGCCTTAAAATACCGTTAAGTACAAACTGAACCAATACTTTTTGTGTATGATTTTTGAAGTATAAATGAATTTATTGTTGTTTTTGTATTTTATACTATAGTGGTATTGAAATTTGTTTTATTTTTGAAATAAAAACACAATAAAGAAAATATTTCTAGTACATAATTTTTTTGTAGCTCTATGTTTTTTTCCGTTATTACGGTTTATATGTGATATTCGTTGGTGAGCCAATACTTTTTATGAGCACTGTATGTGAAATCCGCTTTACTTCATGTATATAAATCTGATTGAAAAATAATTTTACGATCACCATGTGCACGTAACGTTATCATAACCCAAAAAATTGAGGAGACACGATTGCAATAAATTTCAAGAATTGCGTTTGAATTTTTATATTTTTAATGAATTAAAAAAATCTCGAAAATAAAAACTTAAAACGGAAAAATGGTGAAAAGTTTAACAAAAGATGATTTAAGTCGTGTGGCGGAAACAATTAATTTTCCAGCAGAAGAAGAAAAAGTTCTAACCTATTGGCAATCAGAGAAAATTTTTGAAAATTGTTTGAAATTATCAAAAGGAAAACCAAGGTAAAAATTAGGTCAAGGAAAATCAATGAATGTCTTTTTTAAAATGATTTTTATTTTTAAGATATACCTTTTATGATGGTCCACCATTTGCAACTGGATTACCACATTATGGTCATATATTGGCTGGTACAATAAAAGATGTTGTAACACGTTATGCCTACCAACAAGGATACCATGTTGATAGGCGTTTTGGATGGGATTGTCATGGTCTACCGGTCGAATATGAAATCGATAAAACACTTAATATTAAAGGACCAGAAGATGTTGCTAAAATGGGTATTACCGCTTATAACGGAGAATGTCGTAAAATTGTAATGCGTTATGCAAAGGAATGGGAAGAAATCGTTGGACGTATGGGACGTTGGATTGATTTTAAAAATGATTATAAAACATTATATCCATGGTATATGGAAACAATATGGTGGGTATTTAAGCAATTATATGAAAAAGGATTAGTTTATCAGGGTGTTAAAGTAATGCCATATTCAACGGCATGTACGACAGCCTTATCAAATTTTGAATCTGGACAGAATTATAAGGAAGTTATTGATCCATGTGTTATTGTAGCACTAGAAATAGTTTCTAATACTGAAACATGTGATGAAAAGTCATATTTTCTAATATGGACAACAACACCATGGACATTACCATCAAATTTAGCAATTTGTGTTAATCCAAATATGATTTATGTTAAAGTCAAAGATTTAAAGACACAGAAAAATGTTATTTTAGCTGAGTGTCGGCTAGGTTATGTTTTTAAAACGCCAAATGATTATGAAATTTTACATAAGTTTGTTGGTAAATCTTTAGAGAATATAAAATATCATCCAATATTTCCATATTTTAAAGAATATGGTGAAAAAATGAATGCATTTAGAGTATTAGTTGATGATTATGTTACTGAAGATTCTGGTACTGGTGTTGTACATCAAGCACCATATTTTGGTGAAGATGATTTTCGTGTTTGTATGCAAGCTGGTATAATAACAAAAACAAGTCAAATTATTTGTCCAGTTGATGATTCTGGAAGATTTAATGATTATGTTGTAGATTTCAGTGGACAGTATGTTAAAGATGCTGATAAAAATATAATTGCACATTTAAAACAACATGATAAATTATTTCAAGTAAGTCAAGTAAAACATAGTTATCCATTTTGTTGGCGTTCAGATACACCATTGATTTATAAAGCAGTACCATCGTGGTTTGTACGTGTTGAACATATGTCAAAAAATTTATTATCATGCAGTTCACAAACGTATTGGGTACCGGATTTTGTTAAAGAGAAACGTTTTGGTAATTGGTTAAAAGAAGCTAGAGATTGGGCTATAAGTCGTAATCGTTATTGGGGTACACCAATACCAATATGGATGTCACAAAAAGGTGATGAAATTATATGTATTGGTAGTATTAAAGAATTAGAAATATTATCTGGACAAAAAATTACTGATTTACATCGTGAATCAATTGATCATATTGAAATACCATCAGTTATACCTGGTAATCCACCATTACGTCGAATTAAAGAAGTTTTTGATTGTTGGTTTGAATCTGGTTCAATGCCTTTTGCACAACAACATTTTCCATTTGAAAATGAAAAAGAATTTTTAAATTTATTTCCAGCTGATTTTATTGCTGAAGGAATTGATCAAACTAGAGGCTGGTTTTATACACTTTTAGTTATTTCTACAGCACTTTTTAATAAGCCACCATTTAAAAATTTAATAGCAAATGGTTTAGTATTAGCATCAGATGGTCAAAAAATGTCAAAACGTAAAAAGAATTATCCTGATCCAATGGAAGTAGTAAGAAAATATGGAGCTGATGCATTACGATTATATTTAATTAATTCACCTGTTGTTAGAGCTGAAAATTTACGTTTTAAAGAAGAGGGTGTACGTGATATAATTAAAGATGTTTTTCTGCCATGGTATAATGCTTATAGATTTTTAATACAAAATGTTGCCCGTCTTGAAAAAGAAGAAAATTTCGAATATTACTATAATCGTCAACGACATACTGATGGTATTAAGACAGCAAAAATTCTGGATGTTTGGATTTTATCATTTAAAGAATCCTTAGTAGAATTCTTTGCAAAAGAAATGAAAGCTTATCGACTGTATACAGTTGTACCAAGGCTTACGAAATTCATTGATCAATTAACAAATTGGTATGTTCGTTTGAATCGTCGTCGTATTAAAGGTGAAATGGGTAAAACGGAATGTATTCAATCAATTGATACACTTTATGATGTTTTAATGTCAATGGTTAAAATGATGGCGCCATTTACACCATTTCTATCAGAATATATTTATCAACGTTTAAGTTTATTAGATAAAACTTTAACACCAGGTTCTTCAGTTCATTATCAAATGATGCCTGTTGCAAATCGTTCATTTATACGTAAAGAGATTGAAATAGCTGTTGCAAGAATGCAATCAGTTGTTGAATTAGGACGTGTTATGCGTGATCGTCGTACATTACCAGTTAAATATCCTGTTCCAGAAATAATTGTAATTCATAAAGATGAAAAATATTTAGAAGATATTTTAAGTTTAAAAGAATTCATTGTAAGTGAATTAAATGTACGAAAATTAACAGTTAGTATGGATAAAGAAAAATATGGCGTAACATTACGTGCTGAACCAGATCATAAAACATTAGGACAACGTTTAAAAGGTGATTTTAAAGCTGTTATGAGTGCTGTTAAAAAATTAACTGATTCAGATATACAAAAACAATTATTAAATGGTCAATTTAATATAATGGGACATGATATTGATTTATCTGAAATTCGTATAATTTATTGTATTTCAGAAAAATTAGGTTCAAATTTTGAAGCTCATAGTGATAATGATGTTCTTGTATTAATGGATATGACACCAAATGATGATTTAATGGATGAAGGTATTGCACGTGAAATAATAAATCGTATACAAAAATTAAAAAAGAAAGCACAATTAATACCAACTGATCAAGTTTTAATATTTTATTCAATTAATATATCTGATCATCAAGTAAAAAAAGTTGCTGAAAAACATAAAGATTTAATTCAAACAACCGTTAAATCATTATTTAATGAATATAATCAATCAGTTACAGATAAACGTATAATAATTGAAGAATCATTTGAATTAAAAGGAGCACAATTAAAAATTTTAATATGTTCAACAGAAAATTATTTAAAACCAAATATTCCATGGACAAATCTTATACTTGATTCAAATATTGAAAAACGTTATACAAAAAATGATAATCGAAAAGCAACAGTTTTATTACAAAAATTAAATGATGAATTTTTAACATACAATGAATTATATAATGAAATTACAAAAATTTTCGGTCTTTATGGAATTAAATTTAAAATAATTTGTAATGAAAAAGAAATTGATAATTGTAAAGATATAATTGGTAAAAAATGTTTTATAACAAAATCATCATTAAATTTTGAATCTTTAAAATTACAAAATAATGTTGAAGATGATGATAATAATAATAATTTACCATATTCGAAATTTGTAAATTGTGAAATTGATGGAAAACAATTTTGTTTATTACTAGAAAATCCTAAAGGATGTTTATTTGATAAACCGAATCTTTTTCGATTAATTGCCAAAAATTATCAATTTAAAAATTTAACAGTCTTAAATTCAAAAAAATAAAACGAAAACAAACGAAGATAGAAAAAAAATATTGAAACTAAAAATGTAATTTTAGGTTGAAAGGTGAATAAATTATTTTTAAATTCTTAAGAAAAATATTGAAACTCTTGTTGAACGTTATTTTTTTTTCAATTACATTTAATTTTCTTGGTCAAACCAAACAAGTGGATTAACTGATTCGAAACCAATTGTTCTAGTTAGACGTTCAGAAGCAAAATTACCATGAATTACATAACCAAATATATCAAGATCATCATTAGTCGCAATACGTTTACATTCAGCTTTAAGTACAAGTTTTCCATATCCTTTTCGTCTTTCCGATTTTACCGTATATAAAAATCTATGAAAAAACAAAAAAAACAAGGATTTTTTATAAATATATAAAAAAAAAATAAAATCGAAAATAAATACAAACCCTGATGAATAATTTTCAGAGAACATATCCCATGCAATTAATTCTTTTGTATCAGATTTAAAAAGTCCCGTTCCACCATTCAATTTTATACAACTTTCAATATATTTTAATGAATTCTCATAACGATGAGACCAATTATCATTTATAATTTTTGAATGATGAACTTCTAACGGACCCAAATACAAATCATTTGGGATATTAAGTATAAATTGTTTTGAAGATTCTTTATCCTTATAAAAAATAGTATCATGACAATAATTTTTTATAAATAATTTTTTTTCTTTGAATATATTATCTAATTTTTTATGAAATGAATCTTGTATGATACCAGATATTGGTCTTATATTCCAATTAATTAAACTAGTTTGTTGAACACATTTCATTAGTTCTTCACCAGATTCTTGACAAGTAAAAAACAAAATCCAATAATCCTTAAAAAAAAATAACAAAAATATTTTCACTTTAATATATAATTTCAATAGAACTTTTATGTTTGTTTTTTTACTTGAATATGATTAATAGAAACTTTTTGTAAATGATTTTGAGTATATAACGAAGAAATATCAGACATCAGTTATCCTATAATTCCTTGGTGTTCTGGAACCAAGATTTGGCGGTTTGATGAACAAGAACAAGTTCTTGGCAAGTTGCAAAAAAGACCACAAAGGTGGTTCCCATCAACAAGACCGCCAACAACAACAAGGCCAACAACAACAAGCCCAAGGTTGGCGTTGCAAACAAACGAGTCGGCAAAACTTGCAAAGTCTCTTTTTTTTTAAACTTGCTCCGAGAGTATAAGGAATTATATATAGGATAGGACAACTGATTGTCTGATATTTCTTTGTTATATACTCAAAATCATTTACAAAAAGTTTCTATTAATCATATTCAAGTAAAAAAACAAACATAAAAGTTCTACAAATATAATTGAAAGCTTTTCTCAAACAATATAACAACATAATTGTACGTACTGTAATATCTTTGTTTTCTGATAAACGAGAAGGAAGACTATTAAAATTTAAATATATTCTTTTTAATTTTAATCAATTGATTCTCGAAAGAGCCAAAAATCGAGATTTAAGAATTGAAGAACTAATTTTTTTTGATAACTTGAATTAATTATACCTTAAATTAGCTAGTGGAATTTCATTGCGTATCTTTTTTACTAGATAGGGTTGAATTCTAGTTATATTTGTTATTATTTCAATTAATTGGCTTTAACTTAATCCTTTAAGTATACATAATTGGTAATGCGGTAGTTGTATTATTCTGAGCAATTTTGGTGCTATTTTAAATTTCATACGTTTGATCGCTGGTGAAGAATATTCAGTTTCATCACTTTTGTCACTGTCAATATCACTTTTCCACGAAATATCGCTTTTTCTAGGAAACCTGCATGAGTATTGAGCTAATAGCTAATGAGATGCGACGCCTTCTGTACTGACGAATAACGAATTTGGTTGAAATTTAATATTTATTTTTCTTTTTCATACCTTGCCAATGTGATTTTTGTTCGGGTGATATAATTGGTGCATAAGATTTATGTAGATCAACTCGAAACCATGTTCGACAAAATGCAATATCACTAAGTAAAATTTTATCTTCAAATGTTGCTCTAAATGATCCTTCTGGTTTAGTATGTGCTCTTTTTTTTTACCACGAATTCCACTTAGAGTTTTTATTTTTGCACCTTCAAATTTTGCTACTGCAAGAGCTGAATTGAACATGAATTCAATGAATGCTGATTTTTTGTAAATTTTAAGTGGTGTTCCAACAATTTTTAATTTATTCATAATTTGTGTAGATTTATCAATTTCTGTGACACAACACATTCATTGATCAATTAACAAATTGGTATGTTCGTTTGAATCGTCGTCGTATTAAAGGTGAAATGGGTAAAACGGAATGTATTCAATCAATTGATACACTTTATGATGTTTTAATGTCAATGGTTAAAATAATGGCGCCATTTACACCATTTCTATCAGAATATATTTATCAACGTTTAAGTTTATTAGATAAAACTTTAACACCAGGTTCTTCAGTTCATTATCAAATGATGCCTGTTGCAAATCGTTCATTTATACGTAAAGAGATTGAAATAGCTGTTGCAAGAATGCAATCAGTTGTTGAATTAGGACGTGTTATGCGTGATCGTCGTACATTACCAGTTAAATATCCTGTTCCAGAAATAATTGTAATTCATAAAGATGAAAAATATTTAGAAGATATTTTAAGTTTAAAAGAATTCATTGTAAGTGAATTAAATGTACGAAAATTAACAGTTAGTATGGATAAAGAAAAATATGGCGTAACATTACGTGCTGAACCAGATCATAAAACATTAGGACAACGTTTAAAAGGTGATTTTAAAGCTGTTATGAGTGCTGTTTAAAAATTAACTGATTCAGATATACAAAAACAATTATTAAATGGTCAATTTAATATAATGGGACATGATATTGATTTATCTGAAATTCGTATAATTTATTGTATTTCAGAAAAATTAGGTTCAAATTTTGAAGTTCATAGTGATAATGATGTTCTTGTATTAATGGATATGACACCAAATGATGATTTAATGGATGAAGGTATTGCACGTGAAATAATAAATCGTATACAAAAATTAAAAAAGAAAGCACAATTAATACCAACTGATCAAGTTTTAATATTTTATTCAATTAATATATCTGATCATCAAGTAAAAAAAGTTGCTGAAAAACATAAAGATTTAATTCAAACAACCGTTAAATCATTATTTAATGAATATAATCAATCAGTTACAGATAAACGTATAATAATTGAAGAATCATTTGAATTAAAAGGAGCACAATTAAAAATTTTAATATGTTCAACAGAAAATTATTTAAAACCAAATATTCCATGGACAAATCTTATACTTGATTCAAATATTGAAAAACGTTATACAAAAAATGATAATCGAAAAGCAACAGTTTTATTACAAAAATTAAATGATGAATTTTTAACATACAATGAATTATATAATGAAATTACAAAAATTTTCGGTCTTTATGGAATTAAATTTAAAATAATTTGTAATGAAAAAGAAATTGATAATTGTAAAGATATAATTGGTAAAAAATGTTTTATAACAAAATCATCATTAAATTTTGAATCTTTAAAATTACAAAATAATGTTGAAGATGATGATAATAATAATAATTTACCATATTCGAAATTTGTAAATTGTGAAATTGATGGAAAACAATTTTGTTTATTACTAGAAAATCCTAAAGGATGTTTATTTGATAAACCGAATCTTTTTCGATTAATTGCCAAAAATTATCAATTTAAAAATTTAACAGTCTTAAATTCAAAAAAATAAAACGAAAACAAACGAAGATAGAAAAAAAATATTGAAACTAAAAATGTAATTTTAGGTTGAAAGGTGAATAAATTATTTTTAAATTCTTAAGAAAAATATTGAAACTCTTGTTGAACGTTATTTTTTTTTCAATTACATTTAATTTTCTTGGTCAAACCAAACAAGTGGATTAACTGATTCGAAACCAATTGTTCTAGTTAGACGTTCAGAAGCAAAATTACCATGAATTACATAACCAAATATATCAAGATCATCATTAGTCGCAATACGTTTACATTCAGCTTTAAGTACAAGTTTTCCATATCCTTTTCGTCTTTCCGATTTTACCGTATATAAAAATCTATGAAAAAACAAAAAAAACAAGGATTTTTTATAAATATATAAAAAAAAAATAAAATCGAAAATAAATACAAACCCTGATGAATAATTTTCAGAGAACATATCCCATGCAATTAATTCTTTTGTATCAGATTTAAAAAGTCCCGTTCCACCATTCAATTTTATACAACTTTCAATATATTTTAATGAATTCTCATAACGATGAGACCAATTATCATTTATAATTTTTGAATGATGAACTTCTAACGGACCCAAATACAAATCATTTGGGATATTAAGTATAAATTGTTTTGAAGATTCTTTATCCTTATAAAAAATAGTATCATGACAATAATTTTTTATAAATAATTTTTTTTCTTTGAATATATTATCTAATTTTTTATGAAATGAATCTTGTATGATACCAGATATTGGTCTTATATTCCAATTAATTAAACTAGTTTGTTGAACACATTTCATTAGTTCTTCACCAGATTCTTGACAAGTAAAAAACAAAATCCAATAATCCTTAAAAAAAAATAACAAAAATATTTTCACTTTAATATATAATTTCAATAGAACTTTTATGTTTGTTTTTTTACTTGAATATGATTAATAGAAACTTTTTGTAAATGATTTTGAGTATATAACGAAGAAATATCAGACATCAGTTATCCTATAATTCCTTGGTGTTCTGGAACCAAGATTTGGCGGTTTGATGAACAAGAACAAGTTCTTGGCAAGTTGCAAAAAAGACCACAAAGGTGGTTCCCATCAACAAGACCGCCAACAACAACAAGGCCAACAACAACAAGCCCAAGGTTGGCGTTGCAAACAAACGAGTCGGCAAAACTTGCAAAGTCTCTTTTTTTTTAAACTTGCTCCGAGAGTATAAGGAATTATATATAGGATAGGACAACTGATTGTCTGATATTTCTTTGTTATATACTCAAAATCATTTACAAAAAGTTTCTATTAATCATATTCAAGTAAAAAAACAAACATAAAAGTTCTACAAATATAATTGAAAGCTTTTCTCAAACAATATAACAACATAATTGTACGTACTGTAATATCTTTGTTTTCTGATAAACGAGAAGGAAGACTATTAAAATTTAAATATATTCTTTTTAATTTTAATCAATTGATTCTCGAAAGAGCCAAAAATCGAGATTTAAGAATTGAAGAACTAATTTTTTTTGATAACTTGAATTAATTATACCTTAAATTAGCTAGTGGAATTTCATTGCGTATCTTTTTTACTAGATAGGGTTGAATTCTAGTTATATTTGTTATTATTTCAATTAATTGGCTTTAACTTAATCCTTTAAGTATACATAATTGGTAATGCGGTAGTTGTATTATTCTGAGCAATTTTGGTGCTATTTTAAATTTCATACGTTTGATCGCTGGTGAAGAATATTCAGTTTCATCACTTTTGTCACTGTCAATATCACTTTTCCACGAAATATCGCTTTTTCTAGGAAACCTGCATGAGTATTGAGCTAATAGCTAATGAGATGCGACGCCTTCTGTACTGACGAATAACGAATTTGGTTGAAATTTAATATTTATTTTTCTTTTTCATACCTTGCCAATGTGATTTTTGTTCGGGTGATATAATTGGTGCATAAGATTTATGTAGATCAACTCGAAACCATGTTCGACAAAATGCAATATCACTAAGTAAAATTTTATCTTCAAATGTTGCTCTAAATGATCCTTCTGGTTTAGTATGTGCTCTTTTTTTTTACCACGAATTCCACTTAGAGTTTTTATTTTTGCACCTTCAAATTTTGCTACTGCAAGAGCTGAATTGAACATGAATTCAATGAATGCTGATTTTTTGTAAATTTTAAGTGGTGTTCCAACAATTTTTAATTTATTCATAATTTGTGTAGATTTATCAATTTCTGTGACACAACACATTCATTGATCAATTAACAAATTGGTATGTTCGTTTGAATCGTCGTCGTATTAAAGGTGAAATGGGTAAAACGGAATGTATTCAATCAATTGATACACTTTATGATGTTTTAATGTCAATGGTTAAAATAATGGCGCCATTTACACCATTTCTATCAGAATATATTTATCAACGTTTAAGTTTATTAGATAAAACTTTAACACCAGGTTCTTCAGTTCATTATCAAATGATGCCTGTTGCAAATCGTTCATTTATACGTAAAGAGATTGAAATAGCTGTTGCAAGAATGCAATCAGTTGTTGAATTAGGACGTGTTATGCGTGATCGTCGTACATTACCAGTTAAATATCCTGTTCCAGAAATAATTGTAATTCATAAAGATGAAAAATATTTAGAAGATATTTTAAGTTTAAAAGAATTCATTGTAAGTGAATTAAATGTACGAAAATTAACAGTTAGTATGGATAAAGAAAAATATGGCGTAACATTACGTGCTGAACCAGATCATAAAACATTAGGACAACGTTTAAAAGGTGATTTTAAAGCTGTTATGAGTGCTGTTTAAAAATTAACTGATTCAGATATACAAAAACAATTATTAAATGGTCAATTTAATATAATGGGACATGATATTGATTTATCTGAAATTCGTATAATTTATTGTATTTCAGAAAAATTAGGTTCAAATTTTGAAGTTCATAGTGATAATGATGTTCTTGTATTAATGGATATGACACCAAATGATGATTTAATGGATGAAGGTATTGCACGTGAAATAATAAATCGTATACAAAAATTAAAAAAGAAAGCACAATTAATACCAACTGATCAAGTTTTAATATTTTATTCAATTAATATATCTGATCATCAAGTAAAAAAAGTTGCTGAAAAACATAAAGATTTAATTCAAACAACCGTTAAATCATTATTTAATGAATATAATCAATCAGTTACAGATAAACGTATAATAATTGAAGAATCATTTGAATTAAAAGGAGCACAATTAAAAATTTTAATATGTTCAACAGAAAATTATTTAAAACCAAATATTCCATGGACAAATCTTATACTTGATTCAAATATTGAAAAACGTTATACAAAAAATGATAATCGAAAAGCAACAGTTTTATTACAAAAATTAAATGATGAATTTTTAACATACAATGAATTATATAATGAAATTACAAAAATTTTCGGTCTTTATGGAATTAAATTTAAAATAATTTGTAATGAAAAAGAAATTGATAATTGTAAAGATATAATTGGTAAAAAATGTTTTATAACAAAATCATCATTAAATTTTGAATCTTTAAAATTACAAAATAATGTTGAAGATGATGATAATAATAATAATTTACCATATTCGAAATTTGTAAATTGTGAAATTGATGGAAAACAATTTTGTTTATTACTAGAAAATCCTAAAGGATGTTTATTTGATAAACCGAATCTTTTTCGATTAATTGCCAAAAATTATCAATTTAAAAATTTAACAGTCTTAAATTCAAAAAAATAAAACGAAAACAAACGAAGATAGAAAAAAAATATTGAAACTAAAAATGTAATTTTAGGTTGAAAGGTGAATAAATTATTTTTAAATTCTTAAGAAAAATATTGAAACTCTTGTTGAACGTTATTTTTTTTTCAATTACATTTAATTTTCTTGGTCAAACCAAACAAGTGGATTAACTGATTCGAAACCAATTGTTCTAGTTAGACGTTCAGAAGCAAAATTACCATGAATTACATAACCAAATATATCAAGATCATCATTAGTCGCAATACGTTTACATTCAGCTTTAAGTACAAGTTTTCCATATCCTTTTCGTCTTTCCGATTTTACCGTATATAAAAATCTATGAAAAAACAAAAAAAACAAGGATTTTTTATAAATATATAAAAAAAAAATAAAATCGAAAATAAATACAAACCCTGATGAATAATTTTCAGAGAACATATCCCATGCAATTAATTCTTTTGTATCAGATTTAAAAAGTCCCGTTCCACCATTCAATTTTATACAACTTTCAATATATTTTAATGAATTCTCATAACGATGAGACCAATTATCATTTATAATTTTTGAATGATGAACTTCTAACGGACCCAAATACAAATCATTTGGGATATTAAGTATAAATTGTTTTGAAGATTCTTTATCCTTATAAAAAATAGTATCATGACAATAATTTTTTATAAATAATTTTTTTTCTTTGAATATATTATCTAATTTTTTATGAAATGAATCTTGTATGATACCAGATATTGGTCTTATATTCCAATTAATTAAACTAGTTTGTTGAACACATTTCATTAGTTCTTCACCAGATTCTTGACAAGTAAAAAACAAAATCCAATAATCCTTAAAAAAAAATAACAAAAATATTTTCACTTTAATATATAATTTCAATAGAACTTTTATGTTTGTTTTTTTACTTGAATATGATTAATAGAAACTTTTTGTAAATGATTTTGAGTATATAACGAAGAAATATCAGACATCAGTTATCCTATAATTCCTTGGTGTTCTGGAACCAAGATTTGGCGGTTTGATGAACAAGAACAAGTTCTTGGCAAGTTGCAAAAAAGACCACAAAGGTGGTTCCCATCAACAAGACCGCCAACAACAACAAGGCCAACAACAACAAGCCCAAGGTTGGCGTTGCAAACAAACGAGTCGGCAAAACTTGCAAAGTCTCTTTTTTTTTAAACTTGCTCCGAGAGTATAAGGAATTATATATAGGATAGGACAACTGATTGTCTGATATTTCTTTGTTATATACTCAAAATCATTTACAAAAAGTTTCTATTAATCATATTCAAGTAAAAAAACAAACATAAAAGTTCTACAAATATAATTGAAAGCTTTTCTCAAACAATATAACAACATAATTGTACGTACTGTAATATCTTTGTTTTCTGATAAACGAGAAGGAAGACTATTAAAATTTAAATATATTCTTTTTAATTTTAATCAATTGATTCTCGAAAGAGCCAAAAATCGAGATTTAAGAATTGAAGAACTAATTTTTTTTGATAACTTGAATTAATTATACCTTAAATTAGCTAGTGGAATTTCATTGCGTATCTTTTTTACTAGATAGGGTTGAATTCTAGTTATATTTGTTATTATTTCAATTAATTGGCTTTAACTTAATCCTTTAAGTATACATAATTGGTAATGCGGTAGTTGTATTATTCTGAGCAATTTTGGTGCTATTTTAAATTTCATACGTTTGATCGCTGGTGAAGAATATTCAGTTTCATCACTTTTGTCACTGTCAATATCACTTTTCCACGAAATATCGCTTTTTCTAGGAAACCTGCATGAGTATTGAGCTAATAGCTAATGAGATGCGACGCCTTCTGTACTGACGAATAACGAATTTGGTTGAAATTTAATATTTATTTTTCTTTTTCATACCTTGCCAATGTGATTTTTGTTCGGGTGATATAATTGGTGCATAAGATTTATGTAGATCAACTCGAAACCATGTTCGACAAAATGCAATATCACTAAGTAAAATTTTATCTTCAAATGTTGCTCTAAATGATCCTTCTGGTTTAGTATGTGCTCTTTTTTTTTACCACGAATTCCACTTAGAGTTTTTATTTTTGCACCTTCAAATTTTGCTACTGCAAGAGCTGAATTGAACATGAATTCAATGAATGCTGATTTTTTGTAAATTTTAAGTGGTGTTCCAACAATTTTTAATTTATTCATAATTTGTGTAGATTTATCAATTTCTGTGACACAACACATTCATTGATCAATTAACAAATTGGTATGTTCGTTTGAATCGTCGTCGTATTAAAGGTGAAATGGGTAAAACGGAATGTATTCAATCAATTGATACACTTTATGATGTTTTAATGTCAATGGTTAAAATAATGGCGCCATTTACACCATTTCTATCAGAATATATTTATCAACGTTTAAGTTTATTAGATAAAACTTTAACACCAGGTTCTTCAGTTCATTATCAAATGATGCCTGTTGCAAATCGTTCATTTATACGTAAAGAGATTGAAATAGCTGTTGCAAGAATGCAATCAGTTGTTGAATTAGGACGTGTTATGCGTGATCGTCGTACATTACCAGTTAAATATCCTGTTCCAGAAATAATTGTAATTCATAAAGATGAAAAATATTTAGAAGATATTTTAAGTTTAAAAGAATTCATTGTAAGTGAATTAAATGTACGAAAATTAACAGTTAGTATGGATAAAGAAAAATATGGCGTAACATTACGTGCTGAACCAGATCATAAAACATTAGGACAACGTTTAAAAGGTGATTTTAAAGCTGTTATGAGTGCTGTTTAAAAATTAACTGATTCAGATATACAAAAACAATTATTAAATGGTCAATTTAATATAATGGGACATGATATTGATTTATCTGAAATTCGTATAATTTATTGTATTTCAGAAAAATTAGGTTCAAATTTTGAAGTTCATAGTGATAATGATGTTCTTGTATTAATGGATATGACACCAAATGATGATTTAATGGATGAAGGTATTGCACGTGAAATAATAAATCGTATACAAAAATTAAAAAAGAAAGCACAATTAATACCAACTGATCAAGTTTTAATATTTTATTCAATTAATATATCTGATCATCAAGTAAAAAAAGTTGCTGAAAAACATAAAGATTTAATTCAAACAACCGTTAAATCATTATTTAATGAATATAATCAATCAGTTACAGATAAACGTATAATAATTGAAGAATCATTTGAATTAAAAGGAGCACAATTAAAAATTTTAATATGTTCAACAGAAAATTATTTAAAACCAAATATTCCATGGACAAATCTTATACTTGATTCAAATATTGAAAAACGTTATACAAAAAATGATAATCGAAAAGCAACAGTTTTATTACAAAAATTAAATGATGAATTTTTAACATACAATGAATTATATAATGAAATTACAAAAATTTTCGGTCTTTATGGAATTAAATTTAAAATAATTTGTAATGAAAAAGAAATTGATAATTGTAAAGATATAATTGGTAAAAAATGTTTTATAACAAAATCATCATTAAATTTTGAATCTTTAAAATTACAAAATAATGTTGAAGATGATGATAATAATAATAATTTACCATATTCGAAATTTGTAAATTGTGAAATTGATGGAAAACAATTTTGTTTATTACTAGAAAATCCTAAAGGATGTTTATTTGATAAACCGAATCTTTTTCGATTAATTGCCAAAAATTATCAATTTAAAAATTTAACAGTCTTAAATTCAAAAAAATAAAACGAAAACAAACGAAGATAGAAAAAAAATATTGAAACTAAAAATGTAATTTTAGGTTGAAAGGTGAATAAATTATTTTTAAATTCTTAAGAAAAATATTGAAACTCTTGTTGAACGTTATTTTTTTTTCAATTACATTTAATTTTCTTGGTCAAACCAAACAAGTGGATTAACTGATTCGAAACCAATTGTTCTAGTTAGACGTTCAGAAGCAAAATTACCATGAATTACATAACCAAATATATCAAGATCATCATTAGTCGCAATACGTTTACATTCAGCTTTAAGTACAAGTTTTCCATATCCTTTTCGTCTTTCCGATTTTACCGTATATAAAAATCTATGAAAAAACAAAAAAAACAAGGATTTTTTATAAATATATAAAAAAAAAATAAAATCGAAAATAAATACAAACCCTGATGAATAATTTTCAGAGAACATATCCCATGCAATTAATTCTTTTGTATCAGATTTAAAAAGTCCCGTTCCACCATTCAATTTTATACAACTTTCAATATATTTTAATGAATTCTCATAACGATGAGACCAATTATCATTTATAATTTTTGAATGATGAACTTCTAACGGACCCAAATACAAATCATTTGGGATATTAAGTATAAATTGTTTTGAAGATTCTTTATCCTTATAAAAAATAGTATCATGACAATAATTTTTTATATATAATTTTTTTTCTTTGAATATATTATCTAATTTTTTATGAAATGAATCTTGTATGATACCAGATATTGGTCTTATATTCCAATTAATTAAACTAGTTTGTTGAACACATTTCATTAGTTCTTCACCAGATTCTTGACAAGTAAAAAACAAAATCCAATAATCCTTAAAAAAAAAATAACAAAAATATTTTCACTTTAATATTTTTTTTTAACGAATTTTTTCTTTTTCAATAAAAATGTTCAAATAAATATACTTTTATTCCAGAAATTCCAATAAAAGTACAATTTTCTGGTTTACCATAACGATAACCATAAATTTTAATTCGACATCTATCTGATATTTCATTCTCTTCATCAGTTTCAGATGCAATTGTTTTTAATCTTTTCAAATATCTAATATAATTATACAAATAATGATGACTATGAATATATTTTGGTAGATAATTTTTCAATATTTTTAAATAGTTTTCAGCTTCATTCTCAGAAAGTTCTTTCAATATATCCTCCTCGGTTGTTTGAATATTTTTAGTCATATTTTTTAATTTGAATTTAAAATAGTAAAAAAAAAAAGTTAACTAATTAGCACTGTCTTGATTAGAAAATTAAAATGCACTACCACCATTTGATTTAAATATTTTTCAAAGAAATCAATATATGTATGTATATATTTTGTGCTATAAAAGATGTTCTTATCAGTTTCAGAAATGAAAAAGAAATACGTTCTTAATTTTATTTGTTTTCTTGAAAAATAGGGTACGACCCCGATATCACTTGATTTTCTCAAATAATTAAAAACTAAAATTTTTTGTTGACTACTTTTCATATTTATAACTATGAAAATCTTAATGTTTTTTTCATGTTACTTTTACGTGGAATTTTTTTTTAATACATATAATTCCTCTACCGGTCAATTAATTTTTATTTTATTCATTAAAATTCATTTTTTGTTTTGCTTCATTGATTTTGATTTAATTATGATTCATCTTAATTTTAATTTAAAAGATAAAAAAATGATTAATTCAGAAAGCATCATTGAAATTCTTTATCTACTAAGAAAATTTGATTTCAAGAATTTGTTGTGGAGTTTACAAACATACATACGAGTACATATGTATAGTATATGCAAATTTTAAAAGTAATTAAAAAAATAGTCTTATCAATGTCGTACTAACTTTAGCTAGTAGCTATTGTGCTTATACTATTCGTTCTAATTTTAACGACTACGATAAAGTACGCTTTTTCCTATTTTTGAAAAAATGATTTATTTGAGTTTTGTATAATTTACTTTTATTTTATTTTTTTTTCATCTTATACAATTTATTTATTTACAATCTGCTTTATTATTTTATTTCTTAAAATTTATAATAACTGACGACGTCAAATCAATATTTAAAATAATTCCTTTCTATATATATTTTTTTTTTTTAGTTTATTTACATGGTATTTTGCTTTTATCTTACAAAATAAAAAATAATTGAATACTATGAGCAATCTTAAAAATGAGTGTTTTTTTTTCTTCTACAACAAACATAAAATAAAATTTTTTAAAAAAATTTTTATCGTGTAGAAATTCCTTTTTTTTTTTTTTAAATACATAATTTACATTGAAAACAACAAAAAAATAAAATAAATTCGTAGATAAATTTTTTTATAAAAGAAATTTTTGAAAATATACATAACAAAACAAAAATTAAAAAAATACATAGTAAGTTGAAAAATTTACAGTTGAATTGGAAAAGCAATTAAAATAATTTTTAAAATATTCCCGTTAAAATTTAAATACAATTAAAAACAAATAATAATCAATAAAAATTTTGAATTAAAAAAATCATATTTTTGTAGAATACAATATTATTTATGAAAAAATAAAATCAACAAACCCAAATACGATAAAGATTTCCTTTATCACGTCTTCAATAGTTTTTTTTTTTTGTCATCAATTTAATATTGAAGACATGTCTAAATATATTAAATTATTTTCTTTTCGTTTTCACTATGAGTGAATATTTCTTTTCTTATTCAGAATGTTAGAAATCTCAAATTAAGAAAAAAAAAACTATTTTAAGTTTACACTTTTTAAACCTGTTCTCTTTCTTAGGCATTTTTGAACCCTTAAATTTTATTTTAAAAAAAATTTACTTTAAATCGTAACATTTTGGATCTATAGTCCGAATTTTCTCATATTTTTAATTCAACATACACACATTGTTTAATTACTGTGAACCAATAACACATATTTTTTCTTATCCATTTGGAAGCACCAATATTAGATAGTTCTCTTTTTTTTTTTTTTTACAAGCACTTTCAAAATATAAAAAAAAAATAACTTTAACTTTAAAAAATAAAAAAAAATGTATAGGCAATTATTAATTCAATTAATAAAATAAAATTTCACTAAAAAAAAAATTAAATAAAATAATTTAAACAAAAATTAATTTACTATTTGAATATGAATTATTACTATTCGATAATAGGCTATTTGAAGTTTTTGATCTACTGTATCCATTACTTAAATGTCCGTTTGATGATGATGTTTTACCGTTGTTATATGATTGTGTTAAATGTGCTGTTGTTGTTGTTGCTGTACTACTATCTAGAGGTGTATACTTAATCCATTGATTATTTGTATACGGTAAAGATACTTGTTCTTTTGAAAGTTGTTTAGCCTATTTTTGAAAATGAAAAATAATAATTAAAAATTTTGTCAAAATTTTAAGAAAATAATATATGTAATTTAAAATAAAAATAATATCTTACCCTATTATAACAAAGGACACCTGCAATGGCAAGAAACATTCCTAAAATATTAACCCATGTTACTGGATTACCTAATATTAATAATGATACACCAATTACGAAAATACGTTTTGAAGCACTTGCAACAGCGTATGTTAATGGTGTTACAATTGATAATATACTAAATGCAATTATATTTTGTAACCAATTTAATACACCATCAGCAAATAATAAAATTATGACACGATAATCAGTATTTACCTATTAATGAATATTTAAAAAAAAAAAACAAATAGAATATAATTTTTTAAAGTTTAAAATTCAAAATAATAGAAAATTTTTACTCACAATAACTGGATGTCGAATAACATTTAAGAAATCAACATACAACCATATCGGTAGAAACATAATTAATGCTAAACGACCAAGAATATGTAAAAGTCTGAGATGATGAATTCCAGTATCTTTAAGTACCTTCGAGAAAAAAAAAAAAAAAAAAAAAACATTAAATATGTAAAAATGTATGTTTTTATCGTTTGTAATTTGAAAATTTCTTTTTATATTTTTATGCTTACTTTTTTTGAGAAAATATTTTGCAAGGCAAATCCCATTGTCGAAATTAATGCACAAATTAAGCCTATTAAATCAAATGATAATTCAGTTAATGTTGCTATTCCAACACCAGATATAATGGGTATTAAACTAATATACACCATTAATGTTTGTTTTTCTTTTAAAATTAAACGTGATAAAATTACTGTGAATAACGGCATTGTTGCTTTAACTGAAATATACAAAAAGAAATTATATACATTTATAGATAAAATTATTATTTTAATAAGTTCAATTGTAAAAAGAAAGAAATTATTTGAAAAAAAAAAAAAAAATGGATTAGCATAAAAAATTAAAAAGGAAAACTTTATTTTTGAATGTGTAACTTTAATAAACATAAAATAATAATCAGTTAATTTAAAATTTGATTTTAATTACATTTTGAAATTGAATGTAATTAACTTATAAAATAAAGATAAAAATTCATTTTAGTTCACATATATGTTTAAAGAGACGGTTAATATTTTGCATTAAGCATTAAAGTTTTTGGCAAAAAGTTTTACAGCCACGTAATATACAACGTGGTAAATAAAACAATCATAAAACTTGTTTTTACTTTAATACATATTTAAGTGAAATAACTTAAATTTTTCTTGGACGGAAACTAGATTAGATAAATGAACCAGAAATTTTTTTATAAATGTAATTATTCTTTTAATTTCACACTCATTTTTGCACTAATTAGAAAGTGAAAATATGTATTCGTGTAATTATTATTATTTTTTGATTTTATTTACATACCTGTATGAGCATATGAAACGGGTACTTTCCATATCGATATATGTGATGTTACAGATGCAAAAAATTTACCTAATGCTAATGGTATTATTATTTTAATATAATATTTCCATGACATATCTGAATATTTTCTAACACCCCATAAATTAAAAAATGGTCCACTATATAATGTAATACTACTTAATTGTATCATTGTTACAGTCATTGGATATGGAAAATCATTTAATACCATTTTACCAATAACATTATTACTTGATGATACAATATACCATAATATACATAAAAATAAAACTGTAAAAACATAATGAGAACCTTTTTTCATTTCTACCATGATTATCTTATTTTATTTAAACTTTGCGTGTAAAATTTGTTTTTCTTGGAAATTTTTATCACAATTTTATTTCTTATTACTATTAATTTTAATAAATTAATTTGATTTTATGGTTGTATGTACGTGTAAATATGAAACATGCTTTCATCACTAATTCACAAATAAAATTAATTTAATTATTGATAAAATATTCTAAAAGAAAAAGGAACAATTAATAATTATCCTCTAGCAGTGGACTAGAGGAACTTCAATTTCAATTAAAACTTGACAATTTCTAATTTTCTATATGTATATTTCTATATGTAACCCGAAAATTGTCGATTTGACAAGAAAATGCTCTTTTTAGGCCAGAATGTAAATGATGTACTTAATCAACTTTTGTACAACAATGTACACATTTACCAATGACTTTATATATAATATGGACTGTACAACTTCTTGTCTCATGTGGGCTCAAAACAAATTTCGTTAATTCCCTAAGAGTGAAACATGCATATGCATTATTTTCGTTCATTCAATTACCCATCTCACTTTCACTCATTGATTGTCAAAGCTGTCAAATTTGAATATATTCAAATTTAAAAACGTTAAAAAATCTCCCATTGAAATAACGTAATTACAAGTAAGCTACTGATTTATTTAAGGAAAATTTGATTTTTATCGAGTTAAAATTTAATTTTAATTCAAATCCAGTTAATTTCATTTTAATTTAAATGAAAATTGTGCCTCCATCTATCTATTAAAAATATCAAATGTTTAAATCATTCTTCGTTCATTGAAACATGACGAATTCCCTAAGAGTGAGACTTGAGCTTTCATTTTCTGCAATAAAAACTTTGGTTTAATTTAATGTAAGCCTTTTTTGAGCAAAACAGGGTTAAACACAAAAATTTGGGAAAAATGCACGAAATTTTGATTTTGAATGCGTGTAACTCTTCAACACTTGAAAGAAGAGGAAGAAGTAAGGTATCGTTAAAAAAGGGCAAAGGGTCCTTTACATTTTTTCTCAACACAAAGTGGCCCTTGAGTGCCCCTGCAAAAAGTTATAGTGTAAAACAAGGAAAAAGCACCAAAAATCTTTCCCCCTCTCTAACTCCGTAACGGTTTAGATTACGCCCCCCCCGATTTTTTTTTCGCCTCTCCGAGACCAATCCGTAGTTTCCCGGTCGGACACCGTAACGGAATCACCCTGTATATAAAGTCATTGATGAAATATAATCGTTAATTCGTAATTACCCTGTATACATGATGGATTGAATCTTAATTTAATCCGGTCTGAATCCCATAAAAAACCATGTAGACTGAGATCGAGTCCAAATGGGATCCAACCGATCCGATCTTGCCGTTTCTCGTGGATCGAGTCGAAATATAAACGTACAGACACGGATTGAAAGATTGAAAGATCGAAATTGTTTTAGGCTATGTTATTTATCGAAGTGTGTGAAAACTTTTTTTTGTTTCATTTAAATAAAATTGAAAACATAAATAAAATGGCAAAAAGAAATATTTGGGGTTATGAAGAAACTCTAAACTAGCCCTAATATTTAAGTTTACATTCAAATATTAGGAAAAGTAAAAAATTCAAGGTTATAATTTCTATATTTTGAACCACGTTTGAATCTAAACTGAACTCGATAGTTCGATGCACGATACTGAAATATGGAGACTCAAATTCGATCTTTCAATCGCTGGATCTTTGGATCTCATCATGTATACGTGGTAAATGCATTAGCTTCTAACCGTCATTCAGGACAGGAATATCGAGAAGTCATTTTCACCTTTCACTCACGCCCCATTTTTAAAGTTCGGGACTATTTATTTAAATCTACATTAAATTCACAATGGAACCAATGACACTAGGAAGTCCTAATAATAGTCCAGCAACAGGTAACAGTCCATTTTTACCATGCTATTTAACAGGCGAATCTGATATTCCAACAACTCCAAGAAGTAACACTTTATCACCGACAAAAAGAAGAACGCTTTCCTTTGGTAAGCGCTAATTTCGCAATTAAATCTTTCTCAATCATTTTATTCAATTATTTAAATTTTGAATGTGAATTTGCAGCAACCTCACCTGGTGTATCATCTCCAACTGATTATAATAATTCATTATCTTTGGGGCATAAATCATCATTATTTAGTCAACAGCAACAAAATCCACAAACTAATATCCAAAATTTAAACTCTAGTTTATCAACAGGACCACCAAAACAAGGACTTTTTGATTCTCTTCGAGAAGAAATTTTACAAGTTCAAACACCAAGAAAATCAGCATTAAATGAAACACAAAATCCAGGTGTTGGTACATCAGCATATAATCAAACTAATTTTAATCAATCATCATTTAATGATTCATATTTGAATCAATCAAATTTCAATGCATCTAGATTAACATCACCAATTTCAACTTATAATCCGTCTGGTGGTGGTCCAATAAATTCAAGTAATCTACGTAATGGTACACAATTTGATAATAGTTTAAATCAATGTGCTACAATACAAAAATATGCTGATTTTTGGGTAACTGTATTTGGTTTCCCACAAAGTGCAACATCATTAATTATATCACATTTTTCACAATGTGGTGCAATAATTGATAAAGTTTTTCCAACACAACAAAATTCAAATTGGATACATATTAAATATTCATCACGTTTAGAATGTGATAAAGCATTAAATTATAATGAGAAAATTTTAAATAATAATCTTATGATTGGTGTAACAAGATGTAAAGATCCATTAGTTATTGATAAAGAAAATTTGAATGATAACAGCCAGTAAGTGAATACAAATAATTAATTTTTTTATTTCAAATAATTGTCTGAAAAAATTATTTATAATTTTTATTTTCTTCAGATATTTTAAAGTTCGCCCATTATCACAAGTTGCATATAAAAATAAACAATGTGAATCGGCAGTAGTTACATGCCCACCAGCACCACAAAGAAGTTCCGGAATTATGAACAAAGCTATGGATTTATTATTTGGATGGTAGAGAAAGGCATACATTAATTTCTTATTTTCTAAAATTGTACATTATCTAGATAAATTCACGTTTATAAATTTTTAGTTTTATTTTTATTTGGGCCTCAAAACTTTCTCAAAATTTAAAATATAAATTTTTGAGGCTTTGATTGGTGTCATCATTTAAGCATTTTTTATTTTTTTTGCGTTTATGTTTTTTTTTTCTTTAATTTTTTTTAATTTAAATTTCCTTTTCTTATTATTTTTTTTTTTTGTTGAAAATGTTAAAATACAATTTTTTTATTAGGATAATGTATTTTCTATTCAGTGAATGAATGAAAACGCAAGTAATTGAAATTTGTTAGCGTATGGAAAATAAACAAGATTCTTAGGAAAAATATTATTAGAATAAGAAAAAAGAAAAATAAATGAATAAACGAACATTTTCTGTAACTGAAAGTGTAAATATATTATATATTAAATGTACTTCTGAATTATAAAAAAAAAAAAAAATTCCTTCGTTTACATTAAAAATTCATTATAACGCTACTACATTCATTAAAGATTAAAATTACATTTTTATTACTTTTTTTTTTAAATAGAACACAATTCGATTATTCATTATCATGATTTCTTACTTCTTTGAAAAAAAAAAAATTATTAATCAATTAAATTGAAAAACAAATTTTAAAAAATTCAACTTACAAAATCATAAACATAAAAAAAAATTCGAAGTTGATTAATACATTTAAAAAATAGTTTAAGATGGAAAATAAAGTATGTATTTAAAAGTCGAAATTTAAGTCTTTATTTTAACTAATTTAAAAACAAAAAGAAAATAAGTCATATTAATGTTAACTATTTTTTCTTTCGAAAAAATCAAAAACAGATAATACAATTCAAAATATTTTGTGAGATTTCTGAAAACACACATCTATAAGGCCTATTTAAATTTATTAAGAACTAGATTATTTGCCTTAGAAACGAATTTCTACAACTACATAAAATGCAGAAACATAATCAGTATGAATGTTTCTTATTCATTTTTCTGTGGACTCGTATAAGTTTTTAAGTTTATCTATGTAATCTAATGTTTCAACTATTTTAGAATTTTTTCTTTTTAAATAGTAGTTTCCGTTTTATAATTATTTTAAAAAGAAAAAAAAAAGGAAAATTCGAAATTTATATTTTATTAAGGCTTAAAAACAAAGAAATAAATTAGTAGTAGATTCAATTTCCAAAAAAATTTATATATATAAGTTTTATATAATAGAATCACATGAGTCCAAGAAATGAAAATTTTCATCTTTCAATTAGTACGTAAATCCTTTTCTAAAAAGTGGTTTTTGTTATTCATTTTTATAATTTTTTTTTTTTTTTCGTTTCGAATATCCGCTTTATTAAAAACTTTTTTTCTACTAAATTTATTTTGGTTCAATTAATGCTGTTGCAAGATCTTTCATCTTTGGATAATTTATATCACGATTATCAAGTTTCGCTTGAGCCCATAATATTAATTTTAACAAATACATTAATTTTGGACTTGATTCTTCTTGATGTTCAGTTTTTAATATTGCTGCATTTAATTCACTAGCAACCTAAAAATATTAAAAAAAAAAAATTCTAGATTAATTGTAATTCGATTTAAAACAACTAAAAAAAAAAGTAAAATGTAACGAATAAATAATCAAAAACATACTTTTTGCCTGTGTGATTGTTCTAATAAATCAGAAAATGGACTATTTTGTGGTTTTTCAAATGCTAATAATGCTAATGTTCTTTCTAATTCAGTTAATGCTTCTGGAATACTTTCACCAGCTTCAGATAATTTTGTTTGAGCAAATGTTAAAGCTTCATCAATTTTACCAGAACTATAAAAACATGATAAAAATACAATTTTTTAGTAAAATATTTTACAAAAACAAAATGGATGAAAATAACATACCGTATTAATTCAATTAATTGTAATTGTTGTAAATGAAAAAATAAATAACGATCATTATCTAATAATTCTGGATGTAATTGATTAATTAAATGTGTTGCTTCTTGTATACGACCATTTTGAACAGCTTCACGTATTAAAATTCTATCATCTAATGAATTTAATTCAATTGTTGGTTCAAGACCAGCTTCCAATTGAAATTTCTCAGCAGCTTCCTTGAAACCCTCTAAAATAAGTAAGAATAGGTAAAATTTAAATAATTTAGATGTATATAAGACGTCAAATCAATATGCGTAATTAAATATTATTGTAATGTGTGTATGTAGGAAGGTGATTAAAATTTTATTCAAGAAATTTCTTTGTTTTGCTTAAAATATGTACATGACAAAAAAAATTTTTTTTTCTTAAATTAATAAGTGAATGTTAATCGTTATGGATTTGGAATGAGTTAATATTCATGAATTTACATTGCCATTAATTTAAATAAGTTAAATTTACAAATTCTCAGTAGATAAAAATAAAGAGTTTAGATAATTGTTTTTGTCTGTTCGATTACTTACCTGTGACCAAATAGTTCATAATTAATTTATTCATATCATCCTGCTTGAAATGGAATTGTGTTAAACGTGTTAACCATTCTTCTTTTGAAATTAAATCAGTTTTTTCTGTATAACTCATTGTGAAATTTTAGAATATTGACGATTAAGAAACTGTTAAGAAAGATTAAAAAAAATTAAGAAAATTAAACAATAACACAATTGTCAAACTAACTGAAATGTGTATGTACACATGGATGGGAGAACGTTTCGTTCACAAATATTAAATTATGATCGAAATTATCAACTCGATTTCAAGAAATTTTTTTTAAAATTTATAAATTTTTGTTTTTTACAATAATTTTTTTATTAATGAAGACAAATTAGACATGATAAATAAATAAAAAATATTTAAAAAAATTTCCAATATTATTTTCAAATTTTTCTTAACTAATTTTCCTGAAATTCAACTTTTGATTTTTGTATCAAAATTAACTTCAAACCGCTTTAAAGAAATATAATGAACCCCGTTTTGAACGTTTTTAATTAAGATTTTTTTAAATTATTTTTTTCAGAAATAATAACTTTTAAATTGGATACGGACGGTACATATTTGGCAGGATATTCGGTAGAATTAGAAAGCATGTGAAGTTTTTTAAAGTTTTTCTGAAAACAACAAAGATCTAGGACATACGACGAAGGAGATATGAGATAATTCAACTCAAAGAAAATTAGTTTTTTTCATGTTTTCTTTGAAAAATCACAAATTTAAAAGGATTATTTGAATAAAACAGAAAAATACTTCAGTATAGCTTTTATTATTGTTACATTACAATAAATTGCCATTGATATAAAAATTTCAAATTAGAGTTAGTATAGATAGCTACTTTTTTGCTAATCAATTTCCATTCGAATTATTTTTTACCTTTAAACACAAATACACGTTTTACGATAAACGATAATAATTAATATATAATTTTATTTAGCTACAATTTTTTTGCAATGTAAAATTCAGTTAAAAATTTGACATACAAAAAGCAAAAAAAAATTTAATGTAGATATTTAGTATCTATAATGATCTGGTTTAAATGGTCCTTCTTTGTTAATTCCCAAATATTTAGCTTGTCTATCAGTTAATTTTGTTAATTTAACACCCAATTTATCAAGATGTAAACGTGCCACCTCTTCATCAAGAACTTTTGGTAATACATGTACACCAATTGAATATTGTCCTGGTTTTGTCCATAATTCAATTTGTGCCAATACTTGATTTGTAAATGAATTTGACATTACAAAACTTGGATGTCCATGTGCGCAACCTAAATTAACTAATCTTCCTTCAGCTAATAAAATTATATGATTACCATTTTTTAATGTGTAACGATCAACTTGTGGTTTTATATTAACTTTTTCAGTTGCATTTTTATTTAACCATTCAACATCAATTTCGCAATCGAAATGACCAATATTACAAACAATTGAATCATCTTTCATGTTTACAAAATGTTCACCCAATATAATTTGTTCACAACCTGTTGTTGTTACAAATATTGTTGCTTCTTTACTAGCTTCTTCCATTGTTGTTACTTCATAACCTTCCATTGCAGCTTGTAATGCATTTATTGGATCAATTTCAGTTATTAAAACACGTCCACCAAATCCCCGCAATGCTTGTGCACAACCTTTTCCAACATCACCATAACCAGCTACACAACAAACTTTTCCGGCAATCATAACATCTGTGGCACGTTTTATTCCATCAATTAATGATTCACGACATCCATAGAGATTATCAAATTTACTCTGTTAAAGAAAAATGTTGATTAAAATTTTTAAAATACTACTATTATGCATACCTTTGTAACAGAATCGTTAACGTTAAATGCAGGAACTCCTAAACGTTTCTCATTCATCATTTTATATAAATTATGAACTCCAGTTGTTGTTTCCTCGCTAAGTCCACGAATTCCTTGTAAATATTGAGGATATTTTTCATGAACTAAATTTGTAAGATCTCCTCCATCGTCTAAAATCATATTTAACGGTTGACCATCTTTGAAGACTAAAGTTTGTTCAATACACCTGAGAAATACAGCACATTAATATTTAAATTTTGTTGATTATAAAGACATGTTTTTTTACCAAGCATATTCCTCTTCAGTTTCACCTTTCCATGCATAAACTGGAACACCAGTTGCTGCGATTGCAGCTGCTGCATTATCTTGAGTACTAAAGATGTTACAACTGGACCACTGAACCTAGAAAAATTACAAAAACAAAATACTTTAAAATATGTACTAAAAAAATACTTATTAGAGTAAAATGATTTTCATAATTTAAAATAAATCACACATTTGGTTGGAAACTCTTTTGTGCATTGTCATGTTAATAAATAATTTTTATCTACAAATAACAAAGGGGTCAAGTTCAAACACTGATAGCACCGATAACGTTTTTCGCGTGCATTAATGACGAATATTTCGAATGTCTTTCTTTTAAATAAAAGAAATTATTTAAAAATCTTTAAACTTACTTCAGCTCCAAGTTCAATTAATGTTTCAATAAGAACTGCAGTTTGTACAGTCATATGAAGGCATCCTGCAATACGTGCACCTTTTAAAGGTTTCTGTGGACCATATTTTGCACGACATGACATTAAACCAGGCATTTCATTTTCTGCTACAATAATTGCTTTACGTCCCCAATCAGCTAAACTGATGTCAGCTAAAAAAGCAAAAAATTATTGAAATTTAACTTTTCGATTTTATTACAATTAAAACTTTTATCTATATAAAAATATTCTTAGAAGAACAGCCTTTTCTGCACTCTAACCTCAATGCAGCATGTGCCACTTTATTATCAGAATAATCTTTATAATAAAAACACAACTTACCTACTTTATATGGTGGCTTCATTTTTGTAAAATAAAAAATTTAGTTTAACAAGGAATTTAAAAAACAACCGATTCTGGAAAAAACAAGAGGAATAAATAAATTGGTGCTCGCTCAGAAGTCAAAGTCAGAACAGAATCAAATCAGAATTCAGTTCAGACTTCAGATCAGATCAGCCTGAAACAGTGTTGCCAGGTCGTTGTCCGCGAAATTCCCTCAACTGTCTTCTGGTTTTCCCTCATTTTCCCAAAACAATGACAAAATTTCTCTTTTTTTCCCACTCTAAGAAAACTACTTAATTTTTTTATTTTTGACACTTTTATTACAAAAAAAACACATAATAAAATAAAAAATAAAAAAGCAAAACAATAAAAACAATGAAAAAAAATCTGAATTCAATTCACATAACATAAAATAAAATATAAAAATTTGTACTTGAATAAAAAATAAAATTATTTGTATAAATTTTCATTACTAATTTTTTACATATGATATTCTGTCGGCTTAAAAGTCCTGCAGTCTATTTTATCATCGTGAAACAAATCAAAATTAGCTGCCTTTATTATAAAAAAGAAAAAAAAGTAAAAAATAGCTAGATATGATATAGATAGAGTAGAGTGCTAGAGCTAGACTAGATTTAACTGCTAAAGTGCAATCATAATGACAAGCAGCAGCTGTAAATTACATACTTTGAAACTTATTTAGATAATTAGATTTTATTCATTGAAATATTTACGTTTGAATTTTTAAATTTCAGTGTTTTATCACTTTGTTTTTCATATTTTGAATTCTCCCTCCATTTTGTTCTAGCCTACATTCCTAAATTCCCTTTTTTGAATTTTTGGGTCTAAAATTCTCTCAAAAGGGGATTTTTCTCGCGATCTGGCATCACTGGTCTGAAATCTGAATGGCCAGTACCAGACCTGTCTTCTTCCAGCTTCTTCACTTTTGGATAAAATGTACTACAACTCGCCTTGTGTCTTTAAAAAAACCCGTTATTGAAGATGAAAGAAGAAAGGTCTTGTACTGGCCAATAATTCAAATTACAGCCATTTTAGAAAATTATTTTTTAAATAAGAAATGTCCCATAACGGTTATTTAAAGAAATCAATTAATTCAACATTCAAACGGAATTTTCTAAAATATTATGCACAATATGAATTTTAATGTTTATGTATTTTATATTATTTAAATTTTGAAATTATTAAAACTTTTCTATAGTACTAGAAAATAAAAAATTATAATTGAAAAGAAGAGTTTTAAAAAATGTGTACTGGCAAGCACTACTCCCAATGAATAAATTCCCATTATTTTCGAAAACCATCGTCATCAAATTTCGTTAAAATTTTTTTTTATAAATCATGGATTAATTTTCTTTCTTCATTTTTCAGTTTCCATTCGTGTCGTCTTTGCCTTTGGTGGCAGTTTGTCAAGTGTTAAGAAGACTTAAAGAGATAGGAAATTAATAAATAAAATAATTGGTATTGTTGTTTTTTTTTTCTGCTGAGTGTAGTGCACGCCGCACCTATTCTCGTATAATTAACAATTAAAAAATTAATTGTTTTAAGTGTATTCTTTCGCTAGTATTCAATAATACTTAATATTGAAGAAAAAAAAAGCCAAAATGTAAAAAAAAAAAAATTCGATATTTGCGAAAAACGTATTTCTTAATGATTTTGCGATATTAACTATATTTACTTAATTCGAATAACTATTGTGCAATTTTATATTTTTATTTTATACAAATAGAACTAGCTAATAAATATTTAATTGAAAAAAAATAAATAAATAGATATGTTCATATTTTGAATATTCGTAAAAATATTTAGAAAGTTTTCGAAAAACGAAATTCAAAGGTACGAAAACAATTTTTTTTTTTTACCTTTTGAAGTGAATTTTTGTATTTGCTACATACGCATACAAACAATTTTTTTTTTTTTGAATTTCATTTTTTTACTACAAAAAAAAAAAGAATAAATCCAAATTGCAAAGGCAATTACAACAACAACACTGATGTACACAATTTCGAAAGTGGAATAAATTTATTCGTTCATTTTGTTTGTGAAGTGAAGAAAAAGTGTTTCTTTTATTTTCATAGGAGATTTCTTGTGACAGGTGGGTGAAATTATTTTTATTAATAAAATTTATATCATCATTAATTAATTGTTATTGTTAATCATTGTTTTTTTAAGATGAACAATTCATAAATTTGTAAGAATATCTTTTTTTTTTCAATTTCGAATCGTATAAGAATGTTTGTTCTAATTTGATTCGATTTATGTGTTTTTTTATAATAAAGATGACGTCACCTCTCTGTGACCTCGGACAGATGTGTAAATGAATAGAGCCATATAACCAAAAATATAATAGAAAAAAAATGAATTGAATTGAATTATAGCTAGATTTTTGCTGTACCGCGCTTGTTTGGTATGTAGTGTGTGTGTATGCTTTCAGGTATATATATATTGTGTTTCTAAAATTCTATCTGAGCTATAGTTTATCATCTTTTGTGATATAAAATTTTTTTTTCTAAATGAAATAATAGGTACACATATGCTACACTACATATACCTATATGTACCTATATCAAAATTTTTTTTACTGTATATACATTTTATTTTACATGTAGTATGTACCTACATTTATTTTTTGTTTTAAAATTTTATTTTTATTTTCATAAGCATAAAAAAAATATGAAAAATTATACCTAATATTTTCGGTTGAGAGAAAAAGAATCAACGAACCGTGACCTAATAACTTCACTAATTCACTTGAATAAAATTATTGTATACATTATTGTTTGATGTGTACTAAAAGTACTGCTATGCTACATAGTACGCTAAGTACGTACGTAAAAGTACTCGTAGTACATATTAACCTTCAATAAAAACAAACATAGGTAGGTACATATTTGAAAAAAATAAAAATAAAAAAACCAGATAGATGTACTATTTTTTAAAAGTAAGATGTTGTTAATCTAAAGAAACATACCTAATTTTTGTTTATTTTTTAAATACATACAGGTAACCACTTTGTATAATACGGTCGTTGGGCTTCTAAAATGTGTTATGTGAATTTTTATCACACGAAACAAATAAGAAAATTTTATTTTTGACAAAATAACATCTTAATTTTTCCAAAAATTCATTTTTCCTCTAGAAAAAAAGAAAAAAAAAGATTTATTGTCGTTTTAACAACTACCTATGCCTTTCTGTATTCTTTCTCCAGAATTTCAACCGTGTCGTGTTTTAAAAATTCCATTTTTTTTTTGCTTACTTTACAGAAATAAAATCAAAATAAACTACCTAGGATTTCATTTAATTTACTTTCATATTTTAATTAAATTTATTTATTACAAATATCATTTACATTTAATTATTTCGTATGTATTTTAAGAAAGTGATATTCATTAATTAATGCATTTTGTTTTATTTAGAACACCTTTTACATAGGTACATATTTGTTTTTTCATCTTCCGTTCAATTTAATTAATTGGTTTGACTTTTGTTTCACCTATAAAAGTTAGTTGAACCTGTACAATAAAAAAATGTTACCTATAGGTATTCAATATAGGTACATTTGTATTTAATATAAGAAAAGAATGATATCATCATCATCACTCGTTATGAAAATGACATAATTGCGTCACCGTGGCCGTTGAAAAATCATACATAATGTATGTAGTAGCTATACATATGAAGTGCGGCTATATATCTACACAACAAAAAACTTGTTATTTTTATGTGAATCGATTAACTTTTTTTTTCTTCCAAGTTTTGTTGTTGGCATTTTCTTCTGAATCTTATCGAAGAAAAATAAAATTAAAATTATGAATCAGATATCAGATTCATAATAAATGTTGAGCTATACAACATCAAGAAAGCAGATAAATATTTGTATGTAGGTATGTATGTATATAAAAATGTTCTTAGCACATCAGCAAAATATGTATCTGATTTGGACGAATATTTTAAATTATTTTTTAATTGAAGTCAATATTTTTATTTATCGAAATCTTCAACAAATTATAAGATGAACTAAATATTATAGTATGAAATTTTAAAAATGTATGTATATTTGAAATACCTATATACATTTGGTAGTTATTTTTTCATTCAATTGTACAGTAGCGTCTGTTAAAATTCATTACTGTTAACTTTCTACTTGTATTTATGGTTAATGGGTGCATACATTAAGAAATTATATTAACATATAAGCATAATATCGTTTCAGTTGATCATTAATAATATGTACATACATACTACACAAGTATAAGTACATACGTATATATTCATATTGTAGTTTCCTGTTTTCATTAATAGAATTTTGTAGCAAAGGTAACTTATAAATTTCAAATGGAAAAGTTTGATATGCCGATAAAATTTTCTCTATAAAGGGGTCAGTTGCTGATTTTAAATACCGATAATAAAGACTTGCAGTTAAAGTGAATAAAATTGAAAAATAAAAATAATATGCCCTTTCAAAGAATGACTAAAAAAGACTACTTCAAAAAAAAAAAACATCTTATTTTTCCAGTTGGAATACTTTTAATACCTCGAATTTGGTTCCAGCCATACTTATTTTCATTCTTAATTTTTTAACATACATATGTACACCTATTTATACGTATAAACAAAACAAAAGCTTTAATTTTAAGTTTGCCTGGTTTAGTGTTTTTTTTATTACAGTTCACTGATGGTAAATGGTGGATGGGATCTTCTTCGATTTCAATTTCATGTCATTTTTTAATTAACCAACAAAAAACCTGTTATACTTACCCAACTTTTTACTTTATTTTAAATAATAATTAATCACTATTTTACATTAGATGAATTTTTACAACTAATGAACTCGCATATACATTTCATAAAATTATATACATACTAACTAATTTTCTGTTGTAAAACTAATTATTTCTAAAACTTCGAAATATGTATTTTTTCAATGTTTAAAACTTATTCTTTTTATCTATGTTACTTCCAATTCAATGAACAATTTATATCTATACTGAAAATATCCAAGTGAGATTTACATAAGCACAATAGGATTTCTATAAATACAAAAAATCGATATTTTCATTATAAAATTGACACTGAATTAAATGAATTCAAATTTTATTAAAGAAAAACATAAACAAAAAATAATTATGAAAAAATAAAACTACTGTTATAATAACATGTTATGTATAACCAAAAAAATTATTGAAAGGTCATTAAGCATTTATATATTATCGATTTAGTTAGATTATTTCATATACATATAACTATCTATCCGTAATACTGTAATTTGTGTTAAGATATTTTTTCACACATTTACTCAAAGTAGAAAAAAACTAACTATACGATATTAAATATTAATGACTTTCTTAAGGAACATATTGATTTTTTTTGTTTCTAAAAAATTTTCTAATACATAAATAACTACATACTTGTGTGGTTTTAATACAAAAAAAATTGTAGGTTTACTTATTTATATCTTTAGATAATGAGTAACTTACTTATATAGATACTTATTTACTATTTTTTTTGTATCTGCAAATACATGAACTCAGAAAATCAATTGATTGGTTAACTTAAAAAAAATATATATAACAAAAAATCTATAAAAGAAAATCTGAATAACTTACTTAGTTAATTTTAAATAAAAATTTGTTAAAAATAAACCCAATCTATTCATCTTATCATTTTTTAATTCATATGCTTGTATTGTAATTATATGTCTACATACATACATATCAGTTATATGTATGGTATTTTCATTTCTTTAGAAAAGATTTTTAACCGCAAAATCCACATCTAGAAAAAAAGAAGAAAAATATATATATTTTTTAAAATCTTTTTAAAATTTAGAATTATTTTAAAGATACTTAAGCACATCTATGTAATTCTCTTTTTCTGTTCATATACATATATACATACAAATATTTATTTTACTTCAGGAATACATACATACATACATAAATATACGATGATTTTACGTACTTGATACACATAATTTAAATAAGATTTATAAGTAGAATAAAAATAGACAGTAAACCATGTTATTTTAGAAAAATATACTCTTAAGTATTTTAAGTATGTACACCATATAGAAAGAAGAAACCTTTCGATGATGATGATGTTGATGATGATGATCGGATCAATAATAATAAAAAGAAGAAGAAAAAAAAATTACATGTAGTATAGTATTTACTTACCTTTAAAGATCAAATATTATAAGCTAACCATCTGAGATATTTTACATGTTGAAAAGTTCATGAACTTGTGATTAAAGCTAGAGCTAGATAGCTAATCATTGTGTTATATTCAAGAAATTGCCATATAAAACAAGAAATAAGTATCATACATCGTATATTTATTTGTACTTATAGATTTTTTTTTTCTTTCAAAAACCAGTTTAATAAGAAAATATAAATAATAATAATAATCAAACTATGTACATATGTGTACAATCCGAGAATACAAGAATTTAAAAATGAATTTTTCATGTTTTTATTACACAATGAAATGTATTTTTCATAATTTTCATATTCATACACCCAAAATGTATGTTTAATATTTTTTTTTCATCGGATACAAAAAAAATAATAGAACAAAGAAGAAGGAAAATCATAATAAAAACATTACAATGACCTCGTTCTGTTTAATTATTTAAATTATTTTCGAAATTCTTAATATACGGACACACATTAATCGTCGATTAATACACAAATAGATTATATGTATAGTATGTAATATATCTGAAACAAATTTTATAAAAAACATATGGTTTCAATTCGATTACAAACATATATGTATATTAAATAATATGTATGTCCAATATATGGCGCCTATTAATTATAATTACACAATGTTTGATGATATCTATTTTTTAATACATATTATATATTCTAATAGAATCTCTCTAATCAAAAAAAAAAAATTTTTTTTTCGGACTTTTGTTTACTTCACATTTCATGAAATACATGCTTAATTAAACATTTCTCATTCACTCTTTCATATGGCACATAAAAAAATTATTCAAAAATTTGGATAAATCAAATTTACTGCCTTATTCTACATCAAGTCATAACTTGTGACCAGTCATAAGTCTATTCACCAAACTAGTTTTATGACCGTCATAGTCAAGTTATGACCATAAAATTCTTTTAACTGTTTTGCTGACCTATTAGCTTTGCTACTAGCATTTTGAACCCAACTTTGAACTTGATTATGACGGTCATAAACTAGTTTGGTGAATAGACTTATGACTGGTCACAAGTTATGACTTGATGTAGAATAAGGCAGTAGTAGTAGGCTTTTGAAAATCCGTTTATTTTATTTATGTGGTATAAGTATATATGTACGTCGTGTAGGTTAACACTTTTATTTTGTTTTATTTTATTTAATATATCGCGGAAAAAGTGAAAGTTTTATCTATAAAAAAACAACATTTACATGCATATTGAAATTTTTAAAAATAGAAAAGAAAATTTTATTCCCTCCTGAAGTGATTTTTTTTTTAAGTAATTAAGTAAATCTTTTTAAAAAAAACTTTTCTGGTAGCATAAAATTAACACAATATTTTTTGCGGTAGCTATAACAATAAGATTTTGTAAAAAGATATAAATTTTTTCAAGAAAGAAAAAAAAAACAAATTTAAAATAAAATCCACCTACTGAGAAATATCTTTTATTAAATCGTCTATTGAAAATTAAAAATGTCTTTTTGATTATTGTATATATTCTTCTGTATGTAGGTATTATATTTGTGCGTCATATATGTACTTATGTAGGTACAAAATTTATAAGCGACAAAAAGTATATTATATAAAAAGATACAGCAAGTGTATCTGAATTAAAATAAATATCTAACTACATAACCATTCAAACAATTTGTGAGAACGGAAAAAGCGTTGAATCTTATTTAAGAGAAACATTTTATAAAGGTAATTTATTAAATATGTATATATTTTTCTTTATTGAAAAAAAAAACAATTTTTCAAATTGACACTAAATTTAAAATGTTTGTTTAGTTGTAAGAAACGGGATGTTATTCAATTGAAATGAAAATTTATATTTTATTTTATTTTATCGAAGAAATTTGAATTTTATATAATGTTTTTAGATTTTGACATAGTTAAAAGAAATTGATATTTTATTTGATCATAAAATTTTTAAGAACACATTTTTCAATGAAACTCTAAATTCATCTTTAAAATTTCAATTTTATTAGTAAAAAAAAAAGTATAACAGACAAGAATAAGGGGGAAAATTAATTTTTAATTTCCAAAAAATTTATTAAAACACGAAATCACTTTTATCCCATAATCCGATTTTTGGTGTAAATGTTATGAATTTTTAAAAAGATTGTTAGTGACAGAATAAATGATTGATATAGATAGGTTGTCTGTCATAATTATCTGGTACTTAAGTATACTTTTATATACCACCTGATATCTTTTTCATTTCCTGTCTTCCGTTTTTTATTTATATATAGATAGGTGTATGTACATATGTATATATATATATAAAGGTATAAAAAGGGAATTGATAAGAAGATTTTAAGGTGATTATGAGGTTTTAATTAGGTTTTAATTTTTTTATCGTATTATGTGCTAAAGATCAAAGAAGTGTGTAAATTTTAAGCGATTAGAATTTGATTAGAAAAAAATATAGTATACAAGATAAACTTTAATTTGTTGATATACATATAACTTTGAAAAGTTTAATTAAATATTCGAAAAAGCATCAATGTTCCAAATTCACAGTTTATGCTGTTTTTAGATTACTTCAGTTTTTCAATATTTCAGTTCGAATCCATCTCATTTGGTTCAGTAATTATTAAGTTTAATTTTTCAACTAATATAAAAATACGTGTGGGTAATTTTAGCGCCAATTTGGTTGTTTTAACAAGACCATCCGTAAAACTGATAATAATTATTAAGTTGCTCATAATTGAATAAGTCCTATAAACAACAGTATCTTATCTTTTTTTTATTATTGTTTCAATATTTTTTATTACACCTACACATTTTTAAAAATTTCATTTACCTGCTAAATGATGATTCACGATTTATTAGCGAATGTATATGTATCCTCGAATGAAATTTTTATTTTTATTTTATTTATTGGCTGTGAATGATATGCAATACAAAAACAAAAACTTCAATGATGAAAAAATTATAAAAATACACATATGATCTCACTTTCATCATTTAATATTTTTTTTCTTCTTCTCTCTTTTTAATTATCAATTCGATAATGTTATTTCGATTGGAGCTACTGCACTTTTGCAAAAAAAAATAAATAAATAAATAAAAAAAAAAAGCATTAACCGACAACAGATTTGTAAACAAAAATTATAAATAAATAAATGTTGATATTTATTTATTTATTAAGAAAATGAAATGTTCGGTCATCATAACGCAAATTTCTTTGTACTTTTGTCATTTTTTTTTTTTTTTGTTTTTTTGTTTTTTTTTTCAATGTTTTAGTTATCAATGAAATGCTTGAATGTTATTTATAGAATGAAAGCTTTCATTTTTATTTAATTTACTTTTTTTTTTATTATTATTATTATTTTACGGATAATTGATTTTACACTTGAGTAGTTATTCAATTTTTGAATGAGATTAATTAAATAGTAAATAAAGTACATTGAAAATAATATATATAAAATACCGCAACCAACACTCATACTTCACTAGACACAACACATTATTCTTTGCAGGTGTAAAAATTTTCATTTAAATGATTAACCGTAACGGTTACAATTTCTTTTCTTTCTTTTTTTCTCTATTCAATAATAAAATGAAGTGTGAAAGTTATTACATATTGATTGCACTTAGTCCCCATATTTTGTAAGTAAATTGTTCATAATTTGTACATTCTATGTGTTTTACAATAAAATTTCTATTACAACGACCTATTTTTAGGGTGGTATTTAAAATTTATCACCACTTAAATTTATTTTACTCTTACTGTATTACATTTTTATCAGAGGGGTTAAATATATATATTTTTTTTCTTTCCACAAAATTTCATTTTATTTGACCATAGAAAATTTACAAAATATATACCGCAGAATTTTGAGAAGAAACGAAAAAAAAAAATAAAAAGCGAAATATACATATAACTAAAGTATTTTTTTTTAATGTTGCATCCCCAATTAGGTATCTTTTCTTTTTATTATTATTTATTCTAGTCTGCTGTCAATTATAGAATATAATCTGTATGTAAAGGAAAATTTTCTATATTGTGGCTCATATTTACATTCGATATCTTGGATATTTCGCAACAGAAATCTTTATTAAGAAAGCTCTTTTTAAAATCTTTGTGTACACTTGAGTATGTATTTGTATTAACAATACCCTATGTGAACAGGTATTTAGTAAAATTTAACATTTAATGATATAAATTTCTAGAAAAAGATAAAGGAAAATCTTTTTCAAAGTAAGATTTGTTTTTCGTATTTAGAAGTAGACATCCTTGGAATACTTAAAAGAAGCCAAAAATACATACTTTCTTTTAAATTTTTTCTTCGTTATTTCATTTATTTATTTTTTTTTATTATTCTTGTAAAATAATAAAAATATTATATAGCTTTTATCCTGTTTATGTGAAAAAAAAAAAGGAAATATCTAGTGGGATGTCCAAATTTATATGATGAATGTAAAATACAAGGACATAAAAGATTTAATAAAATGTGTAGGTATATGAATCTAGATATCGATCCATTTCTGAAATTGAAAAATAAAAGCTTTGCAAAATAAATAAAATACTGTATTTGTTATAAATTTATTCGCATTATAAATGAGAGAAAAAAATCTTTTAGTATGATGAACGTCTATTATTTTTTGTGAAGCATTTTATTTTTGTAACCTTGATCAGATTTATAAGGTTGAAAACAACAAAGATGTAGAAAAATCAAGAAATATGTGTATACTTATATGTTTATATATACGTATGATTTGATTAGATTACTTGAATATAAATTATATAAAGGAGTTCATGTAGTTATTGACCTTCGTTATTCATTTTTTATTTGATTTTATTTTTCCTGGGTTATGATAATTTTTTCTACATATTTACAGAAATGTTCTCATATATAAGATAAAATTCTTTGAAGGTTGATATTTTGTGTTTGTTTTTCTTTTACAAATTTTCAAATTTCGATAATCAAGTTGTTGAAAATTCATAAAATAATAAAGTAAAGATATGAAAATTTGATAAAAATTAATATTTAAGGTTTAATCATATAAAAATTATTGACCCTACAAAATATCAATCAAAAATTTGAAAAATTAATCTAACAAACAGACAGAAGACATGGTAATTTGAACTTTTATATACGCTGTCTATCATTTCAAATTTAAATTGAAATCATAATAATATACTCTTAGTAATAACTAAGAAAACACCTAATTTAAACTGTCTTATTTATTAAAAAATTTTTCACGCCCAATCATTCATTTTAATTGTCAATCTCAGTTTTATTCAATTTTCTATTCGTTTTTTTTTTAATGTTTACCTTAATTATTTGAGAGAAAAAATAATAAAATAATAAATAAATATGAGTAAAGCCGGTAGTTGAAAGTTCACCGTATTACAATGACCGATATCATGTTGTTAATGTTACTAAACTTGTTTTCTTGAAACTCTTTTTTTTTTTATTTTCAATTAAAATTAAAAAAAAAAAAAAAAAGAAAAACATGTGTAATAATTTAAAAAAGTAAAAAACCGTCAGAAATTTTTTATTACATATTTGTACATAATATGTCATCATATTTACACTCTGATACTTACATATATTTTTTTTCACATATCAAATAATCAATTTATATATGTACGTGGTATTACTAGAGAATCTATATGTTCGAATAAATAAAGGGAAAATTTATATGCGGGCGATTCATATTGACCTGCGTGACTTTTTTAAGGTTTTCTCAAACTAACACAATTGATTGTAATTGTAAAACTATAGTATACGAGGAAAAAAAAAAAGATATCACTTATTTGAATAATTGAAAAGGGTGTTTTTGTTGAAAATTATTCACATATTGAAACATAAGCCATACAAGTAGGTTACAAGCATACTGTACCAATGTTTGAATACAACAGTCTACATTCATTCATATTTATAAACAATTCATAGTTCACATTTGACGTAAAATTGTAGGTATAAGCTTGAAGACAACATACAAAGCTTGTTTGAGCTGGTAGCTCAGCTGGTTAGCTTTAGTTGATCGTTTATAAGGTATTTTAAAGCTACAACACTAAAAAAAAAACCAATAATGTTGAAATACCCTGTACGAAATTTTGGTCTCATTATAATTTATATTTATTCGTACTGAAATGATTATATATTTTTTTTTTTGAAAATCACGCAACTAAAAACTACTGAAAACAACGAATTCAACATGTTATAAGTGTACATTGCCCTTTATATTTTTTTTTAAATGGCACACCCATTAAAGGTAAATATACACTTCGTACAGAATATTATTTTAAATTTTTTTTATTTTATATTTTTTAATGGTGTTGGCTTAAAGTCTATATATATACATATGTACGTACTACGTACACACATGAATGATTGGTTCACAACATTTGTTAGCATAAATATAGTTAATTTTTTTTAAACAACATCACAAAATTTCAAACACAAGCATATTATTGTTATACAGCTAAAGTTATTACAAATAATAACTGACAAATGCTTTTTAAATATTAGCTTTTCTTGTAATGTTATGCTGTATATTATTAGTCAAATAATAAACATAAAATTTCTTTATACATATTTTTCAATGTACATGAATACATACATATAACGAACAAATTATTGTGTTCTTTAGTGTTAAGATCTGATACTAAAGTTAAAAAATTTAATAGAAAAGAGACGCTTTAGGTGATTATTATTAACACACTATTGTTAAAGATACGACACCATAATTATACCGGTTACAAAAATAATTTAAAAAAAAAAAAGAGTTTATGTAGAAAACTTTGCTTAAAGGTTTAAGAAAAAAACAAAGTTATTAAACTGAGTCATTGCTACTGTTGAAAAATTAATTACTTTTGTATTCCTTTTTCTTCTATGTATTCATCTTAGAAGAAGAAAAAAATAACTATGAAAATTGATTTTTTATTTCTTAAACAGAAAGAAACCTTTGTTTCATCTAAAAAACAAAAATCCACCTAATTACTTTAGCTGATTGAGATTAATTTAAGTTTTATTTAGAACACGCTAAGAATTTTCGCTGTCATTTAAAATAAAATTTAATTAATTGTTAACTTATTTTATTTTTTGTTTTTCCTCACAGCTATTTTTTTTCTACAGTACGACAGAAAAGTTAAATCAATTAATTTTTGTTTTTTATTAGCTTTCCTGGAAAAAAGTACATACATACATAATTTATTTCTATTCCACATGAATGAAATTCACATTAGTTAAAATGTTTCATTAGTTGCAAATAAAACGATGACATCATCATCATTCAGTACATTATATAATTAATGTTTAAGTGCACATATACATACATACATAGTTAAAGTAGTTTTGTGATCCTTTTAAACAGATTTAACTTTTCATTCATCATAACGCTTTTTTCCCTCGTATTTTTTTTTTAGCCTTCAAATATTCAATTAATTTGTTTCTTTTTAATGGTTTATGCACGTGATTTAAAATATTAAATCCTGAAAAATGAAAGAAAAACAAATTACTATTTTTCCATTTGTATGCATTCAAGTTAATATGTTTTTTTCCTGAAAGAGAATCATTATCATCATCGCAATCGTCAGCTAATAATAACAACAATATTGAATAAAAGATACCTATTGGTAGATATGTATATCATGTCATCAAACCATTTGTGTACAAATAATTTTATTTCACAGCAATTTCCAAATTCTGCAGTACTCAGTTAAATTTATTTGGCTGGTCTATTATATACTCAAAAAAAAAATTGACCATATGGTTGAATGCATCATGAATGTTTTCTGGTCGTGTGTCCATCTATTCAATTCATTTTATAATCAAAATCTAAAATATCAACAAAGAATAAAATTCGATCGATCCGTTATGTTATGTACCACATAAATAAACAAAAAGAAAATTACATATGAAAGCGGTTGAAAAAAAAAAAATTAATGGATTTATGTACATATTGCATGATAGATACATCTTGTTTGAATTGTTCCCCTGCTGGAAAAATGCATTCATGTATCCGGACCGGATCGAATAATTCGTTATGCAGTTATTTCATTCCAATGGGAACTAATTCAGATGGTTGAATTTATATATACATATATGTACTTATGTACCTATATTGTATTAGAATTGTAAAGAGATCAAAAATACTGTGAATAAAAAGAAAAGGTTTTTTGTTTAGAATCCTGGTTGTAATGTTTGTAAAAAAAAAAAAAAAAGGGGGTTGATGAACGGTTACAAATTGTACTTTGAATTTTATATAAAATTTCCATTTTGGGATTTAAAAACAGTGAAAGGGATAATTTTTTCTACATAAAAATCTATTTGGTTGTTTAGAGGATTAAAAGCAATGTGTAATTTGGAAAATAGAGAATATTTTGGATTCATTTTTAGATTTTCGTGTAATTACTATTTCTACATTTTTTTATATTCGAGAAAGTTCAAGATTATTTTTCCAATGGCCTAGACATTGTATTGTGTGTGAATGTTTTAATTTCATTTCATATTCTTTTTTTTTTGTACTCATAATGCCAAAAAGCTTTGCCTAATAAATATGACTATTTTCATTTTCTAGAAAAAAGACTATCTAAAATAATGATAATTCAACCTTCAACTGTTTCTTTGGCTTGAATGCTCTCCTATAACATGCTGTATTTTATTTTTGTTCTTTTTTAAAAATTTATTTTTCTTTTGCTTGCAAAAAAAAAAACAACATCAAAAATAGAGAGAAAAAAGTATATTTAATCTAAATCCTCAATTGTCAATATTGGATTATTTCTCTTATGGCATTGCTAGTGGATTGATTTTTATTTTTTGTTAGTATGAATTTATCTTGATTTATTTATATTTTTTTGTTTGTTTTGTAATCTAAATTCAGTAAAAAGAATTCGAACAAAAAAAAGCAACTATAATATATATAAGAACATTATTTCACCTCAATGTTGATGGTTAAACCTTTTGCTGTTTGCTGGTGGTATTATAATGAAAAGTTCAATAACTAAAGGGACAACACTATAAAGGGTGTCAGGTGTTTCTATTCGCAATTTAAGTACACAATAATTTTTTTATTATATGTAAGGTAGACCTTTTTAACTAAGTGTAGGTAAAATATTTAGCTTCATTTAGCTACGGTTGTAAAGGTGCATTATATTTTATATGTAGGATGTTATAGTTTAACGATAAATCAGAGAATGAAATTGCAAAGAAAAAAATACAAATAAGTGAAATAACATAAAATATGGAATGTAAAGGTATTACAGAAAATGAATAAAGAAAGAGTGAGCGCATGCCCTAATGAAAAAAAGGAAAAAAAACCGCGGAAATTGCAAAAAATTAATACTGCATTTGTTTTCAATTTATTATGTTACCTATATCGTTTTCTTAATTTAATTAGTCACAATTATTCGTTTTCCAATAGAAAAATCAACCGTTTTTCTTTTGTGAACAAGTAAAGGCTAGATGTGGTGTTGCAAATAAGATACTTTGTAATAATTATTTCCAAAAAAAAATATATATATTATAACAAAAGTAATAAATTATTAAAACTCAAAGGATTAAATATAATTTGTTCGTGGTGTTTTTAATTATTAAAATTTTGGTAATTTTTTGTCAAAGTGGAAATTTAAAAAAAGAGGTGTTTGTTACGCGAATAATGAATATGAAAATGAATACAGATTTCCTGAAAAGTAAGTACATACATATTCATATACAATTGGCAGTTCATTTTTATAGAAGGCTAATATCAATTTAAATTATTTAAAAAATAATGCATAAGAAATTTTAATGTTGAAAATTTCATATTCTCATGGCGACACATCTATCAAGGGTAATTACAAGCAGTTAAAAACATTTGCCCTTAATGTGAGATTTTTTACTGTATACATTCATTGCAATAACGTGTACTTAATTAAATAAAAACGTGACTGAAAAATAGAAAAAAACAAAAATAAAACTATCGATTTTAATTAAGTCGTCATTTAAAATAAAATTTAACATTTTTATTCAATTTAATTTCTCCTTTTTTCAATAATTTCTTTTTTTAATTAAATTTATTTAGCCTTCTATATATCTTCATCGAAACTATTTATGTAACTGCATGAACACTTTTATTGAAAGAAGAAAAAAAATTCTTTCTTGTGCTACATAATTATTTTTTTTTCAGATATCAGTATACCACCGTTACAATTACCTCATTTACCAAAAGTACCTAAATTTAAAAAACGTAAGATATTTACATCTCAAACACCTGTAACAACAACACAACACGATACAATTGAATCAAATACAAGTGGTCTGACTTTTAATCCACCAAAACCAAGACCATCAGTTTTATCATCAACAAAATTATCAACAATTTCATCATTAGTTGATGGTGCTCCAACATATGATTATAGTTTTGGTGGTGCAACATTACCAGATCATATTATTGAAAAAATTGTTAATGAATATGAACCAGAATCAGAACAACAACCACAACAACAACAGCAATCACATAAACAAAAATCGAAAACTGAGAAATTATCAAAAAGAATTAGCAAACAATATAAAGAATTATCAGAATTTAAATTTAAAGATATTTTTGGAAAGAAAACTGAAACTAAATCAAATATTTATACACATTCACCACAAGATGACAATTATGAAAATAAAAAAGCATATTCATCAGATAATCGATTTTACTTCAAACGTTCAAATTCTGACGATGATGATATTGAAATTCAATCAATACCTGAAAGGCAGCAAGGAAGTTCAAATAAAATGTCTTTTATTTCTACCGACCAGTCAAATCAGCAACAACAACAAAAATCTTCATTAACTCAAAGACGGAAGTTCGGTTCTATTAAACAATCATCAATAGAAAGTATTTCATCACAGAGATGGTCTTTCCCTAAAGCTTCAAGCCTACAGGTATTAAGTGGAATTAAACCAAATGAAAGTAGTTTGTGGAAAATGAAAAAATCAAAATCAAAAAGTTCAAATACAGTTGACACAACAAATGTTACCGACGAAAGAAGAATGAGTAACATAAATGAAGAAAAAAGTGACAATAAAACCACAGAAAAATCAAATCGTTTTGGTAGGCAAACATTTAAACTACAAAATATTGATGCAGCTTTTGATAAAGCAAAAAAATCAGTAAATTCAAAATTTCGACAATTAAAATTTTTACAATCCAAACAAATTGGCTCAAGAGATTCAGAGAAATCTATAAGGAAGCCAACAAGAGGAGCAGAGACAGTAATTGAAATAATAGATCGTAGTGGATCATTTGATTCTTTTGATTCTGAAAAACAATTGCATGAAGCTAATTTAGCTGTTTTAAGAGATGAATGGATAACTGGAAGAATTGTTGCATGTCAAGAAATTCCCAGATGTTTGTTGGGACCATGTGATGAAAATGAAGATGATGATGATGATAACGATGAACAAATTGAAGCAGTAGCACAAATGTGCATTATAAGTGGTTCTACACAAGGAGTTATTCCATCATCTGATTTTGAAAGTTCAATTGAAGAAATAACTGATTCTTTGGATGATTGTCCATCATCTGAGCCTTCTTTAGCTGTAGATATTCCAAAAAGAGTTAAAATACCACCACAATCAACACCACTTAATCAACAGAGTTGTATACCAAACAATCAAATTATATTAGCATTTTACCAAACTAATATACCCGCTTCACCTCCAACTGTTAATAAAAGAAGTATATTTCCAGATTTTCCAAGAGGACATTCACGGAAATTATCTATGGATTCGAATGATTCTGATTCATGGATTCCAGAAAAATTACGTGGAAAAACACGTAGTCAAGCTGGATTAGATAAAATTGATGAAAGTTCAAACGCTTGGAATATAGATAAAAGCGATGTTAAAAATGATATGAGAATGACAATAAATAAAAGAAGTATCGATATTTTCGAACCAGGAAGTGAAGAAATTTTTGAAGATTTTGATACAGCTTTACAAAATGTCCCAGTGATTACAGTGAAAAAGGATAGTTTTGATTTAGACGATAAACTTTTTGATCGAAAATCTATAGAATTTAGCACTGATGATGAAAATGAAATTGATCCAGATGTATCAACTATAGTGGAATCACCTCAAGAATTGTCAAAAATTCATGAAACTGCATTCTTTGAAGAGATGAAAAATGATTCTGTCGATGCAGAAAGTGTAGAAATTGTACAGAATGATGATAATGTGAATGAAAAGATCGATAAGATATCACCAGAACCAGAATTAAATTTACGGTCAAGTGATGATCAAAAAGAATCAAAACTAGAAATTGAAGAGAATACAGAATATATATTTAATCCATTGAAAATTTTAAAAAATATTGAAGTTTCCATGAAAGAACGGGAACAATTAATTACCGAAGAAATTCCTTTACAAATTCCTGAACAAACATTACCTATATTATCTGTATCTGATGAAAATGAAATGGTTTTTGAACCATATATTCCTGAATATCATCCAAAAACAATTATGTGTAATGAATCTAAAGAATTTAAAATAAACTCATCGGGAATATCAAAATTATTTAGAAATTCAGTTAAAGAACGAAGACAATCAATTTATGATATGAAACAGGAAAAAATATCTGGTACATCTTTAATTAAACAAGGTTCATTAAGACGTCATTTCTCTGATGGTTTAGAAACAGAACATTTAACAGATGTTAGTGTTAATAAATTAATATCACGATTTGAAAAACAGAAATCATCATCAAACAGTAGTCCTGATGAAAGTCCTATAAAACAAAAACATCAATTTACTGTTAAAGCTGTAATTGAATCAAAAGGTTCAAAAAATTTTGATTCACCATTAAAACAAAAACAAGAAAAAGAACAGCAACAACAAAAATTAATGTCACCAAAAAATCATGAAGTAATTTTATCAAAAGATGAAAACTTTAATTTAACATTGTTGCAACAAACATCTGTTGATACTGTAATGGAAAAATTAAAAAATCAAGAAACAAATGAACATATTAGCAGTCATAATTATTGTAATCGATTTAAAACAGGCCGTATTAAATCAATTGAATGGGCAAAATATTCAAAAACATTTAATAGGACAATTGATATACCAGTGGATAATAATGATGGTGATGTATTTTATTCATTCGATGAAGATGAAGGTATTATAAAAATTTTAAACTTGAAATACTGCACTGATATAACATTTCACGTTTTTCCTCCTGTAGATTTTAAATTAAATGACAACAACAACAACAACAACAAAAATTCAGTAATAACGGCAACAACTGATGCATCATCAAAAATAAATGAAGCTAACAGAAATATTAGACATGTTTATAACGTTGCTTTGTAAGGATAATGATAAGGACTAAAAAAAAAAACACTTAATTTTTAAAAAAAATTTATTTGATTTTTTTTCCTTGTTGTTTTTTGAGGATAAGAACTATAACGAGATGAATGCAACGTTGTGGAAATGATTTATATTTATATTACAGTTTTTCTTCCTTTTTTTTTTTTTGGTGTTTCTTAAAGATTTTTAGGAAAATAATAATTTATTTATGTATATGTGATTTATTTTATGTGATGTTGTGAAATTGCAAATAAATTCACTTTAAAGAAAATTATCGATTTATTTTAACTTGAAATGTTTTTTTTTTGCTTGCTTTATTACAGAAAGGAAGTTTATTTGAAAATTTCATTCTTAGTCATTTTTTTTTAAAGAAACAAAAAATTAAATTTCACTGTCGCCAAAAGGATATACCGTATAGGGTATAGACCATTAACTATTCGTAATACAATGAATCACATTCCTATGGTGAAATGGTAAAATGATTCACAAGTTTCGATTTTTTTTTATTTGAAATAAAATAAAGTTTTAAACTAACAATAAGTACCTATGAAGTTTTTTTTTTTTTTATATATAAAAACACCACCTAATACATTTTAATTTCAGTGTTCTGAGAAAAGGCTTTATAATTGTGAATTAAAAATCCATATTTCTGTAATTATTTGTGGGGTAGGGTAGTTGAACATTTTTTGAATCAAGCAAAAAGATTTCGATTTAAGTTTGTTAAAAAGTCTTTAATGTGAGTATTTTGTGTGTTTTTTATAAAAAAAAAAAACAATTTAAAAGGATTTATGGAAATCCTGTGCCACCCTTGAAAATGGTTGTGTATTCTTAAAGTATATTCATCAAAAATTCTTCAAAAACAAAGTTTTATTTCATGTTTAACTTTTTCTACTTTATTTTTGTAATAAGTAAAGAATTGAAATTTTTTTTTTTTTTTATTAAATTTAAATTTTCATAAAAAAGTTTTCAACAAAGTTTATTATTATATATTTTTTTTTAATTGTTCTTTTATTCTTTATTTTATTTGTTTAATTTTTTATTAACTTGAAAAAGAATTAAATAACGAAAACAATGAAATTTTATTATTGAAATTCTTTCTTCAAGGAAAACAACAACAAAAAATTGTTTACAGAAGAGAGAAAGATAAAATAAAATCTTTATAGCAGCCTTTTTTTCTCAAGATTTTTTTTTTCTTTTGAGAAGGAGCGAAAAAAAAGATTAATTTTTTAATTACAAAAATTTATATAGAATTAAACATATTTTTTTTCAAGCTTAGCAGAATTATTTTTTCAACAAATATACATAATATGACGTGTGTACATACATAGTTGTGTGGGGGGCCTTTTTTGATTAAATTTTTTATTTTTATGATATGTATTATATATTTTTTTTATTTATGTTTACATACATAACAGTAGTTTTGTTGACTTTGCGGTTATTAAAGTATGATGCTATAAAAAAATGTTTATAAATAAAATTATACCTACATAAAAAAAAAGTTAAAAAAAAAAAACAAAGTAAATATTTACGTTTAAAATATTTTTCAAACAACAATAAAAAAAAGTAAGATTTATTTTTATATATTTTTTTTTGTCTTTTATTTACAGACTGCGTTCATACTGCCGAAACAAAAAACGATCGATAATTTCGTTATTTGATAGCTGTTTTTTCTTATTCTTATCAAGAGAAAAGCAATAAAAGTGGAATATATTTTAAAAAGATAGTGATATAGAAAAAAAAAAAAGATATCCTTTAGCATACATACATATAACACATCATCTTCATCACCATGGGATGGCAATCATCCACTTCTCATATTGCCGTCCTTGTGACGATAATAATGATGACATTAGGGACTCAAGCAATTCGTAAGTATTTTATATCTACATATATCTTAAGAATTTTCTCAAATGCACTTTTTCTTATTTAATTTTTTCAAGTGCAATACGGTTTTTTTTCTGTATTCGTTTTTTCTTGTTCACTTTTTTATCTGAAAAGAATATTAATTTTCCTTTTTGAAAAATTTCAAGTATCATTTTAGACAAGATGATTTTAAAGATTATTATTTTTTTTAATATCAAATTTTAGTTTTAAGTAGAATATACATACAGGATGATCCAACGTGGAATTTCTAAAATTTGTTTTTTTGAGTACTTATAGCCGTTTTGTTCCATCGAAACTAATTTTCTGTTTATAAATTGATAAAATAAAAAGTATCTTCATAAATTATAATTATTGTTTTTACATAATTTTACATAAATTCAGTGAACTTTTATGATGTAAAAATTTTAGAATTATTTATGCATTTGTTTGTTTTAAAAAGTTTATGAGGATTATAATGTTTTTTTTTAAAAATGAAAATAATGTTTACTACAATAACATACATAAAGGCATAAGGATTATTTTTTTAATACTTAAAGCAAATTGATATGTTGATGCTGCCAACAACGAGACAGCCATAAAATGTGCAATAACGATTAAAATGATAAAATGTAATAACAAAAACAATTTTTTTTAAAAAATGGTGGCTTCAATGTTAAATTTGAAGTGGAAATACTTCGCCAACATTATCCTTACTCTTGTTAAGTGTCAGTCTTTAGAAAAAGGATAATGTAATAATTCTGTCGCCTGAAAAGCTCTTTTTCTTCTTTTTTTTTTTTCAAATTTTTTTGCTTTTATTAACATGATGTTAAGAAATTTAGAATCGTTTTTAAATGCAGTTAAAAAGCATGTCATATTTTTATGAAATACGAGTATAAAAGGCGGAAGGAAATAAGGATTAAGCCATCGTACAAGAAAATATAAATAATTTGAAAAAAAGAAAAAGAAGACATTTTGATTGAATAAAAGAAATACTTTCAGAAAAGAAAATGCCTGTTTTATGATACAAAAAAGGATATTATTTATGTTGCTGTACTATAATTTAAATAGTCGTGACTTTTCTTTATTTTCTTCACCAATAAATTTTAATTTCTTTTTAAATAAATCAAAATGTGAAGATTTTTCAATTTTTAATTAGAAGATATAAAAACGTGAATAAATATTTGAAATTTTGATAATATAATTCACGGTGAAAGTCTGAAATGAACAAATTTTAACTGAATTTTTTCATGTATACCTCTAATGTTAAAAGAAAGGAAAAAAAAATTTGAAATATTATGTAAGAACCGCTATTATAAATTATATATATATGTATCTAAATAATTTGATGTGTCAGCTAATCTGGTTTCTTAGATAATAAGAGAAAAAAAAATTTTATTCATGCAATAAGCAGCTTGTTTTTATAATGATAAATGTGATAGAATTGTAACGATATTTTTGAACTTTAATGTTACTTTTAGATACTCCTATTCCCGTTTAAATTAAAACTAACCGGTATTTTTATTTTGTTTTAGTTGCGCTGTTGTACACAAATAATTTTTTGAATGGATTTAAAGTTTTTCTAATGGAGAATGTTATAGTCTTTGAAATGAAATTTTAGTTGAGAAACAAAAAAAAAAAGACATAAAAAAATGTTGATGGATAGTAATCAGAGATGATTGTATTTTTTTTCCTCTTTTTTCTACTTATACGTTGCAATTGTATAAAAAAAAACTATGGTACTTTAGCTTTATCTTTAGCTATGATAAAGATACAAATATGTATGCTCGAATACATTTATCTACTACAATTTCAGTTTTATTAAAAGTAATTTGATTTGAAAATTTTTTTTTCTTCATACATAGTCGTGCAGATGAAATTGTGGAACATGATTGACCTCATCAAAATGTTCATTTTCTTCAAGAGTATCTATTTTTTTTTTTTCATGTCGGTATCAATATACACAGAAATGTACATACATTTTCTTTTTTATTCAATTTTTTTTTGTTTTTTGTTTTTTTGTTTTACAATATTTTACATTTCGAAAATGCATAATAAATGTTGTGGTATATACTTGTATGTATAAAGTGAATCAATAAAAGAAAAAAAAGAAAATTTACACACATCGGATGCGGTTGAAAGAATGATTAAAGGTTTATGCTATCAAGTTTTCTTTTTACAACATACATACATAGAAAAAAGTGCATGCTAAAATAGAAGATGAAAGGTTGATGAACGATGGAATAAATCTGTTTTTTTTATCTTTACTTATTTATTTATTTATTTTTTTCATGTTCTTTGAATAATCGAATAAAAGAAAATGATTGTTAACGATTTATTGAGAAAAACGTGTTTTCAAACAATAGAAAAATACATTTTCATTTTCATTGAGATTTGATTTTTTTTCTTTCCATTTTTTTTTTAAAATTTAGTTTTTGATATTTATGTTGATATTTTTGTTAAACGTTATTATTTCGAATGGAATTTTAATTAAATGTTGTTGATTATAAAGTCTGAAAAAAATATATTCTTAAAATGGAAATGGAAATTTTATTTGAATGACATTCCTTTAATGAAAAATAAAAAATAAATATATTCTTTTCATGGAAATTATTTTTAAATATCATGAAATTTGTATAAATTTATGTTATTTATTGTACACAAAACTGTTTATTCATTGAGAAGAAAAAAACGAGAAAAAAAATTATATTGAAGTTAATTTTTGTAAGAGAAAAAATAGAAAAAGAAATTTATGAAAATAATATGAATAAACAGAAACCGTAAAAATCTTCTGATATTCAATAATTTTTTTTTTCTGTAATGAGTCACTTTGATTTAAATTTTCGAAGAAAAAAAAAATCCATAAAATAAAATTTTAAGTATAAAAATGAACTTGAACCACTTTTACAGAGGTAGTGGGAATTATTCAAATTTGAGAAAAATTTCATGATAATTTATTAAATTTTTAATTTATTTTTAATTATCCAAGCGGTATAATTACAGTCTAAATTTTTCTTCTGAAATAAAATTTCACAAGTAAATAATTATTTTGTTGATTTTATTTAAAAAAAAAAGAACATTAGGTCATTGTTGATACATATTTTGTGTTTCTTGGCTCATATCCAAAAAAAAAAAAAGATACATATATTTTTTATTCTTCATAATACAATAATAACATCATCGAAGTTCAAATATTTACATCACATACACAAAAATTATTATCATCATTAATTTCATGAATTATAACCTCCACTTATATATTTTACGTTGACAAATTTTTTTATCCAAATTTTTTTCTATTACAGAACAATAAATTTCTTAAGAGAGAGAAAAAAATACATATTTCTAATTTTATAATGATCATCTGAATAAGCCATTAAAATTTTTTAAATATACATATTTTTATTCCTTTTTGTTTTTGTTTTCTTTCTTATTTTTAAAAATAAAAGAAAAGAAAGAAAAAAAAACAAATACAAATTAAAAAATTAATTTTAAATTTTTTCTTATTTTATTTTTAATTCTTTTAGCTAATTCACCGCCTAGAATTATAAAACAACCTCCACCAGATGAACTTTTATTTAAAGTAGCACAGCAATCAAAGGAAAGTGACAAACCATTTATCATTGAATGTGAAGCAGATGGTAATCCTCCACCATCGTAAGTACTTAAGATATTTATATTATTTTACATAGGAGTATACTATATATTATATCATTTAATTAGTGTCAGTAATTGACTTTTTTTTCATTTTAATTATAAAAATAGAAGAAAAAAAGTTTTATTTTATACCGAAAAGATAAATCATACATTATGAATACTAATTTATCGGCGGTAACTATCACTTTTTGAACCATTCATCCATCCACATATCCACAAAAAAAAAAAAATAATAAAAATATGTATTAAAAACTATAAAAAAAATAAATAAATAAATTATAGTTGGCCTCTGATATAACACATGAAATGATTTGATTTCATCCATATCTATATCTATTCTCGCCCATTAATATTCAGTCACATTTCACTGTACCAAAAATATTACTACATACTACACTATAAACCATAATTTTGTACTTGAAGATACGATATCATCAAAATTTTTATAGTATGTCATTTTACTCCAGCATCAGCATAACCATCCAATAAAAAAAGAAACAAAACAAAAAAATATATATGATGATGTTCTTGATGATTTTTGTGTTTTGTTTCTTTTTATTTTACTACATTTTTGACACAGTTTCCTCCCAATCTATTTATGTTGAATGAGAATTATAATAATATCTTTTTGTTCATATAGAAGAAGTATCTGTAGTTGTATATATTTTTTCTATGCTATATATTCCGCTTCATGTATGTATTAAATCGTTCAATATGTTGTGTTTTTGAAAATTACTATGTCAAAATCTATTTATAAATTATATAAAATAAAATTAACAATGAAGATATGAAATAAAGTGATTTTAAGTAAATATGACATGGTTGTAAAACCTGTAAAAATTTCATTTAAATAAACATCATTTTTTTTTTTAGAATATTAAATTTAGATAAGTAGGACAAATTTTGTTGTTGTTTTTTGTTTAACTGTTTGTATTTTTTGAAGGGAGTAAATAATGATTTGGAGAGATATTCAAATATGTTTGTATTTTAATTATCTTGTAAAAATAGAAAGAGGGTATTTTTTTTTTACATTATCTGTTTTTTTATTCTTTTTTTTTATCAGAATTAAAAAAATATTTTTTTTTTGCTCGTAAAATTCTACAACATTGCAGAAACAAAGAAAACAAAAGATGGAAAAAAGTTGAACAGAATGAACTGTAAATTAACTTTTTTGTCCTTTGATTCCCTAAGGATTTTGAAATCAAATTCAATTTACTTTTTCTACTGTTTCAGTCCATTTTTTTTTTCTGCTTCTTTTTTTTTTTGTGAAGAGAAAACAAATTGAAAAAATAAAGAAAGAATTAATCTGCAAAGTTTTTTGAGATCAAAATAAATTAAATATGTATATTATGTGTATGCAAAAGGAATATATAATAATGCGGGTAATGATCACCTGCTGAGTATACAGAATACACCCACTTTTGCAGTAGAATTTCAATTGATGACAAATAAACTGTCATCAATACACTTATACTCCTTTGATGAATTACTATGTGTATGATGTTGAATTGAAAATAGAAAATGTCAATAGGTTAAGTTAAACTAATCAATATGGCTTTTTTATATCAAAAACTAATCTTGAAATCAACTGCAAAAGCTATGTAAGTCTGTTTATTGTGAGTGTAAAGCATTACTTACATATACATATGTATGTCTATAGTTGAATATGCATATATGAAGAGAAATTTAAATAAAGGTAGATAAACTTACCTTGATGTATGTATGTATCTATACTGTTTTTTTCTTCTTCTATCTAATAGAGTTTTTTTTTTGTGTAATTTTATGTATAAAATGAATATAAATTCAAAATGACATCTAATTTAAATTTGTTTACATTTATGTATACTTATATGTATTTTGAAGCCATTCAAATGAAAAAGGGAAGCTATTTTATTGAATTTATAATTAGGGAAAAATGAATGCGATTATATAAAAACACATTTAAAAAACATACATATTAAAGGGTATAGTGTATTTTTCAAGTTATTTTATAAAATTCATAAATAGTTTTTGTGAAGAAAAAGAAACGAATTTCAATTTAAATGGGCACTCAAAATTGCATTATAAGAGGTATTATAAAATTATTTTCTACGAAAAGACAAGTGGAATAATTAGTAATTTCCAAGTAAGTTTGAAAATGAAAGTGAAAACTAATTAGACTAATTGCTCATTTAAATATCAATACAAGCTAAATTAATTAAATTTCTAGCTTATGAATCCGATTGTGTGAGGGTGGTGTGTTTTCAATTTGATAATTTTCATGCATATTTCATACAAGTCAAGTCATCCTGTAATACTTTAGATTCAGATTTAGTATGTTTATCATATTGCAGAGATATACAATTTTACAAATCGTTTTATAAACAAAAATTTTATATAATCAATATTTTTTGATTAAAAATTCAAATTAATTTAATTATAACGTGAAAATAAATTAAAATTATATTGATTTTCATTTTTGAATGTCTGAATTAGAAATATTTTATATATTAAAACAAACAAACAAAAACAAAAAAAAAAGCCATCGTACTAGAAATGGCAACAGCTAAAAATAAAATAATCAAATTTGAGTATCTATTTTTTTAAATTAAATTTCATATATGAATGTGTGTGTTTGTGTGTGTGTATATTCGTATTCGTTTTTAAATAAATTGATCAAACATAAAAGTTGTGTAACGTTATCCATAGAAGAAAAAAAAATGATATATGTATGTAGTTTAGGTTTCTTAATGGCATTGAAACACGAAACTATAAAAAAAAAACAGAAATATGTATTATGTTTTAAAGAAAGGATATAAAGTTGTGTTAAATATATATTCAAACATTTTATATAAAAAAAGGAGGTGAATGCTCATCTAACAACAACAACAAAATTTTCTTTTTAACATTAAAAAGTTCGTTGTACTCAACTGACCCAAGAAATCAATTTTTTCTTTTTCGTATGTTATAAATAGAAAACATAAAAAGAAAACATTTTCACATTTTTATTTGTATAATGTTGAAATATTGTAGTTTTTTTTTTTTTACTTTTAAAATTTTACAAAAAGGATATATGTGCGCGCTCAGAATTTCTATTATCACAAATTATGTATTTTTTTATTTTTTGTTGAAATGAAAAACTGTTCATCATTGTATATTCCGTGTTAGAAATTGAACAGTAAGTAGTTTTTATCAAAGACTTCCTTAATTTGTCTCCTTTTTGTTTAAAAAAAAAAGCTATGTATTTTTTTTTTTCGTTTAATACTAAAACATTTTTTCTATAAAAAAAAATGGTGAAAAACGAAAAAGAAACAAAGAAATGTAAATGTTTAAATAGTGGGTGGATGGGGGAATAGGGTAAAACAATTTATGTGGTCATATTCATTCTTAAACTACATAATATGTACATTTATGTGTGTAACTATATTGTTTTCTTAATAATACATATATGAGTGTACATTAATATTGAATGAGCAATTGAATAACTTTTTTCTGCTACAATTTTGTAATACATTATTTTGTTTTTTTTACGATTTTACATGTGTCATTTTGTTTTTTATTCTTTTACAAAACAGTACAGTGTATTGGAATCTCTTTTAAATGTTTTCAAATTAATTTTCTTTTCATTAAATTTTTTTGTTCCTCGTTTTTTTGGTTTAGTAAATGAGAAAGATTTATTTAGTATAAAGAGAAATTTTTTTTTTTTTTTTTTTTTTTTTAATACAGAATTCAAAAGATTAGACTTTTGTTTATTTAATATTTTTGCTCCCTTTTTTCAGTTGAAGTAGCTTACACAACTTAAAAGCACAAAACATACAGTTAAGAAAAAACAAACATTAAATTGGGGAAACATTGTATAAAATGAAAAAAAAAAATGCGAAAGTATAAAAATCACAAGAAAAGACAAAAAAAAAAAATTAAAAATGAGCAAACACGAAAAGGCAATAAAAATGTCGACTACAAAGGACGACAACGACGACGACGACGACAATGTTCTTTGGACCTCATTCCTGAAGGATACTTCCCCCTTTCATTTACTTTCTTCTATGTTACATATTTAACTTTCGCATACACTATGTCTATGCTATTCTTTATTTCTTGTTCTTTTAAAACCTACTTAAGTTTTTTTTCTGCACATTTTTTACACAAAAAAAAATAAAAATATTGAATGGTTTTTTGTAATGCCTATTTGCCTACGATTATATCCCTTTTAAAGGATTTTTGGTTTTTTTTTCACATTTTGTTTTTCTGTTTTAAAGCTTTTTAAAATACATGAGTTTTGATAATAATAAGTTCAATTCTATTTCTAAGGATGCAGACGAATAACCTCATCAAAGCATTTCGTTAATATTGATCCTCTCTTACTCTCTTGACTTAGTGGATTTGTTATGTTCTATTCTATTATCCATTAGAAATAGAAATGGTTCCAGACAATTGCAAACAAAACCTGTGCTAAATATACATTTGTACATACTTGTATGTACATATCTGAAGTTATATCGAATAAAATGAAATTTTCCTCGTTTTTGTTATTTTTGAATTTAAGTTAAAACATAGATTTCATCATTTCACATAGAGCCTTCCGGGTCTCTTTTTGTATACATTTATATGTACGTATATATTTTCATAATCTTAGGTTTTTCCATTCTCAATGTTATAATGTTTGCTCCCCATTTACAATTGTATGCGGCTTGCAAAAAATCTGAAAAAAATAAAATAAAATAAATAATATAATATTTTTTGCTGAAAAGCAAGAAAGAAAAAAAAGTGTATGAAGCAAATGATGTGCAAAATCAAGCATAACAAATCATTTTTAAAAGAAATTATTTTCAAATGTTCTACAAAAGAACAAAAAAAAAAACACTAAATGTACGGTATGTTGCTTTTGAATAACTCAGTGAATTTTGACAGACAGAAGACAACATTAAATATTTCTATGTTTTTGTAGTGGTGATTTTGTAGACAATTTTTGGTTGAGACACAAAAAAGAAATTGCAATATTTATCCTTCAGAAAACTTTCCCTTTTATGTATATGATTATCTCCTTAATAAGAATTCATAGATAACTTAAGTGTAGCAATATCTGTGTTCTTAAAAGGGCAACAAAAAAAATTTATTATTTATTTTTGTGAAATAGTACACCCCTTTTTTTCATATTTTTCGTATAATTTAAACATATCCGGAATATAAACATGGATACAACATAAGTAATTTGTGTTTTATGTATACGTTTTCTTTTTCGAACTTAAGGTTATTGCAAGCAAAAAATAAAAAAAGAAAAAAACAACATAGAAAATGAATGATAATTTATTATTTATTATGAAGATTTTATTTCAGGAAACAGGAAGAAATGTCATTTGACAAGAGGGGTTGGTTATTTAATAATTAAAGAGAACATCATGAAATATTGATGAGTAGAATAGAACATTCCTTGGCCTTACCTTATTTCACTTTGATTAAATATTTTCGTATTTTTGTTGTTGTTCTATTTCAACTGAGACGAATAAAAAGAACATGAATATTAAATTAATTAAATGGCTAATTTTGTATTTTTGTGTTATAATAACGGTTTTTATTATATAGTTATGTACTGAATATTCTATAAGATAAGATTATTATCTTATTATAACACTTTTGACATTTTCCAACTTTTTGGTAATTCAAGAGAATCTGAAAAGATTGATGAGAAAATAATCTTATCAGATAATAATTAATCAGTTGAGAGAGTTTGTAAAGAAAAATTAATTATAAAATGTATTATTCAACAACGAAAAATAGTTATCCTAGAAATCCAAGATTTTTCTACCTTTTTTTCATTCATTTTTCTATTTAATAACTTTTTTTTTGTCAAGTATATAAATTTTTCGTATAGACATGTCAAAGGTCACATAATATTTGAACCGAAAAATAAATTTAAAAAAAATTTCTATAATATTCCTGAATGTCATTTTGCCCTGAATTTTTTCGAAATTACATTTCACACAAAACATTTTCCTAGAATATATAAAAACTGTATATATATAGTATCTACATTATACAGTTTTTTTTTATTTACAATTCCCTCAAGGTTTACCTTCCTTTTATATGAAAAAGATCTCTTCTTGTTAAATAAAAGTCTGCACTAAACATTTATATGAAAATCCTGAAATTATCATTTAAACTACATACTTTCTTGTCCTGTTTTTATTTTCATTTTTCTTTTGAATTTGCAAAAAGTTTCACTTAAATAACCACAAACACATATAAGCATCAGCTATCTATAAACCTTAAACCCTCTGTTATATAAAACTTATGTATGTATGTGTTTTCGCATCCTTAAAAAATTTTCACATAATCAAACACGTGTCCTTTGAGTAAACATTTTTATTTCTTGCACTACAACTGTGAAAATTTTTTTTTATCATTTGTATTTTCTACCAAGTTTTTTTTTTATACCACCCGCTTTTGTTTTTATTTTTTTAATAGTCTTATCTTTGTTACATCATGTGAATTTTTCATAAATCACGTTTGAACACATATAAAATTGATAACTATATATGTGGACATTGTTAGAGTCAATACAACACATATACAATCAATCTGTCAGGATCATACTCTGTATCTAATTTTATTTGAATGACCACCCACCAACTTTCTACTGTATCTTTTATAAGTCATTTAGTCTATGTAAGGAAAAAAAAATTAAAGTTTATATATGAGAAAGTTTTTTTAGATACTTTCTGCTGCATATAACTCCCTATACATTATACATACATATACATATATAACAATCAGTTATGTATTTAGTTTTGTTTTTCGTATACTGGATGGTTTTATATGGCATTGAATGTTGCTTATTTTGTTTTAGAACCTTGGAATCGCATTGAAAATTATTTTGTTAAATTCATTTTGCTCTTAAGTCACCTTCAAATAAAAAGGAAAAGTGTCGCGTGTCGGTGCACTCTACCGTCTGTCTGTATATTGAGTTTTTTTTTTTTTTTTTTTTTAGAAACAAAAATATTTTTTTATGCAGTGTTATGTTTTTTTAAAAATATTTTCCCTTGTTATTGTGTGTACTAAAAAATAAGTGCTTCACTTATTATTTGCAACTTATAACGATATGCAAAAAGGGGTTCATCTATTGTAAATATTACACGGTTGAAATGTAATATGGGAGGGTCATTCTTTATTGTTGTGTAATACTATATATCATTTATGCCCTGTTTTGCTTTATGAGTTAATATGTCATGTTTTTTTTTCTCTGCTATACATTTTTACTGGTCCAGTCTTTCTGATATGATTGTTATTTTATTAAAAAACAGTTTTATTTTCTATTTTGTTAAGATTTATTTTTATTATATCGCGTTCAAGCACGTTTTTTTTTCTTCTGTTATTATTGTTCCATCTAGAAACGAAAAAAAAAGAATTTTCTTTCAAGTGAAAGTTAGCAAATGTGAAATATGACTAAAACATATTACTATAATCTCAAATTTGGTACTTTTTGATTAAACTTAGATTATTTATATTTCAAATCGTGTAAAATAAAAAAAAAATTCAAAATAGGAAAACTAACTAACGTTAACGTTTAAGGCTATCAGTCAGTTCAAATTATTTCATTGAAATTCTAATCAAAATATTTTATGAAAAGAATATCATATTATAATATAAAAAAAATTAAAATTAAAAAAGCAAACAAATAAAGTCGTTGAAGTAAATTACATTTAAAAAATAAGATTACATATTTTGTACATAAAATTTGATTGTAAAGTTCAAATAATATTTTATATGTAGGTATTTTATGCTTTTCAAGCACGAATCAAATTTTCACGATTTACTTTCGAATTAAAAAAAAAAGTTTATTATTGATTTATGAACATCTGCTTGGCGCCATTCAAATTTTTTGTGCGGTTATGTTATCTATTTCATCAAAGGGAAACTAACAATAAAATTTAATTTTGTCTCTACATATTTTTAAATTAGATTATATCATAATTCCATGACTTCTGTCATTATAACCATCATAATCTTTATTTTATTGCTTTAGTCATTACTTTAATTAAATTGTTATTAAATCTGTTTTTCGTTATATTTTTTTTTTAGATTTAAGTCATTCTATTTAATTATACTTGCTACTCTTATTTTATTTTGTATTGTGTGTAATTTAATCCAGTCTAAAAAAAAGCAAAATAAAAGAAAAAAATGGTTTTGTTTTTGTCAATTAACTATGGATACCACCCTCTCCATAACTCAAGAAAAAAATAAATGTTGTTTTTCGTCATTCAATGCTTTCCTTACATCTCAAATTTCATTCTATTATGACTAATTTTACAAAGATTATTTTTAGAATTATTTTGTTTAAAATAAAGTTTAATTTCGAAATAATAACAAAGTACCTACATAATTATTTTCATTTACTTTTTGGCTTAAAATTATGTAACTTCTTTTATGACTCATTTTAAATAAGAAAAATTGTTCATCATAGATTCACAGAAATACATATCTAGATATCTTTCATATTGATCTCATCTCATCATTTCTACTGAAGCAAATTGCATTTAAAAAGTCCTTTTTTTTTGCTTATATTGTTTTGTTATTTGTTCGTGATTGAAAATTCGTTTGAAAGTCACGTTCATCGAACTTTTAAAAAGTCTACAACAAATAATTGTGTTTGACAGAAACTTTTAAACAAAATTGAAGTAAAAAAAAAAATAAAAGAAAAACAAAAAGAACATTCACCAGTATAACGTATATAACTTTAATTCAGCTTTTGTCACGGTTTTACAAACAACCCCCTGCTATATTATTTACAATACCAACAAATTCAAACCATCGGCATCGATAAAATCGTTACATATCAGCATGAGGCGTTATTATTTCTATCATGTATCAAAAACCTCTTTTAACTTCATTCCAGATTTTCATATCTTAGTTTTCAATGATGTGTTAAGATGAGAAAGTGTCACTCATCCCACTATCCCACTAGAATTTCCATTTTTTATTTTGTCCTAAAACCGAAGTGTTGCATTCAATTTTAATTTCATTTCGAATCGAAAATTTGATGACTCATTTTCAATCGATTATTATTCTCTATATTTATTCTTCTCTTCATCATCAAATCAAGAAATAAGGACAGCTTTTTGTACATAATATTCAAAATTTTTTCGTAACATGAGAAATAGAGACAAAACTCTATAACGTGTTATCGATTTTGATAACATTCACTACATTAACATGAAATTGTCAGAATAAAATTTAGAATGATATTGCATATACACGCACACAAAAAAGAAAATTTTAACTTCATTTTGATGGATGGCCAAAAGGAAAACTGCTGTATAATTTCTCTTCCTTTAGCTTTTTCTTATATACGAATAGATATAGTTCGTTCATAAATATCGGTCGGATCAGTTATCATTATCTCTTACCCTTCATGAATAATATACAATTTCTCTCTCCATGTCATTTGCTTATCCATCCTGTCACTCACTTAAACTCAAACCATAGTTTGAGTCCCATAAGCTATGTATATTTGGAATAGAGGAATATTATTAGAATTGTAGTTGTTTAAAGGACATAAGGACTATAACGATACGCTATACTATATCGTATACAAAAATGAAATATGAGGTCGTTTGCGTATTCCATTAGTTAAGAATGTTATTTTCCAAAATTGATTTGCTACTGTTACTTGTATGCATATACATTTTAGCCGCAAGGAATTTTTTAAATTTTCATTTTTTGTAATAAAATGAAAATGAAATTTTGTTGATGAATAAATTTTTCCAAAATAAAAATAAAAACGCATTAGCATTTATCCGTTAACATCATCATGAAAAAAATATTCTGATTGAACACTAAATGAAACAAATTCCGCTTTTTTCCAGAGTTTGACGTTTTTTGTTTCCTTTTTTTAAACATTTTCGGTTAGTTAGTTAAAAAAAAAAATGATTTATTGGTAATAATAGTGAACCAGTTAAAAGAGAGAAATTACTTTTTCACATGTTACAATGGGCGACACATTCATAAAAACGTCAAAATGTTAAAAATCGAATAACATAATGTAAACTGTAAAGGCAATTTGTTATTTGAGGATAACGAACCGACTGAAATTACATGTATTTGGAAAAGGATTAAAAAAATATATACAAATAATTTAAACGAAGTATGGCTTTCCTGCTTGTTTTGTTTATTTTTATGTTTTAATGGAATACTTAACTTTTTAAAATTTTTAAAAAAGTTGAAAAAGAAATAGAATGCAAGGATCCGTTAAAAGTTTATTTCATGAAAATAGGATGTTATATTAAAATTAATTGAAAATTCTTTAAAACAGTAAACTTTTTTGTATGAAAACACGAATTTCCTTTCAAAATTAAAATGTACTTTTCTTTTTCATTTTCTCATATAGTTCAAGAAAAGTTGAAAACATCTTTTGAAATTTTTATTAAAAAAAAACTGCACAAATTTCCTAGTTTTTCATCTTGAAAAGTTTATACATAATTAAAATTAAATTGAATCGATTAACAAACAATTTCAATAAAAATTTCAAGTATTTTCTTATTTTTTGTTTTTCCTTAAATTTTGCTCTAATGAAAAGCCTCAATTGACATAATTATTCTTGGAAAATTGCCAAAGTCAATGTACGTATACATTTTATCAGTTTTCCTGAGAACAATTATTTGAATTTTTTTTTTGTTCCAACGTTAAAAAGAAAATTTATTTCCAGAGAATTTTTCTGATTTAATACATCTGGTCATGATAAGATACTTAGCTAGGTTGCATCTTTTTTTATCATCAATATTTTATTATGACACATCGATTTTAAATTGAATTTACATGCCATGTGTCATCAATCATCATTATTATCGATTTTAATTTCATCAATTTTATTTCCGAACGGTTAACTAATTAACCGATTTACACTTTTTTTTATTGTTGCTAAATGTAATTTTTATTCAGAAACACATGGTTTTTTTGTTGTTATTTGTGTTTTTACAGCCATTTAAATGTTAATTACATAATTCGAATATTTTGAATATTCAAACCATCATCAACAGTAGCACCAGCAGAGTATCATCATCACACTGATGTTTTTTTTTTCATGTTTTTCACGCAACCGTCATCAATGGTTTCCTTTTAAATTTTTTTTCTTATTTTCTGAAAATGCCAGATAAAATAATGCAACATTCCATCTATAGAAGAACGATACCATCACATATGATTTTAATTTATGTATATTTATTTATGTGTATGTATGTTGTGTGTATCTAAATTTAATCATTGCATCGATTTTAAACAGAATATGGACAACAGAAAAAAAAAACAAATAAAAATAAAATGAAAATGAAAATATATTATTCACAAACTTCACGGTGGTTGATTACATCATTATTGTGTGGCTTTTAAAAAATTTTAGAGGTTATACATTTTGAATTTATTTTATTTAAAGAATTTATGTCATTCATGTGACTACAATGACAAAGTTTAAATAAATACACACATATAGATATTTTAAAAATTAACAATTAAACAAGTCAAATTTTTCACATTATACCTTTGATCGAATTTAATAAAGGTCTTTTAATCTTCTTTTTTTTTCTCTAATAAAGTCTAAATTCAGCCTTAACCTCATCTTTTGAATTTGTTTGTCTAGTTTCGTTTTAAAATCTTCAATTTTTTATTTAATTTTTACATTTTGCAAACAAAGTTTGACTTTTAATTTGAAAGGAGAAAAATAATTGACTTATGGCACTTTTAAGATAAACGGGTCAATTATATTAATTATACATACTTCCATAAATAATTTGCAAATGTGAATAAAATTTTCCTTATATGTATGTTAGTAATTTCCAATTTAAGATTTTATCTCATCAATATTATGATCATAAAATTGATTTATTTAATCGGTTTTTATGTGAAGCACACGTGATCGGATTATGTATCTTTTCTAATGTAGTAATATGATTTTGAAAGGATTTTAATTTCTTGTGGTTTTTATACTCATAGATAAATAAACATTTCTATGGTTTATCTTCAGATGCAGATTTTCTTCATCTTAATTAGTTAAAATACTGCATTAACAATGTTTATATATACTGCAGTGATGATAACGGTAATAAATATGATTGAAAATTATATATCAATTTTTACCGCAAAATACGTACATACATATATTAAGTAGACCACTATCTCCTTTCTTTTCTTCTTTTTTTTATTTTTAAATTGTGTCGATTTATTTTAATTAAACTTTTAAAATATAATATAGTGATATATTTATTTAAAATAAACTTAATACAAAGTCATATCTGACAATGATTAAATTAAAGATATCGTCAAAAGTCGTTTTATCATATACAAGTTTTTCAAGTTGACTTCTTTTTTTATTTTTTATTTTTTTTTCAACGTCTCATTTTTGTGTTGCATATAAATGTGTACATCTACTCTATTATAAACGTATTACTAATATTATATTCACGGCCGATTATGGCTGTTTAATTCTTATTTTGGAATGGAATTTTGTTATGTCGTATTTAGTGATCAGATCAAGAATAAAAAAATAATATAATTTTAAATTTATTTTGAATGATTGTGTCATCTTTAAAAATGAAAATAAAAGCTAAAGAAAAATAAAAACATAAAAATACAGATGTGGAGTAGTAATACCAGTTTCTAGTCAGGGATAACAAAAATATATGCATTAAAAACATTTTTATTCTTTTTGTTATTTTTGAATATTAACATATCGATTTAATTCAATACCACTACTATTTAATTTATCAATTAACACTTTTATGTGAGGAAAATTTATCAATTAAGTCGACTCATGAATCAAATGAAAATTTTTGACGAGCCTGGAAAAGAAGCGCTCTTTTAAAATAAATCTATTCATTTTACAAAAAAAAAAAAATATTTCTACTTGTTAAATAATAATTTAGTCATTTTGAGCTTTCAAATCCTATAACAGATTGTTTCGTTTCATTAACTGTCTGAATAATGGTGAGCCAACAAAGTCGAAAAAAATTGTTATGGAGAGCTTCGTATTGGTAACATTACCCTATGTAGAATATCAGTTTTTAAAGAAAAAAACTATTCACATATACAGAAATTCAAAAATGACCTCTTATCTTATTTGAGAATGTGTGGTGGGTGCGGTGCAGTGCAGATCATTAATTGTGTAATTGTGTAGCATATTTTTTTGCGGATGAATTCATACAAATTTTTTGTTTCTCAGAAAAAAAAAAAATAACACATGACAAAATGCAAAAAGTAATAGAAATATAAATATATGAAAAATAGATTATTTTTTTATAAAGATATTCTTGAAAACAATAGAAATTATTAAAAGGACAATAAACAATGCAAATTTTATTTTATTTAATTTTTAATTTTTTCATAATCAATACATTACGTAGATAATGTAAATGTACATAATTGCAAGTACAAAAATGATAAATATCGTTGAATGTGAAGTGAATACCTTTTTGATTTATAATAGTTACATTACTATAATTATGGTGTTCACACGCACGATATAACCTAGTTTCATTGTTGTTTTTAAAAAAAAGTAGAAAAAAGTTATGGTTTTTTATTCATACACTGCAATATGCCGGTGTAGTGAATAAGGTATTTATAACTACATCTAATGCGTTTACTATTTTTGTTTAAAAAAAAAAACGAAAGTAGCTATACATAGAAATCTGGAAAAAAGCATATACGTTTAGTTTTTTTTTTTTGTTTATCCACGAGTTTAGAACGCTTTTAATATGAAATTAATTTTCAATTTTTGAATAAACAGAGCGTAATAAACATATCGATTTGTAAAAACATAAAATTTTATTAAATATTTTTCATTCATATTAAAATAAAAAAGTACGTACCTATACTCTAACGATTTAATAATAACTGTCATTAATAATATTCTCTCAAAAATAAAAATAAAAAACCCATATTAAATTTAAAATTTTCATTTTTGATATGCTTATTTATCGATTTCCTGCTTCTTTTTTTTTTGGTCTTCTTTAACACCTTTTTCACTAAAATTTCAAAATACCTGTCATTATATAAAAAAATTTTCTAAAATATTGTAATATTACACACCTACTTTTTTTTTGTAACTAAAAATGTTCGGAGGTCTTTTTCAGTAAGGTTTATAAATTTTTGGAAAAAAAAGCAGATACATATTGATATTAAGCTGTTGTTATTTGTTTTTTGAATAAATATAAGAAGAAACTTTCATAAAAATATTAAATATGTACGTATAAAGCTTTCTCACACGTAATAAAACAAAACATGTACCCATTTTATTTTAATGTGAACCACTGTTCAGAAGGTAAAATTTTTAATTTTTCTTTTTTTCTGAATTTAGTTATCTATAATGTAATAATTTCTTTATGATAAATAATTGTTTGTGTTTTTATCTCATTAGTGTGAAATTTTATGAAATTTTCAAGCCGGTTTTTGTAAATCAAAAATGTCAGATATTGACAGTTAAAATTATGAATTAGCTTGAATAAAAAATCAGTATTCATTCACAAAGAAGCAAGAAAAGTTAACGAGGTTTTTTTAACATAAAAAAAAACAATGAATGCAGTTTCAAGGTTCTAATATGCTCAATATAAAAAATTTATTTATTTTTCTAATAATTTCTGAAGGATCTAGATTCGAGACCAAGAACAGATCCATTTTCTTGTTCCAAATGTAAAAAACTTCTTTCTTCTATCAAATAATAAAAATTTATTAAAATTTAAAAAAAGCATTATTTTTCATCCAATGAGATTCTACTTAAAAATAATTCTTATTTTTATTTAAGATACTAAATAATGTGGTGGCGTCACACATGACAAAAAATGAATTACGAAAACTTATGAAGATATTTCAAAACATGGTACACGACAGTTTGACATAATCTAGTTCTAGTAGAATATAACCATAAGTTGTGTTTTTTTCTTCTATTATTAGAAAATTCACATTATAAATACATACTTCCGAAATATTTTAAACATCTGTTATACATCAATTTTTCAAATAATTCTGTTGTGTACTATATGAGATTCTATTTTTCAAGGACAAACAAATTAATGTTTACTATAATATTGGCATCCCCACAAAAATTTAATTCAATTCACTTTCTGATCATAATTGTTTTTTTTTTTTTTTTAAATAATTTTAATTTGAAGATCAATATTATCTGCCATTATGTCGAAATGTATTTTCGAAAATAAAGAACTTGAGATTCTTTTTTAGTTTTTTATTTAAGACTTGAAAGCAATAGCCACTTGAAATTTTGGAATATAAAAAGAATTCAGAATTTAATGATTTTGTTTGTAGGTGTGGTATTTGATTATACCTATTAATAACTTTAAGATACTCACAAAAAGTTCCAATGTACGTGAATTGAATTAAAACGAATTATAATCGTTTTAATATATTACATAGATGACTTAACTTCCATATTTTATAAAGAATTGAGTAATCAAATCTATAAAAAAAAATTACATAAATGTTTTATTTGATTTTTAAAAACTATATACATACATACATATTTGTCCCACTCTTAATTTTCACAAAAAATTCTTAAATTCAATTCGTATTGTTGTGATAAATATCTTATTCTACAAAAAATCTATGGGAAAAATTTGCATATACATATTTAAATTCACTTTTAAAAGTATTTGCATAATGTCTTTAAGTTTGTTCTTTATTATCGTGCGATAACTTGAATTTAAACTTTTGAAAATCTTTTTTGGTAGATTTTTTTTTATTTATTCAAAAAAAAAAACATGCAAAATTCACTTTTGCGTGAATTTATTAAGAATAAAAATAAAAAAAGAAGGTAAATTTGATATCAAGTTTTATGAAAATTTTATTTAAAATAAAAAAACTATTTTTCTTGAATAATATTATGTGTTTGTCGTTTGAATTTGATTTATGTATTAGTTTTGCTTGTGATAGGAACAAACGATATAAATAAAAGTTTCAATTTATCACCACATTCTTTTGAACTTTGTTTTCGAACTCTTTTTTTTTTTTTTTATTTGGAAACTTTTGTAACAGATGTTTTTGAAAAATTAAAAGATTCAATTTATATTGTTGTTTTTATGAATATTACAAAATTAACTTTAAATATAATGTGTTCATCGTGAAATTATCAATGTGCAGTGTTATCATTTTATTTTTTTCTTAATTTCGTTTGAAAAAATGATCAAGTCATGATCTCCCCATTCATGAAATAGCTATCCAATTTTTCATTAAATTAAATACAAACACATAATTGAATTTATTTTAGCTTTCTTTTTTTGCCAATGTATTTTTATTTTTCATATTATAAAATACATTTTGTTATTTTTTTCATTTGGAAAATTTGTTATGTCATATCATTGTCATTGTATTTATTTTTTTTTCAACCCATTCCACCCACTGTTTCCTTAGTATAAGTGTTTACTCATAACATAAAAATGATAATTTAATATTGTTTTTCTTTGGAAAAAAAACGATGAATATTTGTTTTTCTTTTTTGGCACGACATATTTGCCATGTATGAAAACATAAAAATATAATAAAAGAAAATGAATAATAAATGCAAGAATAAATTTACGATTTTATATAGAAAAGAATCACATATTATAGAATACAATATAATATGTATGTGTTTGTACATAGAGCTTTGTATATGAAACTGCACTTACATGTTAAAATGTTTTAATAAATTTAATTCAATCCAAAATATTGATTTTTTTTTTCATGATTGTCTAGACAAAAAAATAGAAATTTATTTGATAATAAATGAACATGAAAAATTTGTATAATTTTGACAAATAAACTACCCACATGATGAAGTTAATATAGCAGTATATATGTACATATGAAAGTATTTTTTTTTTATAATAGAAACTTCATTTTATTTCAAGAATACAAAATAAAAACTATAAGAATATAATAACAAACATTTTAAGTACTTATTTCTTTTTATTTTTATTTTTTTTTAGTTGAGCGTATAACACAAAAGGTCAGAAATATTGACCTTTTATTGTATTATTAAAAGATTCCTCATAAAAATGATGACTTTATTGAAAATATTTTTAATTGAGATATTAAATTTTATTTGAATATTACTTTATGAAGATTCATTCGGCCTCGTTTATTCAATAACTACATATTATCACAAATTATAAATAACGATCATATATGGCAATAATTATTATATTTTATTAGTTAATTTTTAAATTCTAATCATATCACTGATTTATTACATATTTAGAAAATAAAATTTAAATTTCATAATTTTAATTAGTTTTGAAATAAAATATGTGAAATTTAGTTGAACAAAAAATCTTGTATCTTTTACAATGAATGATAATACAATGAATTGGGTCATATTTCTTTGTTCAGCTTAGTTTTAAAATAATTACTGTATTCTCTTGTATCCATTATTATCATTTAAAAAATAATAAAAAAATACTTTCATCGCAATAAAAAAATAACTACTTTTTATAACCTATGATAAGAAAGATATTAAAATTTTTCTGCTTTTACAATGTATCACTTTCGTTTTTTCAAATTTAATAGCTTTTGTACTTTTAAAATGAGATTCAGTTAAAAAAGTCGATAAAAATAACATTTTTACTGCTGCAACAGTACAAAAATTGTTACAATTTTTAATGTTTTTCAATAAGGAAATAAGGAAAATATAAAAAAAAACGTTTTTTTTTTTATTCAATGTGTAAACTGTGCATTATATTTCATTCAATTAACACATAATCAGACTTTTCATAAGACAACAATAAAAATTTTATTGTCTCTTTATTCTTTAAACATTTAAGATAATTTTATGTAATCTGTATTAAACATGCGATTAAATACAAACGTATTATCAAAACACACATTAATTGAATTTATAAGATATTTTTATGATATCATTATAGATATATTGTGATATATGAGATATGCATATATGTAAGAGAAAAACAGTATTGTATTGAAAATATTTATTTTATTTTAGGAGTTTTTTTTTTTCAAAAGACTCTCCAAATATCTTTTTCAAATTTATTAATACTTTTTCTTTTATTATAATATGTATGTATATTTTTTTTGGTGTATGAAACAATTGTGTTAACTTTGAAAGTCACGTTGTTATATAGAAACTATTTTTTTGTATTTAAAATTTTTTTAAATGCACGATCGTTAAATTCTTTAAAAAATATATGCTTTTTTTTTCAGTTTTATATCTTAACAATTTACAGGGTAATTATGGAACATAATATGTTACATTATATTCTTCACAATATAGTTATAAATTTTCTTCAAAAAATATCTAAAGTTTTATATTGCCGAATGCTGACAAGAGAAAGTTTCAGTATCGTTTGTCTTTTATTTGTTTGAATAGTTCTCTGTTAAAAGTACTTATTTTTTAATAAAAAAATTTTTTCTATTTAAATTATTTAAATTTCTTTTATAAAAGTTTTGAAACAAACAATTTTTACGTTAAATTCATCAGTAACATAAAAAAAATGCTTATAGAAACACCTTGTTTCAGAAAGTAAAATTATATATTAAAAAAATAGATACAATAAAGGTGACAGATCAATTTTTATTTCTCTCATTTTTACCTATTTGCTGTTATATCTTATTAAATGCATTTTTTTGTTTTTTTATTTAATTCCATCTGTGTATTTATTGGTTTAAGAGAAGAAAAAAAAAAACTTTGTTCATCTTCTGTTAAAGTTTTGTCATGAAAAATTACTTTTAAAACTCATGTATTTTTTCACTGTTTAAAATTTTTGAAAATATTTTTTTTGTATATATTGTATTTATGAATAGAGAAAGTTCAAGATTAAAAAGTGATTTATTGGTTTATTTCATAATATTTTCTAGCTATAGAAAACGTTCGACTACAGAGGATAAATACAGCATTCATGATTTTTCGATGTGTGTAATTTCTAATAAAAAACATAAAGTTTTTGTTGAAATTCGAAAATCAGTTTCGAAAAATCAAAAAGAAATTCGAAAATAAAGCTTTATAACGAATTTCGAATAAAAAAAACTAATAATTTTCTGCTATAATTACAAAAAAAAAAATTACCCTGAAAAGTGCATAATTTATGCTGCTATTATAATCATATTTTGTTTTTTATTTAATTTTATTTCCTACACAATCTTTGAAAAAACGAAAAAAGAAAAATTAACTATACTAAATAAAATGCTTTTATAAACAGATTCTAGATAATTTTCTATAAAAAAAAATTTATTACAAATTGTTAAAACAATGAAAATAAAATTCATTATTTCAACATATAGAATGAATCATGGATTATTATGTATGTACCTATGTACGTACATTTGTAAAAGAATTTTAAGTATCAGGTGTGGGTGAGAAGTACTTGTAATTTATTTTCTAATCGATAAACCAAATGTTATTTTTTTCTTTTTCGAATTGAAAAGAATTTTAACACCACCCTAATAACATAATCAAAAAATAGGAAAAAATAAAAATAAAAATTTCTGTAACTTAATATCCTTAACACTCCTCTTAGAAACCTAATTTCATTCTTATTCACGTTTTCCACTTTTATTTTTTTTTTTTATTCATTTTTTTTTCTTTCTCCTTATTAATTCATACTCAATTTCGTTCTAATTAACTTTATGAGTCACTTTAATACAAATCATATGAGTATATATATGTATACATATGTGTATATGAAGAAATTCTATCTATACCTGGCATAATGCATATGTCAAAGAAATCTAATTCCTTTTTAGAATGAGATCTTAAAATTTCCCTTATTTTTTCGGGTTAAAATTACATTTTATATATACACCCTTCAAACACAATATAACATAATATGTCGTACAATATCCTTTTTTTCATATATGTGTCCAATCATTTATACAGTTTCACGCAAAAAGACACTTCCTTTATTTAACCTTGCTTTCACTTTTCTTCCTTTTTTTCCCTGATTAAATAACGATGATAACACAGCAACAACAAATTTTAGTACCTACATATGTATATATTGTAGAATAACCGTTTCAATCACAATATACATTGGGGCATAAGGAAAATTTTCTTGATTTTGTCATAACATTTTAATGTGTTTTCTAGAGAAGGAAGAAACATATAACCGGGGGGGAGGGAGTACTTTTCCATATAAAAAAAGGCTTCTCTTATATTTCAAAATCATTATACCTGTTCATAATAATAAAAAAGAAATTACCTATCGTGAAAAAGAAAAATTTTGTGAAAGGGGGAAAATTCATTTTTGTATATTTTTTTGTAAGTCCTTTATCCTTTTTTTTTTTTTTTACCACATTAAATTCTATGCATTATACGGCATCGTTATAACGTGCATTATATTGTATTAAGCGTCATCATTAACATTGCGTGTTTTTTTTAGTAAGCAAAATAAATAAAATGCGATCACACAATGAAATTATGTCGTTGTTGTATGTCTCGTAAACACGATATTTTCATTCTCGATAATATTTGTTTTTTTTTTTTTTATAAAAGCATAAAAATAACGAACGAACAAAAAAAATTAACAAGAAAATATTTATGAAACTGAATGAATAAAAAGAAAAACGGTTATACCATTTACCAATTCAGAAAATGTTTCCATGGGAAAAAGAATGAAAAAAAGATTTTTATTATTGGAAAGGTGTTTTGTTTTTTTGTTTTCTAATATAGGTGTTGTTATATTTGTGCAATTCCAATTTCTTAATATAACAGACAAAAGGCAGACAGCAGACTACATTTTATATTATTATTTTTTATTTTCTTTCGTACTTAGAATCCATAAACAATTTTAGATTATGTCATGTTATGAGTATTCCTAATTTGAATTTTTTGTATTATAATATGATAATCATACTCGTACAAACATACATACAACACACCTGTATTTTAAGGGTAAATTTTTCAAATAATTGGATGTTAGCATCTTTATATAACGTATTCTTGTAAGGTGTATTTATGAAAATGTTATAACTTTTGTAATATTTCGAATCAAATGGTTTCGAATATCTTTTTTTTCTTTTTGGTTCTTATGTTTTTTAATCTTTAATCTTAAGTATGTTAAATCCTTAAAAGAAAATGAATGAAAACAATAACAAAAAAATAGGGCAATAAAAATTTAATGAAATTGTGTTGAAGAGAACGTAGGCAATTTTCACAATATAGAACAATAAAATTTAAATATTTGTGATGTTATTATTTCGAAAGTGTAATCATCGAAAAAATGTGGGAATAAAAACAATTTTAATTGTAATAATTTTATTTAATATAGATATAATGGTCTATAATATCTTAGATTACATAATTTTAATAAATTACATACATATATACACAGGTTGTTTTCAAACAGAACAGAAAGAGGTAAGAAAAATTTCGATTAATATTTAATGTCAAATGCAAACTACGAATCGATGTTAGAGGATTTTTTAAACCTATAGTATTTTTCTTTTTGGAAGTCAGTATTGTGCTTATGGAGGCAGTACCCGATGAGTTTTTTGCCTTGGTAATATTTAATTTAAAAGATTTCCCTCGATTGAAATTGAGATCTGATCACCCCACACACGAGACAGATTTATTCAAACAATTTGCCTGTACTGACATCCAAAAAGAAAAATAGTATAGACGTTTTTCCCTGGGAAGAAAAACAACAAATTTTCTCTTAATTATTTAAACAAAATTAAATCGTTTACACCCTGTTTTTTATTCTTTTTTTTTTCTGTAGTAATCATATTCCCAGAATGCTTGTCAAGTTCAAATAGAACATATTAAATCATAATGAGATATAATATAATATGATCATAATTTTGAATAATATGAACTCATAATTTATATTATAACAACATTATTAAGCTGCTATTATGCGAATAATGGATATGAAATAGTATCATCATAGTTTCTATACTAAATAAATATGTATATTATATTATATTCTTTGTGTATTAGTTATTTTTCATTAATCCATATTATTTAGCCGCATATAATAACATTTCAATGACAAACCGGAAAGATGAATGACCATTATCAGACCGTATTTATTATAATATGCTGTTGTCGGAAGAGAAAGTCATGCTGTGAAACAAGTCATCATCATCATCAGCATCATCATACGGGTCCATATTATAAAATGAAAAACCATATAATGTAGTAAAAATGATGTAAACGCATAATAAATGTATATAAGTACATATAATATTATTTTATTCTATGATGATGATGATGACTATGACGTGTGGCATTTTTAATTGGCCATCCTCTATATTTTCATTATTCTCAAGTTTTTATACTTCCAATTTAATTACATTTTCCGATTCTTGTACTGACTCTTTCCGAATCTCATTTGTTATCCATTTCAAGTATGTATATGTATGTATGTACGAGTACGTAATATGAATGACCGCCCGCAAGAATTTTATATTCCATTTAATTCATTAATTTTCAAAAATTCTTTAGAGAAAAAAAAATTCTATTTAAGAGATTAAAGTGCTTACTTACTTAAATTACATTCATACATACATATGTAGGTATATGTGTGCATTTATGTACATATATGGTATCACATAGGTATATACTTGCATTTTGTGGGAAAATAATTGTTATTAAAGCAATTTTATGAAACTTTAAATAAACTAAATATTTATGATGATCAAATACATGTGTAATGTTCAATTAAACTTTATATGTTCATTCATTCATTTATTTATTTATTTATTTTCCATGCATATAATATGATTCATGAAACTATGCATTCTTGTCTGAGGCTTGATGATTTATATTCGATAGATGGGAGAATTACACAAAGGCCAAAAATAAATTTATACATACACTGACTATGTGAAATATTACTTCTCACATCATAAATGCAATTTTAATTTAGTTTTAATTATCATTGAAAATATTGTTTGATTTATAGAGATCAAGTCTAGGAAATTTTTATATGAAGTTAGACGCTCAAGGATAATGATTATTTTTGGCACAAATATAAAAGTGTATAGACACTGACGAGACAAAAACACTGACACTTTTATCTGTTTATCACTTGATTTTTAATTAAAGTAAATAAGTTGAAAAAAAAGAAAACACTTATTTTCTTGTAATAAAAAATTTATAATTTTCGTCTAGAATCGACTGTGCAAGTATACTTAAGTACATACTTTTGAAAAAACGTGAAAAAAAAACAATAATAACACATTTTCTTATGAAGGCTTTAATGTTCTACATACGAGTAATGCATGTATTTGTACATTCGTTTTATACACACATATTTTCATTTTCATGTTAAATTATAACAGTTTTTCTTTTAATTATTATTTCACGTTTAATATTAACATGATATATATTTAATGGAAAACAAATACCTATACATACATATGTACATATGAAGAAAATCAAATTAAATGATGAAATAATAATATTTTGCAATTCTTAATTTCAAACAGACACCTACCTCTTCTACCACCTTCTACTACACTGATGTGGTTTTGTAGAGAAATTGTAAAGGAATTTTTCATATACATATATACATATTTTTTATATAGAAAAGAAGTTCCCAGAGAGAGTGAATATATATTGTAATATTTATGTATGTACATACAATATTTTCAAGCTTTTAATTAAATTAAAACCATTACCGTCATGTATGAATAATTCTGAATTTCTAAGTTTATACATAAATATTATATATAATATTCACAATGGGATCAGAAGCAAAAGAGAGAACGATAAAAAAATATGTATGCACGTATGTATATATATTTTCAAAGCAGATATGAAGTATCTACTTCAAAGTTTTGAAATATAATGGAATACAAAAAAAAATACCATCAGTACGTAAATATGTACAATAAAATTTGTAATGTGTATGTATAACTTTTTTTTTTATTGAAAAATTTTGTTTTTATTAATAAATCTTTTTGAAAAGGTCATTGATCCTTTTATTCAAAATGGTAAAAAACCTAATAGAAATAAAATAATTGAAATTCTTTCATATTTTAATTTAAAACATATTCCTTTTGGATGATAGTCCAATTTAAAAAAAAAAAAAAAAGGACTTCTGAATATTAAAGAACTTGAGACTTTAAAAAACATGATTTTTGTTTTTGTAGAAATCCTTTTTTTTTTTTTTTTTTTTTTTGAATGTTTCTTACATTTTTTATTCGAATAAATTTACTATTCATGAGATTTACTTGACGTGCGAGCACTATTAAATATTTATGTACTCGTGTACAAGTAAAGGAGTAAAAAAAGGGTACTTAAACTTCTTTTTTTTTACAACAGCAAATTTAATCTTCTTATAATTTATTCATTTAAAACACGTTAATTACAATTTTAATTCATATTCCAGAAATATCCTGCGGAAATAAAATTAGGTAATAATGTGCAAAAAAAAAAAAAAAAAACGTTAAATAATGAAGAAATAAAAAATTTACCTCACAACGAAATGTGAGTGCTTGAATAATTACTAATTATGCCATGCCCACTTCTGCGGTCAAGCACATATTTTTTAAAACAGGTGAACATAAACATAAAAAATTTTAAAAAAAAAGTACTGCCGTTAATAAAGAGATAAAAAATGAAAGGATTTTGTTTGTTAATTTAGGTGTTCCTTTTTATACAATTTTCCATATTGCATATATAAATATATTTTTTTTTTGCAGTATCATGGAATTAAAGTAAACATTTTAACAAAAGAAAAATAAAATGAAGAAAAAGTCAAGCTCAACATAAAATAATTTTCTAAATACCAGAAGGAAAAAAAATTGTTTTCTGCTTATCTAAATAAAAAGTTCAATTTAACAAAAACGACATAGTCACAGTATACAGAATACTGGAATTTCATATACGTTTTATGTATATTATTCTTGTAATAGAATTTTTTACTTATTAGAGATAAATTCTTCCTTTCTTACATGTCTGATTATATGGATTTTTTTTCCTTTTCTCGTTGCCATCGTCAGTTACACTATGTCTTCATTTTTCCCGTTTTCTGTAATCTAACTATAAATAGGTATAAGTACTACCTACATTATAATAAAAATGAAAATTATATAAAAAAAAAATTAGATGGAAGAATACACAAATAAATAAACATAGATCTTTGGAAAATTGCCCTTAGTTTTGTTATCCTAGCCTAGTGAAATGAAAAATAAATTTTTTTTTCTATGTTGTTTATATATTGAATCTATATACAATGTATCTACGTACATAACATACATACATAATAAAGTCATTGACATACCTCGACCTCTTATATAATATCTAGGTGCAGATTATAATGTTATACATACTATGTACACCAACAACATTTATAACACGTTTATTTATATATTTTCGCTACATTGATATGAATTAAAATTGTATGAGGTATGTGAATCATTTATCTTAGCAATCTACTATACGGTAAATGTTTGAAATTTATGTTAAGGATAATTTTTACAGAAAACATACTGAGTATGACATTAGCAAGAAAAAAATAATAATTTTTCTTGCCTTTGGTCTTTGTGTGTAAAAAGAAAAGAAAAAAAAAAGTGAACCTTTGTAAGTATCCTCCAAACTCCTGTCAAGCGATAAGCACAGCATATAAGAATAATGAATAAAAAAAATATTCTTTTTAAATCCAACCACAAATAATAAAACCTTAGAATCTTCATTCTCACTCTCAAAATTAATTTTTTTTTCTATCTACCTTTTTCTCTATATTGCATTTTTAAACATTCTGTGTTTTTCTGTATTATAAACTTTCCTTTGATTTTTTTTTTCCTATCATTTTTTTTTTCATAGATATTCTTTTTCATTTGAAAAGAAGTGAAATAACATGGTAGAGTAATTTAAGTATAAATAAAAAATGTACTTTTAAAAAATAAATTAAATTGACTTACGATTTACATATTAGTTCTACCATAGACAAAAAAATACTATCAAGACATTCTACATAGAACAATTTTGTATATGATATTTTTTTTCAAAGTTCGAGAATAATAAATAGATTAGATGTCACATTCAAATCTCATTTTAGAAGAATTCTTTAAATCACTTTTCTCCACACCCACGTAAGGTCATGCATGCATAAAAAAGCTGTAATCACACATCAAACATTAGTCTTAACCTGAACCTTGTCATGTCATACAAAATAAATTCTTTTTCTATATCGACAATTAGTGGTTAAAAATCCATGTGTTACTTTTGATATTTTTAGTCATTTCTTGAAAAGAACTGAAATAAAATTTCTTGTTTATTTTCTTTAATCAAAAATCTTAGTTTATGTATTTCATTTATCTGTGACTTTTTACAAATTCTATGATTTTATCCATGACTTAAGTTAGTAAATAACTTCCGCTGCACCTGTGTAGATTTTTTTTTTTTTAATTGCAGGAATCTAAAACAATTTTTCTTTCCCCTTTTGTATCTTTTTTATGTGTTTTTTTTTCTCTTCTACTTCTTATATTTTTTTTTTGTATTTATCCATAGGAATGTTAGTATCTACTTTAACAAACCATCATTGAAATTGTAATACGTGAATGAGTACTTTTGTAATTCTTTTTATAGACTGTTGATTCAGTACATTTTCCAGTTCAATTATGATACCAAAGCAAAAAAAAATTCTTGTATATACTTTATCTGTTATAAGGTAAAAGTTGTAATCCATTATAAAATGCAATACTTATTTTCTTTTCTTTTTCTTTTTTTCTTTATTATGTGAATCTCATTTTTATATGATTTGTATTGTATGTATTTAAATTCAGATACAGTTTTTGAAATAAATTTGATGTGAATTATAATGAATTTTTATTGTGATGTGTGTGTGTGTGTTGTTGATGTCTGGATGATGATAATAATGATAATAATAATAATAATGACGACGATTGAGATTGAAGTTGTTGAATGATTTGAAAGAGGACAAAAATACAATAACAGCTATGAAGGTCGTTGATACCATAAATTTAAGAATTTATTTAAATAGAAAAGAAAAAGAAAACAGAAAATCGATGCACCTTTAATTGAATATTGTAAAATGGAAGTATGACATTAAAAAAAATAAACGTATGTGTACAATTTCATACATTTTGATAGACAAATTGTCTACAATGAGGACGGTATATGCTTATGTATTTCCTTTTTTAGTTGAATGTAATATAATTCATTAAAAGGTAAAGAATTTTTGAATTTCCTGTGTGATTGAAATCAAAGAGAAAAAAAATAAAAAAAAGGTTATCCGTTAACAATGTGAAATATTATACTTTTTTTTTTTTTGCTTTTCAATATTTTCAAGTACATGTATGTACTTTTTTAATACAAAGAACAAAGAAATTTAATGTAAAATTCTCTTAAGCCCTTACTATTTTCTTTGACCCTTTTTTTTTTCTTTTTTAAATAATTGAATTTAACTTGAAACCTTATTGAAATGTTAATTCATTTTATATTTAAAAACTTGAAACTTATAAAAAGTAAAGATTTTCTTTTAGGTCAAATCAACTCATTGACATTCACAATTATCGATATTCTTTGAGAAAAACTTTTTTTTTTGTTGGTTTTTCTATGAATTCATTCAATTTTCTTGATAAAATTAAATTAAAATGATGAAGAAATCAAATTTATTCTAATGAAGCTGTATAAACGAAAATTACTATTAAATTTAATTTCTTAATTTTCGAATTCTTTCAAACATAAATAATACTCTTAATTAGCAGTAGTATAGTTTATTTCTATTTGTAATCATTTTAAAATGCTCCTTCACCTTTTTTGGTTTAATTTTATAAAAGTCACATAACATTAAAACCCTTATTTAATTTAAAAATTAACGAAGTAAAACAGAAATTAACAATAACATTAAAAACATATATATATGGTTTTTTTTATGTTTTGTATGCATGTCATCTTTTATGTTATTCTCCTCTTATACATATGTTTACTACGAATCCCCAAAAGACTAGTTAAATATAACAACAACTGTACTGGACATTAATTTAACATTGTTTGCCTTTTATTTTTCTTATTTAGTTCAAATAAGTTCATCATTATATGTACAATCTGTTAATAAGTAGTAAATTGTGAATATATTGTATAGTTTAACTTAAATAATAAGAAAATGACTAACTAATAAGAATTTAAATGAATTAAAATTAAGAATGAAGAATGGTTACAATTTATGTAAATGGTAAATGATATATATACAGATAGTATGAATGGAAAAAAAAGTGAATTTTTCATGAGGATGAGAATTTTTGAGTCATGCAAATGAAATCTTTTTTTCATAAACTAGTATTACTTGTTATTGTATGCAATTTAACTGTTTTATTATTAGTCTCCGTTGTGCTTTTTTAAATTAATTACATAAAATCTACATGAATTATTATATTCATCATATGTAATATTGTATGCGTTAACTAATTACAAATGTCGTGTTAGATATTAAAAATATGAAGATGCATTAATTATTCAACATCTAACATTTATGATGATTAATATTTAGGTTGAAAATTATTCTATACAAGATTAGGATTTAAAATAATTGAAATATCCGGCATTTTAAAGTAAAAAATGAAATAGATTTAAGACTTAGAGTATTTTTTTTCTATACACAGATTAAAATAAATTAAAATTATTCTTATTTTCATATTTTTATTTTTTTTTTTCAGATATGAATGGGTAAAAAATGGTAAACCATTTGAATATCAAGTTTATGATAATCGTATAAGTCAACAACCTGCACGTGGTTCATTAGTAATATCATCACCACGTGATGAAGATATGGGACAATATCAATGTTTTGCTAAAAATGAATTTGGTGTTGCAACATCAAATTCAGTATTTGTACGTAAAGCAGAATTAAATTCATTTAAAGATGATACAGATAGAGCTGAACATGCAATTGAAGGTGCACCATTTTCATTAAAATGTGAACCACCAGATGGTTGGCCAAAACCAATTGTTAATTGGTTAATACAAGGACATGATGGTGGTATAAAAACAATAAATAATTCACGTATGACATTAGATCCAGAAGGTACATTATGGTTTTCAAATGTAACACGTGAAGATGAATCTGAAGATTTTTATTATGCATGTTCGGCAACATCTGTTTTTCGTAATGAATATAAAATTGGTAATCGTGTTAAATTGATTGTTGATCGTATAAGTGCAAATGCTGCACAAAGTCGTCATGCTCCACAATTACAATATGTTAGTAGAAAAAATATGATTGCAATGAGAGGTAAAAGTATTGAATTATTTTGTATATATGGTGGTACACCATTACCACAAACTGTATGGACAAAATCTGGACAACCATTATTATGGGGTGATAGAATAACACAAGGACATTATGGTAAAAGTTTATTAATAAAACATGTATCATATAATGATAGTGGAATGTATAATTGCGATGTAACAAATGGTATTGGTAATGCAAAATCATATACAATAAATTTAGCAGTTCAATCTGTACCATATTTTACAAAAGAACCAGAAATTGTAAATGCTGCAGAAGAAGAAGATGCAGAATTTGTATGTGAAGCTGCTGGTATACCAGATCCAACAATACAATGGATACATGATGGTAAACCAATTTATTTAGCAAAACCAAATCCACGTAGAACAATTGAATCCAGACCAAACAGAATTAAAATTTCAAATTTAACAAGATACGATACTGGAAATTATGGTTGTAATGCAACCAATGAACATGGTTATGTTTATAAAGATGTTTATTTAAATGTTCTATCATTACCACCAGAAATAATTGAAGCACCACAAAGAGTACGAACTGTAACTGGTAAAAATACAACATTAACGTGTAGAGTATTTGGTGCACCAAAACCACGTGTTAAATGGTTATTTAACAGACAAACATTATCTGGTGGAAAATATGTTGTTACTAATACAGGTGATTTAATTATAAATCCAATTGCATTCCAAGATGCTGGACAATATTCATGTATTGCTGAAAATAAATTTGGTAAAGTTGAAGCAAATGGTACATTAGAAGTTAAAGAGCATACAAGAATTACAGAACCACCAGAAGATTATGAAGTTGTTGCTGGACAAACAGCAACATTCCGTTGTAATGCAGTTTCAGATTCATCACTTGATTTAGTTATTGAATGGCTTAAAGATACAGCAGAAATTGATTTTGAGAAAGATGCACGTTTTGTTAAAACAAATGATAATTCATTAATAATTGCACAAACAATTGAATTAGATTCTGGTGTATATCAATGTAGAGCTAGAACAGCATTAGATGAATCTGTTGCACAAGCAACATTAATTGTACAAGATGTACCAAATCCACCGGAATTAACAAATATTAAATGTGATGCATTACAAGCAACAATAACATGGCAACCAAAAGGTGATAAACGTTCACCAATTCTTTATTATATTATACAATATAATACATCATTTACACCAGAAATATGGGAACAAGCATCAATGAATGTCCCGTCTACAGATTTTACATATACAGTAGAAATGAGTCCATATGCAAATTATACATATCGTGTAATTGCATATAATAAAATTGGACCATCATTACCATCGAAACATAGTCGTATGTGTACAACACAGCCATCTGTACCAGATAAAAATCCAGATAATGTTGAAGGTAAAGGTACTGAACCAAATAATATGGTAATAACATGGACACCAATGCCAAAAATTGAACATAATGGTGAAGATTTTCATTATATTGTATCATGGAGACGTCAAAATGCAACAGTTAATGAACAACATGAACAACGTTTAATTTATGATTGGCAATTTAATTCATTAGTTGTTAATAATACACCAATATATGAGCCATATATAATTAAAGTTGAATCATCAAATAAAATTGGTAAAGCAAGGATTGCTGCTAACGAAATAATAGGTTATTCTGGTGAAGCTGAACCATTAGAAGCTCCAACAAATTTCACAATGATACAAGTTACATCAAGTACATCAGCAATATTAAGTTGGAATCCAGTTAGACCAGAAAGTATTCGTGGTAATTTTAAAGGTTATAAAATTCAAACATGGACACAAGAAGAAGGTGAAGAAAATTATCGTGAAATTCATGTTAAAGGTGATTCAAATCAAGCATTAGTTACAAAATTCAAACCAAATTCAAAGAATTTTGCAAGAGTATTAGCATATAATGGTCGTTATGGTGGTCCACCAAGTGCAACTATTGATTTTGATACACCAGAAGGTGTACCATCACCAGTTCAAACATTTAATGCTTATCCATTAGGTTCATCAGCATTATTATTACAATGGAAACCGCCATTATATTCGAATGGTCGTTTAACTGGTTATAAAATTTATTATCAACGTGTTAGTGGTACATTAGTTGAAGAAAGAAAAATTGATAAAACAATAACTGATCCAAAAATATTACAAACAAAATTAGCTGCATTACAACCAAATACAAAATATCGTTTAATAATTTCTGCACAAACTCGTATGGGTGAAGGAGAAGAGTAAGTTTTAGAAATTTTAAATCATTACTACATATTTAAATTATACGCACCTTTTCATTCATCATTTTTTTTCCTTTTTCTAAATAGATATTTCATTGAGCAACGAACCGGTTCAGCTTTAGCTGTTAAACCAGATGAACCAGATTTTGAAATTCAACAGATTCCGTCCGAAAATGGTAAAGTTGCAATTCGTGTTATATGGAAACCAAATTTTGATAGCAATAAAGCTGGTTCACATTTCCAAGTTGATTATAGGTAAAATTTAATTGATTTTTTATCTTTTAATAAAATTAATAATATTGTAATTTTTATTGTTGTTGTTGTTAAATTCAGAAAAAAAGGAGAACAAAATTTCATAACAAAAGAAGAAACTGAAAATGATTTTTATGAAATTCGTGGTTTAGAACCAGATTCACAATATGAATTTCGTGTACAATCAATAAATGGTGATCAAATAACACCAAGTCAATTACGTGTTTATGATACAAGTGGTATTGAGGGACCAATTAAAGTTCCAAATGAGAATGTTGCTAATGCAGGATGGTTTATTGGAATGATGTTAGCATTAGCTATTATAATTTTATTATTTATAATTGTTTGTATAATAAGAAGAAATCGTGGAGGTAAATATGATGTACATGATAGAGAAATGGCAAATGGTCGAAAAGATTATCCAGATGAGGGTGGTTTCCATGAATACTCACAACCGTAAGCTTTTTCTTACTTTTTTTTCTTTTCAAATGTTTTAATTATTCAATACATTTTTTTTTTAATTATTATTAAAACAGACTTGATAACAAAAGTACTGGTCGACAATCGGTGAGTTCGAATCAATTAAAACCTGAAAGTGATACAGATTCAATGGCAGAATACGGTGATGGTGATACAGGTAATTTTTATGGAACAAAAAAAAAAAAAAGGGAAAATTCAATTTTTCAATTTTACTTCACTTTTTATTACTTCATTTTTATTTTTTTATCAAAAAATTTCAAATTGGAAAACAATTTTATTTACACATGATTTTTTTTTTATTTTTTCCAAATTATGTATCTTTATTTTTTTTTTGTTTTTGAACAAAAAAAAAAAACATTATTTGATTTTGTTTTTGTTGTTGTGTGATGGAAATGAGATCAGCTGGTAGAAAAGGTACCAGATACGGTCGCAAAATTCAGGTTAGTGATTCTTTCCCATGAAAGAAAGAAAACAAATGATAAAATAAATTTTTTGTTTTTATAATCGGGTGGAGTGGGAGTGGTGATTTTTTTTTTCTCTCTGAAAATAACAAAAAAAATATTCAATAAAAAAATTAAGGAAATTTTTTATACTTACACAAAAGTAAAAATATATAAGAAAATATATGAATAATATGGAAAATTAATGTGTTCAATAACAACATTGTGGTTGGTGACAATTTTTCGTGTAAAATATTTGAATGCTTTTTTTATAAATATTATAATATGCATGGTTACAAAAAATTAAGCAAAAACAAGAAGAAAAAAAATGTATAAAAGAACAATACAACAATCCAATAAAATTATTTTTAAAAATGGTAATGGTTTATTATGAAGCATGTTTGGGTGGTTAAAGCTTAAGGATAATAAATTAAGGAAATGAATATAAATAAAATTTTGGCAATTTGACAAAAAAAACTCTAATTGGCTAGCTAAAGAGACAAGGATGTATTAAAAAGCTTATAATTACAATAAATCTATAAAGAAATTTAAAATCTAAATATGGCAGAGTAAAACAATGCTTTGAACAAAACAAAAAAAATTAATCGAAAAAGAATGAGAGAACAATTTTAAAAAATTACAAGATTTTTTGCGATAAAAGTTTGTATTTTGCTAATTAGAAAATTATTTTCGAATGAAATCTACTTATCATCGCATCGTAAAAAAATTATTTATCGGTGTGAATTTGTGAATACCGAATTTCAACTCATTCGAAAATCACTCACAACTCTTTAGAACTCTTTTCCAGTTTAATTTTGATTTGAATTTATAGCTGTACCAATTTCAACGTTCAAATTATCGTATTACATCTACAACTTTTTTATGTTAATTCATGTGACCTTTGACCTTTCTTCCCAAAAAATTATTTCTTCTTTACTGGTAGACAATTTCATTTTTTATTTCTAATCACTACGGGTTGATGTCCTTTTTGAAAAACTAAAGATATTTTTATTTCTCCTGCGTGGGAATTTAAAGTTTTTAAAGTGTCTAACAACTAACAAAATTATTTGTTTTTTTTTTTACATTTTGTCTTATTTTGTTTTATTTTATTATTTTTTTAAAATAAAAAGTGAAATTTTAGCTTTGAAATTTGTACTGTGTCTTTATAAAATAAAGTTCTCTTTTTTTATATTATTATTATTATTATTATTATGCTCATTTCCATCACTAACATAATATTACAATCACAGGTATATTACTACATTTACACATTAATTGTTTGTAATTATTGTCTTTTTTTTTTCTTTAAATGTTTGTTTTATGCAATTTTTCAATTATTTTTATTATTATTTTTTTTTTTAAATAAAACATTACACAGTATTTTTTTTACACAAATATTTTGTTTTTGTTTTGATTGTATGTTAAAATAATTATTCAATAATTATTTGTTATATATGTATTTGTATTTGCTTTAAACACACATTTATTTTAAATGCAATTTTAATTTGAATTTTATTTAAAAAAAAAATGTTTTATTTTTTTTAATTTAATTGCTTATTTTGTTTCTTTTTTTTTTTTTTTCTTGTTCAATTATTCTTAATTTTTAGAAGGTATGAATGAAGACGGCTCTTTTATTGGCCAATACGGATAAGAAATTATGGACAAAATTGATACCTGATTAAATAATATTTTTACATAGTTTTATTTTTTACACGATAAAAGACAAACTCAAATTATTATCTACATAAAATTACTACGAATAATCAAATAATCACAAAATTTATAAAAAAAAAAAATAGTAAAATCTTCAATAGTTTTTTTTTAATTCAAAAAGGTATTAGATATTTTTTTATATATCATAATAAATTTTTAAATATGGGAAGGTTATGGATTAGTAATATTATTTTTAATTCTTATTTTTGGGTTTTACATTGATTCATTGATAAGATTATTTTTCAACAATGTCATATTCTTGAAAAAGAAAAAAAAAATGAAGTTAATTTGGAAATTACACTTGAATGGAAATAAAATTAGTATAAATTTTTAAAAGAATGTGATAATTTCAAGAATATGAAAACTCTATTTTTATAAATTCTTAACAAATATTTATAAATTAAACAAAATAATTAACTAAGTTTGCATGGAAATTTGTTAAATTATTTCCCATTATTATGGTTTTGGTTTATGAAGAAAAAAATACATACATCTGTATGGGCCTTCTATGGGAGTTACTTTTTCAAAATTTTTAAATTAAATTAAAATTTCTAGTTTAGGATATAAACTATGAAAATTTCAGGAAATTAAGAATATTTTGGGACTTTTATGTATTTCTTTTTAAAGACAAATAATATGTATAATTTGAAAATTTTCTACTTTATTTCGTATAATTTTTTAATTTAAGTTCAATTTTTATTTTTAAATGCATCATCACATTGTAACCTAACTTCTATGACCTACTAACTTTGTAATCATGCAACTATATGCACATATGGACGAAAAAGGGTTATTTTAACTAACACTTATTTTTATTTTTTCATGATTTTTATTTAGAAATTAATTAATCAAAACAAAATTAACAAATCATATCATTCAATCGATTTTATTGCTCTTTTTTTTTTTTTTTCCTTTTTTTTAAAATTTTTTGGTGATTTTGATTTAGAATTTTCTTTATTAATAACAAAACCTTAAATACACAGGGTGATTATATGGTGTAGAAAAAGAAATAACTTCTTCTTTTTATTTTTTTCAAATGTTTAATTTATTCTTTTTCTCGTTTTTTTTTTTTCATTAAATGTTTCTTACAGGACAATTCACCGAAGACGGGTCATTTATAGGTCAATATGTTCCAGGTAAATTACAACCACCTGTAAGTCCTCAACCAGTACATAATCAACAGCAGCCGCCATTATCACAGGGTACTAATAATGCAGTAGCAACATATGTTTAAGGTTATTTTTATTATTATTATTATTATAATTATTATTATGAATGTAAACATTTAAAATAAACAAAAAATTAAAAAAAAAAAATAATAATAATACACAAAACAAACAAAAAAAAATATTAGACATGAATTAAAAAGAAAAGAAAAAAATGAATATAAATACGTGAAGAAAAAAACACATACAAAAAATTTACAATTAAAAAAAAAATAAACAAATAAAGTTATTTATAATAAAAACAAGAAAAATATTTAAAAAAAAAAATGAATAAATTTAAAAATCAAACGATATAATTTTTAAAAGAAAAAGAAAAGTATCTTTAAAAACAAAGAAAATTGAAATTTTTCTCGAATAGAAATAACAAAAAGAACAAGAAGATGAAAAAAAAATGTCCTTTTATAAATAATATATTTTATGTTTTTTATTGTTTATTTTTTTTCCTTTTTTTTATATGAATATAATTATAAATGAAATAATAATTATACGAAAAAAAAACACACAAACACACACATAAAAATTTAGAATTAAGTTTAGGAAAAAGCATTTTTTTTTTAAATATACATTTTTTACGCTTGTTTTTCTTTTTTTCGTCTACGAAAAAATAATTAATTATGAAAAAGAAGTATGTAATTACATATTTATAATCTCTTTTTTTTACAGTATATAACAAATTTGAAATAAATCAAGAAAAGATATTTAAAAGCAAAAAATGAAAAATAAAAGAAAATATATAATTAATTAATGAGAAGAAAAATAGATAGATTCTTTTAAGTTTTTAATTTTTTTTTGACAAGAAAATGTCATGTATCTATATTTTTTTTTAATTTTTTTTTCTCTTTCTAAAATTAAGATTTTATTAATTAATGATTTTTTGAAAATAAAAGTACACAAAAAAAAAATGACAATTAAAAAAAAAAAATAGAATGCAAAAACAAAAAGTTATTCATAAAACAGAATATTTAATTTCGATCGAATGAATCCAAGTTATTCATTCATTATTTTAATTAATAATGAAAAGAATCTCATTTAAATGTGAATACACAAAATAAAGTTTAAATAACAAAAAAAAAAAAAAAAAAAAAAAAAAACCAATATAAGAATCTCTTAGATAATAATAATAAATTTACAAAATGTCCTTTTTAAATTATAAATTTTTAATGAGTAACATACATATTCTGTTCTATAATAATTTTCTTTTTTGACATAATTTAAATAATTATAATTTTGTTTTTTGATATATTTATAATGAAAAATGAATTAAAAAATAACTAAAGATATATTTTTTTTTTTACATTTACCTTAGAATATAAATACACAAAAATAATATATTATATAATAATAATAATTTTTCTGTTTATATTTCATACATACATTTATCTTATTAATTTTATATCGAATGTATTTTTTTTTGCCTTTATAAATACGGACATAAAATATTTTCTTTTTTATTTTCTAAGAAACGAAAAAAAAAAAAAAAAAAAAAAAAAAAAAAAAAAAAAAAAAAAAAAAAAAAAAAAAAAAGGAAAGAAAGATATGTGCATTTAATGTGAAGCATGAATTTAAATTTTCCTGAAGGAGGAAGGGCTTCACAATTTTGAATTATTTTTCTTCGGTTTTTTAAAATAATTTTTTTTTTTTTTTTGTCTAAAACAAAAGCAAAAAACATAAATATGATAAAATTAAAACAATGTGTTCATAATTTTTCCTAAATTTTGGAAAAAAGACTAAATTAAAAAAAAAAAATGATGAAAATGAAAGAATCAAAATAAATCGTAATTTTTTTATAATTTTTTTTTTTTCAAAAGTGACTGTTGTGGAAATTATATTTTTTGTTTTGTTTTATATATTCGAAGAAAATTATCTTATTAAAATATTTCCTTACGTCCATCCATGACAGTATCTTAACAAATGAGCAGCTATTTTTTTCAAATATATTATTTTGTATTTATTCTACTTAACTTTATATTTATTATCTTTACTGCGACATTCATTAAAAAAAAAAAAAAAAACGAAAAATAATCTCATTATTTAAACGAAATACTCTCTGACTTATATCTTTTCTTGAAATACATTATTTCGCAATTTTCGCATTGATATTATATTATCTCTCTCTATCTATGTTTTCTTCTCTAAAAAAAAAAACATTAATAATTTAAATGTAATCTCATGAACAAAATCTATATTTTGAATCTCATAATGACAAAAAAAAAAAGAATACTTGAACACAAAGTAATTTTTAAATTAATTAAAACATTTTGTTTTTTGTCTCTCTCTAAATTCGATAATAATTAGGATACTAAATAAATACTTAGAAGTGTTCTTGTTATATACTCCTATTTTTTTTTTGTATATTAAAATATACATATATGAAAAACTTTTTAATTGAAAATTATAAAATTTATGTGTAAAGTAATTTTTTTTTAGTTGCACAAATATAATGGACTTTTATAAAAATTTTATTTTTTACAAACAAACAAAAAGAAAACAATTTAAATGTAAAAGTAAAATAATAATGTAATTTCTTTAAAACAAAGAAAATAACTGAAAACAAAAACAATTTAAAAATATTTAAAATGAAATATAAAAGTAATTAAAAATTAATTGAAAAAATTAAACTACAATTATAAGAAAAACATCAAATAAATATAATATATTTTTTTTACTGATTTAAGATTTTTTTTTTTTTGTAATTATTTTTAATGTGAAATCAAAGTAACTTTTTTTTTTTATTGTTTTTAAATATTTTTTTTTCTGTTAATTTACAATTCTTTCTTTTTTCTCTACTCCATAAGAAACTTTTTTGAGCAAATGAATAATGAAAAAATAATTAAAAAATACACAAATGAATTAAAAAAAAAAATATTAATAGAAAGAAAAAATATGAAAAAAAATAATTAAATAAATGTGTAAAAAGCGCAAAATAAATATTAGTTTGATGTAAGAAGATGAAAAAAAAATATTAAAAAAAACGAAGAAATTTTTTTTTTGAATGTAAATTAATGAAGAAAAAAATATAAATGAAAAAAAAAATTATTTTTTTTTCCTGTTTTATAAAAAATATCTTTTGTTGTTTTTTAATCTTTGTTTATTTGCCATTTGTTATTTTCTTTTTCGCTTTTTTTTTCCAGCATGCAACTTGTGTCAAATTTTCATAGAATTTTGCTTATAATTTTTAGTTTTTCTCTTCTCTTTCTTTTTTTTTGTTTTGTTCAAAATTGTACAAACCCAGCCAGATAAAAATCACTTCTAAATCAATTATAAAGCAATTCTTGGTATCGCAGAATCGATTCCTTTTTGATGAAAATGCGATTATTTTATATGAACGATGTCCGCTTTTTCGCATTGCTCCGATGTATGATTCTACGTAATCGAATTAAAACCAGTTTCACATCAACGCGAATTAGAATCGATTTTAAACTTATTTCTTTCATTAAAATATTTTTTAAGAAATTCCAAGAATCATTTTAGAATCAATTCATTCTCGATTCCAATGGAATCGATTACATTTGTCTAGCTGGGAAGGTAAGTTTTACATACAGAAGAGCAAGAAATGCTATGTGTAGACGAACCCATTAAGAGAAAACAGAAAACTCCCGTGTTTTTCTTTTTTTTTTAATTCAAATTTTGAAAATTTTGTTTTTTTAAGCTTCAAAGTGAATACAGGGTTATTATAGTAGAATGAAAAAAACATGGAAGATGAAAATGAAAAAGCAAAAAAAAAAAGATTTATGTATTTGTAGAATAATTTGTAGTTGGAATGATAAACAAAAATATTCAATATAGAAGAAAAGAAGGAACGCTTATTTTTGCAACTAAATATGAAAAAGTATTGCTTAAAAATTTTGAAAAAAATAAATAAATAAATAATTTCTTAGTTGCTTTAGATAATAGATAATTTTTTATTTAAATAGTTTTAATTTAAAAAATTTATGTAAATACTATTTAAAACATATTTTATTATCCACAAAAGTGCTTTCATATTTTATAGAAAACGCGTAAAATATTTTTTCTTGATTAATTATTCATTTTGCATGTTTCAAATTTATATTGAATTAAATAAAATTTGAATTGCAATCTTTAAAAAAAAATAAAGAAAACTCAAACACGTTTTCAATTTCCATTATTTTATTTGACATGCATTTTTTAAAGTTCTACATAGGGTGTTTATACCGATATTGTGAGCCTTTTTTATCCATTCAAAAATGAATTAATTTTTTAAATAAAAAAAAAATCAATTAAGAATTCACTCAGTGACAAAGACTCAGGACTCAGACCGGTGGTATGTCTATCCAAATTGATTCAAAACAATAATTTTAAAGAAAAAAAAAGTACTTTCATAAATAAAAAAATATCTAATTAAATCTGAAATTAGATTTTATATTCAAGGCCTATTAAAAACGTGAAAAAAATGAGAAAAAAAATAATCTTGTAGACCCACATATGTACGTGTAAAAAAAAAACTAATTTTCTTGTAGTTATTGTTGTATTTAAAAAAAATAAGAAAAAATTAATAAATAAATAAAAATTTTACTTTATTTAAAAAGAAATACATTTTTATTTCTTATTCGTAGATTTAATTGTAAATTGATAAACGATCCATGAATTATGCATTTATTACTTTAATTAGACTTTATTTTTAAAAATTATTTTTTCGTTATTGTATTAAGTTATTTTTTTTTAACGAAAAATTTGTAAATTATTAGTAATTAATTTAATCGCAACATAATTATTATATTCGCTTTTAATTAATCATTTAATAAGACTAATTTAAAAAATACCATCTTTTTCTTTTTATTGACAATTTTCCTATATTATTTTTTTTTGTTTTTCGACATCCCTACGAGCTTATATTAAAAATTATTTTAAAACACTTTTTTTTCAATTTTTTGTTCAATTTCTTTGTTAAATTAAAAAATTACATATATATATATATATATTTATACATACCTATTTATTATGTTTTTAAATTTCTATAAATTCTTTTCGTAAATTTTATATTTAAGTTTTCTTTTTTCTCTAATTAAAATTATATTAATTTAGAAAAATGAAAAAAAAAACAATAAACAATAAAAAAGATAAGTAAAACAAATTTTTTCTCTATCTTCTACAAACTTTTAATAAATTTAAGTGTTAGAAAAAAAAACAATTTTTAATGAAAAAAATAATTAAAGAAAAAAAAATACTTTTACATATAAAAAAAAGTAATAAAGTATAAATGAAGAAAAAGAAAATTGATGTCACTGCCCATGTTGCCGCTCAACATGATGCGTTTAGCATTTATTTTTAAATTAATTTTCGAATAAAATTTATGTTTTACAATTATTGTAATTAGCCAAAACAAATAATTATATACATACATAATTATTTATTTCAAAAAAAAAAAACAAATAAATAAACAGCTACATAATTCATTTAATTTCTATTTCTTAAAAATTATGAAAAGCGGCTAACATTTTTCTATTTGTGTATTTGTTTATTAATTTTATTCTTTTTTTTTTTTTTTTTTTCATAATGTATATTTATAAAAATCATTAAAAAATAGTGTTTATACTGTAATTATTATACAAATAAAAAATTAATTTCATAAATAAATAATTATGTATTAATAAAATAAAATAAAAAAAAGAAACTGCACACTGAGAACCAATATAACGAGTAACAAAAACCAATTTCTTAATTCAATTTTCTAAAAACAAAAAAAAAAACAAAAAATACATTATTTAAATTAAGAAAACGTTTATGAAAATTATTAAAACAAAAGATAAACTATATAATAAAATATACAATATACATATTTAAAAATAATAATAATAATTTGTTCCAATATAATAATGAATTGTATATAATATTTATGTATTTGAAAAATTACCATATTTTTTGTTTTTTTTTGTTTCGAATATTCTATACAAATATGCTTGGAATTATATCGCGCAAAAATATTTCTAAATTATATACATATACATATTAATAAATTAAAACAGAAATAAACAGTGAAATTCAACCACAAAACTAAAAATATTTATAATTCTTTTAGTAGTTTTTCAAATTATCGACTTTAAAAAGGAAGACATATGTATTTTTAAAAAAAAAACACACACTGACCAGGGTCAGAATTTCACTTTTACAAAATCACTGTTATTACAAAATACAATTCTTTGTGATACATAATTAATGAAATATACATATTTATAACTGATTTAACCAAATTAAAAATAAACATTTTAAATTTGAATAAACAATTAGAAAGAATATATAAAAATTACAAATTTAAATATACAATTACAATTATTTTCTGTGTGTACAACATTTAAAAAAAAAAAAATTAAAATAAAAACAATTTTCTAGAAATAATTTTTAATTTTTATCTTTCACAAAATTATTTGAATACAAAAACACAAAAAAAATAAATAATAATTAAAATTAAATGGAGAAAAAAAACGATATAATTTTAGTTGTTGCTGGTAATTGTGGTATATCGTTGAAATAAAACGTTAATAAATTCGATACAAATAAATAATTTTAAGAAAAAAAAAAAAGAAGGCATATTTGTGTAAAAAAGAAAAATTAATTCGCTTCAAAAAAAAAAAATAAATCCAAGTTTTTATATAATTGCTTTACAATCTACTTATGTATTATGCAAATTTTAAATAATTAACAAAAACAAATTATTTTCCGTTTAAATGAATGAATATTGCCCAATTTATTTAATTAACTGAATAAAGCTAAAATTCAATTAACAGAAATTTTTTTTAAAAAAATTAAATTGAAATTAAAAACAAAATAATTCATCGAATATCAATTAAAAAAAAGGACCTTAAAAATAAAAAAATTAACGAAAGTATAACAATTGAATATATCATTTAAATAAATAAATTTAAAAAAAAAAAAGAATATTTAATTTAATTAATTAATGGAACAGCGTTGTAATTGAATGAAAGATTAAACAAAGGAAAGTAAAAGAGATGTATTTTTAAAAAAAGGAAAAATAAGATAGCCTATGTATTTTTATAAAAAGTATCGGATTTTTTTCTTTTATCATTTTTATTTTTTTATTTTAAAATTATTTTCTTAAAAACTTGAATAGTTGAATAAAAACAGAAACACACTTGTGTTGAAATTTTTTTAAATATACAATATGTATGTAATAAGGACAAAAACCGTTAGTGTGGATTAAAAATGTATTATACAAAATTTAAATTAAAAAAAAAAAACACAAAAATAAGAGAAAAATGCAAAACAAAAAAAAAATATTCAATTAAAAGAAAATTTTAAATATAAAAATACGAAAAAAAATACAAATAATACATGTATGTAATAGCTGCGCTTATATTTATATAATTGTATAATGCTACTTTATTGTTTATTAATTTAATTTCATAAAATTTAAAAATGAAATAATGCTGAAAAAGGAAAAATAATTTTTTTTTTCAAATATCAGTTTTTAAGAATAATACTGAAATAAGTAAATAAAATTATGAATTTTTATGTTGCAAAGAAGAAAAATTTAAAATAAATAAAATGAAAAATTTATAAAATTAAAACCCAGCTACTTAATTTTTTTTTTAAATTATTTATTGATAGCTTCATATTGATTAATAACTAATTCAGGTAAATTATTACAATCTGTTTTAATATCATTTTCATTTTCTGTAGTATCATCATTATTAGTGGTTGAATTTTTAATAAAATCATAATCTTTTGGTACATATTTTCCTAATAATTCATCATGTTCTTTCCAAAATTTTTCTCTAATTAAATCTTCATATAATGGAATAATTAATTGTCTTTTACCCATATCATTTGGTAATTTAATACGTTTACGTAATAATATTGTACCTTTACGATATATTGCTGGTAAATTATTATAATTAATACCAAATTTTGAAAATAATAATTCATTTTTATCAGATGATAATGTACCTCGTAATGTTTCTTCAGCTTGGGAATTTGTTAAATCACCTTTTAATATTAAATTCCAAAATGTTGTATTATATAAATTATTTATATGTACATCAGCTTGTCTCCAACTTAAATAATCTTTTAAATTTTGATCAGATGGATATAATATAATACGTCCATCAAATGATGGTGGATATTGTAATTTTATATCATTAAACCATTTATTCCAATTATAAACATAAGATGATGTAAATTGACTAATAACATAAGTTAATAATTTTGATGAACGACGATTATAAATTTCAGTATCTTTACGAAATATTAATGAATATTCATCACTTTGTCCATATCCTAGAATAATATCACGAAATTCTTCCATGACTTGAATAGCTGCATGATTCATTAAATTTAATGCTGAAACAAAATAAAATATATTTTATTAATATTGTTATAATTTAGGGGAAAAAATATAGTTTATTATATTGGTCGCCTTACCTCTTAAATCATTTGGTCTTTCAAATTCATGTAATTTCGAAAATTTATGAAAACCTTTTCCATCTAATCGCACAACAATCCAACAATTTGGTAAAATTTTATCGTCTAATTCGAAATTTTTAACATATTCGTATCGGCTATTGGCCATTGTTGTAGAGCTTATTTTTCTTTTAAAATTATGGAATTTGTATAAAATTGATTTGAAATGTTTAAAATGCATTTAAATGCACAAATAAAATTTTTGAAGATTCAAAAATCAAAATCCTCCTGTTCGTACACAACACAATGCTTTTTGTCATTGTCAGTGACAGACGACGTTTACAAATTTGACAGCCAGATGTTGTTTAGAGATGTGTTTTATTGGAACTGATAATTAAGTGATAAATCTGATATTTTTCATTTCCTCACTGAGGAAGCACGTTTTTTGGGGTAAAATAGACTGGGACTGCTGAGACCATCGCAAACGAGTTTATAACCGGTTTTAACAACTCCTGAAAATACACTTGATGGTGGCATGACCAAGTTGTAACGAGCGTGAGTGTATTACAACCGTCAGCTAAAATTATTTTAGACTATTCTTATTATACCAAGTAGGAAAAAAATTGTTACAACCAGCGCATTACAACCAATGTATTTTCACCCTTTGACATGAAAAATTTTATTCATCAGTTTCAGTTTACCAGCTGGTTTTGGTGGGAAAGTAACATGGAATTGAAGTTTAGGGTTATTACTTGATTTGTAATTCGTATTTTATATTTCTTCTTGAATTGATTCGTAATGAGGATTTTTCAGTGAAATTTGTTCAATTATGTAATTTTTTAGCATGTTTTTTTGACACATAGGTTTCTTATTCGACAATAGAGGTGATCAGAGAAAAACTACTTAATAACAATTTTGTAAATCTACTACATTTTTTTACACAATCGATAAAAACATCGTAGTATCGAAGGCAAAAGTATCAATATCAATAATTATCGAAAACATCGAGACAGAATTTTGTGCGTGACGTTCCTTAGTCATATGACATATTTTAGAGCTGTACTAATTTTGGAAAGGAAAATTCTTAAAAATTGTTTGAAAAAGTCTTCAAAGTACTTTTTAATTATTAAATAATCATATTTATTCGTAAAAATGACGGGATTTATGTTTAATATCGATAGTGGATATTTAGAAGGACTTTGTCGTGGATTCAAATGTGGAATACTTAAGCAAACTGATTATCTAAATTTAGTGCAGTGTGAGACATTGGAAGGTAATTTATCAAAGTATTTTTCTCTTAAAATAACTACATTTCTTTTATTTTTTAAATAAAAGTAGAAATCTTTTATATAATTTAGTCAATCAGATGATAATTTCATGAAATAGAAGTATAGTATGTAGTTGGGAACCATCAACCATGAACTATTTTGTGAATTTGATGGGTTGTGGGCGGAGATAGAACTACTTTACTTATTTTTAGATTTAAAATTTTGTCTTTTCATATTTCTATTATGATATTATTGTCATCAAAACATAACAAAGCCATTTCTTGTTTATTTTAATTTCAAGTGAGTTAGATTTTTTAATTTGATTTTCTAAATTTTATTGTTTTTGTAGACTTGAAACTTCACTTACAAGGAACTGATTATGGTCAATTCTTGGCAAATGAACCATCACCATTAGCTGTGTCCGTTATCGATGATAAATTACGTGAAAAATTGGTTATTGAATTCCAGCATATGCGTAATCATGCTGTTGAACCACTTGCAAGCTTTTTAGATTTCATAACATACGGCTATATGATCGATAATATAATTCTATTGATAACTGGTACTTTACATCAAAGACCAATTTCTGAATTAATACCAAAATGTCATCCATTGGGAAGTTTTGAACAAATGGAAGCTATACATGTTGCTGCAACACCCGCCGAATTATATAACGCTGTATTAGTTGATACACCATTGGCACCATTCTTTGTTGATTGTATCTCTGAACAAGATTTAGATGAAATGAATATTGAAATAATCCGTAATACATTGTATAAAGCATATTTAGAAGCATTCTATGATTTTTGTAGAAACATTGGTGGTACAACAGCTGATGTAATGTGCGAAATATTGGCGGTATGTAAAACACTGAGTCTATATAAAATCATGAGATACAAAATTATAATTTATAATCTTTTATTTTTCTTTCTTTAAAAAAAAGTTTGAAGCTGACCGTCGGGCAATTATTATCACAATTAATTCATTTGGTACAGAATTATCAAAAGATGATCGAGCAAAATTATATCCACGTTGTGGTAAAATGAATCCAGATGGTTTAGCTGCATTAGCTAGAGCTGATGATTATGAACAAGTTAAAGCTGTTGCTGAATATTATGCCGAATATGCAGCATTATTTGATGGTTCTGGCACAAATCCCGGTGATAAAACATTAGAGGATAAATTTTTTGAACATGAAGTTAAATTAAATGTATATGCATTCATGCAACAATTTCATTTTGGTGTTTTTTATGCATATTTAAAATTAAAAGAACAAGAATGTCGTAATATTGTATGGATTGCTGAATGTGTTGCACAAAAACATCGTGCTAAAATTGATAATTATATTCCAATATTTTAAAAATATTAATAAAAAATTTATGTTACAAAATAAAATATTTAGCGAAAAAAAAAAACTAAATCAATTCATCCAAATAAAAAAAAAAAATTGTTCTGCACATATTTAAAATGTAGGTAAGCAAAGTATGGATATAAATAGTAAAAAAGTTTTCATAAATATTTTTAAAAAATATATATAGTACGTATTTGTTTTTTTTTTTTTAATATTATATTTTAAACTGAGAGGTAATAGAAATCGAGTCGACAAAATTTGTTACACGAGAAATTTAGAAGAAAAGAAAAAAATAATTTAATAAAATCACAGTTATTTTAATTTAATTTAAGCGCAACAACGTTAGAATTGGACGTTATTTTAAAAAAATGTTATCTAAAATTCTTTATTTTTTATTGTTTTTTTTTTTTAATGTTTAGTATTTGATCGATTTGATTTCTAAATTTCTCAAAATAATTTAATTTTTTTGTTTGTTGTATATTACGTATGTAAACATTCCTAAATAATAACACAATAACAAAAAAAAAAAAGAAAACGATAAAAACAAAAAAAAAACAGTTGTTCTTCAAAATTCATTCAACTTATTTTAATTACTGTTATAAAATCTTTTTTTTCTTCTTAGTTTATTTGCAATTGTATTTGGAGGACAAGTTTTTAAATCTGAAAAAAAAAAAATCATAAATTTTAATCTATTGCTCTCATCCTTTTTTTTTTCTTCTTTCACACATAACAAAAAACTTAAAAACAAATGCTCAATATATTTAAAAAAAAAAATTAAAAATTCAAACGCCATAATAAAAAAACAAAAACTTGTCGTCTAAATCAAAAATCTACATATGCCAAGTACATAGTATTATTCGGAATATAATAAAATTGTTCAATAATTAAACTATTGTAAAAATTAATGAAATTATTTTGTTTGTTTATTATTTTTCTAGTTTAAGATAAAAAGACAGAAATTTTATAGCAAAATCTGTACATTATAAAATAAATCATTTAAAAGAATATAATTGAAAAAATAAAAAAAAAGAGAAAATATTGTATAATTATGATTTATTTAAAACAAGTTGTAATGTAATCTATGTATATTGATGGTTAATAAAATAAAATAAATGTAATAACGTTAAGATTCATGTTTTAACTAAAAATCAAAACAAATTGAATTAAACAAAAAATTATCTGATTTTTAGCATTAAATATTTTCGAATGAAAAACTAAAAGTAATTTCTGTAATGCTTTCTATAAAATATAAGTTTTGTTTGAAAAACAAATTATTTTATTTTCATTTAACGACAGTCTTTATTTACACTTACAAAATGGAACAAATTAAACAGAATTAAAAAAAAAAATTATCAATTTATTCTTCTTCATTATTTTTAGAATTTTCTTCTTTTTAATATTTCTGGTCTCCAATTAACTGGATGTGTTTCTTCTGTCGCTTCTTCATCTTCTTTATAAATTTTTATTGTTTTATCAGCTTCTGTTGTTATTAAACGTGATCCAGATTGATCGAATGACATTGAAAATATACCAGCTTCACTATCCATTGAACCTGGTTGAACAGGAGCTTGAAAACGTTGAAAATTATAACCAGTACGCCAATCCCAAAAGAACATTGTTCCATTATCACCACCAGATACAAGTACACCATCTGCATTAACTGCCATACAATTTACAATTGCACTATGACCAGAAATATTTTGAATAAAATTTCCTTCAGGACATCTCCATTGTTTGATATTATCCGGTGATGCAGATGCAAACATATATAACGTCGGATGCAGGACAATCGAACGAACACTCTTTTTATGATTTGTTAATGTACAAACGCTTTTACCAGCTGCTAAATCCCACAATCTAATTGTTGAATCATGACTACCAGTTATAATTTGTGGATTTGATGCTTGTGCAACAACACTTGCTACAGTATTTGTATGACCAGTTAAAGTATGGATATTTGCTTTTGTTCTCATATCCCATATTCTTGCTGTTGAGTCTCTGCCAGCTGTAGTAAGAACGTCAATTGTTGGATGTAAAGCTAATGAATAAACTGCTGATAAATGACCATGATAATGTCGTATGACTTTATTGTATTCTAAATCCCAGCATTTAACTTGTCTATCTTCACCGCAACTGAACAAATAAGGATGTTTTTCACTCACAGCCAAACCTCTTACTGTACTTACGTGTCCAGTTAATGAAAGCTTTAATTTACCACTGGCTAAATCCCAGATTTTTATGACACGATCTGCAGCACCAGTAGCGAACCATTCATTTCCAGGTTCAACAGCGACACATCTTACCCATCCAAGATGACCTATAAAAAAATGCCAAATTATTTAAGAAATGCTCTTATAGTTTAAATAATATTTAAATACCTGATATTACTCTGTACAATTTCCATGGTGGATGCCATTTAGGTTTGGGTATAGTTGGTGCTTTTTTAGGTATTAATTGAATTTGGCTTGAAGGACCTGCAGTAGGTACAGCTGGAACTTGAAAGGATTTTACTATTGCATTGTTGTTGGTACTAGTTGAAGGTACTAGTGCCATGCTATTATCTTGATCCATGTTTGTTATATCTGATTCAATTTCGGCTTGATGAGGTTCTGACACACCATTCATTGATTGTATGTTTTTGAATTCTTGCGCTTTTGCTACACGATCAAAAACAAGCCCATAACTATCTCGTGCCTTTACTGACTTTCTAATTCTTTCTCTACAATTAGAAATAGAATTTATCAAAGTAAGAAATTGTTAAGCAAAAAGATATAATATATGTATGTATTCTTTTTCTTACAATCGTTCATCCACTTCTGGAAGAGATGCCTGATTGGAGACAAACATATCATGTGTACGTTTTAAAGATCGAAAAACTAAAGTGTGAACACTATGCCTTTGAACTTCCTCCATTTTTTAATACTTTTCTTTTATTAATAAATATTTTAATTTTGTATTATATTTTAAAAGTACTTCTCGGTTTCTCACTTACAAAACTAAAAACTACCAAAAACTGACAAAGACAATTGACAAAACCCACTCCTCACCTCACTCGTTGTAAATAAAAACTCACCACATCAATACATCATGTCTTTTCTTGACATTATGCAGTGGTAACTGGTAACACGATGAAAATACTAAGAGGCCTAAGAGCCTGTCTGGTATGAATCAAATTTTTACTACAAATAAAGAGTTTATACGGCGTAAATGGCCTTAAATCCCAATGGAACGCAGCTATTAATGGCTTTTTATTTTAATTTCCATACAATTTTTATATAAGAGCGTAATTACTGCTGACAAATTCTAGGACATAATAACTTTAATATTTAAAAAAAGTTGAAAGGGTATAATGACTCAAAACAAAGTCTTAGGTCACTTTCGAATAAACGACCGATGTAAATTGCCCTCTATATTGTGGTGAGTATAATAGAGTGGTGAGAATAATTAACAATTAATGTCAAAAGTCAAAACCTTCCATTCCAATCTTTCTATTGAAAAAGAAGTTTCGGGATCATCGCCGGTAATTTAATTATTGGTAAGTAATATTTGTTTCAATAAATATTAAATTTTAAAAATCAATTGTTAAGAATTAAATCGACTTCCAGGAAGAAAAAGAATTTTGGAAAATATAAATTTTGTAAAAAAAATTTAATACTCGTAAATCAGTATTTTTTGTCGATTGTTTCACTCAATTAGTCGTAGTTGCCACATAATTATTAACCATGAGTTCACTATTGGGTCTATTGGATGAAAAAGAAATGAATAAACTTAAAATGTTTATTTCATTTGCCTCATCGAATCCAGAAGTTCTTAATGTACCAGATTTAGATTTTTTTAAGACTTTTGTTGAAAAATTGGGAGGCAAAGTTCCACCTGGAGAGTTCAGAATGCCGTCGTTTGGAGAGTAAGTTCCGTTGAAAATTCTTTTGCATAACGGAATATTCATTTCTGAATATTTAACAGGAAAACTGAAACTAAAAATGATGCAAAAAAAGAAAGCACATTCCCCGAACCAGAAGAAGAGGAGGAATCCGAGCAAGAATCAGACATCGAGCTAGATCAAACAGGTAATTAAAAAACGAAAAAAAAAAAAAATAACAAGAGATGTCATATTTAAAAATATTTCAGGCGTAATTGAACCAGACAACGATGAGCCTCAGCCAATGGGAGATGCAAGTAAAGAAGCAACTGAAGAAGAAATGGATCAAGCCGGTGAGTATCGTTCAAAAGCTGCTGCAGCATATTCGGAACAAAAGTATGGAGAGGCAATTGATTTATATACAAAAGCAATTGAATTATATCCTGGAAATGCCTTATACCATGCAAAACGAGGTCAAGCGTACCTTAAATTGAAAAAACCTAATGCATGTATTAGAGACTGTAACAAAGCCTTAGAATTGAATTGTGATTCAGCAGCTGCATATAAATTTCGTGGTCGTGCTCACCGCTTGCTAGGAAATTGGGAATTAGCAGCAAAAGACTTACGACAAGCTTGTAAGCTCGATTTTGATGAAGAAGCTGATGAATGGCTCAAAGAAGTTACACCAAATGCGCAAAAGATTGAACAACATAAAATTAAACAAGAACGTAAAAAAGCTGAAAAAGAATTACAAAAGAAACAAGAAAGATTACGCAAAGCTCAAGAAGCAAACAAGAAGGCACAAGAAGGTCAACAGCAAAGACAACAATCAGGTGGTGGTGCTAGTGCTGGTGCTGGTGGTATGCCAAATCTAGGAAATCTTTTTGGAAACTTGAATCAATCGGAGATTTTGAGCGCATTTAGTGATCCAGAAGTTGCAGAAGCTATGCAAGATATCATTTCAAATCCAACAAATATTGCCAAATATCAATCGAATCCAAAAATAATGAATTTAATATCTAAAATTGGTGCATCAATGGGAGGTGCTGGTGGTGCTGGAGGATTCCCAGGTGGTGCTGGTGGATTTCCAGGTGGAGCAAGTGGTTTTCCAGGTTTTGGTGGTTCAAATTCTACACCAAAACCACCAAAACCAGATTTTACAGATGATGGTCTCGATTAAATTTTTGAGAATAAGAATGTTATCGCATTTTTTTCCTTTTATTTTTTTAATTTCTACTTATTAATTTTAGTATGTAATTTGCGAAATATCAGAAACCTACAATATTGGCTTTCATATTAAAAAAAAACGAATAATAATCATTTATAATTTGAAGCATTTCCATTGTTATTATAACAAAAAAAAATTATATGATATATTCGATAATAATAAACGGATTTGTAGTTAACGAAACAAAAAGGAGTTTTTTAAAATTTAAGATTGATTTAAAAAATTTTTAAATTTAAATATAACATGGTGTGGAAGACAAAAAGGCATGGAGAATAGAAATTATAGTAATGGGACAGGCGATATGCTGACCTCTAACTCAAGAAATAAATCAACTTAGTTTTGATACAATATTTTAATAATATATCACTTTACGAAAATTCTCTGGATGATACGTTCCAAAGTACAAATAAAATTCCCAACATATAATTTGTTACTCCAGAGCAGTTAACTCGAAAATTAATTCAATTTCTAGGAGGAAATCTGAGATATCGTTTCTGTGATTGAGTATGCTTGCTACTAGCGTACGCTAGTACTAATGGTCTAAATCCGCCTCCGGAACTGGTACCATTCTATTTGGTGCTCTTCTGTTGAGCGCCTATAAGGCGTCCAGAAAGTGGAAGGACATTCCACTCTTGAACAAAATTGTTTGGGAGTAAGAGATTATGGAATCTCATCCTCCGCGAACGCTTGTTCTACAGGCGGAAGAACTCCTTCCAGACCAACGATCAACAATCTTCCTCTGACGCACATAACGAGAAGTAGATGATTTTAGTATCACATCCTCCTCAGTCACCATTGAAAGAAGGTTGGCACTTGGAGATCAAATAAAATAAAATTCTATGCAAAAATTGAATCAGATGTATATCTCAACCGTTACGGAGTTAGAGGGGGAAACAAGATTTTTGGTACTTTTTCCTTCTTTTACCTATAACTTTTTACATGGGCTCATTACTCTTTTGCAAAATTGTAGAGAACCTATGTCTTTCCATCAACATCTTACATGCCGCTGCCCCTCTCACTGTTCAGAAGTTATAAGACCTCAAAACCAAAGTTTTGTGATTTTTTCATCCATTTTTTGATTTTAACCCAAATTTTCTCAAAAAATGCTCGATAATAACCCTAATTTTTTATTGCAAAAAATGAAATATCAATTGTTTTTGCATCGATTTTCTATCTTCATTTTTTTTTTGAAAAATGCATAATTTTCGAGATATGTAAATATTTGCATAACCATATACAATAATACCAATGAATTTCAAACTTATTTTTTCAGTTTTTTTCAAGAAGTCTTCCTCAATATCCCTAATGACCCATATACATTTTTTTTTCACGCAAAATCTAACAAAAAACAATGTAATGTTAGAAAGTAAAACAAAAAATTACAGTCAGCATTGTATTAATTAAATTCAAAAATGGGTGTGGGAGTAAATAAATCACACCGTTGAAAGTGAACGTTATATTTACATTACATACATACATATCTACGTTAGCTTTAAGAGCCTTCAACATTTGATCATCATATCCATTCCATATTTCATGATGGGTTAACGTATCATTTTGTTTTCTTGTTAGTAAACTGACTTCCCTTCCTGAGTTTATGGCGACGTCTAGTCTATCTTCAAAGCATAACTCTTTTAAAATATGAAAAAGAATTTAGTTTTATTTTTATGTATGGGTAAACATAAAGTCGAAGAAATAGAAAAACCAATAATAAGGTCAACACCCGAAAAATTATCAAAATAAAATATGTAATTTATAATTTATTTATACATTTTTTTAAAAACAAACTAAAATATTGAAATATCTTACTTTTATTCTAGGAGTAGTTTTTTTTTTGTAATGTTATGATGAATGATGATATCATTTTTAATTTACTTAGAAATTATTTCAAAAATACGTCATCATTTATTTTTATCGAAAAAAGTTTTATTTTTCCTAGTAAAGAAATAAAAGTAAGTACATACATATGTACATATGTACATTACATATGTATGTACATATATACTTAATTACACTTCTTTTGAATTTTTTAATGATAAGATATTTTACTTTAAAATAGACTAAAGTTGATAAGAATATTAAATTCATTTTTACTTGTAAACAATTATCAAGAAATATCATTTATTAATAAATAATCAAAAGAATATTTAGTATTTACGATTTATTTTTATCAGGAATTTTCTTTTTTTATTTATCAGTTGAAATGGATTATTAAAGAGTTTGTAATCGATGAGTACCTTTAAAAATTATGTTATTTGATATTATCGTTAAAACACGTCTAAAAAATGTTTGCACAAAAAAGTCATAAGAAATACATAATAAAATTCCATTATTTGAATTAAGGGGGATATCTTAAATCGTCTAGCAAGCAAGACATGATTTTCAGATACATTTTAAACCTTATATACATACTTGAACATAGGTACTTGAACAATTGAACTTTCATTTTTTGCAATAAAAAATGAGGGTTAATATCGAGCATTTTTCGAGAAAATTAGGGTTAAAATAAAAAAATGGATGAAAAAATCACAAAATTTTGGTTTTGAGGTCTCATAACTTCTGAACAGTGAGAGGTGCAGCGGCATGTAAGATGTTGATGGAAAGACATAGGGGTTCTCTACAATTTTGCAAAAGAGTAATGAGCCCATGTAAAAAGTTATAGGGTAAAAGAAGGAAAAAGTACCAAAAATCTTGTTTCCCCCTCTAACTCCGTAACGGTTGAGATATACATCTGATTCAATTTTTGCATAGAATTTTATTTTATTTGATCTCCAAGTGTCAACCTTCTTTCAATATTGACTGAGGAGGATGTGATCTAACAAAAAATAATCTACTTCTCGTTAGGCGCGCCTGAGGATGATTGTTGATAGTGGGCTTGGAGATCGGTAAAATAAAAGTTGGTCTGGAAGTTCTTCCATCTGTAGATCAAGCGTTAGCGGAGGATGGGATTCCAGGATCTCTTACTTCCCGACAGTCTTGTTCTCTGGTTGTCCTTCCACTTCCTGGGCGCCTCATACGCGCTCAGCAGAAGCGCACCAACAACAAGAGCACAAACAGAATGGTACCAGTTCCGGAGGCGGATTCAGACCATTAGTAGATTCGATCAACTGTGTCTGTAATGGGCACAATTGAATCGGTCTATACAGGATAATTCTCTTATAACTTAAGTTGTCTAATTGATAGTGTGATAAATCCCAAAGATCCTTAAGGATTTTTAAATGAAAAACAAAAATTATGACGAACTCACAAAAATATGTATGACACAAAAATTTGTAAAATAAATTCCTTCCTCAAATTATATTGATTCATGAATCACCTGTAAGTTAATCAATCAAGTGATAAAAATTCATTTAAAAAAAAAATCAATTTACATAAATTTTTTATTCATGTTTTTTATTAAAAAATGAAAAAAAATAATACATAGCTCATGTATGTGAATATTATCTGATATTCTATTTTATTCAGTTTTATAAAAAAAAATTTTTAAAGTGATTGACTCATTATAGTCAATAAAATACAAAACAATCTATGAACTTCTCATATTATTTATAATTTATGCAGACACTCTTGAAAAACAAAAACAAAATAAAAAAAATATTATTAATTTAAATTTTATGCTAATTTATAAAATCTGGATACGTAAGTTTAGTACGAAAAAAAAAATTGTTGATTTTCCGATAATCATAGTTTATTTTTGTGCTTTTTATACATACATTACTTAATAATCATAATATTTATGATAATATATATTCCACATATTCATAATGTATGTATATTTTATTTAATATAGATATTTGTTTATTTTGTGTTGTTGATTACCTACATATGCGTATACTAAAATTAATTAAAAAATTCTATTTAAGAATATTTTTCTAAATACTTTTAATCAGGCTTTCACAATTAAGTAAAAAAATAATATCAACAAAATATATCAATTAAAATTCCGATGATATGATGAACATAGAAAAAATTATGAGAAATTTTGGAATTTTGTTTACACAAAAAAAAAAAACAATTTCAAATATTTTAAAAATGTCAGTTAAAATATCAAATTATGATAAACGTAATTTTCCAAAAGAAAAACAAACGATAAGTTTTAAATTTTATTTATCTACAACAACCATAAGTATAAATTCTCTGTGTTTCTTGAAAGTAAAAAAATACCTATGTATAACAAAATCAAATAATGCAAAACGTCTTCTTCTTCTTCAAATTTAATTTATAAATTAAAAATTCGCAGGTTATTTTTTATTTTTATAAAAAATGAAATTATTTTGCAATTTTCACTTTTTTTATTTATTATGTAGGTACATATTGACAATTCTTGAAATGATAATATGAGTCATTTTATGTTTCAGATATTTTATTAATGGAAATCTCATAAATCTGTTCCTGTCTGCGTCCTTCCATAAACCTAAAAACTAATCGATACAATACAATCTCAATAATACAAAAATAACAATTTATTAGTGCTGCTGAGAAACTACGTAATCATATTAAAAAGATTTCAATTATGATGAAGTAATTTCATTCATATTACTTCATACACTTGATTTGATATAACTTTTATAACGAGTAGTATATAGGCGAAATTCGTATTCGTAATCGTTATTAAAAAAAACATACATATACTAACAAAAATTCTCATTTCTCACCATTGAAAATGAAATTAAAATTGATGATTTATAAAAAAAGAAACTTGTAAAAAGCTTCTAAAGTAATAAGAAGTCCAGTTGTATTTTGTTCGTTACTGAATTCGGTTGATTTTGGTGTTTCTGCAAAAATTAAAAGTTTTCCAAATTAAACCAAAGTAATTTTGGATTTTGATGAAAAGTGAAATTTTTCTTTAGAAATTTTCTAAATTTAAGTAAGAAAAACAATTTTTTATTATTGTGTTTTATTTAATTTATTGTATTTACTTTTTTTGTGCATTTTATTTACTAAATTATGTCTATCTACAAAAGAATCCATCTTAACCATAAAATTTCGTTTTATTTTCATTGTATTGTATTTTATTTGAATTAAATTGGAAAAACAAATCTAAGAGTAAAAATTCTATTTAAAGAAAGAAAAAAAAATTTGAATTATTTAAAAAGTGGGTCGTTAGAAACGAAAAAGTAAAAATAATTTTCTATTTTTAAAAATTTCTATTTGTTTTTTATCAGTGAAATAAAATGCGTTTGAGCAATTGTGCTGGAATTTAAAATAATGCAATTAAAAAATGTAACGATGAAAAATCATGTCGTCTTCACGATTTTAAATTTGTTTTTTCTTTTAAACTTTTTCTGTATGTAGTCGTTGTGGGTGTGGTAGATGTTTTATTTAGATTTTTTTTTTTTATTTAAACGTTTTTCAATTATAAAGTCATGCAAAATTTTTTAAAGTAAATAGAAAAAAAAACATTTTTTATATTACAATTCCATATTTGTTAAACATTGCAAAATAAAAAAATAAAAGTCATAAATTTTTATTATGCATTCATAATTGAAAATATATGTGCATATGTACACTCGTATGTACAAAAAAAAAATTAAATTAATTTATTCGAATATGTTATTGAAGAAAATTTGAAAAGAAAGAAGAAAAAATTAGCATAAGATTTCGTTTTTTTCTTTAAAATTTAAATTTAAAAAATGACGTCATTTTTTCCATATTGTATGCATTCCCACTGAAATGTTTTGAAGCTTTTTTTTTCACCTTATTAAAAAGAAATATATTTAAAGAAAAACATAATTAATATTCATTCATTCATTTTCATCGTTATCCTTGACCGAATTAAGTCATTGCAATTAATCAGTTGGAGATGTTAATGTTAACATAAAAATTAATGATATCATATTGATTACCTGAAGAACTCGTTTCACTACTAGCATACACTAGAACTATAATGGTCTAAATCTGTTTCACTAAACAAAACAATGAAATATCTGAATTCAATGGCGAAGAATAATATAATTTATATAAAATAAACGATAAAATGTGAACTCGTTTTAATCTTTATTTTCATTTTTAACTGCCATTTGTTAGCCAATAAAAAATGAATCAATATAATGAGACATAGAGGATTAATAAAAAAGATATTTAGATATCACAATTCATATAAATCATTCAAATTTTAACGATGACGTAATGCTTCCGGACTAAAAATCATGACATTGATAACGATGATATACTCGTATGTTTGTATATTAATAATATGTAATCATCATCAAAATCATTTTTAATGATAACTAGGTATATACAATATTTATTACATAGTATTTAACACGATAAATTATGTTTAATTTTATAATTTCACCTCTTTTTAATATTTAAATTAATTGTTAATGCCATTTGGGACACGCATTTTTCATGTAACTCCACTTTGTTATTAAACATTTTCATAGATCATTGAAACCCAACCCAAACTATGAGCTTGAAAATTTATTAACTATGGCTAATAATAACTATTAACAACATTTTAACTGAATTTGTAACGTAAAAACGTTAACCCGTTGATGTCAATAAATAAATTATTTGTAGTAATTCTTTACAACTTAGAAGTATTCAGAAAAAGTGTCCTTATTGAAATAAAAATTTATAAAATTTTAAACAATAATATACATAAAAACCATTTTACATTCTCTTGGAATTTTAAATTTAAATTCCAGTCCAGCACCAGGAAATGGTTTTAAAATTGAACAAACCATATTGAAAGGTTAAATAAAATATTGTTTACTAAAAACAATAATAATATTATTTTTTATTTATTCAAATATAAATAATACAATTTTTATTAAATGATGTCATCACATATTTATTGGGAAGAAGATTTTCAAAGTTATCATTGAAAAAAAAATACGTTACGTTTTTTAAAATCAAACTTTTTACAACAACAATAAAGCAAAACTTACTTTTAATTAAAATCACATTTTCGTGTCTAATTTAATTTTTTATTTTTACATATTTTACGAGAAACAAAAAATAAATAAATAAATAGAAATCATGGTATTCTTCTGGAACAGTTTATTCCTCATATGTGGATCATTATACTGAAATTCACCAATAATAAGCAAAAAAATAAAAACAAAACATTTGTTTAGATTTTCTATTTTTAAATAAGTGATTAATTTGTTCATTTTTTTAAAAATAAAAATGATGTAAGAGCAACATATAAACATACATACATACATAAATACATTCCATAATAGAATCAACTTTATATTTTATTTTTTAAAAAAATGCTTTTTTTTCTTCAATTTAATTTTTTTCTAGCGTACGACGTACGTTTAAAAACTATGCACTCTTTTCTGTGGTAGTTTGAAAAAAGAAAACAAATTTTATATGTTTTTCTAAGAAATTAAGATTAAATGTGTGTATTTTGAAATTTGAATGATTGTTGTTGAAAATAAATGATTTTTCAAAAAAAAAAATTTTTAAAAAAAGCGGGTACTTCATTTTTTTGAATGTTCTATGAATTTATGGTTTTTTATTATATTTTTATTTTTTAGATTTTAAAAATGTCTCATTCAGTTACAATTACACGTACAACAACAACAACTTCAAATTCATCATATATAGTCCTAAATACAGGATATTTTAAAACAGTTCCAGGACTATTGAAACTTCTTCAATTGGTAAGGATATTAATAATCTTAAAATATTGTGCACACACTTTTAAATTAATATTATTACTTTTTTTTTAGATTTTAGGAATTGTTTGCGTTGGATTGGTTGGTCATTATTATGGCTATAATGACTGGTCTTCCACGTCCAGATATAGTTACATACACACAGTAGAATTATTCTACTTGTTAATAACATGCACATTTATGATTGGAACATTTTGTATATTATTATCATGTTTCTGCTCTCTCAGCACTGGAGGAATTATTTCAAAAACAATATATGTAAGTTTTAATTGGAAAAAAAATAGTAATAAAAAGATACAAAAAAAAAAACTATTTAAAATCTTTTTTGAATAATTTTAGGAGGTTATATACCATGCAATTGCATGCCTTTTACTTCTTGCTGCTGGTCTATATCTTTTGATAAGAACTGCATCAGATAAACAATTTGGAAATAAAGGATCAAAATATGATGCATATATGGCTGCATCAATAATTGCATTGGTGAATGCAGTTTTATATTGTGTCAGTACAATTTACGCTCATCGATCATATCGTGGGCTTTAAATAAAAATACAAAAAAAACCAATAGAATATAAGAGTCATACAAAAAGAATTGATTTTTCTTCTTCTTAATAATTATTAAAACTCATTAATTTTAATTTATGATTCAATTCGAAAGCTTAATTTTTGAAGTAAAAAAAAAAAGGTAAAAATTCATAAAAAAATATAAAAAAACTAACGAAACAATGACAAAAAAAAAATAAAAATCCAAAGAATTTTATTGAATAAAACGAAGAATAATAATACTTTTTGAACTAAAACCAAGAAGCATGAACAGATTTTGAGATTTTACTTTTTAAAGAAACAACATAAAAATGTATTTTGTATTTCATTTTTTTTTCTACTTTTATTTTTATTATTGTGTAATTTTTATTTATATATGTACATGTATTTTTCAAATAAATTTTAAGATAATATTTAATTGTTTTTTTTTTTTCAAAATATGTACTTTTTAGTTTGTGATTGATCATATGTATGTTTATTTTAATTATTCACCATAATTTGAATAAAAAAATTCCATTATGTATTTTTTTTTTCGACCATCAACACTATCAAGAAATGAATAGATTGAAAACAGTTTTGCCTGTTGAACTTTTCACAAATTTAACAAACGTAAGTTTTATTAAAATTATGGCTGTATTCCTAAACGTCTATGTATTTACTTTGCATTTGCATCGTGATTGCAATATGATTTTTGAAAAGGAAAAAATAAATGCTTTAAAATATAAAATTTCAGCTTTAAGACTAGGACATCATTTTTTTTTTAAATATTAAAATTTGTCTATTTTGGAGGAGAAATACGGTAATAAAACTCTCTGTGGAGAGTAATTTCATGCAATATGCTCCTAGTTTGTGGATCCTACATTATTTGAAGAACTTTTGGCAGAACGATCCTATGGAATATTGATAAAATTAGTATAAAATTATCTAGAATTTTTTTTATTAAATGGTCAAAAGTTCAATATTTTCAACTATCAGTGTTTGTTAATTCTCATTCAAAATGAATGATTTCAATTTTTGGTTCTGCAAATAAATCTGCATTCACATGTTTCCACCAATTCAAAATACTTTTATGCCTTGTGAAGCAGCAAGACCATTTGAATTTTTCATAAATTCTGTTACAGACAATTCATTTCTTAGTGATAGAATCCTATCTTTCAGCTTTGATACGTTTCTGTTTATCTGGATGCAATAAAGTTGATTGTTTCTTTTCTTCTAAATCAAATTCTTCGAAAACATATTTTGGATCTAGCAATTTAGGATTAATTTTATCAATTGAGAGTGATACAACAAATTTGTTTAGTGTAGTTGTTTATGGTTTTGGAACTTTTGGCATTGTAAAAACACGGTTATAAGACGTTTAAACCTATTTCACGAGGAAATTTGATAAAATTTGAAAAGGTAATTATGTCAGAAAATATAAATATTTAAAAAACATCTTCAATCCTTTTAAAGGCAATAACAACAAAAAATTGTGAAAAAGAAAGTTAGGGTAAGTTTAATAAATTTTTTTTTGAATATATACCTCTTTTCCTCAATTTAAAACATAACATGTTGATTTCCTCACCTCACTTTTCATTCAAATTTCAAAACGCTTTTTAAACTAAGTGTCACATGAAAAAAGATAGAAATAACAATTTCAGACTTTCATAAATTAGAAATGAAATTGCTTCTCCATTGCCAAAACTAGAAAACATTGATAAACCGATTCAATTGTGCAATACAGTTGATCGGATCTACTAATGGTCTGAATCCGCCTCCGGAACTGGTACCATTCTGTTTGTGCTCTTGTTGTTGGTGCGCTTCTGCTGAGCGCGTATGAGGCGCCCAGGAAGTGGAAGGACAACCAGAGAACAAGACTGTCGGGAAGTAAGAGATCCTGGAATCCCATCCTCCGCTAACGCTTGATCTACAGGTGGAAGAACTTCCAGACCAACTTTTATTTTACCGATCTCCAAGCCCACTATCAACAATCATCCTCAGGCGCGCCTAACGAGAAGTAGATTATTTTTTGTTAGATCACATCCTCCTCAGTCACCATTAAAAGAAGGTTGAAACTTGGAGATCAAATAAAATAAAATTGTGAGCAAAATCGAGTCAGATGTACATATTACTACATACACCTGACCGTCCTAACCACAAAATCAAAATCTAGACCGATTCAATTGTGCAATACATAATATCTGCAAATAATTCATTTTTTCATAATAATTTTCTTTTCGATAATAAATAAATTTTATTTCAACTTTTGTAAAGAAAAAAAAAAAAGAAAAAAAAAATTAAGGAAAAAAAAAATAAAATACAAAAATTGCATATAAATTTTGAACTTTCTTAATCTTTTGTAATTTGTTCTAAAAAAACAAAAGTGTTTAGAAATATTTTTAGAAAATAAAAGTAGTTAAAAAGGAAAAAAAAATATTGTCAACAACTACAAATTTTATCATCATTTTTATGAAAAGAGAAATTTATATGAAACACAAAATTATCGAAAAAAATACTTGATTTTATTTTAAAAATAAAAAATGAAAAAGAAAAAAAAAGAGCTATAATTTAAAAAAAAAAAATTTAATTCGCTGGAACCGGAGATGCTGCTGAAGCATTATTTGATGATGTTCCTACTTGTGTTGTTGCTATTGCATTATTATTTGACGTAGCTGTTGATGATGTTGACGACGATGATGATGGTGACGAACCTGAGGAGGAATTATTACCGGCAGCTGCAGCTGCAACTGCTGCAGCCGCCGCAGATGCTGCTTGAGTTTTAAAAAATTGATCAACCTAAAAAATGAAATTCATGAATATTTATCAAAAATTAAATAGTATTTAAAATTTACCTTTTTCTTAACATAAGTTAATAAATTTTTCTTTTCCGGATTACCAGTTGTTACATTATCTACTTTATATGGAGGAGATATTGTTACCTCATTGAAAATTACTATATTAGGACCCTGCCATGTTACTTTCTGTAAAGTTAGAAAATTGATTGTGAAAAATTAGTAGTTTTAAAAAACAAAAGGGTGCTTCTATAATTTTTTAGGTGCTTGTTCTAGTTCTAATAATGAATATTAATTTAACCATTAAGGTTTATTCACGATCATAAATTGAAAAAAAATATCTATTGTTAATGAATTCCTCAAATGAATATTCTTAAACTTGCAAAATAAAATAAAAAATTTACCTGATCCAATGTTTTAGCGACTGCCATGTATAAACGTTGTCCCTCAGGACTTACACCTGCAGCCAATGCGTCAGCCCATCTCTGTCGCTGTTCTAATGTATTACGTAGTCGAGTCTTCAACTAAAATTATGATTTTCTATTAAAACTGATATTGACTCAACAAAAATTTTCAACATTTTATAAATTACAATTGTAATTAATTCTTACATCAATTGCAATCATAGAGTACATTTTATTTTACTTACCCGATTCAAATTTAATGACTGTGGAGTATCTGTATTACCGCTAACTTCCTTTTTTACTTGAACATCGCTGCAGAATTGTAAATTTAATATATAAACATCGTTCAATTTCTCCGAATTTTTTGAACGACATTCTAAATTGAAAATTTAGTTAAGGAACATTTTCATTTAAATAAAATAATATGTATAAGAATAAGAATGAAAAAGAAAAAATGATGTGGAAAATGAAAATTATTGAGCAAAGAAAGTTTCTCAAAACTGTTGTGGAGTTTTTGTTGAAATGTACAATTAAGTATGTACATATTAAAAATTTCCCTGAAATGTTGAAATTTAATACCAAAAATCATGTACCTATTTCTAAATTTACTCTTTTGGTTTTAAATGTATCATAAAAATATTAAACACTGTCATTACACTTTCAAATATTATGTATGTACAAACAAATCATTGTACATATAAATATTTTTAAAAAATCCTTATATTATATTTTAATGAAGAAATAATGTTAGTTAGATGTGAAATTATTGTAATAAATAAAAATTTCAATTTGGAAACAAAATGCATAAAAAAATGACAAAATGACAGAAGTACTATTGATTTTGATTTGATTACCAAAGTAAGAAACTTTCTGTTCTTTTACATTTACACCAAGGTATTTTCTTCAAATATTTTTCTAATTTATAAACTAATTAAATGTTTAGTAATAAAATTATATTAAAAATAATAATAAAATATATGTATGTATATTAAAATTGTAACACATTAATTGTGATGCAAGTACAATGAAAGTTTTTTGATATCATGACAATGGTGATGATGATCATATGATAATTGTAAATTTATATAAATAATATTTGATAAATTGTAATTTTTTGAAAAGGATACTTAATATAAGCATTTTGGTTTGCTGATCAAAAGCCAATACTTCTCCTTCAACAGTCTGATCAAAACATGTTTTACAAACTACAATACTCCCGATAGAGAAACATTCACCCACGGCAGCCATTTTACATTACTAAAATGATGGGAAAAAAAAAAAGAAAAATAAATTTGGTTAAAATTTACAATGAAGTTGATTTCATTTGTTGTTTAGAACATATAAAAACAAAAAAAGAGATAAAGAATGAGAAAAGAAAGAAAAAAATAATTCACAATTGTGTTTGTGAATTGTCATAATTTCAAGGATTTCAGTTCAGCTCATTTGTGTGTTATATTGGAACTGAGAAAATGTACGAGTTTATGCCTGCTCGCTTTTAATACGGAATTTGGTTTATTCCCAATTTTATGTCGTATAAACTCGATAATTTGGATTTTGGCTTAAGCCCAATTTATTTGGGTTTAATCCAAATTTTTTTATATTTATGTGTGAGGTAAAATGCAATATGGCGGATTCTAATTTTTATGTTGAAAGTGAAGCTGTCACGTTCTTCTTCTATTTTTTATGTGGAAGAAGAATAATATGTATACTATAAGTGCAAGGTTAATATAATATAGGTTACATCTTCCCATAGACATTACCTACTTACAATAAAAAAGTGATCAATGTGACGTCACAAGTATCAAATAATTGACATAAAAAACAAACAAAAATTTCTTTCATATATGGGAAGATGTAATCCAAGGTTAATATAATATATAGGTTACATCTTCCCATATATGAAAGAAATTTTGTTTGTTTTTATGTCAATTGTTTGATACTTGTGACGTTACATTGACGTCACATTGATCACTTTTTTATTGTAAGTAGGTAATGTCTATGGGAAGATGTAACCTATATTATATTAACTTTGCTATAAGTGTATAAAAATATCAACATTTGCATGTACTTTTTTAATCCAATTTTACCGTTTCTACGCTACTCCCAATTTAATCCAAAATACGGATTATTTTTGTGCCGTATAAACTCTTTAAATGTCAAATGATATGTGCTCAGCTCACTTATCTTCTTCTTGAGGATAAAAATAATCCAAAATTCGGATTATTTTTTTGCTGTATAAACTCTTTAACTGATACTTTTCACAGTGCAAAAAATATTTTCATATGAAAACTTTTTGACATATTTTTGCACGTTTACACTGTATTAGAATCGGAATTAGCAGTGTAAGCGTGTAAACTGTTTACACGTTTTCACTTCACCGAAACAGAATCGACCCCCTGGTTGGATTCTTCTTACCGATCACTATTGTCGATGTCGACTCAAGAAAATCAGTGCAAAAAAAAAAAAGGTTCTTACCATGTGAAGAAATAAGAAATGATACCTCTCACTTTCTTAGTTCCAATAAAAAACAGCAACATATATAATTTATATAATTTGAATTTATAACGAATTAATAAATACTTAAATTATGGCAAACAATTAATCGATATTTTTGAAAAAATAGTGTTGATATGTTATATGTAGCAGTTGGCACTTGGCAGTACTTGCATCTATTATCATAATCAAATATCAAAAGTCAAACGTCAAACGCAAAATAAAAAAATTAGAAAAAAGGATGCAATTTTTTAAATAGGCTTTTTAAAAATTCACTTCTAGCTTCTAGGTAAGTCTACATAGTTTTTTGTTTCTATCGTGATTTCCACCTTATCCTTACTTTTTTTAACAAAATAGTCCATAGACCTAAATCTAAAAGCTAATATTTTTTTCCACAGTGTTCAATTTAACTAATTACAATAATATGAACATCAGCAAATTGACGAAAAATTTAAGTAAATTTCGATTGGTTTCATTTGATGCAACAGACACTCTATTAAAATTCAGCAGCCCACCGGCAATTCAGTATGCAAAAACTGCCTCGTTATTTGGTTATGGTAATGTTGATCAAAATAAATTGAAATTGGTTTTTCGAAATGAATTTAAAAAAATGGAATTACAGTATCCAAATTATGGTAAAGATAATAGTATGAAATGTGATGATTGGTGGCGTACATTAGTGATAAATATTTTTAAAAGGTCCTCCAATATACCTATTAAAGATGTAGAAAAGATAGCGCAAAAATTAATAGATATCTATAAGACAGAAGAATGTTGGAAAGAAATTGATGGTGCAAATGAAATAGTAAATAAGATAAAAAATGAAGGTAAAATTGTTGGCATAGTATCAAATGCTGATCCAAGATTACATGATGTTGTGAAATGTATGAATTTACCAGAATTTGATTTTATTTATACATCATATGAAATAGGATATGCAAAACCAGATCGCAGAATATTTGATAAAGTTTTACAAAAATATGATGTTAATGAAAATGAAGCATTACATATTGGTGATACATTAACAGCAGATTATCTTGGTGCTATTGGTGCTGGATGGTATGGTATACATATATCAAATAATTCTGATGATTGGAAGAAAAATCCAAATGTTAATGAAAATCATGTTTTTAATAATATACGGAGTTTATTAAATACAATGGAAAAAAGTGATATTCTTTGGCAATAATATGTACCTAGGTAAGAAAAAAGTCAAATTACTTTTTATCTGAATGACTATAAAATTTGGAAAAGAAAATTGAAATTATGAAATCAAAAAGAAGACTAATATATAGAAAATTATTTTTATTACTTGTTATATATCAAATATGTAAACTTATTTTTATACAAATTCTAAAAAATAATAAAATAAAGTAAAAGAAGTATGTTTTACAATTACAATTCTCACACCCTCCATTAATTGTCTTCATTTTAACAATGACATCATGGTTTAACCATTCACATCCCGTCTTTACAAAATTAATTTTAATAAAATTAAATTACATACTCACAAATGGTAATTAGTAATTAGTAAGAAAGTTTATTTACCAGCTGATCTTACGCTAGTACTAATGGCATATACTAATAAAATAATAATATAACCAACGTAGAACAAAATAGTGTGCCTAGTTTTTAGAATAACTGACAGAATAGATTAACCGACAACTTTTTTTTTCATCAAAGCTTCGACGTCGTTTTGCAAAGTTTTTATAAAATTTCTCTAAACTTTGACGTCGTTGATTTTGATAGGATTTTTTGACGTCATACATTATGAATATGATTGCTTTGATCATGTTTTGGCATATTATTTCTGTTAAAAATTTTCATTTTTTACAAAACTATAACAAATATTAATAATGATTGCATTGTTGCCGTATATTTGCTTTGAAAAGAAAAATTTTTCAATGAATATGATTTAATGTAAATTCTTCTTGTTATAGTAAATTTACTTCGTTAAAATTGTAATTTTCCTATTGAATGATGTATATTAAATAAACAACGAGTAGTTTTACTCCATTGAAGAAGTAAAAAAGAGAGAAAGAAAGTAAAGAAATTACTTTGACAAAGAGTAAAATTTTATAAATTACTCAACGTAATGTAATTTAAATACAATGATAGTAGGAAACCTGATTTCCTAGTTTTAATGTAGGAAATTTTTTTTTACAGTGTAGTATTTAGAGGTATATTATATTAAAAATAATAGGAAAAAAAAATATTTCATATTCATTGAAAAATTTTTCTTTTCAAAGCAAATATACGGCAACAATGCAATCATTATTAATATTTGTTATAGTTTTGTAAAAAATGAAAATTTTTAACAGAAATAATATGCCAAAACATGATCAAAGCAATCATATTCATAATGTATGACGTCAAAAAATCCTATCAAAATCAACGACGTCAAAGTTTAGAGAAATTTTATAAAAACTTTGCAAAACGACGTCGAATCTTTGATGAAAAAAAAAGTTGTCGGTTAATCTATTCTGTCAGTTATTCTAAAAACTAGGCACACTATTTTGTTCTACGTTGGTTATATTATTATTTTATTAGTATATGCTAATGGCCATCTCTGGAACTGGTACCATTCTGTTTATTGCTCTTGTTGCCTGTTGGTGCGCTTCTGCTGAGCGCGTATGAGGCGCCCAGGAAGTGGAAGGACCACCAGAGAACAAGACTGTCGGGGAGTAAGAGATTCTGGAATCTCATCCTCCGCTAACACTTGATCTACAGGCGGAAGAACTCCTTCCAGACCAACTTTTATTTTATCGATCTCCAAGCCCAAGGTCAACAATCATCCTCAGGCGCGCATAACGAGAAGTAGATGATTTTTTGTTAGATCACAAAGCTCCTCAGCCACCATTGAAAGAAGGTTGACGCTTGGAGATCAAATAAAATACTGTGCATTTGCATTACACAGATAATAGGTTTCTCTAATTCTGTTAAAACACGAATTAGTTGTTCTACAAAATCAGGTTCCTCTAATTTTGTTAGATCAACTGTGGGTTTTAGTATAATGCAAGATTAGGTTTCTCTAACTCAATGATAAGCTTAATTAACTCTTAACCAATTGTAATAATACACGTTAAAAGGTTTAGATTACTAATAATTCTTTATTAAAAATTCCTTTCTTTATATACAATTTTCAATCAATTAAGTTTTTACCTAATTAATAAACAATATAATACATATGAAAATAAATAATAAAAATCTAAAAGTACGTTATTGTTCTTTCGTAATAATTATTTTTAAGTTATTTATGCTAATTATTTTTTGACCCATATACAGGGTGTTCCGTTTGGTTTGCTTAGAAATGATACCAGTGATAGGTCTAATCGAGACAAACAAAAAATCGTATCGGTAGCGGGGGGGGGGGGGGGGAAATCCCAACGGTTTGGCCGCTAGAGGGCGTTGAAGTTTTTTTGCTCTTATTTCATGGTATTGCCCATAACATTTTACAAGGGCACTCAAGGGTCTTTTTGTGTTTAGAAAAAATGTAGAGAACCCTTTGCCCTTTTTAACGATACCTTACTCATTCCTCTATGTCTAACTGTTAAAAAGTTAGGCGCGTTCAAAATCAAAATTTTGTGAATTTTTTCCAAGTTTTTTTGTTTAACCCTGTTTTTCTCAAAAAAAGCTTAAATTAACCCTCATTTTTTATTGCAAAAAAAGAAGGCTCAATTGATTCTGCATCGATTTGATATCTTCATTTTTTTCGAAAAATGGAAAATGCGCAACCTGGTAGCTGCAACTTCTTGCAAAGAAAACTGCGAAGGTGTTCACACATAACTCGCAGTTTTTGCTGCGCGCAACCTTTGTTGTAGTATTTTACTGTTTAGCTTATTCATTATGTTTAGTTTGTTATGTATTTTCAACCAGTTCAGATAATATGTATTTTTTCTTCAATTAAAGATAATAATTTTTACACTAATTCTTTCGGCCAATTGTACTTAGCCATTTCCTAAATTTATAATAAATGATTTTAAACAAAATTTATTTTTGTTAAATAATAAAATTTACATATTTGGAAATACTTACCGTAAAAAATAATATAATTTGAATCACTAGACTGCACTACACTTATCAAAATTTCTCAATACTCTAATCAAATCGGCAATAATAAACGAAAAGTTGCAGACGCAGCCGCAGCAAAGTTTCAACCAAATCAATATTTTTTTGCTGCGTTTGCAACTCATTGTTTAGCTCTTCACACATTGCTACTTTTGAAACTGCAAGTTGCAACCGCAGTCTGGCTGCAGGCGCAGTTTTCAAGGTTTCTACATTGATCACACATCGCTACTTGCTCCAACGCAGTTTTTTGTGCTGCGCAGCACCAAAAGTAGCAATGTGGGACCGTAACTTAAGGTGTATTTTCAGCAGTTGTAATAACCGGTTTTAAACCAGTTTGCGACAGTGGCACTGCTACTTGGTGTGTAGTAGCTGTAAGAGAGAAAATAGACTAGGACTGCTGCCACCGTTGCAAACGAGTTTATAACCGGTTTTAAAAACTCCTGAAAATACACCTGATGGTGGCACGACCAAGTTGTAACGAGCGTGAGTGTATTACAACCGTTAGCTAAAATTATTTTAGACTATTCTTATTATACCAAGTTGGAAAAAAATTGTTACAACTAGCGCATTCCAACCAATGTATTCTGGCTCTAAGAGATTTAAACAGTTTATACGAAAAACAAATTATCCGAATTTTGCATTAAATTGGGAGTACGCTATAAACTAAATTGGGATTAAAATAATACATGCAATCGTTGATACTTTTATACACGTATAGTATACATATTCTTCTTCTTTCACACAAAAAGAAGAAGAAGAACGTGACAGCTTCACTTTCAGTTTCATGATAGCATAAAGAAGAATAGCAAAATCACATTTCAATTTTCCATACAAAATTTGATAAGAAATTTTGAAAAACTTCAATGTATGTGTAAAATGCAAGTGTATTTTGCTAGAAATAGTCTAAAAGATAAATCATTAGGGAACAACAAAGATAAAAAATTTAAATTTTCTATATACGTAGTTATTCAATATATAGAGTAAACCATACTCTTATTGCCATATTGGGTAAAATGGAAGCAAAAACCTAATTTCAAACACAATATATGGAAATTTACTGGAAATTCATTTAAATTATAATTTATTAATTACCTTTTATCTATTACATTTCCTTCACTATCCCCTTACAAATAATAATAAACAAAATAAATACTATACTTTATTTAACAATTAAAGTCAGTATTGTGCTTATGGAGGCAGTACCCGATGAGTTTTTTGCCTTGGTAATATTTAATTTAAAAGATTTCCCTCGATTGAAATTGAGATCTGATCACGAGACAGATTTATACAAACGAAATGTAAAATAGTATAGAAAAGTATGCCTATCTTGCCTGTACTGACTTTAATTGTTAAATAAAGTATAGTGACGCTTTACCTTATAAAAAGTATAGAACCAATACAGATAGGCAACTGAAGAAGTCATTTTTTATTCTCATTTTTTACGTGTATGCGTAAAACATGCGTAGGTGAGAATATAAATAAGTTATGTAAAATATTTGTGATACACATACATTGATATAACTGAAGAAGTTTCAATGTAATTGTGTAGAAATTTCGTTTTTTTTTCTTAGAAGTGAAGAAGAAAGATATGTTTTTCTTTCCATATAAAATCATGTAAATTTTTAAGGTACATACTACATGTCTTTTTCCATCTTATAGGAAGTTTTTTTTTTTTTTATATTTCTGATAAGGTTCTTCATTATGATTGGATATCATTTTTTATTTACAGTTATGCAGAAGTAATTCTACTTGTCTTCTTTGTACTATGGTTTCACCATAAAAATTAGAATCCGCCATATTGCATTTTACCTCACACATACATATACAAAAATTGGGATTAAATTAAACCCAAATAAATTTGGCTTAAGCCAAAATCCGAATTAGCGAGTTTATAGCAGATAAAATTGGGAGTAAACCAAAATCCGTATTAAAAGCGAATCACGCATAAACCTGTACATTATCAAATAAAATTCAAAAATTCGAATTGCATAAATTGTGAAGGACGAAAATTGAATTTTTACCCTACTGATTTTAAGTCACAAAATTTAGCACTAAAAAAAAGTTCGGAAAACAACAATTGACTCAACTGAAATAATATGTGCATAATAATTGTTTTATTTGTTCATAAATAAATACATACTTGAAAAACTTAAAACTAAAATCAATATTAAAAGTTTTTAATAATTCTGTTTGTGAAAAAAAAAAATGTTCATCAAACAATTCAGTGGTTCATAAATTTGAAAAAAAAAAAAATAATAATAAGAGTAACATTTTCAGTTTTACAATTGAGAAATTAACAATATTAATAAATATTGTGGGTGTTTTGAATTGTTATCCATAATATTCCATATATAGAAACTTGATTTTCAGTTGAAAAATCAAATTTCTATTACAGGTAGTTCATAGGCTAATTATAGTCATTATTTTGCTCTAGATGATTTAATTTACTTTTAATGTACATGAACAAAGGCAAATTAATTCTTTGTTTATTGTTGAAAAAAGTGTAAAAGTGAATATCGTCGAATCGATTTTTTATTTTTTATTAAATAAATTTTATTACACATTTGAGGAATGCAAAAACATTTTTAAATTGGGATTATTTATTCAAAGAAGAATAATTTCGAAATGGTAAGACAGTAATTAACTTTTTAAAAAATATATACAACATATTTTTTTCAGTTAGCATGATTTCTAGTTTAAACTGCTACAGAAAAAAGCATCGTCGAAATTTTAATTTTTGTTATTTTGATTGTTTGACATTTTAATCTTCTAATAACTTTTTTAATTGGTTTATCATCATTTTATTTTTTTTTCTTTTTTTAATCTAATCTTTTACTATTTTTTGTTTATTTTGTGTTGATAATGAAAAAAATAATAAACGACTTATTTAAAAATCTGTAGAATTGTAGTTCATCATCAGTGATTACCCGTAGTGGTGCACAAAAATCGAAAATTCAGACTCGTTCTATGGTAAAACAACCTACTTCAACAACAGCAATTCAAACACCACGTCCAAGTACAGCTATATTAGAGGCTAAAAAGAAAGCAAAATTAAAAATGCAACAGCAATCTGGAAAAAAATCATCAGATGAAATTTTCGTCAAAGATATATTTCAAAATGTATGTCGCCTATTAAAGGCTTAAAAAATTGATTTTTTAATTGTTGCCAAAAAAAATTATTTTTTTATTTCTTTTAAATAATTTTCTAGGCCATGAATTCAATAAATCTTGTTCGTGGCGACACTGGTATCATATATGATGACTCAATGGTTGAACATAAATGCATTTGGGATGAAAATCATCCAGAAAGACCAGAAAGATTAATTCGAATATTGCAAAGGTATTTTATTTATAAGTTCTAATTGATATTTTATTTTTCAAAACCTTCTGAAATTTTTGTTGCACAGTGTAAATAATAGAATTATCTATTTTTTTGACTAAATATTTTATCTTTTTTTTAAAAAAAAAAAAACACCTTACGTGTTTAGATCTTTTTATTTTATTTTATTTTACTTATTTTAACAAAAAGGTTAATGCCCTTTCTATTCGATAAACTTTCTTCGAAAATTTATTTTCTGTAATCATGGTTGAAATTTTTTGCTTTTCTTTTATTTCTTCTTCTCATTATTATATATATTTATATATGTTTTTTTTTTGTAACAGATGCACTGATCTGAAATTAATAGAACGATGTAAACGATTACCATCACGTAAAGCAACAAAAGATGAAATACTTTTACGGCATACTGAAGATCATTACAATGAATTAAAAAATACTAAAGATGAGAAAAATATTGATAATCTCGAAGAAATTAGCTCAAATTATGATTCAATTTTTATTCATCCAGTATGTATTACAAATAATTCTTGAATTTTCAATTGAAAAAATAATTTTCATTTATTTATTTGTTTTCATTTAGAGAACGTTTGAATTAAGTGTTTTAGCTGTTGGTAGTACAATTGAATTAATTAATAATTTATGCAATGGTACAATACAAAATGGAATGGCTGTAATACGTCCACCAGGACATCATGCAATGAAGGCTGAATTTAATGGGTAATTACTGCATTTTAAAAGATTTGCTCAAATGTATGAATGTTTTTTTTTTTTTTTTGTAAATTCCAATGCAGTTACTGTTTTTTCAATAATGTTGCAATTGCTGCTCAATATGCACTTGATAAGTTAAAAATTAAAAAAATTTTAATTGTTGATTGGGACATTCATCATGGTCAGGGAACACAGAGGTTTTTTTATGAAGATCCAAGGCAAGTTTTCTTACAATATTAATTTCAATAAAAATTAATAGTTAGAGAGAAGCTATTATTTTACTTTTGTTTTTTAGAGTTTTGTATTTTTCTATTCATCGTTTTGAATATGGTACATTTTGGCCAAATTTACGTGAATCAGATTTTGATTATATTGGTTCAGGTGATGGTAAAGGTTACAATTTCAATTTGCCATTAAATCAAATTGGAATGCGTAATGCTGATTATTTAGCAATTTTTCAACAAATTTTAATACCAGTTGCAACTGAATTTCAACCAGAACTGGTTATTGTATCAGCAGGATATGATGCGGCTCTTGGTTGTCCAGAGGTAAAAAATGTATTATTATTTTTCTGAAAATTTTGAAACTCACATGCTGTGTACTTTAATTTAGGGAGAAATGGAAATAACTCCTCAGTTTTATCCTCATCTACTAAATTCATTGCTGAATATAGCACAAGGTCGTATAGCTGTCATCCTCGAAGGAGGTTACTGTTTGGAATCTTTGGCTGAAGGTGCTGCATTAACACTTCGAACTTTACTTGGAGATCCATGTCCACCTCTTGTAGAACCTTTGGGTTCACCATCAGATAGTGTACAAGAATCAATTCTCAATTGTATTCATGCTCATCGTCCATATTGGAGAAGTCTTCAGGTTGAGAAAACTTATACCTTAGAAGAGTTTAATAATGTGAATCCACAACCCAATTTGCATAAAGTAATTCAAACTTTTAAGGGTGGTCCACCGTTGTCAGAGAAATTTCCCACTCGTGGCTGCTATCCTATACAAGATTCAGCTTTAATTAAATCACTCGAAGAAAGGTTGAATACCTTAAAGTTGTGTAAGTAAAATAACTTTTCTTAACTTTAAAAAAAACTTTATTTATTTTCTAAAATCCTTTTAGCAACAAATTTAACATTTCCAAAGACAAGAGTTTGCTACGTCTACGATGACTTCATGACCCACCATCAGAATATTTTTGAAGAGTAATTTCAAAATTATATTCTCTTTCAAATTAAAATTCTTTTCTGATCTTTGTAATTTTTCAGAGGTCATCCAGAATGTCCAGATCGTATTGTGAAAATCTTTCAATGTCATAATGAATTCAATTTACTTGAACGATTAGAGCGTTTACAATCACGTCATGCTATAACAGATGAAATTTGTTTAGTACATACACGTGCACATTTAAATTCGATACGAAGGTCAGTTGAGAAGGATGAATTACAGAAAATCGGTGATTCATTTGATTCAGTTTACTTTCATCCTAAGACATTTGAATGTGCAACACTTGCTACTGGTTCAATACTTCAAGTTGTTGACCATGTACTGAATGGGAAATCACGAAGTGGTGTATGCATTGTTCGACCTCCGGGACATCATGCTGAATCTGATATGCCTCATGGTTTTTGTATATTTAATAATATAGCGATAGCTGCTCAATATGCGATCAGAGATTATGGACTTAAAAGAGTTTTAATTGTTGATTGGGATGTTCATCATGGAAATGGAACACAACATATTTTCGAGTCTAGTAAAAATGTTTTATATATAAGTTTGCATCGCTACGATCATGCTAGTTTCTTTCCAAAAAGCACCGATGCAAATTACAATGTCGTTGGAATGGGTACTGGTGAAGGATTTAATGTGAATATTCCTTGGAATAAAAAAGGAATGGGAGATATGGAATACATTTTAGCATTTCAAAAAGTCGTTATGCCAATTGCATATGAATTTAATCCGGAATTGGTGTTAGTTTCAGCAGGATTCGATGCTGCTATCGGAGATCCATTGGGTGGTTGTAAAGTTACACCAGAAGCTTATGGTCATTTAACACATTGGCTATCAGCTTTAGCAAATGGAAGAATAATTTTATGCTTGGAAGGTGGATACAATGTAAATTCAATATCTTATGCAATGACAATGTGCTCGAAAGCATTGCTTGGTGATCCTTTACCTTTTATTAGTAATGTAAATACACGAACTGTAGCTTACCAAAGCTGTATAGAAAGTATACAGAATGTATTGTCTGTTCATCATAAGTACTGGAAAAGTTTAAAATTTATTAAAAAACTGCCAGCATTTACGCAAATTAGTGATAAAAGTTCAGAACGTGAATTAAGTAATCTAGTTGAAAAATTGCAAATTTCTAAATGTGCAAATGGTGATGATAAAAGTAATAAAAAAACAGAAGGAGCTGAAGGTGGGACAACAAATAGTAGTAGTGGAGAAGGACCATCAACATCATCTCCTGGACCTAGTAAACCGAATGAGCAAAAAAAAACTTTAATGGAATTTCTAGCAGAGAATTTTGAGGTAATAAACTGCTAGACAATTCAAAATAAGGTTTTTTTTTAAATTAATTTTTTTGTCATTTGTTTAAATTTAAGGCTTTACAAAATGAAGAAATGTTTGCTGTAGTCCCATTGAAGACATGTCCGCATCTATCTCAGTTAAAACCAGATGAAGTTCCTACAGGTAAGCTATAATAAAAAAAAACAGTTCTTTAAAGAAGTTACATTATGGCTTTTTTTTTTCCTAGATATCAATACATCTTCACCATGTGAAGAATGTAATGCAAAACTTGAAAATTGGATATGTTTGCATTGTTTTAAAACTCTTTGTGGTCGTTATGTTCAAGAGCACATGTTATATCATCATTTAAGTACCCAACATCCTTTAGCATTAAGCTATGCTGATTTATCAGTATGGTGTTATCCATGTGAAAAATATATTGATAATCCAATTTTATATAAATATAAAAATTTAGCACATTTAAATAAATTTGGTGAAGAATTAATATGGTCATATGGTGATACAACAACAAATGAAGATAATACAATTTTTATGACATTGAATCAAAATAATGAAGATAAATGATATCTACTAAATATTTTAGTTTTTATATTATTAATCTTTTATATATTCAAAATACGAATTTATGAGTTATTTAATTGAAATGAATTTTAAGTTTTTTTTTTTTTGTTTTGGAAAGGGTAGAAAAATGTTTTTTTTCTTTTCTGAAATTTGCATGTAATCTCGAAGCTAAAAGGAAAAAAGGGTCATACAGACCATAGGTAATTTTTTTTTTTTACCACAAGTTAAATTTTTTAACTTTTATTTGTTAATCGTTAATTATTATAAAATTTTTAATATGTGAAGATAAGAAAAGAAATGAAAAAAACAACTAAATTTGATTTATGCTCATTTTATGCATTTATTTCAAAATAATAAACTAACACAAAAAAAAAAAATTAATTTGACAAAGATTATTAACCAAAGAAATCTGCTAATTACAATGTAATGACAAAGTAAATAGAATATAAATTAATATTTAATTAATACCTAACTAAAACAGAACAATAATAATTACATCAGAATTGAATATAGAATTTATGTAATTTGAAAAAATAAAACTAACAGAAAAAATTATGTAATTGAATAATTTTTGAGACCAATTTTTAAATTAAATATTCCTAAAATAATTACAATTCATTGCTAATTATTGCAAAATGAATTGCAGTTGAAAATTGATGTCTTTTTTCTTGTTTTAACTATGCGATTTATAAACACCGAATTATTTAATTTTATAATCGGATAATAATGTAATTAATTGATATATTAAAAGCAATTTGCATTTTATAAATAATAACATTGTACAACTAAGACAAAATTTATTAATAAATTAATGAAAATTCTGTTAATTGTAAAAAAAAAAACGTGTTTTTGCTTATTATAAAATAATTTATAGCAATTTGGCAACAGACTTCATCTTTAGATCTAATGTTCACTTATTTTCTTGACGAGAAGAAAACCAATGCTCTGCAAAAGACTTGTATTTACTTTTTAAAGAAACAAGATAAACAAATAAGTTTTAAAATGAAATTTAATTTGATAATTAACAAAACTATTTATTTATCACTTTTTTTTATTTAGAATTTTATTTTTATTTTTCTTCTTTTTTGTTGCATTTAAAATTGGTTTTTTAATTCGTACAAAATTGTGTTGATTTCCATCATTATCCTCTTCATCACTATCACTCTTTTGTTCACTTAAATTCGATGAAACTGATGAGCAAATCCATTCATTATTATTTTTAGAATTTTTCTTGTTTTTGTTTTTATTTTTTTGTTTCTTTTTAGGTGATGATTTTTCTTTAACTTCAGATGATTCATTATCCATCTTCCTTTTTGTATTTTTTCCATTATTTATCTTTTCTTCTTTCTGAATTGATTTCTCTGAACTTGTTTCTAATTGGACATTTTGTTTATCTTCTTCATCTTCATATTCAACTTGTACACTTCCAATATTTTGCCTATTTGCTATTTTTTTTTCCATTTCAATTTTTTTTAGTGTATTCTCTTCAGTTTCTTCATCTTTTACAATAACATAATCATCACCAAATTGTGTTAAATCTAAAAGACTCATACATGTTGGACGACAACCAATATCAGTTGTTGTTATTTTATTAATTTCTGTATTTGTTTCATCAACTATCCAAACTGATATTTCTCCAGAACTAAAAAAAAAAAGAAAATGCATGTAAATAAGAAAAAAGATCATATATTATTCTTACCTTGATGCTGTAGCTAGTGTACCATTCAAATAACAAATTGATTTTACACGCTGTTTGTGTGCTTCAAAGATTTTTGACTACAAATAATACAAATATTATTTTAACATTCTACCTAGTACTTGAATTTTTTACCTCTTTATCCTTATTAACTGACATCATCATAATCTCCCCACTTTCTAAACCAACAAAAACATCATCATTCGTTATCCAACAAACACTTATGGGTTTAGAATTGCAATTTTTTTCTTTTATCATTCCAGCAGTCTCAACATTCCAAATTTCTACAACCCGTGGTCCAGCTATTGTAAAGTAATCACCTTCTAAAGACCACGACATGCAGTCTGGTGAGCTGCCTAAAGATTTTTTACTTTTCAAATTTGTCGTATACACTGTACGACCTTTAATTAAATTCCATGTTCTTAATGTTAAATCACTTCCTAATGTAAGAGCTAATTTTCCACTTGGATGACATAAGATATGTGTCACTGCTGCACCACCATGTGCCTTCTTCCATACTCCATCGGCTTGCCATGAATTTGTTCGGAGAGCAAACATTTGACCATCATCACCGCCAGACAGAAGATGTGTTCCATCTGGTGTGAATGTGATTGCATTTACAGTGCCATTATGATGCATAAGAACCTAAAAGACAAAAGGAACAAAAAAATCAACAAAATATAATAAAGACAGGATCAAGTTTTATACCTGAATTTCTCTTCGCGTTTTCATGTCATAAACAAATATCCTATCATCTGCTCCTCCCGATGCAACATATTTTCCACATGATGAAACACATCTTACTGATGCTGTGTGAGACCGTGTTGCAAATGAATGACTTAAAGAGCTCTTCTCATCCTAATTTCAAAACATGATAAGAATTCAAAGCTTCAACAAATCAGGAGAAACTTACCTCTGATTGTACGAGCTCATATCCAACTAAAAATTCTTCATAAGTTCCAATTATAATTTCCAATTTATGTGCCATATTCCATCAACTTTCGAATATTTATATAGACAATTTTTGATATTTTGCCTATTTTTTATAAAAAAAAAAAACTTAAACGTGCTTCGCGTGCTGCACAAATTTGAAGTTTAAAACAAATACAAAATAATAAAATATAAAACGAAAACCTTTGAGGTTACATCGATTCTTCCTCAACGAATTAAATCGATTTTATAGAAAATTTCCCCGAATGATGAGGATTTGGAATTGGAAATTTCTAAAAAAACGTAAAACTAGTGATGGGAACTATCGAATATTTTTGACTATCGAATAAATGAATAATGAATAGTTTTAACTATCGAATAAACGAATAACGAATAGTTTAAACTATCGAATATATCGAATATATTCATTCTTTATTTTTAGAGTCGTCATTGTAATTTTATATAGAGTCTTAAGTATTTGAAAAAAGAAAAAAAACGTAACAATATATGACAAAACCATCTTTAAAAACTTAACATAACAGAACAAAACGAAAATAAAAAGAATATTGATTTGCGGAAATTTTTCAACTTATTCTACATTATTATTCAAAAACAAAAGTTCATAATTTGTGGGACCTGAAAGGAGGTTTCGTCTACTAGAAACCAGTTGCCCGGCTTTGGAGAACAATCTTCATGATGATACAGATATTGCTGTAACACATGCACATTTTAAATGCAATTTCTACAATATAGGAAAAATATTTTTATTATGCTGCCAAAAATCTAAGGGATTTTCTCTTCTTTGAATATATTTGAGACTTAAATAGCGTTTTAATTCCACATCGGCCGAAACGAAATTAGAGTGTTATTCTGGATTTTTTTTTCAATTTATTGTCAAAAAAATTCCAAATACCATTAGAATTATCCTTTTCAGTTTCTAATTCTTTTCGGTGATTTTCTTCACCAATATTTATCGTTACCATGCATGTTTAAATTGAAAATAACGATACCATTTTTTCGAAAATCCATTCTTGTGCTTTTTTTGCATTAGCTTAAAGTCCAAATGCAGCTTTTTTTAAGCGAGAGTCGAGCAAAGTGGCATTTGCATATACCTTGTCTGTTTCTAATAAGCTGAGCCGTTTGTTAATTAAGTTAAAGACGGAAACACAATGTGTAGCTGTAGTATGTAGTTCATGTAGTACTACAAGCTGTCAAAAGTATAACAGTAGTGTGTAGCTGTAGTTAGATGAAGCGGAAAGGAGAAATTTTTCTACTTAATACTACAACCTCACGCCACAGCTACACATTGTGTTTCCGTCTTTATTAAAGTTAACTTTGTTACGAAAGTTAAAGAAAGCAAAATATGAAAGAAAATGTAACTTTATGTCAATTATTTGTTGCGTTTTATTCGTTCATAAATATTCGAATATTTATCAATCATTCGAATACATCGAATAGTACCAATATAGATATTCGAATGAATATTTTTGAGCTGACTATTCGAACTATTCGATAGTACTATTCGATAGTTCCCATCACTACGTAAAACAATATCAGCTGTTCGCAGTCATTTAACTGTCACTTTGCCTTTTGCCTTCAGAAATCAAAATTTAGATTACATAAAGTGCAGACTCCGGCGTATTTTTAAAATAAATTACGTTTTAAAGTAAAGAAAATCAATTTATTTTGAATTTTTTTCCATTTTTCTAATTTTTACAAAAATTTCAGATGTTCCGTTCAACATTGAACGTCGTTAAATCTGCACCAACATTAGCAAACAGTCTTCAAAAGTATGTTGGGGAAAAAGAAGTGCAACCTGCAATCCTTCAGTTGATCAAGAGATGCCAACAAACAATGCCAGTTGTTGATCCTGAAAAACCTCTTGCAAAGAAAGGATATTCACCATTTGGAACAAAACAACCAAATTTAGTTGAATGGTCAGTTGCTCGTTTGGATGATTTATTGAATTGGGGTCGTAAAGGTTCAATATGGCCATTGACCTTCGGTTTAGCTTGTTGTGCTGTAGAAATGATGCATATTGCAGCACCACGTTATGATATGGATCGTTATGGTGTTGTATTTAGAGCATCACCACGTCAAGCTGATGTTATAATTGTTGCTGGCACATTAACAAATAAAATGGCACCAGCATTAAGAAAAGTTTATGATCAAATGCCTGAACCTAGATGGGTTATTTCAATGGGAAGCTGTGCCAATGGTGGAGGTTATTATCATTATTCATATTCAGTTGTTAGAGGTTGTGATCGTATTATACCAGTTGATATTTATGTACCAGGATGTCCACCAACAGCTGAAGCTTTAATGTATGGCGTTTTGCAATTACAAAAGAAAGTCAAACGTATGAAAACACTTCAAATGTGGTATAGAAAATAGAATGTTAATATATTTTAAATTAATTCAAATAAGTAATAAATAAATTGTGTTTAAATATTTCGATGTAAACCAAATTAAAAATTAAAATTAAATTCATTATAACGATGGCAGTGTTTCATTTCGGAGTAATTCGATTTTTTACAGTTTAATTCAAATTGAAATCAAGGAGCATTGGCTGCATTTCAGGGGCCTTACCATGAGAATCGATGTCGCTCGTTAATTTACGATAGTGAAGTTACGAACGAAAAGGAAAATGCTACTATGATGATAAAGTCCCATTTTTTTCCAAATTTGAATTGTTTTGTTTATTTTCAATTTGTAATGTAATTTGTAGACGTTTTAACAGTTAAAACATGATTTTACAAAACAACGCTATCAAATGAGTAGACGTAGAAATTACGAAAATTGCGGCCTTTTTCACGAATTCATATTTACGTGCATATGCATACGCATGCTATTCACGATATCGTATTTATTGGTATTTTGTTCTGATGATTATTAAAATATCGAAATTAGAGGTTTCAGTGGAAAGGTTGTGCAACATGTTGAATTTTCAAACGCAGCCATAATAACACTAACTTTCAATATGTTGTATCCCACATTGACGATACATTTGTCGCTCTCACTTTTCATCCACTGCTCATATTGTGGATTTTGAATAAAGAAAATAATGGAAAGTACGTGCATCTTAGAAAACGCCAATTGACGATTATTCGACGTTTCCGAAGATGCACTACCGACTCTATTCCTGTACTTTTTTTAAAAATTTTAATTCAGCACCCAAAATCTGAAAGCAACATCTTTCAGACTTTCTACTTGCAGCAATTTAATGGACTGGACACCCAAAAAAGACTGATATGATACAAAACAAACACAAATGTAAATTGGTATAACACACACATAAATAAAACACGTTTTTTTTTTATATTTTAAATATTTTTTTTTTATTATTTTTTCTTGAGTTTCGCTTTTACATTTATCTACAAAAATTTTTTTTTTCCACTTTTATTTTTATTTTTTTTAAATATTAAATTTTTTAATCATATTTTGCAATTTTTAAAGATACATGCTCATTTCTTTTCTTTTTTTTTTTTCTTTTAAATTTTAAATACATACTTCTTACATTTATTTTTTTTTTATACGAATTTTTGTTTTTAATTTTTTACTCTTTTCTGAAAAAAAAAAAAAAAAAAAAAAAATTAAATACATATGTATGTCTGTGTCATATTTTTTTAAATCAATATTTTCTTATTTATTCTTATTTTCTTTTCTTTTTTAAAACTACATTTATCTCTTTATTTAACTTAATATATATATATATATATTTTTTACTTAAATTAATTTTTTTTTTTGTTTTCAATTATTTATAATTCTAGTTTTTTTTTTGTGTTTATATATATATGTATAGAGATTTTTTTTTGTTGTTGTTTATTTTGATAAATATTAAGAATAAGTTGTTTTTTTTTTAATTTATTTAATTTAATTTTATATATAATATAATATATATATATTTATATAACTTTTTTTTAATGATTCTGTGTTTTCTTTAATTTTTTTTTTTTTTTTTTTTTTTTTTAAATTTGACACATTGCCTGTTTTTATATTTTTCATTTAAACAATTATCTATTCTGTTAAATGAGTATTTCGCCATGCCTGTATAGAAAAATATTAATTTTTTTTTTTTTTAAATACGCAATCTGTTTGACTGAAATAAAAAGTAATAGAAGAGTTTCTTAAAATCATAAATACAATATTATGTAGATACAAAATGTGTTCATTCTCATCAAACATTTTTTTCAGATATTTTTTCTGAATTTTTTTTACCCACGAAACAAAAATTGAACTTATGGTAGCATTTTTCCAATAAGGCTTAAAAAAAATTAAACTTGTTCAAAAATTAAGTTTAACCGAATTGTTTTTTTTTTTTCAACAATAACCATGTTTATTTTTCGTATATGCACTGAATGAATTTTTTTTTTATTTTTATTTCTTGTTTATCTAAAATACTGGACCCTTTTTTTTTATTTTACCGAACACAATAAAGGTTTTTTAAATTTAAAAATGATATATTTTTTAAAAGGAAACAATTATGCATTTCAGAAAAACAAAATAATGAGAAATTCAATAATAAAAAAAAAAAACTATTTGTATGTATACGAAAAAAAAATTTTATTTAACTATGTTAAATTTAATGAGAAATAGAAAATAAAACAAAAATAAAATAAAATTACTATTAAAATACAACTAACATAATTTATTTAAAAAAAAAAAATGTTTTTTTTTAAGAATTTTTCTTTTTAATTATTTTAATTACACAAAAAGATCATTATGAAATCATATTTGAAATTACAATAACTTTTTTTTTCTTGTTTAGTTAAAATTAAATTAAAATTTTCCACTTTCTTCTAAATTACTAAAAAAAAAAACAAAAATCACACTCTTATGAATTATAAAAATTTTTGATGTTGTTTCTTTTATTTTTTAAATTATTTGTTTTTTTTTCCTCTTTACATTCTCTCATCCATTAATCCACAAATAAAATGTTCACTTTTTTTTTGTCTTGTTTTTTTTTTTATTTTTTTGTTTTATTATACATATATACTTATTTTTTTGTTTTTGCTTTTTTTTTAAATTTTTAATTCTATTGATAATTTTTTTTTTTTTTTTTGTAAACATAATTTTACAATTGTTTTTTATTTTGAATGCTTTTTTTAATTTTAACTATTTTCATTTTTCATCATTAATAAAATAATTTACTTAATGCGATTCTTGCACATAATTATTACTTCTTTTTATTAAATGTTTTTTTTTTATTTTATTTACTAATTCTTTTTTTTTTTTTTAATTTTAATTTTAATTAAATTATAATAAATTTTCTTTTTAATTACATATTACATTACATAGATGTTTTTTATTATCTCTTATTTTCAGTTAAATTTTATTTTCCTATTTACAATTTTTTTTCTTTTCAATTATTTGTATATTTTCATTTATTTATTTTTTTTTTTTTTTCAATTAATTAATTATATTTTAATATATATACATATGTATGTATATATTTTTTTAAATCTAAAATATAAAAAAAAAATAATTTGTTGACTTAACTAGTAAATAATTTTCGATTTTATGCGTTTTTATTATTATTTTTTTTAATATTTAAAAAATACATAATATTTTCTTTTGTGGCATTCTTGTTCAGGAGGAAAAAGAAGAAATCGTTTATTAAAAATTTTACGAAGGCTCTTTATGGCTTTTTTTTTTTTTGGCAGTTAAATTGTTAATTGCACACTACATTATTTTCTTGAAAAATTGACACTGTTTCAAATGTAAATTAAATGTGAAACAGTTTTTTTTCTCTGTGAAATAATTGAAAATGATTACTCGAAATATTGTGTCAAATTAAATTTTTGGACTACAAATAAAAGAAGAAGAAAATGTTGTAAGCAATTTTTTTATATTAAATTTCATTTTAATTAAAAAACAAACAAAAAAAAAATGTTGTGATTTTTTTAAATATTTGTAGTTTTTGAAAAAGTGAAAAATTGTTGAATAATTGATATTAAAAAGGCCCAGTAATCATCGCTTATTACATTTAAAGCACCACAAAGTGTTATCATTAATTGTCATTCAACAACAACAAAATTTGAATTGTAAATCGATTAAATTAAAAAGAAAATTAGTTGATGCCCTTTGCAAATTGACTCTAAACGAATTCAGCAAGTAATTTTTCAAAATTAACAAGTTAAAAAAAAAGTGTTAAAAATTGCATTGAATTTTCAATAAAACTTGACTTTAAAGTCAGTCTATTAAGGAAGAGAATTACGTGTTTGAATCTTAATTTGACATTCTATAAATTTTTTTCCTTTCAAAAATGTTAAATTGGAAGCCCACAACATAAAATTAAAAAAAAATGTTCTATCTACTTAGAATAAAAGAAAAATTTGAACTTTTCTATAAAGCCTTCATTTTGAATTACATATTGTGTTAAAATTAAATCATTTTTTTTTTTAAACAAAAAATATTTTGTCTATTTTTATTAGCACCTTTCTAATTATTTTGTTAATAATCATAAAAAGTTGAATAATTAGAGCCACAAAAGAAAATATAATACAGCACACTTAATTATTGATTTTCTTTTTTGTTTTGTACGACATATTTTAAATTTGCAAAATATTAACTATATATGTGTTTTTTTTTTTGTAAGAGTAACACATTAATGTGTTAAAACAAAATTATATATTATACGTTGTAAGTGTGTCGTGTGTGTGTGTATGTGTGTGCTTTTCGTACGTGAATAAAAGTTACGTACATTATTTTTTTTTCTCAGTTTTTTTTTTATGTTTATCAATTTGGAAATTATCACAATTAGAAAAAAAAAAAAAATATAGTGATAACATGAGATTCATTAAGAGAAAATGATATTAAATTTGTTTTTTTTTTTTCAAGTCTGTATTTGGTTTGTTTTTATACAGATTATGCGGTTTTTTATTTTAATAAATTTACAGACAGGCTTTGGACTCTTTTTGTTTTCTATGATGTTTTTTTTTTTAAATTATTTTTTAATTATTTTAAAATTAATACTTGTTAATTTTGCACATTTTTGACAATGTTAAATTCTATTTTATTCATATTTTTTTCTTCTTCTTCATTTTTATCCTTTTTAGAGAATTTAACTAAGCGAGAAAGGAAAAAATAATATAACGAAAGAAAAATAAAAAAAAACAACAAGTATTAGTTTTAAAATAATTAAAAAATAATGTTATTAATTTTTTTTATTTTGTTTAAATATTTTTACTTTAAATTTATGAGAGAATTAAAAAATACACATTTATAAAAATTACACAAAAATTTGTTGAACAACCCATTCCGTCTTGTTGGAGGGGCGCGTTTGAGTACTGAACGAATTTTTTTTTTTTTCATTTTCCAAAAAAAAAAAAAAAAAATTTAAATAAAATGGTGAAAAATTAATAAGAACTATTAAAATCACATATTAATGAATTATTAATTATATCACTTTGATAAATTTAGCATGTACATATTTGAATTCAGCTTATGAAATTGATTCGCTTAATTTAAAAAAAATGAAATCAAAAGGACGATTCTTTAATAACTGACATAATTGTCGTCAATAATATTTTAGAACTTTCGTTTACTTTTTATTCAATGTTAGCAAAATTTTGTTTAACTTTACTGAGAATCATCCAAAAAATGTGAACAGAATGAGATATCTTTTTATTTTAGAAAAAAAAAATAATAAATAAATAAGGAACAGAATATTAATACTGTGAAAACACAAGATTTTTAAAATTTTACATAATACTGATTAAAAAAAAAAAAAGACTTTTTTTTTTGACTTCAGCTACAACAATGAAAATGTATGTAGGCACATTCCTAAATAATTTTTGTATTTCATGGATATTATTTGTGTATAATTTTTTTGATTTAAAAATTCGAGAAACCTTTTTTTCTTTTTCTTTTATTTCGAAGATAAAAAGCCAAAATTAATGAACTAGCACAGCCTACCGATCAATATAATTATTTATGATCGTAATTATGTATATTTTTCATCATTCAGTAACTCAAACGTGTATTTAGTTTAATTAATTAATTTATTTTTTTTTTTTCATATTTTTATTTTATTTTAAATTATGGAAATTTGTTTTTTTTTTTTTTACATATTTTCTTTCTACTTATTTCTTTTTACAAATTTGTATAATCTGGTCGAAAAAAAAATTTTTTTTTTTTTCTAAATTTTTTCCTGGTCATATTCACTTTTTTTTTTTTGTTTGTTTTCAAACAAAACTACTTTCTCCAATGTGGAAAAATCATTTTAGTTTGTTTTTTAATTTACACAAAAAAATAAATAGAAAAAAGTAAACAAAAAAAGAAAAAAATGCCAGAAACCTTGAATTTGTTATTTTCTTAATTAAAATTGGCACTAAAAAAGCACGGTTTTTAACAATTAGAAGAAAAAAAATCATGATTTATGAATTTCAAATATAAAACAACAAAAATTTTTTTTTAAATTAACAAAAAAATGTGTGTGAGCTAGCTGAATGTCCTAAACTTTTGGCTCCATTTTAGCCACTTTCGAAAATTAATCATAAAAGTAACAACAAAGGCATTTTCGAAATTATGAAAATTTACTGTTATTAAAACAAAACAAAAAAAATACTCTTTATTAATTTAAGACAATAATGATAAGTATTTAATTTTTTCATATTTTGTGTAAATTTTAATGCTACCGTTTTCTCCTGGAAATAAACATTTTTGCATTATGATCGAGAAAAAATGTTTTTGCAATTTTCTAAATAGCAAATTCAACTAAAAAGAATAAATATTTTTTTCTTATATTGTTTTCAAGCAAGTTTATAAATTTCAGAAATATGTACCAACCAACCAACATTAATTCAAACTTTCTCTTGGTCATTTATCTCTTTTTAACTCTTTTCTTTTTTTTTAAATTTCTACTTAAAATATCGTTTTTACAATTTCTTTTTTTCTTTTCTTTTCTTCGATATTTTTACAAATTTAAATTATTAAAAATGATTTTTAATTTCTAGTGTTTATTTTTCTCCTTGTTTTTCAATTACACAGAAATAATATCAATTTAATTATATGTAATATATAAAAAGCTTTGCTTTCTACAAAAGTACAGTTACCTTTCAAATCATAAATTTTATTTAATTTTTTTTTTGTTCTCGTTCTCTTTCTCTCTTTTTACTCATTCATTCTATCATATCATTTTTTTTTTTTTTTTTGTATTTTTCATTCATTTTACAAGTCTCATTTCAAATCTAAGTTTCATTTTATTTAATTTGCTCTCATTATGTTTATATATGTTTTGAATTTATCTTGTTGTTATTGTTGTTGCGCTGATGAGGCAATAAAATAAACCTATAAAATTTTCATACATACTTTTTTTTTTACAAAAAAAAAATTATTTTCGTAATAAGCGAGAAGGCAATATAATTTTACAAATTCTTTCGTATTACTTTTCTTTTTCTAAATTAAATTAGAGTTAATTTTTTTTTCTCCTACAGATGCATTCAAAAAATATTTGATTTTTAATTTCTTTTTGTCAGTTTTTTTTTCTTTTTTTTGGTCATTTTTATAATAATTTTTTCCATAAAATTTAATTTCTTACACAAAATTATCTTTAGCACAGAAATTAAAAAAAAAATAAGTTAGGGCCAAAAACATTGAAAAAAAAAACAAAAACAAACAAGAATTGTAAAAAATTAAATTACCATCAAAATAATGACAAATTATCATCGCTGTGATGATGAGTCTTCTTTTTTGTGCATGTCCACTGAAACTGCAGAAAGCCCGGACATATGTGACTGTGATTGAGGTTTTAATGCACCAGGAGGCAGTCTATGATGTGATTGTTGTTGTTGTTGTGGTATCACAGACGATGGTACAGGACTTGGTTCCTTTCCACGTAAATGGGCTGCTGAATGAGCGGCATACATGCTCATAGCTTTTGCACGTTCTTCTTCAGCACGAAAAGCTGCCTCCATTAATGGATTATATCGTAACATAGAATAGGGATCTCTATATGGATCTAAAGCTGAAGGCCAACCTGGTGGTCCCGGTGGGGGAAAATGTGATAATGGTGGCCCAGCCATTGACGGAGGCATCATTGATCGAGATAAATGCGGTGGAGGTGGCAGCACATGTCCATGTCGACTTGTCATAAATTGATGATTATGATGTGCTGCTGCTGCCTGAGCAGCTGCCAGAGCTGCTGATGAAGGATGATACCGAGGATCTGCTGCCGCAGCTGCTGCTGCAGCTGCCGTGCGCATTAGTAATTCGGCTTCATCCTTTCGTGGCATTTCCTCTTTTACACGGACTTCAACATCTGTACCATTTCTGATTGGAGAACGATCTCGTTGAACACTGTTGGCAGCCGCCGCTGCTGCAGCAGCCATTTTATTGCTTTCATTCAATCGTTGTTGTTGCAAAAGTCTTTCTCGTTCATGTTCTCTTCGCTCCATTTCTCTCCTTTCTCGTTCTTTACGTTCTCTTTCCCTTTCCCTCTCTCGTTCACGTTCCCGTTCTTGTTGCTCTCGTTTCAATTTTTCCTCTTTCTCACGTCTTTCACGTTCTTCACGTTCACGTCTTTGTCTTTCTCGTTCTCTTTGTTCCCTTTCCCTAATTTCTCGTTCACGTTCACGTTCCTCAGCTTCTCTTCGTGCAGCATCCAAACTTGGATCAGGCTTCATTTGCCATGCATTTTGCCCTGGAGCTGGCGGATATGTCCCAACACTTCTTTGCATTGAACTATAAATATAATTTTTTGGAAACACTTTTATTTTTAAATTGAACATGAATACCTTCTCCATGGATCATGTAATGGTGTTCCAATGGGAATTTCACGGGTAAATGGTGATAATCCTGCAAAAGGTGAATTACTGAATGGTGGTGCACCATATCGTCCAAATGGTGATATTGTACCTCCTGAATTTAATAATTGTAAAATTGAAAAATAAAAGGAGGGTCAAATACATACTGTCAAATTCCATTTTTTCTTTAAATTATTTTACCTAAATGACTAGTTGGAGCAGTGAGAAAGCCTGCTGATAATGGGGTCGTATCAAATGGTGTTCGTCCAGGTAATCCTCCAGGATATGCTGTTGGTGGTAACTCATGAGGCCGAGATAAAGCAGCATTTGCAGCTGCTGCTGCAGCTGCTGCGGATGGTGGAAACATATGTGTTGGAGGCCTTAACATATCTGTTACAGATCCAGCAGATGATGGTGAGGATTTAACACTAAGAGCTTGGGCTGTTGCAGTCTTTTCTGGATTCTGTTTTGCTTGATGATAATAAATTTCCCACGCTATTCGAACATGCATCGCATTCCATCTGCCAGTTTTCTATAAAAATTTAAAATCATATAAAAAATGAACGATTATGATTTTACAGCGACTGAAAGAAGCACATTTATATAATTCGTGTAGTAAGATGAAAGTTATATGATAGCAATAAATTGATGTAAACTAAAAATACCGCACATTAATTGAATTTAAAATTTATGTTAGCTTATAACTAGAGAACGGAATTTTTAATTTTTTCTCAATTTTGAAGACATGAAAGAATGAATTCTTGAAACACTGAATCGTTAAAATACATAGGAAAGAATTTGTAAGTTCAAATAAAGAAATTAAAAGAAAAAATGAAGAACTTAAACCTACCATTTGCTTAGACTTATTGGGATCAACGATGGGAACTGGTGTCTGCGAAACAAATGAATATAGCAATAATGAATGTTAGAATTTTTTTGGATGTTTTTAAAAGAAAAAAAATAAAATAAAATTATAAATAAAAGCAAAATTTTATGTGTGCATAGAGACTGTGATGAAACATGCAGAGCACATTTACAATAATTTCATAATCAGTCAAATTGATAGAATGTAAGAGCGTACCTTTGGAGCGAATGATGGCAAATGGCTAGGAGGCACAAATGGTGTCGGACCCCCAAGTCCAGGATGTAATAAACTTGGTGTATATCCAGGATATGTTGGCATACCCAGACCAGTTCTATAAAATGGTGAATCAACTGCGCCCATCTTTGGAATATCTTTAAAGAGTGGTGGAGCAAACATGGGAGCGGGTGCAGGTGGAGCTGTAGGCAGAAGTGGTTGATGTTGATGTAAATGGGTATGCTGATGTTGGTGATGATGCAATTCTTGTCTGAGATATGTTGGAGGAGGTACAGCCAATCCAGACCGATCTAAGAAACGACTATCCAATTCACGTCGAAGTAGATCAGCTTGATCACCTGAAAATATTTAGATATCGATTAGATTTTATGAAATTTAAAACACAAATTTTCTACTCTTACTTTTACTGGACTGAAAAAGAGATTCTGCTGAAAAAGGATGAGGTGCAGTTGTAGCTGTACTAACTGCAGGCGGTGGTAAAGGTGCCGCAAACAACGGTGGTTGAAATGTTGAATGTGATGACACCGACGACTGAAGCGGTGAAACTGACACGGGAATTGTTGGAGGAGGTGTTGGTCTTGTTACTATGCTAGAAGTTGCTGGTGATAGTTGCGTGCAACTGGTACTGCTAAATTTTGAAAATCACGCAAAAATAATTAAAATAAGCAGTCTGAATTAATTGAAAGAAAAAAATTATCAAATTACCTAGGCCACATTGAACTTTTCGAATACGCTAGACTAGACGAAGCCATTCCGCTTCCAATTGATGAATGTGGTATAGGAGATGATGTCGCACCCATCGAACTACTTCCATATTGTTGTGAAGGTGAAGGACCCGTTTGTGCGCTACTGTATGGCACACTATTACTCGGGGTTGTTGAAGATCTTGAGAGACTGCTTATATTACTACTGTGAAACAAATTTTGTTTTTATTTAATTTATATTTTTCGGCTTTATTAGAAATTCTATTAATTCTATGCCCTTACCTGTAACTATCTCGTTCCCGATTTGGACTATGTCCTCTCGGCGAATGAGCTCTTGAAATCACAGATGGAGGAGCTGCCACAGTTGAATGTTGAGAATGTGGCGGCAACTGGGACTGCGACTGATCCCTGAGACCTGAAGGTGGCGGCACTGTTGGCTGTGGACCACTACTACTGTTTGTATTACAAAGACTACTACTATTGATACCTGTCGTACCCGATAAATGAGTCGATTGTGGGTGTGATGGAGGAGGATGTTGTGACGTGGATTGAGGGTGACTTAAGTTCAACTGAGCGGGTTGATGAACTGAAGGATGATGTGACTGATGTGACTGATGTGTTGTTGTTTGAACTGGTGGCAAAGACATGCCATTGTTCCCTAAAATTGGTGGGGGTGCTACTCCACTGTTCGATGGAGTTAAAGGTCTAACAGGCTTTGAAGCAACAAGCGGAGATTCTCGACTCGTCCTAGAATCAATTGTCCTTGGTGATGCTGTCGGTGATGGAACAGCTGATGGTAAATATGGACTATGATTATGATGGAGATTACTGTAAGGTGTGTACAAAGGATAATTTGGATAAGGAGTACGATAGGCTGTCGGCGCCATATTACTCCCATTTGTTGTATGATTTGGTGCACTACTACTGCTTCCATTGATTGAAGGTGTAGAAGCCGATAACACAGCACTTGTTGCCACAGCAGGACTATTCGTTCGATTTGCCGCTATTGATGTTGAATTATCTAGGCCGGGATGTTGTGCTATAGTTGGTGGCGCTGTCGGCGCTGTCGCTGGTGGTGGTTGAGGCATCGGCACTGATAGTGACGCTGGTAGTTGTACTATATTGTTGGAACTATTTATACTATTGCTGTTTCCGCCAAGTGTCGATGTTGGCGGTAGTAATAACTGTTGCGTTTGTGAAACTGGCGGCGGAAGTGGTTGCTGATGCGATTGATGTTGATGTTGCGGTGACAATGCACTCACCCGAGAGCTTGATATTGGATGTGATGTCGTTATTGAAGGTGGTGGGATAGATGATGAGAAACCATTTGCTAATGTTGTTGTTGTGCCACCAACTAAGCTCGTTACTGAAACGGGCGAAGGCTGTGGTTGTTTTGCTGTCGCCGTTGTTACCGCTACCGGTAATGTTGGTGACGGAGTTTGCGGTGATTGTTTTAATGATGATGATAATGGTGAAGTACTAGTACAGCTTGGTGGAATTTTTGCTGCGGTTGGCAGTGGCAGTGGCTTTAATGAGCCAGTCTGCTGCGGCTGCGTTGAAATTGGTGTTAAGTGCGTAGTCATTGAACCATTTGACACCTTTAAGAAATAACATTTTTATATACATATGTATTTCCAAAATTTAAAATATGTATATTCCTATATTTCAAATTATTTACCTGCGTTGGAGTTTGATAAGGCGGTGGCAAACTTGGTGGAGGTAATGCCGCTGGTGCCGGTGATGGTGCTGGTGGAGCTGGTCCTGGACCAGGAGGGCCTGGTACCGGACTGGCACTTCCTCCCAATCCCAATGGTCCATTACTAAGTGGCAATCCTGTTTGTGGAAAATCTAATGATTTTCTTGGTGTTGCCGGACTTGGTGTTGTGCTAGGAATTTGTGTTGGTGTTGATGCAAATACCACTGAACCTCCATCAGAACCCTGTGAGAAAAAAACAACATTGTTTTAAAACATTTTTAAACATCGTATAAGAAATTTCAATGCAGTTATTTATTTTTTTTTTTTCGTATTTGAATTTCAACACACTTGTTTTTCCTTTTTTTTTAAATCATGTTTCGTGTTAAATCAAACATATCATGTTTAACTCAAAAAATAAAGTATATGTTACACACCAGTTGTAATATTCATTTATATGTATGTACTATGTACGTATTTTTATTTAACATTTTATTTAACTTGTTTTTTGTTTTTTAATTATTATATTTTTTCTTCTATTTTTTATATACATACTCTTAATTCTAATTGTAGACATACTTAAACATGTGTCATTAGAGTTTTCTTTATAAATATTCATGAAATAAATGAATAAAGTATATTATTATAATATTTTAAAAACCATTAGAAGCCTAGTCGGATCTGTCAAAGCTAATAAATTTGCTTAATTAATGCTGTAATCATGGTATAATTGACAATTAATTAAAATGCAAATTTTCAACTTAAAAACTTGACTGTTATGAGGCTTTTTCAAATATGTATGTATGTAAATATATCTACCTACATACATACATACATATGTATAACTTAAATTAAAAAATAAAAACTAAAAAAGAAATTGAATGTACACGATAGCTTTTAACCATATTTTCATTAATCTTGCAAATTTTTCTTAACATTTTCCATGTATCAGCTAACTAAGTAGCTTACTAAATACATATGTAAGTATACTGACGGGTTATTAAAAAGAAGGAAAAAAAAACACATACACAAGTTTCATAAAATGGTAATAGTTAGCAATATTTTTAATTATATTACATTGAATATAAGGTAAGGTAAGTAATGTGAATAAATAGACATATTATTTGTCATAAAGGGGTAAAGAAAGAAAAATTAAAGCGTAGAATTGACATGCAATCTAGTGATGGGAACTATCGAATATTTTTGACTATCGAATAAATGAATAATGAATAGTTTTAACTATCGAATAAACGAATAATGAATAGTTCAAACTATCGAATATATCGAATATATTCATTCTTTATTTTTACACACGTTATTGTAATTTTATATAGAATCTTAAGACATTTTTAAAAACTCAACATAACAGAACAAAACGAAAACAAAAAGAAAAATACTGATTTGCAGAAATTTTTCAACTTATACTAAATTATTGCTCAAAAACAAAAGTTCATAATTTGTGTTCCCTGAAAGGAGGTTTCGTCTACTAGAAACCAGTTGCCCGGCTTTGGAGAACAATCTTTCTGATGATACAGATATTGCTGTAACAAATGCTTCTTTTAAATGCAATTTATACAATGTAGGAAAAATATTTTTATTATGCTGCGAAAAATGTAAGGGATTTTCTCTTCTTTGAATATATTTGAGACTTAAATAGCGTTTTAATTCCACATTGGCCGAAACGAAATTAGTGTTTTTTCTGAATTTTTTTTCAATTTATTGTCAAAAAAATTCCAAATACTATTAGAATTAACCTTTTCAGTTTCTAATTCTTTTCGGTGATTTTTTTCGCCAATATTTATCGTTACCTCGCATGTTTGAATTAAAATTAACGATATCATTTCTTCAAGAAGCCATTCTTGTGCTTTTTTTGCATTAGCTTAAATTCCAAATGAATGCTTTTTTAAAGCGAGAATCGAGTGAGCCGTTTGTTAATTAAGTTAAAGACGGAAACGCAATGTGTAGCTGTAGTATGTAGTTCATGTAGTACTACATGCTGTCAAAAGTACAACAGTAGTGTGTAGCTGTACTTAGCTGAAGCGGAAAGCAGAAATTTTTCTACTTTATATTACAACCTCACGTCACAGCTACACATTGTGTTTCCGTCTTTACTAAAGTTAACTTTGTTACGAAAGTTAAAGAAAGAAAAATATGAAAGAAAATGTAACTTTTATGTCAATTATTTGTTGGGTTTAATTCCAGTACATAAATATTCGAATATTTATCAATCATTCGAATACATCGAATAGTACCAATATAGATATTCGAATGAATATTTTTGAGCTGACTATTCGAACTATTCGATAGTACTATTCGATAGTTCCCATCACTAATGCAATCAGTAGAGAAATAGTAAACGTTATGATCAACCATTTATTTTAAGTTAATAAAATGTAAGAAAAAAAAAAAATAAAATAAATAAATAAATAAATAAAACCATTAAAACATAATTGTGACACAGTGTATTCATTACTGCTACAATTACAAACTCTTCTTGTATTAAGCTTAGCCGATGGTATAACTTTTTTTTTTTTTTTGTATTCACTTCACTATAAGATGATAATCTTTATATTTATTTATTTACTATTTAAGAAGTGGCAATTCATATCAAATAAATGTAAGTTAAGTATTTTAATATATACATACTATACTCGTATAATATGTATGTACTCACAATAACGATGAATAAGTATTTATTAAGAAGGTTATATTCGTTAAAGGATTGAGGAATATCTATTTCTTTTCATTTCATTTTATTTATTTATTTATTTTTATTTTTTTTTACAAAAACATAAAAAGTATGAAAAGTTAAAAAGTTAGCCATATTATGTTATGTATATACTTAGTATAAATTGTAAGTACATTCATATAACTCAGATCAAGTAAAACTCGTTATGACCATTTCGCATTTATGTAGAAACACATTTATGTAGGTTGGTATTTTATTTCTTTTGTAGATAAAAAAAAAAACAAAATAATAAGTAAAATAAACATACAACATGGAATATGTATATAATAGTAAAAAAATAAGTAGATAAGTAAAATAAAAAGAAAAAAAAATCATAATAAAAAGCACAAGTTAAGTAAAAAAAAAAAAAAAAAAAGCACAGAGAGAATAAGAAATAAAATGTTGTAGGTATTATTCTTTTATACTTATTTTTGAAATTATATATTTTGGCCTTAAGATATTTTGCCTTAAAGGCATTTTATAGTAACTGTAAAAAATTCAAAAAAAAAAATATATATTCATTTGAAATAATTTAAAGAAAAAAAATGTTTTGTACGTTGATGATTGTTGATGATGATGAATCTAGTTTCCTTGTACATATTCCTTTTAAAAAAGGACATTTTTATTAAAAACATAAAATTAATTTTAAAATGACAAAAAGAAAAAAAAAACAAGAGACAAAATTATTTTTTTTTTTAAAAAAAAATGAAAATTATGAAGAAAAAAACTGGCAACAATGGAAACAAAAAAACGAATTCAATTTCTTTTAGTTACAATTTTTATGATTATTATTTATTAATTTAAAAATTAATAATGATAATTTAAATAAATTGAAAATGATCAATTTACTAATATGTAGTTATCAAATACATACTATTCAATTCATATAAATTCTTCTATAAAAAAAAATAAATAGAAAATAAAAGCCAAGAAAAATGACCCCTCTAGTTATCAATAAAAATATGTACTGATCAATAAAAATGTACAACAAATTATAAAATTTTATTTTAATTTTTAATTAATCATTTTTTAATAAATAATCATAATAATAAAAAGAAGAAAAAAAATATATGTATAAAAAAAATTTTCTACATGATGAAATTATGATAAAGAAGAAAAAACAAATTTTTTTTTTAATAATCGTTTTTTTATTCAACTATAGAAAAAAATTACTAATTAATGTCAACACTTTATCTAAGGCTATTAAAAATATACAACACAAATTGAGATTAAACATCATAAAAGGAGAAAGACAAAAAAAAAGAGTGAAGATGAAAAAAAAAAACAAAAATGATTAATTAGTTAAAGTGAAAAGTGTCCCCCCAATGTTAATTAACTTGAAAATCATTTTCTTCTTCATGTTCCAATCCAAGCAAGACAAAGTTGTAAAAGGCAGTAGCCAAAGCTAAAAGCAAATTATTGTTTCTTTGAAAATCTAAAGAGAAACAAAAATAAGAGGGTAAGAGGAAAATACAGAAATCATCATCATCATCATCATCACCATTCACCATCACTTAGGAGACCCACAGTACCAGTAGTAGAAGTAGCAGCATAAACAGCTCAGAGTTCAGTAGCGGTGGTAGATATAGTAGCAATCAACAGTCAATTCAATAGAGTTAAAAGATTCAACAAGATTCAAGATTTAAGAGTCGTTGTTGCCATCATCATAAGCAGCAGGAACAACAAATGAAACGATGCTGATATATTTCATGATGATGATGATGGTGGGGAATAAATAACTAAAAGTGACACAAAATTACGTTCAAACTAGAATAATTTCTCGCTTCAAAACATTTTTATTAAAAAATTTTTTTTCTGTCCTATCATCCATTCCATCTTCCATCAACAATTTTTTTTCCAATTTTTTTATTTTATTTTCTTCATATAAATGTAACCAACCGTCTTGTCTTTTCTTCTTCTTGTTTCCCTTCATCATCACATAAAGATGATGATGATGATCTCCTACAGAGTTTTAGTTTTTTTTTCTTCTTTTTAGTTTGTTTTTTATAACCTGACAATCTGTTGTAAACTTTAATCGATGTAAATTAGTGTGTAAACTTATGCTTCACACTTTGAAAATTGATAAAAATTGAAAATATATATAAAAATGTGAACGAAATGAAATAAAATAAAATACAACAAACAAGAAGACAACATGAAATACCTAACTGTTGGAAAATTAAAAGAGAAAATCTTTTTTTTTCCTTTTTTTTTCTTTTCATTCTTTTTTTTTCTCTTTTAATTAAAATCAAATTTAAAATACAAACTAGACATGACATTTATAAAAAAGTTAATAAAAAGATTAAAATCAAAATGCATAATTAATTAATTGGTAGTTTGTGATGGAATTTAAAAAGTTGTTTTATTTATTATTATTTTTTTTATTTATATATTTTCTACCTTTTAATTGAAGGTAATATAATGATAAAAAGAATCGTTGTTTTTTAATTGAAATATAATTTAAATTTTTTAGAAAATTTAATGAGCTTAAATTAACTTTTAGAAATTTCCGGTTTTCAAGGAGGTCTATATTATATTTATTATAACATTTGAATTAAAAATGATTTTTTTTTTTATAAGGGAAAGAAATTAGTTTTTTTTTGTTTGCTGAAGGCGCATGTGGAAGGAAAATTTATAAAAAGGAATATTATAAGGAAGAAAATAAGAAATGATAGACCTTTAATTAAATTACTTAAAAAATCGATACATTTTTATTTTTGTTTTGAATAATTTAATTACTTCAAAAATAATTTTATAAAGAAGTTTTTAAATTTTAAAACCCTTCATTTCCTCCACATTACTTTCCCAGTAGAAAATTTATAAGGCTTTACCAAAGTTAATTAAGAAAATTTTAAAAACTTCTCCCCAAAACGAATGAATTTTTTATAAATCACATTGAGAGCCTTAACTTTATTCCTTATCTTACAGTTCTAGAGTGAAAAATTATCTTTCAAATTGAAAAAAAAAAATCAATCCGACCAAGCTGTATTTAAAAACTTTCCAAATAGCAATTCTAAATAATTACTTTAAACATTCCCCTCTCATTTTAATTAAATTCCATGGTATTTTCCTTTAGATTTTTTCAAACTTTCATCATCATTTTCTATCCTCTTTATAGGTATTTATAAAATTATTTATTCAATATAAAAAAAATTTCCAACTAATTAAGCAGTTTTCCCTCAATTTTAAATGTTGATAAGAATTTAGTTACATAGCTTTTTTTTCTTTTTTCTTTTTTTTAAATTAACATCATACATATAGATGTACCTATAACGATAGCGACAATTAAATCTGAAAAATTATTATTATTATTATTTTAAATATTTATTCAATTGAAAATAATATCAATAAACTTCAATTAAATACTCATTAAAACAAACCTGTTTCATTAATAAAAAAAAAAAAAAAAAACAGTAAAAAAAAAATGTATACAATAGATACGAAATAATAATAATAATTACATAAATTAAATAAAAATGTACATTCCCAAGTATAATTTCAATTTATTTATGAAATGTAAAAGATTTTAATCTCGATTACTTAAATACTCATTACCTTTCACACACAGTAAATTTTTAAAATAATTAAATATCCAAAAAGCAACAACAATGATAAAGTAGAAAGAGAGAAAAAGAAAGAAAAAAATAAATAAAAATAAAAAATCATAAATTATAACTAAACACAAATCAAATAAAATTGTAATTAAATAAAAATGATGATAATTTTTATGAAAATCATTAATTTATTGAAGATTTTCAAGATTAAAAAATACATAATTTTATTTAATTTCTTGAAAATATCTATCACACACCATTACGAATTGAATTTATGTTTTTTTTTTTTTTTAAATCGTAAATTTTACAAAAAATTTTTTATGAACGACAAACATGAAATAATTTTATTACTTTTTTTTTAACCAAGAAATTTCATATTTTAATTTTTTTTTTTTTTTTGTAAATAAACGGATTGAAATTGTTTTTTGAAGTGTATACATTGAAAATATATATGTATGTATTTAAAAAAAAAAAAAAGGTAACAAAACTTCTTTGTTTTTGCAAGATTATAATTCTGCTTGTTAAGCTAAATATTAAATTTATTTGAGAAAAAAACAAAGGGAACCTACCTAAGCTGGTCTGAGTGTTTATAAAAGTAAGCAATAATCATTTTCATGTTTTCCAATATTTAATTACATTTCATGAAAAGTAAAAAAACAAAAAAACACACAAAAGAAAGAAAATTGTATAACAAAACCATGGAACAGTTCATTTGAAAAAATATTAAGAAAAAAAAAAAAGAATTTTCCCTCTCATTTAAACCGATTATCATGAAAATTATTTAATTATTGTTAAATACACAGAAAATTGTTGAACAAAAACAAAATATTTAAACATTGTACAATTAAAAAGAAGAAAAAAAAAGCATTAACTCTACACAGAATCAGTAAGTTCGTGTAATAATAATAAAAAAGATTATTTTTACAATTAAAAATTAAATATCATTAATTAGAAGGATTTTTTCCTCATCGTTTTAGTTATAAAAATAATTTTCCTCCCTCTTTTATTTATTTATTTTTTTGTTTTGTTTTTGCTTCTTTTTTTCTTGTTATTTTATTTTACTTTTTTTCAATATAATATAATGATCATGAAATTGTGATGTTAAAAAATGTGGAATAATTTTAAAATCTTTGTAATTTTTGCCAACAAATTTTTATACAAATAAAACATGATAAAACCATTGAAAAAAATAAGTTTTTTTTTTTAAGTGGAAAAAAACTTTTGAAAAACTAATAAAAATAAAAATACTTTTAAAAACGGTTTTTTTAAAAATTTTTTGTTAATAGCAAGCAATCAAGTATTGTTATTTAATAGTCAATTCAGGTTATTTAGACATAAAATTCTGTATTTTGTGTTTTTCTTTTTGCATTTTTTTATTATCGTACTAATTTTATTTGACATGAACTTTTTTTTTTCAGTTATGTTTTTTTTTTGTACAGGTATACTTTATACATATATTTTTAAAAGAAACATCTTCGAAAACATATACATCACATGTCTAATAAAAATAAAATTTTGTGAGTTAAAAAAAAAAAAACACAAATTTTAAATTTAGATTCAATCAAAAACATTTTTTTTTATTGATGTTTTTCTCTTCAAAATAAAATTCTTTATACATGATTCGTTTGATATGTTGACATATGAGACATCCATTTTTAAAATTTTCAATTTTTAGTGATAAATATTTTAGGTCAAACAATGTAATGAAAAATTTGTTAAAATCAAGCAACAATATGATTTGATAATTTTTGAAACAAAGTTTAAAAAATACCATTAGGAAAATTATCACTTTTGGTGAAATTTTTAAACTGTCTGACATCTGGAAATTCGAAATCTAATAGTAAAATTGAAAGTTTCATTTCAATTCAATTTTAGAGGAATTTAGATAAACTTACTGCCTTATTCTACATCAAGTCATAACTTGTGACCAGTCATAAGTCTATTCACCAAACTAGTTTATAACCGTCATAATCAAGTTCAAAGTTGGGTTCAAATTGCTAGTAGCAAAGCTAATAGGTCAGCAAAACAGTTAAAAGAATTTTATGGTCATAACTTGACTATGACGGTCATAAAACTAGTTTGATGAATAGACTTATGACTGGTCACAAGTTATGACTTGATGTAGAATAAGGCAGTTAATATTAAAATGAATTTTGAAAATAAACCTCTCATGTATTTGTACAAAAAAAAATGTTTTTTTTTTGTGATTTGTGAGAGTCATTATTTATCATTGAAAGCAGCAACTATAATGCATAGTCGGTCGTTATTTCTATTTCTATTCACTTAATTAAAATTTTACGCAGGTTTATAATTCCAAAAAGAGAATAAAATATTTAAAAACAAAAAAAAAACAATAAAATAAAAAATTAAGTTAGTGAGGTCTTTTTTTTTCGTTTTGTTTTTTGTTGTTATTGTATTATATATTTAATTTGAAAAAGCACTTTGAATTAATGATGTGATTCGTTGATGTTGACTTCTATAGAATTAATTTGTTGTACCTATATTTTTATCCATCTATAGACAAAACTAATACCTATAATGTGATACAATTTAACTAATATATATATTTTCTACATACATACATTATATTGTATGACTCTACACACTTAATATCTGTTTATTAATTTTGTATACACAATAAAATAGCTTTTATACAACTAATCATCATTATTATATTGTTATTACTTATTATTATTACCCTAGATACATACTTATAATTAAGCTTATAGTTATTAGTGCACAGATTGTTACATTATAATATTATATTATATATTTTTAGTATTGTAAATAAATATATTCAAGTATACCTTCTACATATATGGTTATAATGAACTGATAGTTGTTGAATAACGTGTTAATTGGAAGATAATAACATGTTCTTATGTATCAATTACATACTCTAAGTGGTCGATATACACAACCGATTCATGTCATCATCATAAAAACAATAAAAACAGTATTTAAAAAATAATAATAACAACAACAACAAAAAACGACAAAAAACAAAACACAATACAAACATAAAAAAAAATAGAAGAATTAGTTGTTGTTAGTTAATTTCAAATTAAATAATGTTTATTTCCACTAGGGAGACAGAAAAAACAAAACCACGACATCATAACTTTAAATTCTCTTCATTCTTGTCCCAGTTCCACCCACAAAACAATTTCTACTAATTTATAACTTCTCTTTAGTTTCTTTTCTATACAATTTGTATTTTCTTTTTTTTTTTCTCCTGTTTTTATTAGTTAAAAGTCTTGTTTGTACTTTTAAATTTCATTTTTATATAGGTATACATATTTAATCATTTTATTTATATATTCATTCATTCTTGTTAGCCATTTTCTTCTAGTTTATAGAATCAACAATATAAAAAGCTAGTGCCAGGCTAGGGTATATATTGCTTTTGCTGTACTCCAACCATCCAACCATCCATGTATCCACCACAACGAAAAAATCCGTTGCCATCGTCGTCTCTATGCATCGTTAACAACTCAAGTAATGTCGTCACTTTTTGCATGATATGAAATGGATGACTATGATGTTGATGATGATGATAATGATGATGGTGTATATATTTAGCGCAGCTGTACTTATAGTCATTATCATCATCATCATAATAATCATTAGATGTATACCTAAGTACCTACATATTCAATATACCTTTTGGTTCACCATAGCAGCAGCAAAGCAACAGTAAAAGCAATACAATTTCATGTAAGTACAACAAAGGCAAGCAGTTAACTAGCAAAAAGCAAGCATTATTGGAATAAAACTTTTTATTTTTTATTTTATTATTATAATGCTTTTTTTTTTTTTGTAGCTCTGTGTAAATTTCACCCATTTTAATAATTTTCTTATAATCACCTTTTCCGCCCAAGTACATTATGAACACCATCATCAACATTGTCAGAAAAAGAAAACAGAATAAAATGAAAAACCGACAACAACACAAACAACAAACGATGGGATAGGATAGATGTTAAACTTCCGAAGTGCAATACTAGGAAGTGAATTATTCTTCTTGAATGCTCTACCAACAGAAGGGTAGCTAGCTGTACATACAAAATGAAGAAGAAAAAAAAAGGCTTTGATTATAAGAGGAGTAAGTTACCCATTAAAGAAACATAACACTCTCATATTAAGTCATTTTCAAGATCCTTGGTTGCCTTGTTTGCTTCCTTGCCTGCCTGCTTGCCTGTCAGCTTGTTTGCTTGCTGACATTTCTATCATGAATCCTTGATGTTGTGGCTGCAGCTTTTACTAATGTTTTTTTATTAATATTTTTTTTTTGTTGTTTTCACAGAAAAAGATTTAATGCAATGATGGTTTCTTCATTCATCCCTTTTTCTTTTCTTTTCATACTTGAAACATACTATATTTTTTTTTCTTTATTTTTCCTTCTTTTTCCCCATAACATAATTTTCTTCATCATTCTATAAAACCGTTTTTCTTTTATATTAATAACTGCACATAACTTTTTGCTACTTCAATTTGTTAATGCTATTAGTCAAGCATGATGGTATTTTAATTAATCTCGTCATCTTTATCCTTTAACAATTTTTTTTTCTTGCTCCTTTTCTTTTTCTTTTCCTTCTTCTCATTTAATTCAGTTTTCTTTTCTAAAATAGATTTTTATTTTTTTTTTTTTTGCTTTGCCTTTAAATTGCAACATAACTACACACAACCATCAACAAGATTTTTTGAATTCTTTTTCTTTACTTTATTTTTTTTCCTTTTTTTTGTATGATTTATTCTTCTTCAGTCATTTTAAATACATATTTGACAAATTTAAAAGCAATATTTTTTTTACTTTTACGTCTTGTAGTATTCATTCCATTTTCTTTCTTTCAATTAATTTTTCATGATATTTGAAAGTATAATCTTATAATCCATAATTAAAGAAGGAAATCTGAAAATCTTATTTCTTTATATACTTTTTGTTGAATGTTTTTAAATAAAAAAAAAAAGAAAACAAAAATTGAAAGAAGAAGAAAATACGAGAAAGTTTTTCCTTCAAAATTTATATTATATAGATTTTTCACTTTTTTTTTTCTTGAATACTTATGCTTTTTCATAGGGAAAATATTCTTTAAGAAATTGTTTATATCCCATTGACATGCTAATCCTGCTGTCATTTAGATAAGGGAAAAAAATTTCTTCTTGCTCCCCCTCATTTATTTATTTTATTTTTCTTTCTTTTAATTTTTAATTTTTATTTAAAGCGTGTAAGCACTTTTCTAAGAAATTTAATATTTATAATATTTTAATTTGTAATCCAATTTTAATTTTTAGGTGGAAACCAAAAATGAAAGGGTATCATTCAAAAGATTATAAAATAAAATATGAAAATTTTAATATTATTTTTCTAAAAAGATGGAAAAATTATTTTGATAATCTTATAATTTTTGGTATTTTCATAATAATTATTTTATGTTAGATAAGTATTTAATTTTTAAATCCTTTTTTTTCCACACCCTATAATGAAATGAAAAAAAAAAAGGATTCAAATGAAAAATATTGAAATAAATTTTAATGAATTTAAAGCTTTTTTCTTTTTAATACTTTTAGATACTTTCTGTGATACTTTACTCAACTATTTTTCCTTTTCCAAACTATGTAAGTATGTATGTTCTTTAATTTTTTACATGGTTTTTGTGTTGACCAAACCTTGTTTGCTTTTAAAAATCGAGTAAAAAGCGTTAAATATTTATACCTATTATGTATATCCTCTATCTTACAAATATGAAAAACAAATTTAAATAAAAACAAATATTATGTATAATATTTAATTTACTTGTAGAATTACTCAATAAAATTCACTTTTATTTATTTAGTTTTTTTGTTCTTTTTGCGCTAAAAAACATTTTCAATATTTTTACTCCCACATTTATGGTTTACCATTTTTTTTTTACCTACCTATTTGTATAATAATCTTTTTTAAACAGATAAAATTTAAATAAATATGTAAATTATCTAAAGTAAGTATAAAATGACTCAATCTATAAAAACTTATTTACATAAAATAATAATAATAATAATAATAATAAAATAACGCATGTATACAAAGAAGAAATTATAAAATTGATATTTTACTCTATTAACAGCTGATATCATATATACAAAAAGAAAAAAGAAAAATAAAGTGTATAAAACCAACACCCACCTAATACAAAAGTGTATCTTATGTTAAAATAAAATAAAATACAATAAAATGTAAGGAATAAATATATGTACATATATGTACTTATTAAATACTTAATATAATTCTCTCCTTATATGTAAGAGACTCTATCAACTAACAATGAAAAAATTAACACCAATTTATTCATTTTATCTTTGTACACACATATTCATGTCATATATATGTATGTATACATTTTAAATAGATTAATTTTATTTAGGTATAATATCTAGCTACCTAAGTTTGTACATATATTTAAATTTTCTTTTCTATATAGATAATGTTTTTTATTTATTTTTTCTTCTAAAGATTTAACTAAATCAACACGTATTAAGTATTCCTTTATTACCACATTAAATATTGATGTAATTTCATTTTTGCATGCGATATCAATCTAAATATTTCCTATATCTTGTTTGCTTATTGTTGGTTAAATAAGTTAAGTTAACTTAAATATAAAATTCTTTACTATAATAATATTATAATCTTGAGTACATATACATATAATTGTAATAACATAAGAAATGTGTATATCTCTTCAGGATATATATTTTACGTGTACGTGTAGTACGTGGTATAGAATATACAACAAGGTTATAAAGTAAGACGATCATCATCATCATCATCATCATCAAGAAACATTCAATTTCTTATTTTTCTTCTTCTTGTCTTGTATATTTTCTTATGTTCAATTCTTCTATTACTTATACAAATAGTAAGTAGTTAGTAAGTATATAAACTGATTGTATAACATCATCACTATTGTACCCTAGGCTAAAGGAAAAATTTTATCCATTTCTATTTTAAATTGAATATGTTCTTACACGCTATAATATGTTATGTGTATTATGTATACATGTACATTCAATATAAATGTACTTTATTATAGATTAAGTATTTGCAATAACCTTACATGGTTTGATGCAATTCGTTTACTTGATCCTTTTTATTCACAATATATGCATAAAATATTTTGTATATATATAGCTACATATTATAAAATTCTATACATACTTATTTATTGAAAAACATACATACATACATATTTGCATTTTTCTTTACATTTTTTGTTTTTTCTTTTTGCATATTGATTTGATAATTTTACCGCATATTCTTGTATTAATATTACAAATATTTGTAGAGAAAAAATAAATGAAAAGAAATGATAGTTATTTTGTAAGATAGATCGTCGTTGCATTTTATAAAAATTATTTTATTAATAAAAAAAAATGTAAACATGTTTACATAGAAATTTTATATTTCAAAAAAAGATATAGATACAATTTGTGTAATTTTATACTAAAAACATCGTTGAAATGATATAGGTAAATTCAAACATTTTAAATTTAAAATATATGTATAAGTACATTTTTTAATACAAGTTATATAGATATATGTATGTACAGGATCTATAAATATTTGACATCGTTTCAGTTAAAATGAGAATTTATTGAAGTGAAATTTATATTGCGTGTCTTCTTTCTTATACAGGGTCCCTCGACACTGTTAATAAAAACAATGTTGAAAGAAGTTTAAGAATTCAAAAGTACATGGAGTATTTATATGAATGACCTGAACTGACATGAATGGGTTGAATATGCATTGTAAAGATAGGTAGGTAAGTAGCAGGTTAATAAAATTCTACTCGTAGTTCTTTTTCATCTATTCAACAAGTACAGAAAAAAAAAAAAAAAGAAGATTCTAAAAGTGTTGTTTGTAAGCATTTTGAGGAGATATAAATGGAAATGAAAATGTTTCACAACGAATTGAATATCTGGAGAAAAGTCTTCTTTAACGGAAGGTAACTACTATAGAAGGCCAGATAGTTTCTTAGCGAAAGTCAGAAATTACAAATCTACTATCAGAAATCCCATCTCAGTAGTCATCACTTTCATGAAGTAATCTTCTACTATCATCTTCAGATCTCCCTTTATAAAAAGGGTTATTTTGATGAAGAAAAATCAATTGATGATGATTATTATTCGTTTTTACTGTAAAAATATTTCAAAAGAAATCTCAGATGTAAAATTGTTGTAATAAATTTATTTAAAATGCAAACATTTTTATTTAATTTTTTTTTCTACCCCTTTCAGATGAAAAATTATGCATAATAGATCAAATTCAATGTATGTATGTATGTATGTTTGTACAACATTATCAATTCATTTTATTTCTTTTAAATTAATTTAAAAGTAAAAAAGAAGAAAAAAAAACATCCAACAAATAACGAATTCCATCAATTCTACATATCTACATTTTTTTCTTCTCTCCATAATAATATGTCATGCATACTTCACATCCTTTTTTTTTATTATCATTTCCAATATATTTAACAAATAAATAAATAAAGCAACACAGTAAAAAATTTACAAAATATGCAACGACAATAAAATAAAAATTCACATTTTTTTTGCCTCATTTCTGTTGAATGTTTTTGGTTTATTGTACAATGTTTTTTTTTTTTTATCGTATATTATTCTCTTCTGTACTTCACTCAGTTATTTATTTTTTTTTGAAATTTTTGTAATACAAACATGTATTAAAAATTTTGAGGAAATGATCCATACCAAACATTCCGGTGATTTTATATAAGTATTTCAGTCAATTCAATTCAGTATAAGAATCCCAGCAGTACATATATGTTTTGTTGATATACTAAATGCTCTGTGCATCACTTTTCATATTATCATCATACTAAAAGGCGCTATCATATCAATTTTCCTCTTTTTTTTTTTTTTAAATTTTAAAAGCAAAATTTTTTTATTTAACATTTTTTTTTTTTTTGAATTTGATTTGTTGGATTTGTCGTTTCCACTTCATGCATTATGTAGAACGACATAACATTATTCAAGAAATGAATTCGGAAAACTATTTTATTCTTTTCTCTTGTGTATTCCTTGATTCAAAGTATCTCATCATCACTTCTTGCAGTTGTTTTTTTTTTCCTTATGGTATTTTTGTATATGTACACATATATGTATGTATATCATGATAACATTGTAAAATGCATCAGATCGTCATCATATTTTTATTATCATCTTCATCCTTATTTTGTCGTTTTTATCGTCATCTTGTTTGTTATTGGAAAAATGATGAAAAAATCTTTTTTCTTTACAAAACTCTAGAGAGCAAAAAGCAAGGAAAAAAAAGTTAAGTAAATAAATAAAAGAAAAATGTGATTGCATTGCATATAAAAAAATATTTAAGAAAAAATGAAAATTTCTTGAATACCATGGCATTTCAACAGAAACGATACTTTTATATAAAAAATGTTTTTTTTTCCTTTTTTATGGAAAAAAAATCTTTTTCTGTTTTCTTCTTTTTTTTTTTTTACTGTTGAATCTTTTGCTTGTTTTATTTTTTTTATACATAGTTATATATATATAAGTTGTTGTTGTTTTTGTTTTCATTGAAAAAGATAAAGATGATGCGACCTTACTAGCTTTAAGCCATATTATTGGTTGGATTTCCGAATCAAGTTTTGTGTAAAGTGATTCTTTTATGCAATTTTATTCACAATATGTGTACATATAACATATAAGAAAAGAATATGAAAATGTGTGCTTGTTTTTATACAATATATTTCTCTTTCTTTTTTTTTTATCCTTTTTATTACATTTAACTTTTATTCTTTGTACTTCAGGTTTCAGTATCATCCAACTATGAACCAACAATATTCATCCCATAATATCTTTGTGGCATGTTTTTTTTTTATTCATCATAATGTACTCTCAACTGATATGTCACATCAATATGCAATGTAATATAACAACAATATGAGAATGATAACAATGAATATAATGTTTGTAATTCTTCTTTACTGTTGCTACTGGTTATGTTATATTATTTTTGTGATGCTACTACATACTGCTACTACTATTTTTGTGTTCATGTTATATTATAGCTACTGAATCAAAATCAGCTTGAATACTGTGTTGTTAAGTTTTATAAAAAAATAAAAAAATATACATACATATATGTATATAAAAATTTTATACAGTATCTACACAATAATAGATCGAAGTATGTATGTACATATGTTGGTTGGTTGGTTGAAACTCAATCGATCGATCGATCCCAATTGTCATCATCATATCAACTGATGCACAATTCAAAATTCAATTTAATCGAATATATATGTGCAATATACAATAATTTCAATGGGCTACAATATATAACTTTATATTCTGTTCTGGTGGGTAATTGTGATGCCCAATGCCACACTATCTTGAATATTTATGATGATGATGTGATGTGTGATCAGGTTTTGAAATGTTATCCTTACTTGAATGTTTTTCTATGGTATCTGATTATTATGTACTCATCTAAAATTTGTTTTGTATTACACATATGTATATATTTACTGATTTATTAATACTGAAGGCTACTGTTTTTAATACTGATGCTGTTGATCTATCTTTTATTTCTTTAGCTCTTTACAATCTTATACGAATTTAAGATGAATTTTCTTATAAATTTATATTCTATGCAAGTATACATATTGGAATTTAATCAACATTACATTACAGACACACAGTTTGTCCAATATGAATTTAAAAGCTAAATAGCAAACAGTATACTATATATAAGTATGTATATACGCATTAATAAACTACTATACTTAGATATTTTACTTATTTATTTATTTATTCTTCTTTTGTACATGTAGAATTTGAAAATGCATCGACAAATCTGGGTGGTAACAAATTTTGATATCTTATATGTACAATATACTATACAATTTTCATATCTACTATATATTACAACATATATGACATACCTACCACATTATAAAGTAGCACATTTCATGTTTGATGTATAACTTTATATAGAATTTCTGAATAAATAAGTAAGTACAAGTTATTTTATATTATAGTCATAGATAATAGATTTATGTGTAATGCAATATTAAAATGCTTGTATACTCGTATATAAATACATACATTACATATTATTTTGTCTTTATAATTTTAAATTAGACAAATATGCAACAGAAACAATACATCAGCACTAGCAATACCACCATCATCATCAATGACACCCAACAGTACATAGCTACATATAATAATAACTTATAACTTAATAATAAAAGCAACAAAAAAGTTTCATGTTTTTTTTTTTCTTCTGCTTTTTGTTTTTGTACATATTTAATGAAATTCATGTAAAGTTTGCTAATAATTGTTCTCTTCCATATAAATTGATGTTGTTGTTGTTGTTATTAATGTTGTTGCTATTATTATGTGTCGGTCGATTTATTCCTGTCGACTCAACGACAAGATTTTAAATAAAGTAAAAGGTAATTCAAGTGAATTGCTTGCAATTGTAATTGCAAACTGCAAATCACATTTTAGTTGTTATATTTGAATTAGTTATTTATTTATTTATATGTAATCGTATATGGTCATAATATAAAATGTTTTTGACATTATTACATCATCGATTTTATGATTAGTTTGTTAATACCAATTTGTAACTGATATTTTACAAAGTACATATTCACATGTTGTATTTTATTAGTTAGTTAAATATGTATGTAGGTAGATAAACATACCTATATACATATGTATCTATCTACTTATATTGATTATGGTTTCATTTAATATGTTGTATTATTTATAAGCACAACAAAAAACTAATACGATTATTATCATTTATTATTCATTTTGTATTTTAATATCAATATTTAATTTTAATGTCTTCATTCATATATTGTATTATAGAAATATTTTCATTTCAATTTAATGAACAATTGAAAACATTTATTTATTTATTTATTTATTTTTTTAAAATTAAAAACACATTATTTAAAAGTTATATGAAATTAACATACAATTAAAAATTTATCGAATAATTAACCATTTGACATTTAAAACCATTTTGTGAAAAAAAAAAGAAGCAAAATATCTGAACACACTTATGAAATTACAATAAGTGGTATGTAGAAAATTTAAGTGGATTTTCTGTTACAAAAAAAAAAAAATAAAAATAAAATTTAAAAAAAAAACCGTGAAGAGGGTCGGGCCTTATAATATTGTACAACAGATCAAGTTTTTTTCAAAAAAGGACCACTTATTAAACAGAAAGTCGTTGTTACATGTTTAAAAAGTTGTCGTTGAAAATTAAGAGAGAAAAGAAAAGAAAAAAAGAATTAGGTATCTGACAAATTGAATCACAAATTAAAAAAATACAAATTTGGAATGAAAATTGAGTAGTTAGTTAATAAGTTAATGTTCCTCAAAAGGAATCAAGTAAAACAGGAAGAACAACCAGTCAGTAGTTACCATCAACACCTTTGGTTGGAGGTATGTAGTTTATTTATTGATTGAAAAAGAAAAAAGTAGGTATGTATGTACAAACATATAATACACAATAAAACAAAGTTGTTTTAAGTGAATAAGTACTGCACCTTTACCTTTACCTTAAATGTCAATCATTTTTTTTTTGTTCTTCTTTATTCCTGTTAATTATTCTTTTACAAGTAAAACATCTGTTTTTTTTTTTTTTTTCATAAATCCAGAAAGAATTACCTTTGAATTTGAACTGGTTTGAGATTGCGGTGATGCAATTTGCTGTTGTTGTTGAACAGGAGATTGGGATAATGGTGATTGTTGTTGTTGAGAAGATGTTGAGGTTGAAGATGATTGTGATGATGAGGAGGATTGTTGTTGAGTATGATGTTGTTGTTGTTGGTGGTGGTGTTTTTTAGGACTCTGTGGTCCCGCAGAATCCTGCGGGTTCTCAGAGGGTTCCACACGTACTATGATCGCTATGGTTGTAGCAGCATAAATGCCCTTCTTTTTAACAGAAGGACACTTTTACCCAGATAATTAAAGAAAAAAAGTAAATGAAGAAAATACACAAACCACTTATTTATAAATAAGTAAGCGAAGAATGTAAGAGTACAACTCAAAGTGGATAATGTTTCCTATTGTTTTTTTTTTTTTCATATACAAACACAAGTTTTTTTTTTATTCTCTTACTTTTCTTTTATGTGTCACTTCCTTTTTGTAATTGTATTCTATTACAACAACTGAACATCATTATTATTGTTTTATTTTTTATGTTCTTCATATTTTATTACACTCATTTGTAAATTTAATTTTTTAACGAGACTCATTTTTATTCATGTTTTTTTTTTTATGTTTCTGTTCTGTTTTTCACTGCTTGTTTTTTTTTTCATGTCGTTTATCATTCAAGTGGAAAGTTTGAATATTACGTTATCGTTATTAAAAAAGAACACTAAAAGGACGGAAAATGTGTGAATATGACACACAGACACAACATAGCTACATTGACTTGTATTAAAACAATGAGGAAAAAAATAGTAAATACAGTTACTAGTTTTTACCTATTATTATATTATGAGAATGAGGACAATTTCTTCTTAAAGTTGAATATTTAAAAAAAATATATAGGTATCCTTTTTTTTTTTTATATATAATTTATCACTTTATATGCCTGTTTTTAGTTCGATGTAAAAATTTAGCATAAAAATAAAAAAATCTTAAAAGGGTTATCGATCCTTTTTTTTAAACACTATATATAGGTATGTTAATATGTTATGTTCACCACATTTGAAGTTGTCTGTTGTTGGCTATACAATATAGAACATTACCAGACGGGCAGACAGTAAAATAAAATAAAATAAAACGACGAATTCGAATAGAACAATAGAAGAGGCATAACCTAAAAATACATTTTGAATTTGTATAAAATGTCTATAAACTTTATGCCAGGCACAATAAATTAATTAAGTGTATACTTATAAATTACTATTATTTTAAAGTTATAAAGTAGATACTTAAATTAAATATGGCTATAAGCCTTTTATTGCACTTAAATGAGTTATAAATAATTTTAAATTATTATTATTATTTTGTTTTTTTTTGAGTATCCAATATATTTATATTCACTTCAACTATAGTAAAAAAAAAGTTATGAAAATCTTATTTGAAAAATTATTTTTTCTTTGTTTCTTCAAATACCGTAAAACTAAATTGAGCGAAATTAATAATAAAAATAATAAAAGAAGAAGAAAAAACTATGGAGTATATTGCACTTTGAATGAGGGGTTAAAAATGTGAATCCATAAAAAGAAGAAGTGAAACACAACTAAAAATTCGCGATAGTTAGTGATGATGAGATGTACATTGTACACCTCTTACCGTGCATAGTACATACATAGTAGCTTCTCTAATTAGCACATCACTTGACACATTTTACTTGTATAGAAATTATTTTCGAATTAATAAAATTTTTTTTTTTTTTTTCAAATAAACAAGTCATTTATTACAACTTTATTTACAGAAATAGAAAAAAAAATTTTTAATTCAATTACGAAAAAATCTTTCTATACATTTAAGTATTTTTGCACACTTTTAAAAACTTGAATTCAAACGAATTGGAAAAAAAAATTACTATGTATGTAGGTATATTAAAAATCCACTATGGATCCCAAAATTTAAAATTTTTCTTGCTCCATCGCATTTAAAATCGCGGATAGATGAATGTAAAAACTTCTTTTGATTCGGTTCGGCAACAGCAGCGATGGATACACAAAATACACACAAGATACAAAATTAAAAAAGGTATTTCCACGAACGACGACGGCAATGAATATGAATGTGATGATAATATATAATATGGGCAAGTCGCAACTCGCAAGTACACAACGTACTCGTACAATAAGCACTTTAAAAAAACGCTATAGAAGCATCAGCGAGAGCAAAATTGAAAAAAAAAAAACTTTTTCATACATTAAAAAGCGAAAGAAAAAAAAAAAACAGATAAATGAAGAATAAAGAATGAAGAATTTTTCAATAAATGATTTTAAATACACAAATTTCACCACAAGTTTTCATTTAAAATTCAATTAAAACATATTACTTTATGTTTTTTCAATTATTTTACACAATTTAATGTAATTTGTTTAAAAAATATTAAGAAATTTTATAAAATGTTTAATTTTTTCAAGAAACACACAATATCCACTGCAATTACTATGAAAAATTCAATCCAATATGTCGGAACTGGAATGGAATGCGAATTAAAGGAAGGAGAGAGACAAACACGAAATACCACATATCGGCGACACTAACTCCTCTTCTCATGCTACAATTTACAACAAAAAAAATATACACAAAAAACACTATAATTTTTCTTCGTTCGTTACTTTATCTTCTTTTTTCGCTTTTCTCTTTTATATCTTCTTCTTTTTCTTCATACAAAAAATTAATATTTTTCTCTCGAATTGCCCCTATTTTGTTTCACTTTCGCATGATTTCAAATTTCAATTCTAAAATAAAATGCCACTGCAATGCAATTGCTCAATTCAAAAAACCTGAATTTTTTATAGCAGTGATAGCAGCTGCTCTTTTTCTCTACTTTCAAAAATGTTAAATCAGATTTTGCTTCGTAGTAAAAAAAGATATGTACATTCTTCTAAGTAAATATTAAAACAGTTAAATGCTATGAAATTTTCTTCGATGAGTGTGTATTTTCGTTTTAATCAGTGAAAAAAATGAGCATTTCATTTCATTGATGGAAGAAATTTCTTCATTTAAAAGTCAATTTCTTTAATTTAAGATATATGAAAAATATCGTCATATTCAAAAATATCCGTAGTAAAAAAAATCCCGATCTTCTCGACAACACTGTTCTTAACACTAATCTTTTCATTTCTTCGTTGCATGGCTCAGTTCAATTAATTTTACTTCACTTTATTTATACGTACTATATATATAGAATTGTATATACATATATATATTATACATATGTATATAACGTACATACTTTCAAATTTTATGCAGAATAAATTTTTTTTTCGTGAAATTGAAAACATGTTCTCTCTTTTTAGCAAATTTCATTATTTTTCCAATTTCCAATCCAATTGGAAAACTAAGAGAATGATGAGAAATAATCAATGAAAGAGAACCTCTCTTCAAACATGTTTGAAATTGTTCATTGTTCATTGAATTGTAAATTGTAAATTGTATATTTTTGTCTGCTATGCATTATAAATAATTTAAACTTCCAACAAGTATGATTACAAAATAAGAACAATGACCTACACAAAATATGCCATTGGCGTCCGTTCATGTGAAACGAGCCTATATAGGTTGGATTATTTTTAGTAATCATAAGAATTTATTACAATTAATGAATATTAATGAAAACATAATTTTTTCTTACTGCATTTTCTTATATAAAAAAAATAATCGAATTTTCAATATTCAATTTATCTGTTAATTTAATTTTCTTGTTTTTTCATAATTTGTACTCATTTAAATTTTGTGATTGTCATTGAACAATTTAAGTTTGATTTTATTTGATTCAACATCCAATTCAACCCTTCTTTAATTTGAAATACCACGATGACAATGACCCACTACATCATATACGACCTATCATATCATATTCCAAATTTCCAATATACAAACAATCGAACATAGTTCAATCGGAGTTTGATTGCATTTTTTTTAAAAATCGTTTTACACTTTATGCATATTAATTTGTGTATGATCAAACAAATCCTATATACTTTGCCAACTAACAAGAAAATGTAAATGATAATGATAACAAACAACAAAATGTCTGCATTTTATTATCAAATTTCCATGAAACTTTAATTTCAAATTTTTTAATTTAAAATAACTGTAATCTTTCACTTTAATTTCTTCAATTCTTTTAGGAAATGCGTGAAAAAAAAAACAACTTTAAAATAAATAAGTAAAAATGGCTTCAAAATTGATGATTTTAAATTTTTAGCAAGTAGATATGTACACACAATATGTAGATAATATGTAGGTACATACTTATTTATGCACAAAATTTCCAAATTAATTTTTTAAAGACACATTCGTTTAAACAAGATGAATTTAGAAAAAAAAAAATTTAAATAAATTAGAAATTCAATTATGTAGTAAAAGTGTTATATGTGTTTGAAATTAATTTTAAAAAAACAATCAAAATTATAGACAGATCTGACATATGAGATCATTTGAAAATTTTCTGTAAATTATTCTTTTAGACGTCTCGCATATAAATTAACATATTCATTAATAAATAGACGAATTATTATTTCATTTCTATAATGGCAGACACCGATTTTGTATGTGTTGAAATATTTAAAATTTTAAATGCTACCGCCTACAGTACTTACCTTATCGTCATCTCCTTCGCTATCACACTGAAAATAGAACAAAATCACAAAGAATATTAATTTGAGTAAATTTCAAAAAATAAAAAAATTAAAATTTAATACTTGATATTCTATAAATAAATTTAAGAAAAAAATTAAAATGATACTTACGATATATCCTTTGCCAGAACTGCATCGACTGCTTGCCTGTAAAAATTAAAGAAGGAATTATAGGTAATTAGTACATAAATTGGAATATTGTTTTTTGAACAATTAATTAAAATTTAACTATTGATCACTATAGATATGATAGAAGTAGATATGTATGTAACTTTATTTTAACAACTACATTACAATTGAATTCTTTAATAAGGTGATTTTAAAATTTAAAAAAAAAATCACATACTTCCAGTTTTCAAAATATGTATTTTGTTGTCGTTGATTTTTACTTACATCACTTAATCTATCTCTAGAGCTGTCAGGATCTCTTGGTGCTACAGATGATGTTGTCAGCCTTTCTGATGCTCTACCACTATCATCTGAAGTTCCAGCATCTTGAGCGATTGTAATTGAATTCTAAAACATGAAAAAATATAAATTATCCAAATATTTTTATTTTAAATTTAAAAAAAAAAAAATTATTCTAACGTTAGTTATGAATTCTTCTGTTTTTTTAAGAGTTTTGGGAGACCAAATAACTGTATTCAAACACATTATCCTTCTCAGAAGATTAAATTGTCAATTTTTTTTTGTACTTTTTTTTTAAATTAAATTAAAAATTATCGATTGTATAATATAACGGTGAACTAACAAATATGTTTTTTTTTATTTATTAATGCGAATATTACTTTGTATTAAAATTTTTTATCCTTATTTCTTGTGATCATTCCTTAAAATATGTATGTATTTTAGTTATTGTCTTAGATTTCGATCTAAAGTAAATTTGAATTGACTAATCGTGAAATAAAGAAAACGATTTTTTTTGAAGTGGATTATTAATGAAAAACTAGTCGTTTTGCTTTCAATTATATTAAATTAGAAAAAATATGTTTATTATCCTGACTGAATTTCAGATTATTAAACTAGCTAAAATGTTAATAATTTTTAATCGACTATCTTTTCTTCGTGAATATCTTAGAAGACTTGTTAAACTATAGATATTAAATTTGTTCTGTCCAAATTGAGCAGAAGAATTCATGTAAAATTTTTAAATTTCGATTTCATTTTATTTTCTATCATTTTTTTTGTTTTTTTTTTTTTGCATTTTAACTTACATGAGGTGTATGTTCAATCACATTTTTATTTTGGGCATGACTATTCGCATTATTATTGTTACTATTATTATTACTGTTACTGTTATTTATATTATTATTACTTGTATTATTACTATTACTATTGTTACTATTGTTATTATGATTATTATTATTAATATTTTGAGTTTTATTTACAACTGTTGTATGATTGTTTTGATAATTATTCCATTCTCTTTCACGATCTCTATTATCCTTATCACGTTCATGAATATTTTGATGATATTGTGTTGTACTCACTATTTTTGGAGGTTTCTCTTCAATATAAATTGATGTTAATTCTTCAAGTGCTGATAAACGTTTTACTTTTCTTTTTTGTGCGTATTTTATTGCATACTAAAAAATAAGAAAAACAAAAAAAAAACATGATTATTATAATAAAGTAATTTAATAACATTTTTTTTTTTTTTTAAAATATGTAATAAAACAATAAAATTAATACCTCTAAATCTTCATATGTTTTAAATGCAAGTATTGCAAAACCATCAATGATATCTTCTTCAAGTACTGGCGATGCAGTTGTTAATTTAGCTGATTTACGTCTTATTGAAGGTGGTGGTGGTCTTGGTGGTGGTTTATCTCTAGGCAGTAACATCGTTGATGATGATGATGTTGATAATAAATCATCATCAACACTTCCATCATCTTCTGATTCTGAATTTCCACCACCTACTCTATTTCTAATTGTTTGATTATTATTATTATTATTATTTTGATTATTATTACTATTATTTTTTAATGTTGTTGAATCTGTCGCTGATGCAGGACTTTCTAATCTATTTGATGATGATGTTCTTGTGCAATTATTAATATTGTTGCTGTTATTATTATTAACGTTACTAGTATTATTATTATGTAGTGTTGTTGCTGTTGTTGTTGTTGTCGTTGTTGTTGTTGTTGTTTCTTCTTCATCTGTTACCGATGTTACTGTTGCTGTTACTGCTGATGAAAAACCACCACCGTCTTCATTAACAACACGATTATCACGTTCGGCCTGCATACGTTGAGCCCTTTCTCGCCTTCTATTACGTTGCTGTTGATGCTGTCGTTGCAATTTTATATTTATTATGTTACTATTATTATTCAAGTTATTATTACAATTGTTACTTATTATATTATTGTTGCTGTTATTACTGTTACTACTGTTGTTATTATTATTATTATTATTATTATTGTGATTTGTTGTTATTGTAGCACTATTTCGTTGTGATTTCTGTTTTTGATGATGTTGTTGTTGTTGATGATGATTTATTAATTGATTCTGTCCAATATTTCTTGAATCTTGAAAATCATCTGTTTCCATTATATTTGAACGTATTTGATATTAATGATGATTTAAAATTACAATAACAGCACCTTGTCATTGTTAATGCAGTTTACCTTTTTTTTTGTAAAATAAAATTTAAAAAAATAAAATAAATAAGTTAAAATTCAGTAAATCAATAAGAATCATTTTATTATTGTTTGAATGCTACATTATTTTACTTTAATGAAAAAAAGAAAAGTCTTTTTTCCCCTTTTTTTATATATGTATGTACATATGCGTGTAATTTATTTATATAGATAGATATAGTTTTCGATCATCATAGTGCAGTTTGTTCACAATGAATTTCATTTAATGTTTATGTATTTAACAATAAAATTTTTTTAAAAAAAGCGAAAGAATAAAGAAAAACATTTAAAAAATGTATAAAAAGTCAACAGGCAGACAGGTGTATTATTTACAAAATTGATAAGTTCTTATTTCTTCAAAACTGATAAGAGGAATAAGTAAAAAATAATGCGTGGAAGAATAACACTATCTTGTAGTAATTTCCGTATTTTTAATATAAGAATAAACCGGATTATTCAATTATTTAAATGTGTATGTATGTATGTGTGTAAATTTAAATAAATTAAACAAAATTTTAACAAATAATAAATATTTTATTTAAATTCACCGTTTTGTTTACGATAATCTAAATTAAGACTCGATAATTATTTTTTAACTTTTACTAAATTATCCTTAATTTTGCTTGTTTTTTTTTCTTCTGCTTTTGTTGTGTTTTTTTTTTTTCTGGCACATGGATCATTCACAAAAATTCACTAATTTTTATAACATTTCCTTTTCTTTTTTTCTTTATTATTTTTGTTCGAATCTTTTTTTTTTAAGTTTTTATTACATACATACATTCATTTTTGTGGTTTTTATCATGGTCAATAACAATTGCACTTCTTTTTATTTTCTTTTAAAATTATTTTTTTTTTTAAATATTTTTATTAATAAAAAAAATATCACCCCTTTATTTTCTTTTTCATATATAAGGTCTCTTATATTCATAAACACATTCACATACATAAAATGTACAATTTTTATTATGTACATACATATATGTATATAAACCTACATAATATGTACATATTTTTTTTTTCTGTTCAATTTGTAAAAGCATTTTAAAGCGATTATAATGATTTTGATTTATTTAACAAAATAAATATAACAAAAACTATATTAATAATACATATGTATTATATATTCAATTCTAAAACCATGTACACAACATTTTAAAAAAATAATAAAGAAAACAAGAACATGAGAGAAATACAAAAAAAAAAAAAAAATGACGAGAAAAACTTTCATTTTAACGCAAGCGTGTATGAAAATGCTTTTGCTACTTCATTTTTATTAACCGTATAATTGAATTTTTAAAGAGAGAAGAACAACAAATTAAATATAGAAAAAAAAAAGTTCAAACAAAACAGCAATAAATACACAAAATCAGATAAAATTAAAATCTGCTAATTAACTTTAAATAATTTTTCTTTCTCTCTTTTTTTGTTATTGTTGTTTTTTTTATATTTATTTTTGGAAAATTACACTCAAACATATGGAAATTATGAGATTTAAAGGAATTTTGTTAGGAAGGTAGTTAAATAAATCGGATAATAACTATTTTGTGTAAATTTTATCAGTACAAGTGTTAGCAAAAAAAATATAAGTACATCATATTGTATGTACATAATTATTATTATAATATGGTACCTATGTATTTTTTGTGTATGATATTTTCATTGTCAATTTATCTATTTGAGCATAGGTACATATTATTTTTTTCTTCTATTATTTTAATAAATGACTTTGCTACATAGATATTAGATAGGTAAAGATATATACAAATGTAGTGTTATAATGATTATGATAATGGTGTATACACAGTTAATAGAACATTATAGAGTTGATTTTCTTTTATTTTTGGCTTAAGCAGCAGCAGTACCCAACAAATAGGTAACAGCAGGCTATCTATTGACTCTGTTGGCTGACTTGACTGGCTAAGATGATTTTTCTTTTTAGACTTCAGTAGTTGGGCAACAGTTTTTATATATAAAAATGTAGGTATATGTTGAAAAGGCAACCTTCTTAAACTTATTTTCAATTCATTTAATTCATAAGTAGTACGTAAAAGTATTGTAAGTAGTGAGTTTGAGTAGTACTACTCAACAACTTTTCAAACTTTTTTATATAAAATTGAAATTGAATGGTAAAACTGTGTGCAGAGCATCATGAGCAGAACAGCTCCATCTTATACTGCTTACCACTAAGCCTTTGTTATGTCAAAAAGGCATACAAAATGTTTTTATTTTTCTTTTAAAAAAAAAATGCATTTATAGAAATTATGTTCTATAATTATTTAAACTTCACTACCTAGTCAGTTTAGTCTGCTGAAGCTGATGTCAAAGAAGTAGAAACAACATCAGAAAGCTAACTTTATTCATTACTATCATCTTCATCATCATCATTATCCATATATCCTATAGATTTTGAGAATTTTTAACTTAAAGGTACTTCGATATGAAGTAAATAGTTTAATGAAAAAATATAAGTGCATATAGGTATATATGTACGTATGTATGTATGTTGTAATTTGTAATATAAGAAATAAAATATACTAAATATCTGCCTGCTTACTAACTGAATCAACTGAACTTAATGATGATTGCTAGTGACTATATAACACAACATACAACATGTACCTCGCGCACCACGTACAACTTATCGTCTCTTTTCTTTATTTCTTATACAGTGTGTATCTCCTAAACCAAAAGATTGTGGATATTGGGATGGATATATAGAATGTAAAACATTTCAAATAAATATTACAAATAATAACAAATAAAAAAATAAATAAAAATAAAAAATAAAATAAAAAATTATTCTGTTGCTGTTGTTGCTTTCCTTTCGTGCTTAACTCTTGTGACTGACTTATACAAAATATTCCCCTCATCGACGCATATCAATTAAATTGACATCAATGTAAGATATTTTTCATTGCCTTGTGAAAATCAACCAATTGATTTTTATTTTTATTTATTTCATTTTTTTTCTTTTATTTTAATTTTTTTTTTTTTTAAATTAAACTCTCTCTGTGGGCACTTTGTGTATTACACGTTTAAAATAAATTTTCTCAAAAAAGTTTTCATTGTATATTTATAATTTTCACAAGTACAATGCAATGTATGCAATTTTGCAATTTGTAAGAATTTACAAATATGTATAATTGGTCGATTTTTATCATTATTTTTCAATAAAATATACATAGGTTTGTACCTAAAGTTTTTTATTGTGTGAATAATTTTTAGGACAAAGAAGAAAGAAAAAAAAACATTGATAAGTCAAAATGAGATTCTTTCTTTAATTTCTTTCTAATTTTTTTTTCTATTTTTCTTAAATATTTTCTTTGGGGTAAATTTATTCTTTTCTTTTTTCGAAAGATTTTTCATTTTCATTTTTCACAAGCGCACCACCCCAATTTTCTACATAATTTGTTGTTGTTTTTTGTTTATGTTGTATCATACACAGAATTTAATATGGCAATGGATGATGATGATGATAATGTACCTACATCTTTTCAAACAAATATTAGTAGGTACATATAATTTCTTTTTTCCCCTTTATTGCTTTTTTTTCTTCTTTCTTTTCAAATCATGAGATTCTTCTTTTATTCTAATATTTTAAATGTAGGATAATGTTTGGTGCCGAATTGTAATAGAATTTCTCTTTCTTATCATCCTTTTTTTTTTTTTCAAAGAAACTTACAAAAATCAAATAAATATTTAAAAGATAATGAAAACATTAAAAAAACAAGGTTAAAACGATTGTAAAAGCATTAAATTTAAATAAAGCAATTACAAATAAAGAAGAAATACAAAAATAAAAATTAAAACACTTCACTTTGATTTTATATACCTATGTATGTAGGTATAATATCACATTTTTGCACGAAATTCACACAGACCAAAACTGCACTATATGTTATGTTCATTCTAATGATGAGAAAATTATAATTTTTATTATTATTATTATTTTGAAAAATATTTATTCATAATTATTTAAAATTATGTGTATTCTTTGTCTACTTTTTGACACCATTTTAATTAATTTTTGCCTTTAAACACTAATTAATTTTTTTTTTTTGAATTTAATTAATTTGTTTCTGTAAAAAAAAAACATTTAATTTTGTTCATGTTGTGCTCATCAAAAGAAGAATTGAAAAAAAAAAAAAAATACACATGAAAAAGCAATTTGAAAAATAGAAATAAAAAAAAAATTAAAAAAAAAGAATTACTAACAAAAAACAAATATTATAGTGGGTACATTATGTAGAATTCACTACTGAATTAGTTATTAAAATTTTTAAGTACTCATTACATTACAATTATGAACAAAAACAACAATGTTAACAAATATTTTCTTATTAATAAAAAACAACAAAAAACAAAAAGAAAAAGGTAAAAAAAAAAAAAAAAAAAAAAAAAAAAAAAAAGAAATGCAATTATTTTAAATTATTTTCTTTTCATGTGTTAATCTCTTTTTTGATTTTATTATTATGTATGTTAGGTATTGTGTATTATATATTATATATACTTTTTTTTCTCTCCATCTTTTACTGCAATTTTTTTTATATTATATATATATATATCCTCAATACATACACACATTACACACATATATATATAAATATATACTTTTTATGTATATATATGTATATATTTTCGTATATCGCACACAGTAAGGACGTGTAAATACAAAAAAAAAAGGACTATAATGATGATGATCAGGAGCAGCGACATAAAGTTTATACCAGAAGGAATGTTTTTTTTCTTTAAATTAACAAAAAATCTTTAAAAAAAATTATTTTTACTTTCTTGTACAAATAGATAGATAGGATAGAACATTTATAGCAAATAGAATAGTAGATAGATACGTGCAATAATCTAATATCTCTACAACAAGAAAGATGTAAGAAGATAAACCTACGTTTTTTTCCTATTAAAAAAAAATCTTTTTTTTTCTTTCCTTGTCGGTTAATTTGTTACAAAATTTGTAAAATTATTTCCTTTTTATAATAATAGACAAATTTTTGTTTTCCTGTATTAGATACTTTTTTAAAATGTTCTTCTTTTAAACTTTTCTTTGCTTTTTCTTTCAAAGTTGTTTTTAAAGTTAGTTTTTTTTTTTTCAATTCATTATTCACACAGAATAATTTTTCTTTTTAATTCTTTCAATAAACATTTATTCTCAATTTTAAATTTTATTTTCCATAAATGATGATGATAATGGTGACGGTGATGATGGATTATTCTTTTTCAAAAGCACATAGTAGGAAATTTTTTATTTTTATTATTTTTTTTTATTGTATTGTTATAACCATTTGTTTTTTTTTTTTAAACATTAAATTGCAATTTAAAAAAAAATTTATTACACCCTGCTTATTTATTTATTAGCCTGCTTACTTTTTTTTTAAACTCACTTAAACATTAAATTGATTGAAACAATCATATTATTTTTGTTGTATTAATTTTAATTTTCTTGTTGTACTTTTTTTTTCATTAATACTTTTCACAAATATGTACTTTTTTTTTCTAATTTTCTTTTTTTTCTTTTTTACTTTTCTATCCAAATAAAAAAAAAAAAAGCAGAAATCCGCCGCGCTCCGCAATGTCGTGTGTCCTCTATCTATTTATTCACATTCAATTTGTAGTATTTTACAATTTTTATCACTATTAATATTAAATAAACCATTGTATTTACATTTAAACACTTAACACTTATTTATATTTATAATTATTTAATTAATTTATGTAATTTATTTAATTATTTATGAATATTTAATTGAAAACATTTCGAGAAAAAAAAACACATCTTCGATCAAAATGTCTTCAAGCACACACGACACTTGTGTCTTCTTTTTTTTCTTCTTTATTTTTTAAATTACTACTAAACAATATATGGAGGTGATGAAAGGCACAAAAATAATGGTAGAAAATATGGTGAGTTGAAAACAAAAACAACAAATCAATGAACTTTCTTGTCTGTGGATCGATCAACGGAAAAAAGGGCGTGTGAATTATGTGCTCCTTTATTATTTGAATAATTTTGAAATTTTGAAATCTAATTGAAAAAAAAACAATGTTTCAAATGTAATTAAAAATTCTTCTGAATATTTTAAAATTTTAAAGGAAAATAAAGTTTATTTTCAAAATATCGTGTTTTCTTTTTCTATAGACCGATTCAAGTGTGCAATACAGTTGATCAGATCTACTAATGGTCTGAATCCGCCTCTGGAACTGGTATCATTCTGTTTGTTGCTCTTATTGGTGCGCTTCTGCTGAGCGCGTATAAGGCGCCCAGGAAGTGGAAGGACCACCAGAGAACAAGACTGTCGGGGAGTAAGAGATCTTGGACTCATCCTCCGCTAACGCTTGATCTAACCGTTTAATAGAACGATTTAATGAAATGTTTTTTAATTAGAAAGTTAAACGAAAACAAATTTGTAGGCTCAGAGAAAAGAATTTATTTATTTCACTTTTTTATGTCTGAGAAAAAGCAAAGAACAAAAAATACAAATCATTTAAAATAATAAGTAAAAAACAAATAATAAAGGTAAACTCTTCGCAAAAATTAAAACAAAACCCCAATTAAGTTTTGTATAAAAATCTTTTTTCGACAATAAAAATTTTATTTTGAAGAATAAAAAATTCTCATTAATTTAAAAATTTTGCATAATTAATAGAACTTCACAATATAATGAAACTTTTTTTTTTTTTTTTAAAAAAAATATTAAAAATTTTCAAGAAAGAAAAAAAAAACTATCAATTTAGAAAAATATTTCTGAACAATATTAAAAAACTGTTTTTCTTGGTACTGTAAAATACATACACTCATTTAAATTGTAAATATGATGAATTGGTTTTTTTTTTGTATTTTATAAAAAATTAGTTAATCTTATTGCAAACACAGATCAAAATATATGTTAGGGCCATTACAAAAGCAATTACTAAATGAGTTTAGCAAATGAACACATTTTTGAAAATCAGTTGATCGTTATTTGAAAGAAAAAAAATATTTATCAATTATTTAGCCTTAATTGAAATGCGATTTTAAGGCAAAATATTGTCAGAATTTATGATTTTAAATGATTTTTTTTGACAAAAAGATCTAGTCCTCTTTATTGTGATAGACAAAATGAAATATAAATCATTTTCCTTAGCAAATTTAAACTTTTGTAAAGACCCTTATTTTCAAAGTCAAAACTAATAGTTTTAATTATATTATTTTGTGATTATTCAAAATTCTTAAGTAATAATGTATATATGTTCACACAATATATTAATTTTCTCTACTTTAAAAAAAAAAGACTAAAAAAAAGCTGTTCTGCGCCTACATAATTAATATTACCTTCATCTCTTTTGTTTATATTTGTTGCATAAATATTATTCTCTAAAAATAAGTTTAATTCTTGTTAAACTATAATTACTATAAATAAATGATGCGATACGCCATCATATATAAATTCTTAATTACTAATTATAATTAATTACTATAAAAAAAAATTGTGTTAATGCTCATGATAACTATTTCGACTGCTATAAGGATCCGAAAAACCTTCTGATTCTGATATTAAAGCATATTCTAAAATTACACGTCCTTCTTTATATCTGAAAAACAAATTAAAAAATTATTATGTATACATAACCAAAAGTAATTATTGATATCAATTTTGTACTTTTGTGATTCATCTGTTGCAAATTCATACATCCATCCAAGTTTTGCTGAACAATTTTTACACATTACGTCACGGACCATATGACGTCCAGTTAACATAACTCGATCCTGAACGTTACTGTATGTTAAATTTACAACACGTTTGAACAAATATGCTCTGCCTAGAAAGAAAGAAAAAAAAACATATGAAACAAAACAAAAGTTAATTTACTTTGTGTTAACCAAATGACGTAGCTGTTTTTCATTAATCAAATTCAAAGGCAATGATAAAAGATTTTTTTAAATATTAAAATTATTTTACCTGTGGCTCCAGTGAAACGAGTACTAATTAATTCACTTTTATTTGTTAAATTTGCATCGCAAGCATTACACGAAAACAACTTTAAACCACCCATATGTTCGAGAAATGTTCGACCCATTGTTTATTTACACTTTTTAGAAATTTTATATAAAATTTAATTCCACCTTGTTAAATTCCTATTTTATATATTTAATTATTTTTAAAACAAAAAATTGAATTTATTTTAGATTTTCGTAAATAAAATTAATATTTTTTGAAGCTTGAATACAAGCAGTAAATGACATAAAAAAAATTTTCTGATCAGCTGTTATTTGTTCACAAAGGCAAAGTACTAACTAACGTGAAACAATGTACGAGTATATACGTAATTCGCTTTTAAAACAGATTTTGGTTTACTCCCAATTTTTTGTGGTATAAACTCGATAATTCGGATTTTGACGTCCAATTTATTTGCGTTTAATCCCAATTTTTTTATAAGTATGTGTGAGGTAAAATGCAATATGGCGGATTCTAATTTTTATGGTGAAAGTGAAGCTGTCACGTTCTTCTTCTATTTTTTATGTGGAAGAAGAATAATATGTATACTATAAATAAGTGTATAAAAATATCAACATTTGCATGTACTTCTTTATTCCCAATTTTACCGTTTCTACGCTACTCCCAATTTAATCCACAATTCGGATTATTTTTGTGCCGTATAAACTCTTTAAATGGAGATAAAAATTCGAAATTCGTTTCTAATATTCATTTTATAATACAGTAAAAGCTTTCTATATTGACATCAATTGGTTTGTAAAATATTTAATTTTGAAACTGAAAATTCTTATGATGAAAGTATTTTAAATTATATTTGAAGAATTTTAAAATTTTATTATGCAATTTTAAGACTACAAAATAATGATTTCAGGAAAAAAAAATGGCTAACATATTATTTAAAAAAATCTTTGATTTTAGATTTTTTTATTACTGAATTGATCTGTTTGCCTATAGAAATACTAAATTATATATTTTTAATGGAATTACAGAAGTTTTGAAACGATTAGCTTATAGGAACTGTTGACTTGGAAATGTGGTCAAATTTGTATGTTTTTACTGTAAAAACTGACATACAATAAATACAACCTAGACGTCAATTGTATTTGAAAATGATTATTCAAATTAAATTTTCAGTTAAACTGCAAATGAATGAATGAATGATATAATACATAATATGAAGAAAAATTAAAGAACCTGATTTTTATGTTTGGTGAACATATTGTAAATAAAATAAACTTTAACAATTAGTAAATGTCCTGTAATAATTACGCTGTTGATTATATATAAAAAAAACAAAATAAAGATTCTTTTATTCTTTCTTTTAACAACACATTTATCTATAAAAAATCATTTAAATATCTTTTGAATTGGTGGAATCAAAATGTCACAATTTCATTAATAAATTCAACATTTAAGAAGAAAATTTATCATAACTTTTTAAATGATTCGAGTTTCAGAAAAAGGACACGTTGCGAAATTCGATACCAATCTTATATAAGTACATAGGTACTTTGATTTTAATAGATAATTATGAATAAAAACAACAAAACTGATTAGAGCATAATCAGCAAAACCACATATACAGTTAAATAAGCTTGAATGTTAAAAAAAACTTTTAAAACAAATACTTTTTATAAATAAAATGCACTGTTAAATGAAAAAGTAAAAAATTGATCATAAAGCCTCTGTAACAACGATGATATTCGAGTAGAGCTGTTCGAGGACGTTTCGGAAGTTTCTCAGTAACAGCTTGTTCTTTAAATTTATATTTTCCGAATATTCTATCATATTTAATCATTTTTACGAAAGGATCGATTCTAGGCAGGAACCCTATGTAAATCCGTTCACGTTTACTACCCTGAAACTCTTCCCAAAAATTTCACAATTACGTCACGAAGAACACTCTTACGGACAAAGATAGTTACCCAAGGGTTAGTAATTGGATAAAAAGTATATAAATAAAAAATAGTAAAAAATAAAACGAAAATGAATCCAAAACATAATACCTTAAAATATAATTTAACTAAAAAGTTTTTCTATCTAAACAACATTATCGCAATTAATTCCAAGAAAATACAAACACGTTTTCTATGTTAACATCATAATTCATAAGATAAAATAAAATCTGTTTAAATTAAGCATTTATGAGAGTTTGAAGAAAATATGAACGAAAATCATGCTTAATACTAATAACCCTTCCTACTTTCCAGTTAGGCTGTTTTTTCTAGAAAACTACACGTATTTATAAGTATATTTATAAATTAATTTCGTTATTTTTTTAGTTCTGTAGCACGTGCAAAAATGATTTTGATGGGAAGTACTCAATATATCCTCCACCTTGATACACATTAAGATTAAACTAAAAATAAAATGTAATTTTCATGTATTTACGTAGAAAAAAAAACTAAAATCGAATTTATTGTTTATTGAAAAAAGAAAAGAAAAAAAAAATAATTTAGAAAGTGGGAGTTTTTTGTAGTTCATCATATTATATTAACTCTACAAAACCTATTCAAGAAAAAACAAAAACAAAAATAAAAGTAATATTAAAGACAGTTAGTAAATGAAGATGAAAGAAAACCTTTACTAATTTAAGAATTTTAATTTCGGTATACATACAAAAAATATTTATTTGATGAATGAATAATTCCAAGAATGGAGTTGAATTAGGAAAAAAAGGACCTTTTGATACATACATATATACCTATTTATACAAAAACCAACGAAGAACAAGAATTCAGAAGAAATAAAATATTTTTCAATACAAAATAAAATTTATTCAGGATTAAGAGAAAATTTAATGTTGATCTTATTTTTAATATTTTGTGTTAAAAAAACACATTTAATTGGAAAATTTTATTGTGACGTAAAACTAACTAGGTATAATACAATTTTTTTGATGATATTGAATAACAAGAAAAATGTTAACGTCACAAACAGTAATTAACTTTAATAAAGAAAACAAAGAATATGTATTTTATTAATTGGTAAATTTTGTTTTTAAAAAAAACATAGAACTTTCTTCCTGTTAAGTATTTCATAAGGTTCGTCAAAAAAAATATATACATAAATATAAGTATACAGGGTGTTCCGTTTGGTTTGCTTAGAAATGATACCAGTGATAGGTCTCATCGAGACAAACAAAAAATCGTATCGGTGGGGGGAGGGGAAATCCCAACGGTTTGGCAGCTAAAGGGCGTTGAAGTTTTTTTGCTCTTATTTCATGGTATTGCCCATAACATTTTACAAGGGCACTCAAGGGTCTTTTTGTGTTTAAAAAAATGTAAAGAACCCTTTGCCCTTTTTAACGATACCTTACTCATTCCTCTATGTCTAACTGTTAAAAAGTTAGGCGCGTTCAAAATCAAAATTTTGTGATTTTTTTCTAAGTTTTTGTGTTAAGCCTGTTTTTCTCAAAAAAGGCTTAAATTAACCCTCATTTTTTATTGCAGAAAAAGAAGGCTCAATTGATTCTGCATCGATTTGATATCTTCATTTTTTTCGAAAAATGGATAATTTTCGAGATATTAAAGAAGACCTTTTGAAAAAACTGAAAAAATAAGTCTGAAATTCTGGACATGTGCTTTTATTACAGTGTAAATTGAAAACAGGTGCTCGGAATGCTAATTTTCAAATGCAAATATCTCGTAAACTATATCGATAACTATCTCGTAAAGATATCAAACGAGCAAACCAAACGGAACACCCTGTATATTAAGGATGATTTTTTCAATTCAATTAGAACCTATACGATTCAAGGGATAGAGTCTAGCAAAAATTATTAGTTTCTCAACGAATCATCCAATTCTTCAGTCTCTTATTTTAGTCAGTTTTTCATTGTCTTTTTTATTTCAAAATTTTCTTTTTTCCACCTTTTTTTTTTCTTTTCAAATTTAAAATTTACAATAAAAACCTCATTTTATTAACAAAATAACGCAATTTTTTTCAAACTTTCTATTTTTTCAACCACATAAAAAGAAATGTTGAAAAACTTCAATAACAAAACCATCACGTTTTTCTTTTCTTACATGTTCAACTGTGTATGGGTAATAAAAACCGCAGGATAACAAAGAAAATTTAAAAAATAACATAAAAACGTAATTTCTTTTTATGTTTTTTTTTTCCTGAAGTAATTTTCATTGTTTAAAGAGCTTTTAAAGACTGGTGGCTGTTAAGTTTTCTTTCCTTGTAATATTGTATATATTTTCTTGCCCTTGTACCTTTACTTTTCATTCTTCAATGATTTTCCATCTCCTCTATGAAAGTCAATTCAAGAAAGGATATGTGAATATGTAAAAATTTATTCTTAAAACACAAATTTAAAATATTCTCATTTTTTTTTTTCAGTTATAATCCATGGGAATTTATGCAAATGTCCATCAACATTTTCTTTTCTAGCCTTCTTCGAAACATTCTTCTTTTGCAATACCAACGTAAATTTCATCTTGGAACAATATAATTAATTCAGAAAAAATTTTCACAAGCAAAAATAATTGGCTATTGTTTGTGAACTCTCATCATAATTATCATCATCATCCGTAATCCAGACAAAATGTTCTTTGAAGTTTTCTAAAAAAAAAAAAATTAATTTATTATTTTATTAACTTTTTCTTTTAATTTTTTTAAGCAATGAGAAAAAAACCTGTTACATTTAAACAAGATTTACAAAAAAAAAAAAAAAAAAAAAATTATGCAAGAGGATTAAAGAGGATAAGTCCGCAATGGTTTATTTTTTTAATTTCCTGAAAAAAAAAATATAAGAATAGAAATTAAATTTTAATCTTGAGGAAAAGAAATAAAAAAAAATTAAAATTGAAATTAAAATAGGAAATAAATAAAATGTAAATTTTCAAAAGAAAAATAAGACTTTTTAAGTATAGAAAAATAGGGATAATAAAAAAAAAAGTAGTAAGAGAAATGCAAACATTTTCAAGTTTGTCTGGACTTATTTAAATTTCTTGTAAACTTTGTCTTTTCCTTCAATGAGCATATGTAAATATGTAATTGAAAATAAAATGCCAAAAATAAAACGCACAACACACGGAATTTCAGTCATGTAACCATGGTATCCTGTTCTAGTACACAGCATCCAAAAATCACATAAACATTATTATGTGTAGATATAATAATTATATTTCCATCTGATTTTTATTTTATTTCTCATATTTTGCTCCTGATTGTGTATATACAAAAATCTTGTTTTGACCTTGCGCAATATTTAAATAATTTTTATTTAAGTATTTATTTTTGTTATGAATAAATATTTGGTGCTTGTTTCTTTTTCTTTCTTTCTTTTTTAGATTTATGATAATTTAGAGAAAAAAAAAACAAAAATCTTATATTCATCAGGTGTGTATGATATACATACCAATACCTATAAATTATACCTATGTATTTTTGTTATTATGCAGAAGTAGCGAAAAACATTAGTAATATAGGGTGAAACAGGGTTAAAATATATAAATAGCAAGGACAGTTGTATTCTTCATATGCACATACATACACTTTCTGACTGCTGACAAAACTAAACAAAATTGGGTGTTTTTTTTAAAAAAAAAAAAAGCTACAACTTTTTTACTATCATTATGTTGAACTGCTGCTGTTCTACTGTTTTTATATAAAAAGGATACATAAATGTTAGCGCAAATCAAATTCTAAAATCAGTCAACAATATTCCCCCAAAGGGGGAGCAAGCAAATCATAACCGTATCCTTTTATTTTATTTTTTTAGTTTTGAAAGGATATGATATTGATATTATATTAAATATTTAAATTTTAGAAAATTTTGAAAAATATAAAAATTTATTATATTTGTGTGTAAATTTTCCTTTTCATTCGTTTATTTTTTTCTTAAATTAAAAATTTATATAATTTTTCGGAACGATAAAATAAAACGATTTCAAATTTATGTAGTACGGAACGTTAAAAAAAAAAATAGAATAATATACTAAGACCAAAATAAATTTCAAATAAAAAGATATTTTTTTTTTGTAAATTAGAAATTTTATGCGAATTAAAATTAAAAAAAAATAAATTCAACTAGAAAATTTATGTGTATTTTAGTGATTCAAGTATGTTTAATGATTAAGGATAAAAATTCCAAATAAAAAAAAAATTATTATTAAAAAAAGACACAAGAAAAATTAATTCAAGAAAATAAAAAATAAAATATTAAAGTACATATATACACAAAAAAAAAAGACAAGAGAAAAAGAGGAAAAAAAAAGTATTGTAACAGTTTTTGTACAGTGTTTCAAAATATTGATTATGTGTCCATGACCTTTGTTAAAGGTAAGGAAACTCTTTGAAATAAAAATACAAAAAGGATCTAAATACTTATTAAATTGTTTTAATAGTGAAAAATAAAGTTAGTACATGCATACTCATATGTACATATGTATGTATGTACATTTACATATAGGTATGTAGTATGTACCGCAATGTCCATCATCATATTGCAGTAAATTTGTTTTACTTGTACACAATTTATTGTATTCAAAAACTAACACAGCATTATTTGTAGTTGAATTTACTGCGGTATTTTATTAGCGCCTAATTTTAGAATGAATTTTTTTTTTAATATGGTTTATAGTTGTTCTCATTAATGAAACAATTAAAAATTTATGTATATCGTGTTTAACAATAAAATTTTATTGCTTTTTTTATGGAGATTTTTGATGTGAAGGAACATAATAATTTACTAATTTTTACTATATAGGTATGTATTCGTTTTCTAAAGTTCCATATAACATTCGTTTTTTTTTTTTTATTTATTTTTAAACTTGGCACCAAATTGGTAAACGTTTTTTTCTTATAATTTTTTTCTTTCTGTAGGATAATTTTCGAAAACGTGTCATGACCTTTTCAATCCACATTTTGTTTCTCATTTCAAATTTTAATCTTTTTCTAGAATTATTAAGACAAGTAAATATTTGAACTATTGACCTCTTTTAACCTTTTTATCACACATGTTATTTTTTTTTTGTATATTAACACACGACACACATTCATAAATTACTCTCACTTTCAATGCTTTTTAGTTTTTTCTTTTTTTTATTATTCAATAAATTTACTAGGAATATTTACTACACCTTCTAATACAATTTTCATGTACTCCACACACGCTTTTTTTTTATTTATTAAAAATTTGACATTTCCGTATGAAATTTATTAAAATGTACGTTAAAATGATGAGAAAATTGAGTATAAAGGAAGAGAAAAATAGAAAATATCCTGTCATCAAAATAATAATATTATAATTATAATGTACTACAAACATTTTTATCAAAATATTCAGGATACATTTTTAAGGATTAAATTTTATATATTTTCATGAAAATAAATAATTTCCTGGTATTAAAATTTATGTGTCATAATTTAGAAGCTTTTAATTAATTATCTCATTATAATCTGCTTTTATTATCTTCACGAAAAACATAAATCATAAAAATTAAAAGTATTATTAAAGCCGATAGAGAGAGAGAGAGAGAAAAAAAAAGAATAATTGATAAGCTCATAAAAATAGCATAAAGAAATTCCTCGAAATATGTGATAAACATAAAAAAAAATTATGAAAATTTCACATGGCAATCAAAAAAAAAAAAAAATAGTCTTATAGACTATTAAATCCACGTGATAAAGACATTAAGTTATGTACAATCAGTTACTTATACATATTATTATATATTACCCTTGAAATCCTTCCTACACAATAGCTATATAGCTTTATATTTTGTTTCCCGGATAGAACTTAACGGCTAACTATAATGTATTATCTGAAGGATATAAAAGCAAGAAAATTAACATCATACATACTACAATATATATATACGAGTACACATACATATGTATGTATGTAGGTACTTTGTAATGCTGAAAATTCTTGTGAATGTGACAGGATACATGCGAAGTGATTGAATCATTGTTATATACTTTTTATACACGAATATCACATGTCATTTTTATATCATTTTCAGAATCACAATTATTACAATTTTTGAGTGTTTTCAAAATATATAGTGAGTATCCTTTAAAAATTTACAATTGAAAATCGTTTTTAAAAACGTGTATAAATTAACAATCCTTCTTATTATATATACAACTTGTGTCCTAGATATTTTTTACTCTTAATTTTTATTTTCTCTTGAAAAGGATAATTGTGTGAGTGGGTGTAGAAATTTCATTTTGTATACAAAAGAAAAAAAAACCTAAATTCACTCAATTTTCTTATAATATCATGAATAGACGCAATCAATTTGAAAATGAAGCTCAATGGAATGGAACTAATAAGCATTATGTTCAACATTTCAACTACATGTTGCAAGATAAATTTTTATAACAACTTTATTTTCCAAAGAAAATATAAAAAAAAAAATAGCAAATCTTAAAACTTAAGAAAGAAGCATCTTTTAAACATAATTTAACAATATAATTTGCTACTTTTTTGAATTTAATAAAAAAAAAAAAAGAGTTTTGAAAAACGATTTAGACATGAATTTATTGTGTAGAAGTTTTTGATTAATTACACATACATACATATGTATTGTACATATATAAATTTGCATTTAATTGATTTTAATGTCTTAATTCATTTTATATAAAACATAATTAGCATGCGGTTTATTACTTTTTATGCTTGCAACTTCTTTTAAGGATATAACTTCAAGGGTATAAGTATGTCATAATTTTCAATTAAAATATATTCTATAACATTTTCATAAAGAAATATTTCAATTTCCGACGGATATTAAAATGTGACGTAATTCTATAGAGATACTAGACAGTTTGTGTATAAAACTTTTGAAGATTTTTTTACTCCATAAACATTTTTTTTTCGCATTTATTTTCAAATTAAATTCCATTAAATATCCGTTTTGTATCAGATTTCCGGTCTTCAAAGTACCTTTTGTGAATTTCATGAAACTATTTTATCCTTTTATGAAGATATAAAAAAAAAATCAATGAAAATACAATTTAAAGGAACTATAAAAATTCTTTTTTTTGCATAGTTATAAAAGAAATTTTCTCTTTCAGTTTTCTCATTAAATTTGTTTTGTTTTTTTTTTTCGTATTTTTTAATTCATTCTAAAAGTTTTTGACAACTTTAAACAGTATTTTTCAACAATAAAATCAGTTATGTAATTTTTTTTATATAATTATCCTATTTCACAACAAGGATTCTATATTAAGTTCATTATTGTCTGACTCTTAAATTTGTATAGTAAGTTATGCTAATTGAATTGCTTTTACTAAAAAATTTCAACGTATACTTCTTGAGTCCTTTTTTCCCATAAAATGTTGCTATACTTTGTAATTTTTCATTTCTGGTTTTGACAGGATATAATTTTTTTTTGTAATCCAAAACAAAAGAATAAACATTTTCACAAATACTAAATAAAAAATAAACTTTGTTCTAAAGTGATTTGATTTTTTTTATATTTAAAATATGTAGGTACAAGTACATATATCCTTTTTGTATATAGTTTAAACTTTAAGAAAAAAAAATCATTCCTTGATGTATTTCCCATCTTTATACATGTTTTAAAACAAAGGATTATTCACTTAGATATAAAATTTACGTACATTAAAAAAATATATATGTATTTATGTATTTACATACATTCAATACGATAAAACAAAAGGAAAATAAAAATAAAAAAAAAAGGATTTTTTTTATATTCACATTTAAAATCAATAAATAATATAAGTATGAAAAAAAAAATCATGATAAAATATTACACAAGAATAACAATGAGATAGTATGTATGTATGTAGAAGAATTTTAATCAAGAACATGTAACGTAAGAATGATAAAAGCAATAATTCTATTTATTGCACATTGTATAAACAATATACAAACACACACACACGCACATACAAAATAAACGTTATACATATTCTACATAATAAAACAAGAATAATGATGATGATAAATATTCGTATATCAGAAATTTAAATACAGGATAAAATAAATGTTTATTTTTGTTGTATAAAAACAAAAATTTATTTTATCAAGAAATGAAAATAAAATATTACAACACTGAACACACATAAATACATGTATCCTGAAAATTCAAGTATATGAGAATATTATGATGTCAGTTAAAATGATTTTCAATTTTGTAAATTGAAACAAAGAAATTTTATCTCCCTTTTTTTTTTTTTTTTTCAAATACAATATTTAAAAGGTAATTGAGTAAAGTTGCTTAAGATTATATTTTCTGAATAAAATGATATTCAAGAAAAATTCATTGTCTTCAAGATAAAAGAGGATTTATAGAAGAAGAAAAAAAGATACAAAATGTATTATGATGTTTATTTTGAATTTATCAAGATAATAACACATATATTATATATGTATTTGTAAACGTGATATAAAATATGACTTTAACATATAGGATATAAATCTTATTTAAAATGTCTTTAAAATGTGATAAAATGAAAATTGGTATTTTATAAAATACATATATTGTATTTTATTGAAAATTAAAAATGGTTTAATAGATACATACTTTAAAGATATATGTATGTATGTACATATGTATACATAGAAATATCAGAGGTAAATTTTATGATTTTAGAGATTTAAAAGGATATTATTGATAAATACAAAATATTGAAAAAAGGATTTGATTGAGTTTGCTGAAGAAGCCTTTGGGGATTATTTTTGTGTTTTTAAAAAGGGAAAAATTAAATTTTTTATATCACACTCGTGACTTTATTTTGGTTTAATAAAAAGGTGGTTTAATCTATAAAATTCCTTATCTCAGATTACATGATTTATTTTTATTGTTTTTTTTATCCTTATTTGAAATCATTTATTGCAAAAATTAAATTACAATTAAAGTATTAATTGCAATTTATAATTATCGAATTTTTGCGAGTTTGATTAAAAAAGAAAAATGATAAAATATTTGGGTCATCTGATATTATTTAATTTTTGTTCAATATCGTACTACTGTACACCTTTCTTAAATTATATTTTACCTATTAATATGTCTTTTTTTTCTCAATAAATTCAATTTATCAAACTCAATTGTGTTTTACCAGTCGAAAAATTCAGCCTTATCTTTAAGCCGCAGAAAAAAAAAGTTATAGAAGGAAACCCTTTTCCTTTTCTTCTGTTAACATAAACCTTTCACAAAATTAGATTGAAAGGATTAAGTAATTTGTAATGAATGTTGTTAAAATATCGATAACAATCAGGACTTTAAAAGTTTTCAATAAAATTAATCAATCTGTTGACGATAGCATCGATGTACGTACAGGATAAAATAATTTATTAAAAAATAAATGTTGCTTCCTTTTACTCATATATTTTTGTTAATTGAATCATTCGAAGGATATATATTTAGAATGATTGATGATAGCACTTTAACCAGTTTTACAAAAGGTACTTCATTTATTTACAAATTAATAAAATTACTAAAACATAAATCACCTGGAAAAAAATTAAATTTAAATTAATTTCACACGATTTATGTTTAAAATTTTACTAAGTATGTTCATTAGACATCGTACTTTAAACGTTATCAGACTATTTATACACAAAATATTTGTATAAAAAAAAAAGCTTTCAGTTATAATAAATTTTAAGTTGTTAATTAAATATTTATATTATCAAAAAATGTGTATACAAAATATCAAGATTTTATAAACTTAAATTACATAAATCATTTTTTTTTTTTTTTATAAACTTTTCATTGAATTTTTTTTAGATAATTTATATCAGGATAAAAGATAATCTAATCACCTAATGTTTTTTTGCTAAATAAAATATTTTCTTAAAGTCTTGAAAAATATACTACACAAAAAGTAAATTTCATTAAACTGTTTCTAAGCCAAAAAAAAATAAAATAAAATAAAATAAAGTAAGTATACCACAATTATGAATTATAAATTATTTTATCATTAATTTTTAATTACGTTGGTACTTACAAATTTTCATGATATCTTTAGAGAACATATTTCAATCTATATTACTTATAATCACACAACGGTATAAAATTTAATTAAAATGTTTAGTGTAAGGTGTAATTAAATACAATATATCAGAAAAAAAAAAGTAATTACAGAGTATTTTACTGATCTTCTTAATAAAACTTGTAATTTTTTATATCATTAATATGATACTTACTACATACGTTTTACGAAATGTGTAGTTTTTTTTCTTTGTTTTTGATTTTTTTTTTTTTCATTTCCGGCATTTTAATGCTCTTTTTGTTATTGTTTGTAGTTAAAGTGAGTCTTTTAATGCATTAAATACAGGAAATATTGATTTTCCTTTTTAATACTCGACTTATTCAACTAATTATATACATATTATGTATGTAATGTATGTATATGTATTTTTGGACTTAACAATGTATTGTATATAATGAAAGAATGGAAAGAAATATAATAAATCTGAAAATTAAATACGTCACGCAAACCACAATTACATAATATAAATAACGAACGTGTCACAAAAATTATATTTAAACAATTTTGATTAATAAAAATTGAAATCAAGTATGAATTTACAAATCCAAAAGAGTGAAAAAGTCATGTTAAATTTTATTTTAATGGCAAAGGTTTTTCAAAATAACAGAAAACAAGTTGCTTTTTTCATTTTAATTTTCAATTTTTGTTATAAACGGTAAAAAGTTATTAAAATATAAATAAATTAAAATTTCATTTAAAATTCGTGAGAAAGGTAAAATTAAATATAAATTATAATTTAATTACTAGCCCACAATTTTCTGAGGAACTTTTTTAATCTTTTTTTTTCCCTTTAAGAATAATTATTAGATAATTTCATAAAGGGTCATAAGGTATATAAAGTAGAAGATTATCTGACTCGTTTTTACATTTTTCTTTTTAGGCAATTATCTGTACAGGAAAATGATAAAAAATTAAAATTCTTATTTTTAATTCAATAATTCAAAAAAAAAAAAATAAATAAATAAGAAATTATTTGAATCCTTTTTAATTTTAAAAATTTCATTATACAGCTAGCTATTCATTAGTTTTTTTTTTCTTGGTATTTTTTAATTTAATACTTCAAGGTTTCTTGTAAAATGATATTTTAAACAAAATAGAAAAAAATAAAAAGTTTGTGATGTTAGAGCTTTACTGATTTGTTAAAAAAATTTATTTTTTAAATTCTACAGTTTAGATTAGAAAAGGATTAAAGAATCTGAACATGTACTTTATAAGTCATCTGATAAAAAACACCTGAGTGAATAACTTTCCACTTTCCTTGGTTTTTTTTTTTGTTTTTGTGTCGTGGAGTCGTGACGTGGATATAAAAACTGAATTATTCACTGAAATTTTCTTTTAAATATTTAAAACAAAATCTATAATGTCTAAAATTTTTATATCTTAAAAGTTTTAAATTATTTTCAAAGCACACAATCAAATGTATTATTCCATTCAAAATATATTAATTCATTTTTTTTCTACTTGAAATAATTTAATTAAAAGGAAAATTTATTGCTTTTCTCTTGAATTTTTGATTTCAAAGTATGTACATACTTAATTGAAATAAAATTTCTCTTTAATAAAAATAAAAAATTTATTTTATAAGAGTATAGAAAATTATTTTTGAGGCTATTCTCATTTTTCGTACGAAATAAAATGAAAAAATAATTCGAGAATAAAGTCGATAAACGAAAAATTTTACTGTGAAAATATAAAAATAAAAAACTTTGAAACTTTCTAACGAAATAAAATTTGTTGGTTTGTTTGTTGTGCAAAAAATAAACTTTAATAAGAATTTCTTTTACTATAGGTATACAAAAAATAAAATACACGTGTTCGATTTATATAATATTATTAATCTGAATTCTGATACTAATTTTTTTTTTTCATTTTTTAATCAAAAAAAAACAATTCAACAAACCACATGCAAACAAAAATAATAAAAATACAAAAAATAAAAAATGTGCAAAACTCTGTAATGCTGATATCTTATCAATAAAAATATGCACTACACCATCGTGAATCGTGATTATCGTTGTGGTGGTGGTTTATGAGTTTATTTACTTTACTGTGTAACCTATTAAATTTATTTATAATCTTTAATACTAAAAATACATCGATAGGCTCATAGTACACATTTTTATCTTAAATAAGTATATAAAATTACGGGTCGTTATTAAAAAATGCTGTTATCAAGCAAGAATATCACTAATTATTATTAGTGATAACTAACACATGTATTCATAACCAAAAGGATTTTAAAGGCTGTCTACTTGAATTAAGTATACAGAAAAAGTTATCAAAGAGATTATTTTGAAAAATTTTCCGATTATTTTCATTTACAAGTATGATTTTTATTTTGTAATATTAAATTGATAATTTTTGTGTGAAAAACAACTTTGTACGCGTATATTGAACTTTTTTTATTTGGAAAATTTTAAAAACTATATCACTTATCATATGTAAGAATTCAAGTAGAAAGGATCTTGAAGAATCTTACAAAAAGCAATTAGGGTGATTCTTCTAGTGACTTACAAGTTTTTTTTCTCTCAAAATCTATACCTCTTAAAAATTCTATTCAATTGTTTCTTAGAAGATTTCCTTTCAACTTATTTATTTTTATTTTTATTTTCTGTTTATTCAAGCGTTTTAGTTTTAATGTACTCTATCTAGTACCGGTGGATAGAAAAGGATTTTTGAAAAAAAAAAAATAATAACCCAATTTTTCTGTTTAAAATTTGATTGGAAAATCATTTCGATTAAGTATCTACATATCTATATATTTAATCGGTTGTGAAAATGAAAGTTATACCTATACATACTTACATATGTATGTATATGAATTTTTTAAAAAAACACAGTATATAATTTCTCGATTAAGTTATTTGTTTTTCATTTTTATACAACAGAATACATTATATCTGAAGGTTAACAGCATTTTAAAAATATTTCATAGAGCATATTTTTCTCTATTCAGATAAACTTACAAGATTCATTCATTCAGTGTCAGATTATTTTATAATTGAAATTCTACTTTTTGTTGTTGTTGTTGTTGTTGTTGTTGTTGTTGTTTGTTATTGTTTTATTTTCATTGTTGAATATAATTTGGCACGAAATATTTAATTTTTTTACCTCCTATAATTTGTGAAATATATTTTTAGTAGACATTGATCTTGATGAAAATATTGAAATTACATACATACATACATTGTAACATTTTACTTATATACGTATATGTATTCAATTTATAGCGCCACTATATGTTATCTTATAATTCTTATAATCACCATCAAACCTTTTGTCAATATTATACAAAGTATCTGAAACATTTTTAATTAAAAGTGAAATTATTCATTGATATAACGAAGAATTTGGAAAATCCAAAAGCTTTTTTTTCCAATTATTAATTTTTTTTTTCTTCTGCATATAAAATGTCACAATACTAATCAAGCATAATAATTATAAATTTCATTTTATTAAATTCATGAATATTTTTTCTTTGATATTTTAATTTAATAATATTGAAGAAAAAAAAAAGCTTTTCTGTATATTTAACATAACTTAAATTTTTATTTCTGATGACCGTTTTTAGTAGAGTGCTTTTGATAATCACGTACCTATTTACATTTAATTTTTATTTTTCATGTATTAATTATATTAAATTATTGTTGTTGTTGTTATTGTTGTTGCTTTCATATGCTTTATAGTGTTTTATTTCAATATCAGCAATAACGTGCTTTTCTTTGCTTTTAGTGTGTGTATGTGTGTGTGTTTGTATGTTTTGAAAACAGAAAATCATCATAATCATAATCAGTTTTATTTTAGTAGAGCTTGAGATTACTTATTATTTCAAAAAAAAAACTTACTTTTTAATAGTGCTAGTAAAAATTAAATTTAATAAATTTAAGACCGGACGGACGGTTCATATGAACAGTATCTGTTGCACGAACTGTTTTAAAAAAATGAAAAACCAACAAAAAAATTAATTAAAAAATTAGAAATTGTCGAAACGGTTACAATAACTTGTATATTTTAAGAAGTGTAAATCATTCAATGATTAAAACAGTGAGAATATTCAAATAATACAATAAAACAAAAATTTTGATACAATAGTATCTTCAATCTAATTAATAGCCTATATAAGTCGTGCCAAAAAATAAGACAGCTGATTTTATTTTATTTTTTTTTTTTTTTTTTTTTTTTTGTAGAAAAAGTCATTTACGTGTCGCGTGTTTTCAATTTTTGAGTTTTTCACATTTTGTTTTCAGAAAATACAATGGAAATGCGAAAATAGTATAGGTACAATAATGTGCCATAATGTGCTTTGTTCATATGAGGAAAATTTTTATTAAAAAAATTTCTTTTCTTTTTGAATTTTCAAAGCACAATAATAATATTTAATTTGAACAAAAGACAAAACAAAATGTGGTATTTTTGCAGAAAACAAAAACTTGAATTTATAATCAATATCACATTCTAATTGAGTGATAAATTTTTTTAATTATGAATTAATTGACATTATTTATTCATTCAGTTTTGCATTATTGTGTGGAATTTTTTCAAAAAAAAAATGTAATATTGTGTTTTTATGATAAAATTATAAATTCATTAAAATACTTGTGTTGCAAATCATTTAAATAAATTTATTCAGTTAATTAACTGCCTTTTATCATCATTAATTTTTTAAAGTTGTTTATTTGAAAAATTCAAATATAATTTTTTTTATTTTTTTCTTTCGATTAAGGTAATTTTTTATTTTTCATTTATCAACGAAAATTTTATATGTTAAAAAAAAAAAAAATTATCAAAAAGTTAAAAAAATATTTTAATAGAAAAACAGTACAAAAATACTGATAAACGAATTTTTATTTTATGAAGAAAAAAAAGTATCTACTCGTAAGAACCAAAAAAAAACCAAAGTTCTAAAAGATAAACAAGCAATATATATATTTTTTTAAACACATAAAACTTATAGTATACGTTTATTTTATAACAATTTTATTTTTAGAATGATTTTTTAATCGAAAAAAAAATTTTATAGAAACATAAATTAAATAGAAAAAAAGGAATAATAAATCTATTGACGCATATACATACATATAAAAATCTATAGATTTTGTATAGAAAATTAATAAAAAAAAAATAGTACACAGTTTTTTTTTTGTGTGAATTTTTAAGTAGAAAAAAAAAATTCCGGTCAAGTTTATTTTGTAATAAAAAAAAAGTTTTTAATTAAAAAAAAAAAAAATGTTTAATATGTAATAGTATAGAGTCGAATAATTTTTTAATGAATTCTCTTTCAAAACGAGTAGCAGTATTGTAATTTAAAATTATTTACAATGTGATTAATTTATTTAATTTTTAATGAGTTGTTCTGAGTGTAAGTGAATGTATATGTTTGAAATTATTTATTTATTCAAGTTTTCATATATTTTACTTTATCTTAATTTTAATGGACTGAAATTACTGGTTTTTTTAAAGTCTAGTTTACAACAAATAAAAAATGTAGGTGATTTATTACATATTGTAAAGTTTTTTATATGTATGATATGTTCGAAGTATTTCTCGTATTTCCTGGAATACCAGATATTTAAAAAAAAGGAAAAAATTACACAGATTTTAAAATTCGAAAATAATTTGTTGTTAAGGAATTTGCGAAAACTTGCAAACTGAAAAATTTTATAACAATTGCTTTTTTTGAATTCAATTAAGTTCGAAAACAATTTTTGAAAAGTTTCGAAAAATACTTCTTTCGGAAATCGTATGCTTTCATGTTTTTTTTTCGCACTTTTAAACAATATTGTTTTTTTATTTCTTACATTGATCAAATTTACTTTCTTAAACTTTTCTGAAAATTCTAAGAAAAGCTTAGCTATTTAAAAAATTTAATTATTTACTGCTGTTTTCTAATTAAGTATATGTACATATGTAATATGTATGTATGTACATTTGTACATATTTATTTAAAAAAATACCTAATGATAATTTTTCAATGCAACAGAATTACTAGGCAATTAACGTAATAAATTTAATTTTCTATTTTTTTTTTTTTTTTTATAGAACAAAAACATCTTATGTTACCTGTGAAAATTCAATATCATTGTTATTAAAAAAAAATACTTGTCCTGTGACTATAAATAATTGGTTTATACTTCTAGAGGACGAATTAAAAAACAAATACAACAAAAATGAAATCATAATTTAATTTATTGAATAAAAACCGTGGAAATAAATTTTCAAATAGCATTTCCGATGTCAATAATAAATCTATACATCGACTTCGATCATCATTGGATTTTTTTATATTATTTTTCAATTATTTTTGATATTTATCATAATCATATTGATCATCATTATTCTTCTTTTTTAAAACAACAAAATTATCCAGTTTATTATCATCGTAGCAAGAATTTTAAAATATTATTAACAACAAGAACAACAACAAGAAAATATATGCCACAGATGGTTAGGTGATTTGTAATCAATTAAAGGAAAAAAAGTAAAAAAACAAAATTTTACTATAGAAAATAAATAACAACGAGCCAATAAAAATTTATTACTTGAATACTACTGAAGTACAACATATTAACATTATTTTGTTATATACATTAAAAAGGTAGTAATTAATTCAATATGGCTCATGGACCACCAGCACGTAGAAAAAGTTCAAATTCCAATGGTCATCATATTATTCCACAAGATGATACTGATGATGATATTCCTGTACCACCAGATGGAGGATGGGGTTGGATGGTTGCAATTGCTTCATTTTTAATTCATTTAATTAGTGAGTATTTATTAGAAATTTTCTAAGTAATTTATTTAAAAAAATATATAAAAAAAAAATATCACAAGCAAAAGCCGCTCAAAAAACAAACAATACTCAGGTGGTTTTTTTTTTTTTGGTGAAAAATTGTTGTTAAGTTATTAAATTTTTATTTTTTTTTATTTTACGTCTATTATCTCCATGGCAGTTATTGTTTTTCTTTTCTTATTTCCATAATTTTTTAATATTTGTTACACTAAATATGGTGGTTTATTGACACACCCACTAATACATTGTAGATAATATGTACGTACATATATAATCATTAAAAACAAATATGTTTATTTTTTTCACATGATTATAATTTTTATCATATCACTTGCGTAAATAATTTAGTTTTTTAATTTTTCAATTATTTCTAATTAAATTTCCTACAAAATAAGATATAATCACTAAGGAAAAATACAATTTTCAATATAGTAAGATATAAGTACATATACATATGTATGTATGTATAGTTTATAATTTCAGAAAATAAAAACAATTCTCCCGAAAATGTTCTGCGAAATCAATTTTAAACATATTATGAAAATATTTTCTGACGAAAATTTCTTTTAAACAAAAACAAAAACAGTTTAAGTAAATGTAAAATTATTATTTTTCAAAACAATAACCATAATGAATATGTAATCCAAGCTCTTATCAACAGATTAAAACAAAAAGAACATCAAACAAAAGAAAATTGAAAAGAAGAAAAAAAAAACTTTCACTAATATAATATGTAAGTTGATAAGAGGCTGGTATAAATTACTCATATGACTTTTATATAAACATAAAGATATATATATATATATATTTTTTTTTTTTTGGAAACCTCCCTCAATTAATTTTGATAATGTTTGTAAGTAAAATATAATTAATAAAAACAAAGATTACAAAATACACATATTTACTGATTACTCATACATTCTGATAATGATATGAAATACATACATACATACATATGTACGTATATATATATCTGAAGAAAAAATTTTTCCAACACATTATCACATATTTATGACAAATTTTTCTGTTGCGGAGCAAACTTTGACACTGACAATGAATTAAATTCCATACCTCTATACCTTATATATATGTATGTACCTAGTAGCAAAATAATGTCTAATAATTATATACGTATGTTATATATACATACATATACATATTTATAGGTAAACATATAAATCAATTAAGGTTATAATCTATATTATTATGCTTATTTTAAGAAAAAATTCTAAATGATCAACAAGAACATTAACATCAGGAAATGAGTCAATTTTTTGTTATGAGTACGATGACTTTAATCAAGGGTATACAAATTATAAAGAGGATGTTTTAAATTGTTAGAAGAATGATAATGAAATTTTGAAGACTTTATAAGGAAGGGGTTAAAAAAAATCTAACTTTTAAGGATTTATTTTATTTTTTTTTATTTGTTTATTCTTTTAAAACGGAAAATTGGGCAAAAAAGAAACTCTGTTCAACATTAAATCGTAAAGTTGCTAAACAATATGTTTAAGTTAAGAATGACATGACGATATTTTTTCTATACATATATGTTCTTGTCAGTATATTTCCATACTGGGTATTCTCAAATAAAACTGTACAGAAATCTTCAAATGAGTTTTGGTTCATTTTATGTTAATTGATTGGACAAAAGATGGACATAAATTCAAGAAGTCACATAAAAAAATCTTGGAATATCTGGAATTTTTTGATCCAAAACAAACCCTTGACCTAAATTTTAAATAATATTTTAGATTAATGTAAGAATTAAGTAAAAATTAATCAAATGAAAAATTAAACGAATTAAAAATAAATCTCTCTGGAGAGCTGAAATATTTAATAATGTTATATAATTAAATAAATCATCCATAATTCTTGTAAAATAATTTTCACACATATCTTTAACGTCTGTTACAATTTAAAAAAAAAAAATGTTTTTTTCCTTATCAATTTTTTTCTATTCTTTATAATTTATGATATAAATGTGTCAGAACAGAACAACACACGACAAAGTACTCATTAAATATAATGTTTTTTTTTCTCTATTTTATTTGAAATATAAAAATCATAAGAGTTTGGTGATTTTAAAAAATCTCCAATATATGTATATGTAATTTAAATGATAACCTTATAGATCATATGTACGTACGACCAAAACAAATACGTTAATCATTATCATATATAAAAATTATAATTGAGTTCATAAAAAAATATAGTTCATAAAATATTAAATTAAATATGTAGACGCCATGGAAAAATATACATGTAATAGAAATATAATCAAAAGGGTGAATAAACACTTGAATCTTTGGATTCAAATAAAAACGTTTAAGATGGTGGGATTACACTTAAAATTTTTTTTATTATTTTATTACACCATATAATAACTTGTAAACATTAAAAATGTAGACTAAACTTGATTTTGAAATATGTAGTTATTAAAAAATTAAAAGTTTGAACTTAAAATTACTAAAAAAGTTTATTATGTGTGTGTATGTGTTTTTTTATTTTTTTTTTCTTAAGCACATTCATTATAGTGTCTTATCTTTATAATTAAAAAAAAAAAAAATAATGTGATTTATACATATTTGTCATTTCTGATTATATTACTGTATGTTGTTACATTGTTGTATGCAGAGTGATAAATTTTTAATGAATAAAAAAAAAAACAATTTTTGATGTAACGTAAACCAAGAATACAAAAAAAATAATAAATAACATATTTTTCTATGTCAATTTTTTTTTTTTTCGATGAATTACCAGAACACATACAGATAGTAGGAGTATTTAGCAATAAGAACAGTATCAGTGGTATCAGCTCATTATGATATAAAAATAATACGAAATCCTAACTTCCGTAAATGATAAAATTCCTTTATTTAATTATAGAAATTATAAAGATTTCTTCAAGATCATTAATAACAATTAAAAGATATTTGTATACTATACTTATACTACATACTTAGTTTTAATTAAATGAGTAATTTTCCGTTATTTTTTCCTTTTTTTTCTCTCTCTTATTATGTTTTAATCATATTTTAATTCACTCGTTATCAAAAGCTTAAATAAAAAGAAAATATATTTAAAAATATTAATGAAACTGCTTGTGACGTAGCTATTCTTTTTTTTTTTTTTTTTCATTGAACACGTAACGAAAAAAAAATAAAAATAAATACTGAATTGTTAACAATGATTTTAAAAAGTCCATTTAAAAAAAATGAGTTTATTTTACAAATAAATTGAAAAAAGAATTTTTTTTTTTTTATTTGTATCCCTTTCAATGTTTTAATGGAGTTTGTTATTTAAAATTCAAAAACTTTTCCATTCAAAAATAATTTGTTAAAACCTTTATAATGAAAACAAAAAGTTCTTTAAAAATTTATTGAAAAGTTTAAAATTACAATAACAACAAAAAAACACAAGAAAAAAAAAGAAAAAGTAAAAAAAGTTCGAAGTTATAAAGCATTATGTAGTCTCAATGGCTGATTAAAACAGCATTTTTTTTTTTAATTAAAAAAACGTGTTTAAATGGATCAAGGACAACTATAATCCTTTAACTTTTGTTAATACTGAAATTTTGAGCTTTATTTAAGTGTTTTTTTATTTCTATTTTAATAAAAAACTAACAGTCTTAAATTTTATTATGTTTAAATTGTAAAGAAATTAAGAAATAAATACTAACAAAAAAAAAGGGATTTCTGGTTATTCTAAAAGAAAGTTTATCGTAAATCAACTTAGTTTTTATAATTTTGCCATATTTTATTTACTATTTATTTCATCGTTTCACGTAGATATTTTTATTTCTTATTTATTAGCTTTTTTTTTTATTTTTGAACTGGCAAGAGAAATCCTTTTAAAACAGTTTTTTTCTAGACGCATATAAAATATTCTGACCTTTCTTTTTAAAAAGAATTTAATTTCTTTTTCAAATAAAAAATACAAAAAAATGGACACATGAACGATTCGTTTTTGAATTTTGTGTTATCCTTTTTCTTTTTTGGTTTTATTTTTGTATAAAATTTTTCAAAAGTTGAAAGTCATGTACCATGGGAAAACATTTTAACGAAAACATAAATAAAAGAACGTATTTTCGACAGAACAAAAAACTATACTTTTTTTTTTATACAAAAATTTTATGTTTATTTATTTCTTAGAAAATTTTCAAGTCCAAGATGTATATATATGTATCATAAATCTTTTATTTTGTAAATAATAAACAAAGAGAATTTAAATTTCAATTTTCACAAAATAAACAGACATATATGTATGTACCTACATCATAATAATAAGTATTATATTCCCAATACATAGTTCGCTGAACCGATATTTAATTCACATTTATATTCCAATTGGATCACATATAAAATTTTGTTTTTAAAAATTACTAGGTAAATAAAAAATCATAGTACTTTTATTTTTGAAATTAATTTTCTTTTCAGTTGAAAGCTTATTTTTGCTTTATTCACGCATAACGCTTTTCATCATCTCTAATAGTAAAAACAAAAGATTTTCTCGTACATACATTATATTTCTTTTATTTTTCTTCTTGAAGAAAATATTGATACATTTTAAATAAAATGAAATTTGAATAAACTATTGTGATTAAAGAAAAAGTGCTGTAAGTGAAAGATGATCTCTTATTTTTTAATTTGAGATCTTTACAAAATGTTACAAATATGTAATAATATTCGATGACAAAACTAAATTTTGAATAATAATAATTTCCTGATTTTTAACCTATACAATAATTTACCAAATACACATCAAAGTCTAGAAACATATATTATGTAGTTTATCTGAAAAAAAAATAAATCTCAATTTTTAAATCGATGAAAATACGAAAGTAACAACAACAACATCTATGAAAAATAAAAAATGAACATGTCGTAAACAAGATAAAATTCAATTACATTTTAAATCATCGCATCGAATCGATTCAGTTCAATTGAATTGAATTAAATTGAACAATGCAATTTTATTGTTTGTTATTGATTTTATTGTTTTGTACAAGTGAGAATATTTTGTTTTTGTTGTTGTAAATTCCACACTTTTATAAAAATTAAATAAGACGTATCGGACAGACATACATTCAGTGTACAAACGAATAAAATATAATTACCTTTTCATGTCAATATCACTGATCTAATTTTCAATTTTTTTTCTTTTGTTTATTTTTAATTTTATACAGTGTGTGAAAAAAAAATAAATAAACTGCACACACACTTTTGTGTAGGAAATTTAGTTGTTTTGGTTTTTCAAGAGACACCATAAGAAAACGAGTAAATAAGAAAGAAATTTGGAAAGAAAAACACTACAAAACAAGGATTCTGACTAAAAAAAGGATATTATCAATTAGGATTTGAATTACAATACAAACAAAAAAGATAAAGTTGATTTAAAATTGAAAAAAGAAAAAAAAAACAACATAGAAACTTTCAAGGATGTTCTTGAGTTAGAAATTTTTTATTTGACAAAGAATTTAAGACTTTTGAATCACACAAACTGCCTCATATAAAGTTTAGCTTTAAAAAACGGTAAATATTTTTTATAGAATAAAAAATAAAAAACTCAAAAACTCACCTTGGTAAAGTACATACGTTTATTTATTGTCACACTGTACTTTTTTTTCAACTTCTCACGTACGGTGATTGAGAATATTAATCAGAATCTAAAAAAAAAAAAGACTTTTTTATTTGTGTTAATTGGCTGTCATTAAATGAATTTTCCCACACATTTTTTTCTCCTACAATTATAAAAAAAAAAGTGCACATGAAACAACACTTTCTGAATTGATGAAGTACGCTTTCAATATTTCTCGACGTATATATTGACAGCCTTTTTGAATTATTCAAAAGCAAAGAAAAAAAAACAATGTAAAAACTAACAAAGAGAATTTAAAAAAATTTTTTGTTTTTAATAAAAAATTCGAAATAAAGATATTCTATTAATATTGATTGAAAATGAAAGGCAAAAAAAAAATAATAATAATTTTCCTCGTGTTTCCTTGTACACGATTTTTTCCCTTTCTTATTCTGATTTATGTTAAAAATTCAGAAAGTATTATAGACAATGCTGTATGCATTATGAATGATGATGATGTATCCTTAACCGTGACCTAGTTTATCATCATACAATATGTATACATTTATGTATTCTTTTCTATGTATGTAAAAATGTATGTTTTATAAATGTAATTTATTAGGAGAATTATATTTTTTTTTTGTTTCGATTGTATAGCATATATAGAGGCAATCAGTCAGAAACTAAAAGGAAATATAATTTCATTTATATGTATTTGAAGGTAAATGAAAGTAGGAAATAACATTAAAATGAACAAAAAAAAATGAACATGCTTGATACTTCCTTTTATAAAATTTCTTTTACATCTATCATATAACGTTCAAAATGATTCAAATTGGTGAAAAGAGAACATTTTTTTAATAGCCTGTATTTGTATATCTATATATGTACATATGTATGTAGATAACCTATAACAAAATAGAAGAAAAAAAATTGATTTCAAATCGAAAATAAAATCAAGAAAAACATCTAAATTGAAAATAAGCATTAGAGTAGTTAAATATTTTATGATCCTTGTTAAAAATTTTCATTACGAATTTTTATTTTCGTTTATTTTCAATCAAAATTTTATTTTCATATAAATAACTTTGAGTGTACACATAAAACTACCTATTTTAAATTTTATATTATTTTAAGCATAAAAAACGGTACTAATTTCATTTTTAAATTATAGCTAACTTTATTTATTATTAAATGCCTTCAAGACATGGTTTGTATGGATTTTCTTCTGAAAATTAAATTATTAATTATACAATTCTGTAAAAACAAAAAATGAATAAACAAAAATTTAAAAAAATCCAAATAATGTTCTTTTGGTAAAGAATTGGGGAAATTTATCATACTGAAATTTTTAATTAACAGAAATTAATATTTTTTTTTTTTAGATCAAAAAAATATATAATTGGCTGATTAACGCATTTTTGTTTGAATGATTTTTTTGGATGAGAATTAAATTAAAATTTATTTAATTCAGGAATCATAAACATTTAAAATAATTGTACGTTGAAGGGAAAAATAATTAAATAAGAAGAAAAAAGGTTTTATTCTGATCATCAGGACCATCATCTTATCTGGATGAATGCTTAATTTTTCCAACACACTGTTCACAAAACATTTTTTCATCTAAACCTAAAAAAATTGTCTTTTTTTATGTTCTTTCTTGAAACAGAAATATTTAAAAAAAATCTTTGTGTTCCGTTTTACCTTTAATTTATTTAAATTTAAAAATTATTTAATTATACCTATCTAAACTTTATTACTTTTCTTACTTTTTTTTTTAGCCGATGGAATAACGTATTCATTTGGTATTTACTTGGATGAACTTTTACATGAATTCAAGGAAAGTAATGCAATTACATCTTCGGTTGCTTCAATTCTTGTGGGTATGACATTGTGTTCAGGTGAGTTTTTTTTTTCAAACGAATAATTCTATAGACAGTTACTTAATTGCATAAAATATATTCTTATTTCTATTTTTATTGTTCGTTGGTGTACTAATAAAATGTGTGAAAAGTGAAACAAAAATCCTAAATTTAAATTTTTATAATGCGAAGGTTAAACGAAAATATCATTGTCAGCAATTTAAACAATTCACACATTATTACACACAATAAATAATACATCATACACATATTCACATATTATGTAGTAATACATACAATATTGGTTTCTCTGTCTCGTATGAATATACAATATTTTACATGATATATGATGTATATTTAAAGAGTACCGAATTTTGTATGTGAATAGAGATTCTTTAAGGCTGATGTGGACGGACGGAACCAACGAAGCTTTTTAATTAAACTCAAAATTCACGGGTATCTTCATCTATTATTTCTTGCAAAACTAAATATTTGATATTAAATCTCTTTACATGTGAAATATAGTATTCTATGGTCATTATAAATATGTATAGTAGATAACTTATTAGAAAAACCTAAAATATATATTTTTTTGTTTCACTTTTTGAGTAATGAGATAATTAATTATGCGCATAGCTTTGAAAAAAAACATTGAAATAATAAAAATTTTCTATTTTCGAATAAATAATTAAATGACATATAATTATGCAAGTTTATAAAAAATTATAATCAAATTTTATTCAATTTTTTAATTTTTTTTTTCAGGACCCATATCATCATCATTTGTTAATCGATATGGTTGTCGAAATGTAACAATTGCCGGTGCAATATTATCATCAATATGTTTTTTTATTAGTGCATTTGCACCAAATATTATATATTTAATAATAACAATTGGTGTTGGATGTGGTATTGGTTTTGGCCTAATTTATTTACCAGCAATTGTTAGTGTTACAATGTATTTTGAAAAATATCGTTCATTAGCAACTGGTATTGCTGTATGTGGTTCTGGTTTAGGTACATTCGTTTTTGCACCATTTATTGAATATTTAATTAATGAATATTTATGGCGTAATTCAATGATTATTTTATCAGCAATTATATTAAATTGTATAATATTTGGTGTTATGTTTCGTCCATTACAATCTAAAAAAAAGAAAATTAGAAAAAATTCAAAAATAAATCGAAGATTTGTTATGATAACATGTAATGATGATGAACCACATTCCAATAATTATAATGAATTATTACCATTAAATGGCAATTTAAATCATAATCATAATCATCAACAAATACCACAATTACAACAACATATTAAAATTGATGAAATTAATGAAACAGAAATACAAAATAATGATAGTAATGGTAGCAATGATTCTCAATTATCGAGATCACATAGTATATCACATAATCTTAGAGAAAATATTTATAATGTAAGTAAACTATGACCTATAACTTAATTAAAAGTATTTCTTTTTTTTTGTTCTTCTATTTTTTGTTTATTTTCTTCTTAATACTTACAGAATTCTACAACTGATTCAACATATTTAAATGGAACAAAATTCATATCAGCATCTTCTGTTAAGGACCAAAAAAGTGATATTATACGTGCAACTGTTAGTCAACCACATATTAATAATATTGATGGATGTAAAACATTTAAAGAATCAAAATCTATATCAAATAGTGGTACAATGTATCGTCCTGATATATTATATCAAGGATCATTATTAAATATTCCAGATTATAAATCACGTACTGATTTAGCAAAAATTTCAAAAGATACAAATCGTTACGGTTCATTAGGTACACATAGAGGAGATCAGGTAAATATAAATTTTATATATAAATTATTTTTAAAATCTCTAATTCAATTTAAATTCTATTTATTTATTTTTATTTTTTGTTTGTTTGTTTTTCATTAAGGATATTGAAAAATCATGTGGTTGCGTACCATGTTCAAAAGAAACAAGTGATACATTTTCAGAAATGATGAATTTTTCATTATTCCAAGATATCATTTTTATTGTGTTCGTTATATCAAATTTCTGTACAAGTATTGGTTTTAATATACCATATATTTATATTAAAGTACAAGTTGATAAACTTGGTTTACCAAATCAAACTGGTAGTTATTTATTATCAATTATTGGTATTGCAAACACATTTGGTCGTATTGTACTTGGTTATATATCTGATAAACCATGGATTAATCGTTTATTAGTTTATAATATTTGTTTAACTACATGTGGAATAGGTAAGGATATTTAATTGAAAATTTTAGAATTAAAAATAATGTATAAAAGTTAAATCTTTATGATTTTTTTTCTTTTTGTATTTGAATTTTCAGCTACAGCACTTTCAGTTTTCTGTTATGATTTTACAACATTTGCAATCTATGCCTCCGTATTCGGATTTACAATTGGTGCCTATGTCGGTCTTACATCCGTCATTCTTGTAGATTTATTAGGAATTGATAAGTTAACAAATGCCTTTGGGCTACTTTTACTTTTCCAAGGTATTGCCTCATTAATTGGACCACCATTTGCAGGTAATAATAATTTCTTTTTAATTAGCTCATTTCTTTAATTAAAATTTATTAAATATTTTTCATTTAATATATACTTTTTTTTTTTTTCAAACAAAAAAAAAAGGATGGCTTTTTGATATTACAAAAAAATATGAACCTGGTTTTCTATTGGCTGGTGTAACAGTTGCAATTAGCGGCCTAATACTTTTTGCCATTCCACCAATGCAAAGATATCGTGCCAAAAAAAATTCAGCTTTAAATAATGCAACAAAAAGTAATAATACAAATACAATAGGACAAAAGGTTTCTATTACATAGTACAATAATATGAATATAACATTTCATATAAAAAATAACAATACAAAAAGGATAAACAAAAACAACAAAAAAAAAAACAAAAAACAATAAAGACAAAATAAAATATATTTATAGAAAATTCGAAAAAATTATAGTGAAAATAAAATCTAATGGGAAAATTTCTAATGATAATTAGTTGGTAAATTATATTTTAGATAGCAAAAACAAAAAAAAAATTAATTTAAAAAAAAAATCAAATACTTATAAATATAGAGCGATATACATATATGTATGTACTATATTCTTCTAGATAGTTTTTATTTTAATAAGAGAGAAAAACAAATCTTTTAATAATAATATAATAAATTAAAAATAATAAGTAAATATGTATGTATTTAAAATATTTTAAAATTCTCAGCGTATACAAAAGGACGTAAGTAATAATAAATTGAAAAATGGAAATGATGAATAATTTTTAAAATGAATTTTGTGTGTAAGTACAATAAAAATATTAGAAAGTCATTTTTTTTTCATTTTTTATTAAATGAAAAATAAAAGTGAATGAGAAATCACTTTCGATGGAATCTGTGGTAGTGAAAAAGTCTTCTATGATATTTCTTCGAAAGAAATTAAAAAAAAAATAAAATAAAAGAAAATTTGCATTTTTATTTTCTATAATTTAATTGTAATTTATTAAATTATAAGTCAAATAAAATTTTTATTAAATTTTAAATTTTATGTTAATGATGTATAGGTATATACATTTTGTATAAAATTTTAAATATTTTCGCCATTACAGGGAAATTATTATATAATTAAAATAATTTAATTTGTAAAAAATATATAATTCCATATATTAAAGTATATAATATCTAAATTTTTGTTATAAATTTTAATTTTATTTTTAAAGTTTTTTCTTTTCTATAACGTTAATTGTTACAGTTTTTTTTTTTTGTTTTTTAAATTTTATTTTTATTTAAATTAAAATTATATTACATATAATTTTGTTATGTTTGTTATATGAAAAAAAATAAAAACAAAAAAAAATTAAAGAAAAAACTATAATAAAAAATCTCAAAATTTTTGTTTTATTCTAAACTTTTTTTTCTTCTTTTAATTGAGGAGATGTTAAAGAAGTTTCAAAGGGCTTAATTCAAATTAAAACATTTTTGCATAAAAATAATAATCGTACAAGAAATAAAGATAATTTTTTTGAATATTATTAATAATAAAGACAAAACATTGCGTAGGTGGATATATTTTTATATTTGATGAAACAACAGATGAGAATTTTTTGTTGATTCGTTGTACCTATTTTTATTTGTTTGGATTATAAAAAATGAAAAAAAGTAATATTCATTGAAAGGTAAAAGAAAAAAAAAATACACATTTTTTTATTTATTGCACTAGCATCCAAAATATATTTTTATAAAAATAACGTCGTGCTTATACTCGTATAATACACAACAACATTGAGTAAACAGTTTTTATTTTTTAAGAAAAAAAATATATATCTTTATATATATAATCGTTGTGTGCGTTTGTTTGTTATCGCCCAGCAAACGAAACGATAAGAAAACGATAAGAATTCTTATATTGCCACGGCAAGAATTAAATATTGCAGCAATAAATGTTCTCTGATAGAATGCGATAAGTTTCACTTGGAAAAAGGTTGACGGATACTCTAATCGCTGTATCTTATAATATTCGTATTGCTAATGCGATAAGAGTTCCAGTAGAATGAATTAAACGAAGGCGATAGGAGCAAATGACAAGAATTCTGCAAGAAATGCAAGAAGAATGCAAAAGTTATTATACTGCATTATCTTCATTTTAGGCTTTATTTACCAAGATTTAGGGGCCTTTTCATTTGATCAAAATTTGTAAAAAAAAAACTTGCAAATATTCAATAAAATGAATTATATATTACTCAATATGTACTTACAATTTTGTTCGTAATTTTGATTAAATGAAAACACCTTTTTTTTCAGGTGTATATACAGTATACATATACGAATGTAGGTACATATTAATTATTAAAAAAAATAAAAACATTAAATTTGCTTTTTTTAATATAAAATTTTATTGGTTATAATAATAAAATTTAATAAAAAAAATATAGAGTCCCTCCACCTCTGATGAAAAATTGAGTCTGTAATTATAAAAGTAATTGAATTTTTAAATGAGAAAATAAGGAAATCATACTTACAAGTTGATCTCTCAAATCCTCTTGTTTCGCCACTTGATCATCAAGCTGGATTAATGAGATTTTTTTTGATAAATTAGTTTATCAATCTAATATTTATAAAATAGTAAAATTTGTACTTACCTTACCTAAACTAAAGTCTTACCTTTAAAAGTTTTAATTTAAAAAAAAACACAAATGATCTTTTAACATTCAATTTGAATAACAACCACTTGAAAATACACTTCTGTACTATACAATACAATTTTCAAATGAAATAAATCCGCTAAACCTAGAACAATTTCTTTGTTAAAAACAAATTAAAGTGCTTTTGCCGTTTGCTAGACAACTCTTATAACATGCAATAAATTTTTAATGTATTGCCATTTTCCCGCTCACTCGCATACCATGCAATGATGCAATAGAGAACAAATTTTTTAGCTTATTGCCTAATTATTGCCAGCTCGTACAAGCTTGCTTTTTTATTGCTTCTTCGTGTGCTATTGCCATATCGTTTGCTGGGCGTGTAACTTCTGAACGACTTGACTGATTGAAGTCATATTCACACAATATAATTGTTTTATCAAGACGATGGTTCATAGCTATGCTAGGATCCGATAGGTGGCGCTGTAGTAAAGCTATTTGATATTTATATATTTTGTTAAGTTACACTGCGATGTTCTATTTATCAGTATGGGCTGGGTCACGTGGTTCAAGGTTACGTGTTATCAGTGAGGGGTTACAGGGGTCAAGGTTACGTGTTATCAGTGGAAGATCAATTATGAGTTAAGATTTTTTCTTCTTATCAGTGTAGGATCATGCTGGGGTTAGGTTTTTTTTTCTTATCATAGAGGAGTCATACAGGGGTTAAAATTTTGTTTTTATCAGTGAGGAATCATGCGGGTTAAAATTATGCGGGTTATTATTAAAAAAGCAATTGAAAATTCTTGATACACATTAATTAAATATAAAAAATGAATGTTGAAAATGTTTCTAATTTATGTCAAGACACTACAACACAAGGACAAGGACGCCAGATAAACGAAAGAGCAGAACAACGTCTACCGGGCCAGCTAGTATAAAAATAAAATAAAAAAATAAATAAATCGAATCGGTTAATTTTTTTTATTGACACTATTTCCTTGAAATACATAGATTCTTCATTCAACTCTTCACTTAATTCTCATTTTCTATTTAAAATATTTTTTTTCTGCTATTATAGGTAGGTATTTGTGTATATGTAATTTATGATTTCTCATAAATTTATATTTTCCTTTCTACACTTCGAAATTATTAATATATAAGAGATTTTAATATCTAAATAAATATGAAATATTTGATGATTGTTTGATTGTTTTAAATTAAAATTTATTTACGTACAAAATATCATTCATGTTAATCATATGTGGGAAAATTCCATAAGAATCATTTGAAATTTTCGAAATATGGAACTATATACTTTAAACAATTTTTTCACATAATCAATAATATAAATTAAATTTTTAAACCATAACGCAATTTTTAAAAATTACGTTCCACTGATATTTCTATAAATTTGTGATGGCATAATTTTCACTAAAATGATTGTAAATTACTAAAATCAACTAAAAAAATTAAATGAAATTTTAAATAAATTTCATGGAATATACCATAAACAACATATTATGTGTCTGATCAAAATTATTTTTTAGCTCATCAGTTCAAGAGTATAGGTACTAATAACCTAGTGAATTTGGATCTACATACATAAATAAATTTTGGCACACCGGCCGTTATAGTTAAAATAAAAGCTATGCATGAGTAGAAAGATATTTAAAGCAGATTGGATGAAATTAAAGGTGTTTCTGCCATATACATGTTTATACTTATTTTATTTACTATTTATTTCGAATATTTATATTATATGTACATATATGTATACACATCAACAGGCTTGTTAATTCCCATAAATGACAGAAAATTATTTAAAATATTTTAGTATGTTGATATCCTGATGTCGTTATTTAAAAAGATAAAGTACATAATGTGTAATTTGTTTAATTGCAAAAATTTTAGAAAAATTTTCATAATAACATAATTGTTGTTTAGCATTAAAAACACAATAACAAATTATACAGAATATTAAAATAGAATTTACATAACACACACAGTTTATAATTTTGTTAGAATTCATTAATCAATTGTATCATATCACGAATCACGATATCATCAATTAAATTGTAGAATAATTTTAGTACTAATAATGTATATGGGGAATTCCATTTGTAACTCCAGACTCTTAAATATTGAAAAACTCGTACAGCAATTGCATTCTGATTATACTTTTATGTTCCTAATGCCTTCTAGTGAAAGCAAACGACGGTTACGATAAAACAGAAAACTTCAAATATTTCTAATCAGAATCGTCGTTTTAGTAGCGGATTTTTCGTATATTTTATTGAATATTCTAAAATTTTCATATAAACAATTCCAAAAATTATTTTTAATTATACTGTAGACACTTGAAAGAATCTTTTGGAAAAATTTGACGAGTAACAATGCAATACTTTTTTTCATAATTAAAAAAAAGAAATGTAACGGGTGTGATATTTTTTTTAACGAGCGTGACAGCGAAACGAGTTTCTACTGATAAATATCGTAAATAATTTAACACTAGATATATCAAAAACTCATATATACCTATGCAAATCAGCTTTATTCATACGAATTTTAAGGAAAAAAGTGGTCGATTTGCGTGGAATTCTCCATATACGATATTATACCTTCACAAATTACATCATGTATGTTCATAATGCGAAAATTATGTTGCATTAGCTTGTTCATTTTTTCTATTTGTACTTCTTTTTTGGCAATCATTTTATACTCTTATCTTAATCTTTCATATGTTTTAAACGCAAACAGTACCAGTTCCGGAGGCGGATTCAAACTATTAGTAGATACGATCAACTGTATTGCACAATTGAATCGGTCTAAACGCAAACAAATACATATGAATTTCTTATGGTGTTTATTGAATATTCCTTATTGAAAATAGTAAAAAAAAAAAATAATTAAAATAGCTAAAATCTTTCAAATTCAAGGTAGGAATTATTGCAAGTTCTCAATTCAATAATTTCATTTCAGTTTTAAGGTAGCAGTCAATTAGTAAACATTGAATAAAATTATAAAACTAAAATTAAAAAATAACAGAAAAATTATGGAAAATATTGAAAATTTATCACGATTAATTGATTTACATTTAAATGATGACAAAAATACAGTTGAAAAACGTAATTGGTGTATAAAAAAATCAAATATAAGTGGTCGTGGTGTATTTGCAAAAAATGATATTCAAATTGGTGAAATAATATTTTATGAAAAACCATTAATTATTGGACCAACATGTAGAAAAGGAACAAAATTGAATACATGTACAATATGTTATACAACATTTAATGAAAATGAGAATAATATTTGTGAAAAAGGATGTTCATTACCAGTTTGTACAGATTGTTCAAATTCTGAACAACATTTACGTGAATGTAAATTATATAAAGAATGGCAACCCATTGATATAAATAATATTAATCCAAATAGTTTAAGATTATTAACAATTGCTCGTGGTTTATTTTTAAATAAAAATGAAAAAGATTTATTATATGAATTACAATCAAATAATGATCCATCATATAAAAATGAAATTTTAAAAGCATCAAAATGTTTTAACAACTTTCCATATGATCATGAAACATTAGAATATTTTAATCGTATTGTTTCTGTTTTAAATACAAATGCTTTTGAAGCATTATGTAAAAGAAAATCATATGAAATTTCATTACGTGGTTTATATCCTTTAGCTGGAATTATGAATCATGAATGTACACCAAATTCAGCACATGAATTTAATGAAAATAATATAATTATAATGAAAGCATGTAAATTTATACCAAAGGATACTGAAATAACAACAACATATTCATTATTATTATGGAATAATATTTCACGTGATATTTTCCTAACGGTTACAAAAGGATTCACTTGTAATTGCTCAAGGTGTTGTGATCCAACTGTGAGTATAAATATGTAAAGGAAAAGAAAAAAAAAGTTGGAAATTAAAATTTCCTTTTTTTTTTTTTTTATCGAATTGAATTTAGATAATAATGAAAGGAATTCTAAGATCTGGATGAATAATAAAACTAAATAATGTAGAAAAATTAAATATTTATTATTATACAATATAATATATGTACATATACCTGTATATTTTTTTTCGATTTCGATTTCATTTTATTTATTTATTTAATTTTTTCAAATTTCTGTTTGTATACTTACAGGAAAAAGGGACATTTTTAAGCGCAATTTTTTGTCGTAAAAATGGATGTTACGGTATTGTAATACCAAATGATTGCTTTGGAAAATTATGGAAATGCATGAAATGTAATGAAATTTATGATATTAATCATGTAACAAAAATTCAAGAATTTTCATTAAATGCAATAAATTCCAAAATTATTTCATCAAAAATTAAAGAATTAATTGAATTTATAAATGAAAGAATACCAAAAATTTGTCCAGAATCAAATCAATTAACATTAGAAGCTAAATTAAGTGTTATTTGGGGTATGAATAAAATAGATAATCTAAATGAAAATTTTAATGAACAAGATTATCGTAATAAAATACGATATTGTGAAGAAATTATTAATATTTTAAATAAATTAGAAGCTGGTGAATGTACATTGAAAAAATTATTAACTGATGAAATTGAAAAAACTAAAAATTATATTAATTGAATTTTTAAAGAAATTAATCAATGTAAATTAATTAAATAAATTATTACTAATATTAATAAAGTGTTTATGAAGAAACTATTTTTAAGATTTTTTTTCATTTTGAAGAAAATAATTGTTTTTCTTTATCAAAGGAATAAGATTGGAAAATAAACCGCAATTTACTTACCCAGTACTTTCATGAATGCGTCGACGACGCTGACGGCGTAAAAATCATGTTCATAAATGACTTTCCAGTGCAGTCGTGGAATGGTATCATGTTCATTAATTCAAGCATGCAGCGCAGTCGGCTGAAATTACTCAATCGTTTTCAGGCGACTGCGATGTTTATTTTCAATTAAAACGAATAGTGTTGTACATTTTTTTTCTGATATTTCTTTAGTTTGATTTTAAATTTAAAATAAGATTTAAATTAATTAAAAATTATTAAGTTTTATAAAGATTTTGACGTCATATTTAAAGATGGCGAATCATGTTCATTTATTCTAATAACTGCTTGCATGCACAGTTGACGACTCTGATTACAATTCCAGTGCATTCGAGTCGTCGACGTAGGTTGACGACGCATTAATGAAAGTACCGACCATGAATGAATAATTGATAAATCCAATTACACTTATTTTTATTAGAATATTTACAAAATTAAAATTTCCTCCTCAATCACCGAAATTATAGATTATTAGAATTTAGAAATTCGCGCGAACTTTTACGGTTCACCAATTTTTATTTGACAATTTGTAGCTGTTATAACGGATAAACATTGGATCAATTTTATTGTTCACTTTCAGTTCACGTCATCAATCTTCTCCAGATTATTTTATATATCTATGAGGTTTTGGTCGTTTTTGACAGTTTGATTGAATGGCCCAGACCAGACCAGTATTCTTTCAGCTTCAATAACCGGTTTTTTATCTCCACTTGGATAAAATGTACTTCAACTCGCCTTCTCTCTAATACGCAGTCCAGATGAGACTTTTTTATGTCAAGACTTGACATAAAAAAGTCTCGTCTGGACTACGTTTAAAAAAAAAGGTTATCGACGCTGAAAGAAGACTGGTCTGGTTTGGGCCAATAATATTTTTAAAAAAACAACTATAGTATTTTTTTTTTTGGAAGTCAGTATTGTGCTTATGGAGGCTTATGGCTCTTTAATTATATTAGACTCCTTAGACTTCAGAAATATCTTCTCGTCCTGATCTTACCTCTGGATCCAATTTTTACCTGAAACAAAAAAGAGGTTTTACCTTCATTTCCCTTTACAAAAAAAAACAATTATTCAACTTCTAACTGAAAAAAAATTCAAATTCAAATTTAAACCTCAGATTTAAACCATTATTTTTATTTGTTCAAAAGTGAGGTTATGTCTGTTCAATTGAATTGGTTTATTCACCTATCCATGGAAGCATTTATTCACCTTTCTCAATTAATTAATGAAAAAAGTGAATTATCTACATATTGACATGTCTGATTATTTATATACATATAACAAAATAAGAATAACATATTATATTATAACAAAAACCAATTACTTCAAAAATCAATGATCAAAATTCATCAAAAAACAATCTCCAACTAGACCGATTCAATTGTGCTGATTCTCCAACTAACTTCTAACTCAACCTCAGGATTAAACCATTTTTCAATATAATAATATATGCATTATATATTTATTATATAGTAGTTGTATTAATGTGACAAGTGGTCACATCATTAAATCATTTTGTGAAACCGATTCAATTGTGCCCATTACAGACAGTTGCCCATACAGACACAGTTGATCAATCTACTAATGGTCTGAATCCGCCTCCGGAACGAGTACCATTCTGTTGATGCTCTTGTTGCCTGTTGGTTCGCTTCTGCTGAGCGCGTATGAGGCGCCCAGGAAGTGGAAGGACCACCAGAGAACGAGACTGTCGGGGAGTAAGAGATCCTGGACTCATCCTCCGCTAACGCTTGATGGTGGTGGAAGAACTTCCAGACCAACTTTTATTTTACCGATCTCCAAGCCCACTATCAACAATCATCCTCAGGCGCGCCTAACGAGAGGTAGATGATTTTTTGTTAGATCACAAACCCTCAGCCACCATTGGAAGAAGGTTGACTCTTGGATTTCGAATAAAATAAAATTGTGAGCATAATCGAGTCAGATGTACTACATACACCTGACCGTCCTAACCACAAAATCAAAATCTAGACCGATTCAATTGTGCAATACAGTTGACCGGATCTAGTAAAAAAAACCTAATAAGTCATGTATCAGTTTTTTCCTCAATAAATATACACATAATAAAACAAATTGTACTTTTTTCTACTTTTCTTGTACTACTTACTTGTTCTGCTCTATATATACTATATATCCCAATTTGTTACTTACTTTAGATGAATTTGAATACTCTACCATTACATTAATTACCAAACAATTAATTATGGGATTAATTCAATATTCATACGTATGAACAATGTAATGGTAGAGTATATTCAAACTCATTTAAAGTAAGTAAGAAATTGGGATATATATGTAGTATATATAGAGCAGAACAAGTAAGTAGTACAAGAAAAGTAGAAAAAAGTACAATTTGTTTTATTATGTGTATATTTATTGAGGAAAAAACTGATACATGACTTATTAGGTTTTTATTACTAGATCCGATCAACTGTATTGCACAATTGAATCGGTCTAGATTTTGATTTTGTGGTTAGGACGGTCAGGTGTATGTAGTACATCTGACTCGATTATGCTCACAATTTTATTTTATTCGAAATCCAACAGTCAACCTTCTTCCAATGGTGGCTGAGGGTTTGTGATCTAACAAAAAATCATCTACCTCTCGTTAGGCGCGCCTGAGGATGATTGTTGATAGTGGGCTTGGAGATCGGTAAAATAAAAGTTGGTCTGGAAGTTCTTCCACCACCATCAAGCGTTAGCGGAGGATGAGTCCAGGATCTCTTACTCCCCGACAGTCTCGTTCTCTGGTGGTCCTTCCACTTCCTGGGCGCCTCATACGCGCTCAGCAGAAGCGCACCAACAGGCAACAAGAGCATCAACAGAATGGTACTCGTTCCGGAGGCGGATTCAGACCATTAGTAGATTGATCAACTGTATTGCACAATTGAATCGGTCTATATGTATGTGTGAGGTAAAATGCAATATGGCGGATTCTAATTTTTTTGGCGAAAGTGAAGCTGTCACGTTCTTCTTCTTTTTTTTATGTGGAAAAGAAGAATATGTATACTATTAAGTGTATAAAAGTATAGCTGAAATTATTTCAGTTGAAGGTTCATTGCGCATGTTTTACATGGCGTAGTGATCTTCTTGTGTATACATACATATACGAAAGAAGAAATCTGTTTGTTAGAATTTGCAACAACAAAAACGCATGTGTGTAAGTATCTTTTCTTCTGCGCATGCCAACGTAGTACAATACGAAACTTCAACTCTTTTGGGACAAGCTAAATCAACGTTTGCATGTATTATTTTAATCCCAATTTACCGTTTACACGTTACTCCCAATTTAATCTAAAATTCGATTATTTTTTTTGCCGTATAAATAAACTGTTTAATTGACGCCATATTTGATAACTTAAACATAACTTGCAACCAAAAATGTACGTGTTGCAAACTGGCATCCAGGAATTTCTTTCAGAAGTTTTCGGTTCACACAAGAATTTCTTTTAGATATGGACTGTTAGTTATCTTCTTACGATTCGAATCAGCCTCTACCGGTAATTAAAAGTACTATGTGATAAGTCAAAAAACAAAAAAAAAATTTTTTTACACACAAAATTTCCGCCATTTCTCTCACGCAAACGTGTGATCATTTTTGTAAAAAAAGTAATTTGGAAAAAAACAGTGAATTCTATATTAATTAAACTGAAATTAAAGTTAATTGAAACTTTATTTCTATTATTTACAATAAACATAATAAATAATTTACAGAAAAACAAGTGAAATTTTTTAAATGCAAAGTGTGAATTTTTTGTGAAGAAAAAGGCATAGAAAAAAAAATGTATTTGTGAACTTTCCTAAGTTGTATAGAGGGTAAAGGAATTTTTTTTTTTTTCGTTTCACTCTGAATTTTTTTTTATTGCCTAGAATTTTTCCAAGCAGTTTTTTTTTGTATTAAAATAGTTAATTTTTATAAAATTAAGAATTGATTTGTAATTAGTTTTTGAAGAAATAAGTAAAAATTATACGCGCTGGAGTGACGTTTAGTATTAAAATAAAAGAAGTATGTCGGAAGATGATGCTACAACTCCGAGGGGGCATCAACAGCAGCAGCATCAATCAAATATTTCAGATAATGATCCAAATAATGTAAGTAAATTACAAAAAGTAAATTTAATAAAAATTAAAAGTAATAAGAAAGTGTTTAGTAAATTAAAAGTAAAATTTAAAATCGATTAAAGCGTGTTTTAAATGTCTGCGTTTTTTTCTTCTTTCTTTCTTTTTTTTTTTTTCTTATCCATACCACAGTCAATTATAGGGAAAATGCGTTCACGGGTATCAAATATTTTGCCGCAAACATTATCTAAGTGGTTTTCACCAGTTGGTGGAGGAGACGAAAGTGGTAATCGTAATGGTAGTTTACGTAGACGTCGAGATGAAATGCAAGAGCAAAGTGAAAATATAGGATCAAGAAATAGAAGGCATCAAAGAAATAACTCAGACGAAATCGATGTTGATGATGATGGATCTACAGATGATGAAGGAGGAGGAGGTGGTGGTGGTGATGGTGATAATACTGATGATGAACCTGAAATGTGTTTACCACCATCCAAAAAGAGTAAATTAAATATTACTGAGGTAAAATTTTCAATCGATTTCTTCCGTATAAAATTTGAGGTTATGTCAACCTATCTGCATATTTGAAGAATATTTATCAAAAAAATTCGCTTATTTTTTATTTTAAATTGATTTAATTGTCAGATTATTAGTTTCATAATTTTCTTCCTTTAACAGGAATACTCAGTCACAAACCCATACTTGGCTTCATCATCATCATTTATGAGAAATCGGGGTAATGTTATTTCAACCTCAACACCCTCAGCAACTCCTTCAAATCATAGAAGACAATTGAATTTAATGAAAAAGGATCCACCTTATATGTTTTCAAATCCTTCAACAGGTACGTTATAATTAACAATTCTTAATTATAATTCTCGTCAAGTTCATAGGAAGATTATCATACATTTTTAAATGTTATTGTAGACGAACCACGTTATTTGGACGATGAAGAAGATGTAATAGACACGGATGTTCTAGAAGTTATACCAGAGCACGATGAAGTGGTATGGGAGGGTAATCGAACAATTAGGTAAAATAGAATAAAAGATTATATTGATTTATTTTTATTTTATTGACCTATTTTTTACTTATATTTTTGTTAAATTTAGTTCAAGACGAAGTCTCAATATACCATCATCATTACGCCGTCAAACTCTGTCAAATGTGCATCGTTCAACTGAACGTAACACAAGCACTTTAAATATTAATGAAGATGAAATTGGTGACGAAGAAGAAGAAGAAGAAGAGGAGGAAGATCATGAAGATGAAATAAGAGGAACTAGAGGTGTTGATGGTGAAGAGAACAATAGTGAAATTGGTGGTTGTAGAGACCGTCGTGATGGTAGCAGTAGTGGAATGGCAATAACACGAAAACGTCGCCATGAAAACAGTGATGAAAATATAGTGGTGCTTACAAATGGTAAAGCCTCATCGAATGTGATACAAGGAAGAATTGGAGAAGATGCAACTGAATCAGAAAGTGGTGATAGTCAATATTCTTCAAGTAATTTATTACAACAGCAAAGACTACGACATAAAATATCGAAATCATCAAGATTATTTGGTGCCGGTGGTAGTGGTGGTATAGGATCAAATTCATTATCAAATCGTAATACAACAGTAACAGGAAGTAATAACAATGTTGGTCTAAATTTCTATACTCATTTACAAGGGAAAAAGTCATTATTTTCTGATAAAAATATGAATATTAAAACAGCATTAAATAGTTCTACAATATCATTGAATAGTTTAAATCGTCGTCAATCGTTTAATGCATCATTATATGGCAGTACATCAGCATTAAGTGATAGTCGTTTATTAAATATATCCTCACCATTTTATAAAGGTCGAACAACATATGGAGGTGCTTCAGCCTATAGTAAATATTCATCGTTCTCAGCAGGATCATCTATTCTAAATCAACCAGGAGCTTATCGTATTTCTCGAACTCCAACATCAATTCGACCATCATCAAGTTTATCATCACTCTCATCATCGAATGCATCTTTACCAACAACTGCGGCACAAGCCACCGCTAGTACTAGTGACGGAGATGTTTTAACAATTTCAAATACAGCGAAACGTATCTTAGAGCTAATGAATCAATTTACAACACCATTAAGTGATGCCAAAAAAATGGCAAATACTATTAAATTACCAACAACACTATCATCATTGGTTGATCATAAGAAACGTTTTAATGATGATGACTTAAAACAGAGTCGTGCGATCCGTATGAGTGCACCGACAACTCCTTACAGTAGACCAAAACCATCAAGATTATTAACAGCAACTGCATCTAATATATTACCTCCACCAACAAATGAATTACATGTACCATCGATGGCGAATCTATTGCAAATGAAAAAATTACAAAATAATATTGAAAAAGTGCGTGAAATTGCAAACTCATCAAAATCAAATTTGAACACGCGAGGAGAATATAAATTACCATCGAATGTAACTAGTGTTTCTACATTTGATACACAACAACAACAACAAAATTTAGATAGCCCTGGTACGAGTAGTAGCAGTAATAATAGTAATAAACATGTTAGTAAAATTCGAAGTAGGATAACAGCTAGTACAAGACATTCAAATGCTAGTGCAAGAAAAGCCATCAATGAAGATGAACCTTTACCTCCAGTCAATTTACCAGAAATATCATTACCATTTATGAAATCTGTTCCTAAAATTGATATTACAATACCGAAATCTAATCAGAATCAACCACAGCCAATATCAAAAGTGCATACAACAGGGACAGCGACGACAACAAACACTTTTTCTTCACAAAGCTCATACAATAATAAATCAATAATTGCTTCTACAGCCCCTAAAGAAACTAGTTCAGTAGGTATTGAAAATTACAGCAAGAGCAACAGTAGTACCCCTAATATGATTCATGAATTTAAATTTTCAATGCCTTTAGAAATAGCAAAAAATTCTACATTAAAAGATCAGCAGAATACTGTGGAGTCAGTAGATAAATTTAATTTCAGTAAACCAATTGCTTTAGATATTAATTCAAGTGCAACTGAATTAGTAGCCACAATTAATAAACCTCATTCAACTGCTTTTGAAAACTTTAAATTCCAATCACCAATATCAAAAATGGACGAGGCAACGCAAAAAGTTGAAATAGCAACAAAATCTACTCTACCAGCAGTACCACAACAATTAAAAACTGGAAGTGTATTAGATGTATTAAAAAAGAAACAAAATCAGACTTCTTCAACAGCGGCATCATCAGTGTCAACAATAACAACAGTAACTGATTCAACAGCTGTAAAAGGTTTTGGCGATCAATTTAAAATGCCTAAAAATCAATGGGAATGTCAAATATGTATGATTCCAAACAATAATAATTTAGATAAATGCGCAGCTTGTCAAACACCTAGAAAAGATATTAATACATCTACTAATAACAATACTATTACTGCATCCGTTTCATCGGCAGTAGTGAAAAATTCTTTTGGTGATATGTTTAAACCAAAAGCTGATAGTTGGGAATGTTCAGAATGTATGCTAATAAATAAGAATGAGTTGAATGAATGTGCCGCTTGTAAAGCATCAAAACCAGGTAGTAGTAAAAGTGGTGATAAATTATCCTTTTCAGTTTCATCATCATCATCAAATCAATCAATATTTTCAGTGCCAAATAAATTATCAACAGCTGGGTCAGCAACACAACAAGATGCCAGTTTCAAAAACCTAATAGCACAGCAATCTAGTAAATGGGAATGTCCAGCGTGTATGACACGCAATGAACAAACTCGTTCAAAATGTGTTTGTTGTGAACAAGAAAAACCTGGTTCTATAAAATCAAATAATAGTAATGTCCAGAAACCAAATTTGTTTGGATTTGGAGCTGCTACAACATCAAAATTTAGTTTCGGTTTTAATGCTGCACAAAAGGAAGATGATTTGAAGAAAAAGGACACTGAACATTCTACAGCAACAGTAACTAGTAGTAGTAATAACAGTGAAAAGGATAAAATTGGAACTACTGAAACAAACAGTAGCAATAAAACAGGATTTTCTTTTGGTAGCAGTATGGTATCTTCTTCAACACTGAATACATCGCAAAATACCGCAAGTAAGCCACCTTTAACATTTGGTTTCAAACCAACATCATCAACACTTGAAACAGCCAGTGGAAAGGACGTTCCAGATGTATCCACTAGCAGTAATTTCAAATTTGGCACTGTATCGACTCAAAAAAGTGGTACACAAGAGACAACCCAAAGTAGTAGCACTGCAACCGAAAAAAAGACGTTCACTTTTGGTATAAACAAACCAGTTGATCATGATACAAAATTAAATACAGAAAAAACATTGAAATTTGGTTCTCCTGTAACGGCAACATCAGCAGGCTCATCAATTGATAAACCACAAGATAAAAGTGCAACAGAATCAAAGTCAGAAATTTCAAAACAGTCGATTTTTGGTACCCCAGCAAGTTTAGGTGAATCGAAAATAGGATCGGCGTCATCATCCAGTAGTACTCCTACAATTTTTGGTAGTTCCTCTACTTCTTTTGTTACTCAAAAACCAGATTCAACTGCAGACTCCTCACAAAAGAATTTATTTAAGTTTGGTGAAAGTTCCATGAATAAAACTGATAAAAATGCCGTAGAAGGTGATAGCAACAAAAAATTGAACTTCAGTTTTGGTAGTACCGATAATACCGGTGCTGCAACTTCTACACCACCAAAAATACCAGCTTTCACTTCAGCATTCAGCTCCCCAAATGCTCAAAAAACCGTTGCTAATGATATTGAACCAAATAAACCATTATTTGGAACTCCAGCAACGCCAACAAGTACCGCAATTTCAACTTCGGTTTCTACACCAACAACCACATCATCCTTATTCGCTTTTGGAAAACCTTCAACCGTGACAACTTCACCTTTTGTTGCAGCTGGAACTAACACAAATAACGGACGCACTTCTGTTACCTCAACGAATACCACAACAAATACTCCAATTTTCGGATCACTACCTACAACAACAGTAGCAACGACATCTACTACTTCAATTTTTGGTAGTCAATCAAATCCAACTTTTGGAAATGCTTCGTCTTTATTACAATCGCAGCAACAAGGACAACAACAGCAGACTGGCAGTATATTTGGTAGTAATTTTAGTAGTAGTGCCTCTAATAATAATTCTTCACTGCAAAGCAGTGGTGTTTCACAACAACCAAACAATTTGTTTACCTTTGGTTCATCAATTCCTCCAAAAACAGATAACAGTACGAACAGTGGTGGATCAATTTTCGGTAGTGTATCCTCAACCACAACAACAAATAAACCATTCACATTTGGCTCGAATCAAACTACAACACCAACAACAACAACACAAGCTTCATCATCTTCTTTCGTATTTGGATCTGCATCATCATTGCAAAAACCTTCAGAAGGAACATCACTGTTTGGAAGTGGTAGTAGTTCTGCATTTTCAGCACCTGCTGCCACTACAATAAATAGTTCCCAACAACAACAACAACAGCAACAAAAATCAGAGACAAAACCTACATTTGGAAGTAAACAGCAGCAAACATTAACTCCATTTGGTAATAATAGTACTGGAGTTTCTAGTAGTAGTAATATACCAGCATTTGGAAGTAATCCATCTGCTGGAACTTCAATATTCGGTTCAGCAGCTCCAACATTTGGTAGTACTGGCTTTGGAATTGCAGGCAATACAACATTTGGTAATACAGCTGCAGTAGTAGGAGCACCTCCAACTTTCGGTAGTAGTACTTTTGGAAACATTGGTGATAGTAATTTGACAAAAAAACCCGAATCAACTCCAGCTTTTAATTTTAGTGGAGCACAAAGTACTTCTTCTTCAGTAAGTATTAAAAAATATCAAATTCAATTTTAAAAAAGAAAATATTTAACATTATCCTTTAAATTTTTGCTTATAGGGGCTTTTCACATTTGGCGCAAATAATAATAATAATAATAATAATAACAACAGTCAGCAACAATCACCATTCGCTTTTTCAGCAAGTTCTGCACCATCATTCAATTTTAGCGGATCTCAAGAGGTATGTACTCAGTTTACATAATACTCGTATTTTTTAATTTATTTTTTTTTTAAAATACTAAACCAAAAAAAATGTTTTGAAAAATAAAATTAAAATAAAAATAACTCATCGCTTATAAATATTGTCTTTTTTATTTATTTATTCTTTGTAAATTGCAAACAAAAGTAAATCATTATTTTCTTATTTATTTATTTTTTCTTCTCTTTTTTTTTTATTGGTTTTTGTATACTTTCTATCTTCTACAAAAAAAAAAAAAAAAAAAATGTGATTGTCTAAAAAAATTATTTAAAAAATTAAATAGACGACATCACAACCATTTCAATTTGGAGGTGTACCAATGAAACCGTCTTTTAATTTTAGTGGTATTGAGGTAAAGTACACGATTATTTTACCTTGAACGAAAATTTAAAAAAAAAAAAAAAGCAATCAAATTTTTAATTATAAAAATACGCTACATTTTTTTTAGTTTTACCCCCCAATTCTACATAAGAGTCACTTATTTCTCTTACTTCTCTAAACTTTTTATCATAAGATATTTATTAGCAGAAATTGTTATTCTACATAGCAGACGTGTGGTGATAATCAGGCGTAAGAGGCTAAGAGATTTTAAACTCACCAAAATCAGCTGATTGTCATTTGACATTCGTATAATTTTAAATTTGTTGTTTTAAATAAGTAGTTTTTTATTGTTAAAAGTTTTAAAAAAAAGTAAATTATGGAAAATATGGTATTTATATAAAATCATACAAACATTTCATACGAATAAAGTATGAAGTACAGATTCCTTAATGGGATTCGCTGCGAATTTCTATATTGAAAAATATGTATTTAGCTTTTATTTTGTAAATTAGAAAAATAATTTTATTTATCTCCTTTCTAGCCTTTTTGCTACTTCATTTAAAATTACCAACATCAACTCTTCCATAATCTTTTTCTTTTATTAATTTTTTTTTTTTAATTTTTAATTTCTTCACTTTTTAAAAACTCCACTTTTACACAATAACAATAAGAGGACCTCACCAATGACCTGCTAAGTTAATAGACTTTTGACGTTAGAAAAGTCTCTTATCCTCTTATCCAGAATACCAAATTCTCTTAACTAAACTCACCACAAACTTTAAGAGATCAGCTGATTGGTGACATCTCTTACCTCTTACCTAGAATAGCAATTTCTGCTAACTGTCTGCTAATTGCATTTAAGAGGCTAAGAGTCTCTTAGTCTCTTATGTAGAATTGGGGGGTTACTCTCATTTCATAAATTTTCAGTTCTGTTTTTTTTTTTTTTTTCTTGTTCATTTTATTTTTCATTTTTTTTTTTTTATTTTACTTTATTTCGAGTTATGCTTTTGGCTTTACAATCTTTATTTATTGATTTATTATTTATAATCATTTTTTATTTAATTAACTTTTGCATTTTTATTTGCTTGCAATTTTCATTTAAATCATTTTTGTTGGAATGCATAGAATAACATTTTTTTTTTTTTTTAATAAAAACAACAAAAAATCATTATTTGCAGTAAAGGAACCTATTTTAATAATTATTTTGATAATCTTTGAATTATTATAGGCACAAGGTCTTAACAAAAATATTTTAAAAAATTCGGAATTTCATTTAATTTTATTTTTCATTTAGTAGTAGTTTTTTATTTCTTTAAATAATTATTCTGAATTTCAGTATTCATTTATTCAACTCCCAGCTATCGATTTTGAAAAATATATAAAATAAACAATACTTTATCATTCAAGGATAGTCACAAAGGACTGATTGTGAAACACTTAGAAAGTCCTTAGAAGATTATAAGTTTTTTGTATTTACTCTTTAATAATTAGCTTTTGAACAATTCAATTCGATATTTTTATGAAAAATAATTTCACAAATTTACTATAATTCCCTCAATGAAATAAAAATCTTTTTCCGAAATTAATTTTTTTTCATAATTTATTCTGAAAACAGTAAAAGAAAATGCACATGTTACATATACTGAAAGTGACTGTATTTACAATATTATTTCCTTTATTTTAATTTTCATAAGTAAAAAAAAACTATTTCTAGATAATTATTTAAAAATACATATTCGAAGTCATCAAAATTTTCTCGTTATATGAAAATTTTTAATACAGATTTTTTTAAAATGTTTTTGGCTTTTTGTTTAAAATTCAATTAAAAATTTTTTTAAATACAATTTTATCATATATATTACTAAACATTTTATTTAATTTTTTGTTTTAAGAGATTTTTATTAATTTTTTTAATGATTGATTTTTCATAATAAATCGCACTTTAATTAAATCTCATAAAATTTATGTATATATGTATATTGTATAATAAAAGGTTTTGCTAAAAAAAACAATTTTTTTTTGTGTTAATTGTTTTCATTTAATTGTCCTTTGTCTGCAACATTTTAATTAAAAATAATTTTAAAAATAAAAAATTTGAATTGTGCGCACATTCGTTTTGCGTCTGCTTTATATTTTTTACAAATTGAAAATAAAAATATTTGAAAAAAAGAAAAAAGAAAAAGAAAGAAATTATACTTTATTATTTCAATACTCATTTTTAATTAATAATTACTATTATTCATTTAAATAATTTCTTTTGTTAATTTTTAAAAATTTAAATTTAAAATTAGATCAAAAAATAAAAAACGTGAATTTTCTAAAACGAAAAAAAAAAACAAAATTGATTTATTTTTTATATACTTGCAGACCACGTCGAATGCGCCTTTTCAATTCAGTGCTGCTGGTATGAATGCAGCTAATAATATTTTTGCGTAAGTACATTACTAATTTCAATTGAATTTATTTTTTATAATTTTTTTTAATTATTATTATTATTTTTTTTTTAATTTGATTTACTTACTGTGTGATTCTGTGAATTTTGTTAAAATATATTATATTATATTATTTTTGTTAAATGTATCATAAAATTTGCATCTTGTACTAAATTATTTCATTTAAAGTTATTACAAATTTAAAGATTTATGTTACATTTTATGTATATGATTTTAAAAATTCCATTAAATTCAGATTTATTTATTTTTCCTAAATTTATCAGTTCGCATATTGATCAATTATTATCAATTTAAATTTAAAGAAGAAAAAATATATATGTACATAATTGTAATTGAAATTTTCTCAAAAAAAAGAACTAATTACAATTACTCAAAATAATTAATTAATTTCAATTTAAAAAAAAACTAATATGAAAATTTCAAATATAATTTCTTTTTTTTAAAAAAAAATCACACACCCAAACTCATATTTTCGAGAATATGTAGGGTAAATGTAAACTCAGTATACTTAAATCAAGAAAATGATATATGTACATATACATACTTATATGTATTTACATTTACTCTACAATTTGAAATTTTTTTTAAATTTCTAAATTCTTAAAACTATTTAATAAATAATTAATATATCTTTTTTTAAAAAAAAAAAATAATAAATAATAGACCAACACCAGCTTCATCAGCTATAACAGCTCAAGCAGCACGAAGAAAAATGAGACCGCGTCGAACACAACCACGGTAGGCCATCAGATAAGACAATGGCTTAAAGTAAAACAACAACATCAACAAAATAAAGGAGATATGATTAAAATTATAAATAATAATAATAATCATAATAATGATAATAGTAATAATACTACTAGTTATAATTTAAATAAAAATATTTTAATATCAACTAAAACAGGAACAACAAGAACAGCATTGACGACAATAACGTCACAAGCAGAACAGACGACTGAGACATCATCATTATTATTAGTATCACCATCATCACTATCGTCATTATCATTATTATCGTCATTAAATTATGAACGATATGATGATGACGGTAACATACGTGACGACAATGAATACATAGAAAGTAAAGATAGTAATCAATTATTTAAAAATCGAAATAATGAAAAAGAAATTACATATATGACAAAACTAACATTACAACAACAACAACAACAACAACAAATTAATACTGAACAACAGACAAATGACGAAAATTTACTGATGAATTATAACAGAGAAAAAAATGCATTCTATAAAAAATTAAATAACACTATAATTAATAATAATGATAATAATTTACATGAAATAATTACAAATACTAATAAAAATATTGAAATAAATATTGAACCGCGCAAAAAATCAATTTTCATTGATTTACTTAATAGAAATGATGCAAAATTTTATAAAAAAATCAATTTACCATCATCATCATCAGCATCAACATCATCATCATCAGCATCATCATCATTTTTATTAGATGATGAAAAAACAACAATAACATCAGCACCAGCAGCAAAATCAATAATAAATAATAATAATAATAATAAAATTTCTCCTATTGTTACAAATAAAATAAATTCAATAAAAAAATCAATTAAAAATCATTCTAATATTGTATCAAAAATGAAATTTGTAAAAGCAACAACAACAGCAACAACAACAACAAATACAAATACTACTCAACGAAAGTTGTATTTAAATTTGAATTTAAAAAATCGTAATAATAAAATTATTGTAAATAAAAATAGAAATTGTAATAATAATAATAAATTAGCGAATATTATAAAGACACGTTATAAATTAATTAGAAAACAACAAAAAAATAATAATAATAATGATGATAGAAATTCTTCTTTTGTACAATCATCAACATCATTATCATTATCAGATATAAAATCAGAAGAAAGTAATAATGATAATAAAAATTTAAATATTCGTCAAAATTATTGTGTAAATGATAATGATAAGAGAATGCAAAAATATAAAAAAAAAATTATAATGGTTTCCTCAGAAAGAAAAAATTCTAAAATAAAAAATCATAGTGGAAAAATTGTTAAAATCATAAAATATGATCGTTCAAAGTATAAATACGTAAAACCTATTGATACAGAAAAGAAATAAATTTGAGGAAAAAAAAAACCGGATATAAAAAATATTTTTAAATTTAATAAATATTTTTTATTTTCTTCTTTTGAAAAGTTTTAAATTGTTTTAAAATTATTATTAGAATTTAGTTTTTGATTACAATAGAGAATAATAAAAAGTAGAGCATTAAATTAGGTTTTTTTTTTCTCTTTTAAAGTAGTTTTCTTTTTTATTGTATATTATTTTAATATAAATTGTATTTTATAAAATTTAATCAATTTATTAATTTTGTTTTAAAAAAAAAAATTTCTAAACTAATAACGTTATTTTTTTTTTCTATTATAGTTTTATTTACTAACAAATATTTTTCTTATCCTTAAAATAAAAAAAAATAGTTTTTCTTTAGAAATACATACATATGTTGAAATCTTTAATAATTCTACTTTTAGGTATTTATTTAAAAAAATAAAAAATAATTAAAAAATTGAAGGAGTCTCAAAAATTTGTACACAATAATTTTTGGCGAAAATTAAAGAATTTTTATCTCATTTTTTTAAATTTCGTTTTCCGTTTGAAAATAAACAAAGCATAAAAATATTTCGTTGGAATTAAATTAATTGAAAAAAAAAAAAAAAAAAATCAAGTAAATTTCTTTTTCAAATTCTATTTTTTCTAAATGAACAAAAATATAAAAAAAAAGCAAGGTAATATAAACACGAGAAATTCTATTTAAAAGAAAAAGAAAGGAAAAATTGAATAAAAAAATAAAATAAGACTGAAAATTGAAAATTTATTGAAAAGTAGATATTGCTGTTAAAATTTATACATAATATTTATTATTTTCTTCAAAATTATTTCAACTTTCATATTTTTTCTACTTTTCTGTCAAATTTATATCAAAATTTTTCAATAAATATAATTTATCTAATAATAATGCAATCGTCTGTGTCTTTCATAATGAAAAAAGAAAAAAAATTTCTAATTAACTTCAAAAATTCAATTTTTAATTAAAAAAAAAAAAGTTTTTTTCTCTATTATTTAAACAGTTCTTAATAAACAAAATAATTTTATTTTAAATACAATTCAATACGTGAACCATCCTTATTACATATTTTGTAGGGTGTATTTTAAATTTAAAAAAATAAATAATAATTGAAAGATTATAAAAAAAATATTGTCTACAAATTATTCAAAAATTGTTGCATATGATGATGATTTTATTTAAAAACAAAAAAAAAAAAAAAAATTTGCCTACCTAGTCGCCATTTTGAATAATTTCTAATTTTGAAAATCTAAAATATATTTTTTTTAATATTTAAAATAAAATTAATTTAATTATAAAAAATTTAAATAATTGAAAAATAAAACAAAAGATTTTTGTATAATTTTGTCATCTAAAACAAAATAATTTTATACACATCATCTCTCCTTATTGTTGAAATATTGAAGAAGAAGAAAATATTTATAAATATCAAGTACATAATGTAGTTCCTTTTTTTTTTTTTTTTATAATTTGTTGAATTTTTGTAAATTGTGAATTTGAAACTAACAATTGATGCAGAAGAAACAAAGTAGAGAAAATTTTAATGGAAAAAATAATTAAATTAAAAGTATATACATACATATTTTTTTTTTTTTTGAATTAAGATAATAAACAACAGTTCATAGTATAACTAGTTCTTTTTTCTTTTAACTTTCTTTTTTTGAATGCACGCGTCGTTATGTGAAATTTAATGAATGGTATGTTAAAAAATTTAAAAAAAAAGAAAAATACTATTGAAATTTAACATCAGTTTTTTAAAATGAAAAAAGAAAAGTAAAAAAAAAATAATTGATTTTGGTTTTTGTAAGACACACTTTCTTTGAGTAGTAAACAAAAATTGAATTTAAAAAATTTAAAGGAAAAAAAATATGAAAAAAAAAAAGAAGGAAAGAAAGAAAAGTGAGTTTTTATTGTTATAAGTCGTTATAAATAAGCAAAAAAAAAAAAAAAAAAAAAAAAGTATATAGAATAGGAAAAATATAATAAATGAATAAAATTTAAAAGAAAAATGATTTAATTGAAGAAGAAGAAGAAAAAGTTGCAATGAAAAAGAAGCCTTTTTCTATACCGAAGTGTAAAAAAAAAAACAATTGAGAAAAATATAACTAAACTGTGACAGACGAACGTTAAGATTAATTAATTAAATAATAATAATAATTAAAATAAAAAAACAAAAAAAAACAAAAAAAATATGGATAAAATTGTGGTTGTTAAGTTGTGTAAATAAAAAAAACTAATTTGTCAACACATAATCATTTTTTCTTCTATTTTTAATTAACTAAATTATTGCTTTTCAATGGCGAAATATAAGATGATAGAGGAAAAATATTTTTTGTGAATACATATTTCATTCAGATGAATTTGATACCAGATATCCGCCCACAAATCACAATAAATTCAAAAAGTTCATATCAAATTATTTGACTTAATGGTGGATTTACATAACAGAAGAGTGGTTTCCAGATACCAAAAAAGCTGTTTGGAGACTAGATCTTGTGGAAAAACGTCTCAAAATTCAATCGGTTGCACAAACTTTCTATCAAAAAAACCTCATTTCGATGTTTCAATAACCATCAGAACAAAATACCAAACCAATAAATACAACCAAGGTGGTGGATTTACCGTATGGTGTGGTGCTTATCTGGAAGACAGTGAAAATTTACTATGCATAAGAGATCTTGAACGTTATGGAAATAAATTTAAAAAAAAAATATCAATTATTTATTCCTTTATTACTTTTTTTTTTTAAATCTAACATTAAATAGACAGAAAAAAGAACATTGAATTGAAACTGCTTTTATATCTTAACTATAAAAACTAAAAGAAAAAAGTAACTTTATTAATTTTAAGTAATATTTTTTAATTAACTTCTGTTAATGTTTTTTGAAATGCTTTTAATGCTAATTCTTTTAAATGACTACTAATTGAACGCTGAAATCCAATTTCCTTAATTGGTAAATCACATAATTGCCGTCTTAATTTCAGATCTTTACGTGCACTTAATGCACGACTATTTTGTCCACAAGCATTAAATATAAGATTATGTTTTTCATCTAATTTTTTATATTCAGTCGCTTGAACACATGCTAATGCATTTAAAACTGATGATGATGATGACGTTTTACTTGATTCATCTTTCACTTCAGTTTTAATGTCTGTTATTGGAATTTTTACATCCATCATTAAATCATTATCAATTATTGCAATATCTTCTTCTTTAGCTTTTATTTTATTCTCAATATTATCATGATTTTGTTCATCTTCTTTCAATTTCATTTTAGCATCATCAATTAATTTTTTAGCAAATTCTTCTCCAGCATATTTAAATGAAATACCGACACCTAAAATTACACGATGTGGTTGCCATTTTTGTTTAGCTGTTGTATGCTTTTCAAATGGAATCTGTCTGAATTTTGATTCTTCTACTAATGATGCCCAATCAACGCCTAACGCATCACCTAAACTTTTCGTTCGTATTGCATCTTCTTCTAATTCACCGTCAGATATCTCTTCAAAATCTAAAATATCTTCATTAATGGTTGAATCCTTTCCATCCTGTTCAGTTGCTGTCGAATTCGATTTTATAGATTCTTCTGCTTGTGAAACAACTGCTGAAATTGATGATTGTGGTTTACTAATTTCTTCTTTATTTTCCATTGAAACGTCTACAACAGGTTCGTCTGATTTCTTTCCAGCGTCACCAGTTTCAAAAGCAGTAGTAGTAACGACTGTGGTAGTAGAAATGGGTACTGGAACAGAAACACCACTCGAGGATATTTCATCATCCTTCTTCGATTCTGTTTCAGGAACGTCATTGCTATCTGTATCCCAATTCTCTTCATTATCAATTTTATTTACTCCTTCAGCTTTGTTTAAAATTTCATCTGCATCATCACTGATTTCACTTAAATCATCTCGAATAGGTTCTTCTGTTTTTTGATTAGCAGATGGTTCCTTTTCTTTGATTACTCCGATTGTAGAATCTAAAACAATGTCTTTCGTCTTATTTTCAGTTCCCGAGTTTTTTGCTTTCTCAATAGTTGCTGATTGAGTGATTGTAATTGGAACGGGCTGAACAATTGCTGCTTGACTTTGACTCTGCGCCTGCTGTGTTATGTTTGTTACCGTTGCCGTAATATTTGGAGTTATATGAGGTTGAGGAGTATTAGCGATAGGTTTTGCAATATGTGTTGCGTTTAAAACGTTTGGGTTTATGTATGTCATTTGTCTTTTTGGAGGAAAGTGCGGGCGAACTACGTGATAAACTCCAGGATGTGGCGGCATATGAGGCTGCATAAGAGGAGGTTTTGGAGGAAGTTGTCTGCGGAACATCGTCGGTTCATGAGGACGCTCATGATGAGGATAGTCTATTTGATGTGGTGGAACGACTACACCAGGCCCACCATGATGAAAATTAGGTTGCATTGGACCCTGATGAACTGGTCGATCTTCGTTTGGTCTTCCTCTCCATTCTTGAGGCCATCTTCTATTGGTCTGATTTGGAGGTGGGTGTTCTTCCCGATGTACATCATGTTTTATTCTAGGATCCTCCCATTCATGTTGTTGCCGAGGTCGAAAGTTGCCCTTTTCCTCATTCCAACTTTCTTCAGGAGGTTCTCCACCTCTTGGCCATTTTGCTTCCCATTGATGTTCTTTTTTCGGTACATGCCAATCTTCTTCATGAGGTTTCCAATCTCTAGATCCAGCTAACGGTCTTTCAGTATTAGAATATATTTTACCATGATCAATTTCTCGTTCACGTGGTATTTCACGATGTTCTCTTTCCCAGTTCTGTTCACGACGATGGGGATCAGCAGGAGATGAAATATAATTACGTGGTAAATAACCATGCTCCCTTTCATACTTTTGATCTTCAGGATATACTTCACGTTCTGTTCCACGCACACGTTCTGTATAATGAGGAACTGATGCAGGAGGACTTTCTACTTCTCTGCGATGAAGTAATAAATATTCCCTATCGTGTTCTCGACGATCATCTTTCTCAACTCGATGGTCATGTGGCACATATTCACGTTCTCTTTCATATCCTCGTTCATAAGCTGGATCTCGAGACGGTCTGGTATGGGAATGAGGATGCGAACGATGTGGTTCTCTTTCAAGAGATCTTTCTCTACTACTGGCTCTTGCTGCCGCAATTGCCATTTCTCGTTCAGCTGGTCGAGGCAACAATCTATCACCTTTGTATTCCTTTTCCTTTTCTCGCCGCAACTTTTCTCTTGCCAAACGTTCTCTTTCTCTTTGACGTTCCTGACATCTAGCTAATGCTTCAGCTCGTTCTTTGTCACGAGCTGCTTCTCTCTCTGCGCGTTCTCGTTCACGTCGCTCACGTTCTCGACTATCATCATGACGTCGTCTAATATCCTTCTTTCTATCGGATGGGCTCCGGTCTCTTCGAATTTGACAAATCAATTTTTCTCTGGGTGATGACAAATGATGCTTATCCATTGGTGATTTACGTTTCGGATCACGACCTCTTAAAATTTTTGTTGGTGAGCGTGATTTAATTTTCTTCTGTGGCGATCTACTACGCATACGTTCACGTTCTCTGACACGTAGCTTTTCCCTTTCTTTTTCTCGTTCACGATCTTTTTCCCGTTCGCGTTCTCTTTCTCTTTCCCGTTCACGTTGTTCTTTTTCACGAATCCTTTCCTTCAAAGATAAAGTGTGATGCTTTTTTTCACCTGAAATGTAGGAAAACCTTATTATTATTTTTTTTTTTTTTGTAGTTTGGAACATTTTAATCATACCTGGTGATAACGCTCTCTTTTTAGCTTTCGCTTCTTTCAATTTTCTTTTCAAATGATTCTTTTTTGCTTCTAATTTTTTATGACAAGCATGTTTTTCACGTTTCCTGGCTCTTTCATCATCTGATGAACTGCTCATTCGACGATTTATACGTATTTTTTTAGGCTTACGTTTCATTGGTTTTTTTGATGAACTCGATGAACCTGAATAGCTTGATGATCCAGAATCCGAATCTGAACTTGATGAGCTCTCAGAACTTGATGGTGGTCGAGGTTTTTTATGCTTTCGCAAAAGTTCTTTTGCTTTTTTTGAATCCATTTGATAAGTTGATATAATTTCTTTGTATTCCCAGCAAAAATCAATACAAGAAAAATCTTTGAATGCAAAATTCAAAATTTTAAATGATAATTTTTATTAAAGTAATTTAAAGTCAAAAACTTACTATATTTGCTGCTGTTTGTGAAGAATTTAAACTTTTCTCAAGATAAAAAAAAACTAATTAATTAATTGTATTTGTACTTCTACTAATTTAATTGATAATTTCCAAGTGGCAATATAATATAATAGGTTTGTTCAATAAACTCTCGACGTATACAACGAAATGATTATTGCACATTTATGGATTTCGCCTCTACTTCGAATGAAAATTTACTGAAAATAAAATAACTCTGTTACAGAAATCTACAAGTAGCATTTCCTTTTTTTCTGTAAATTGTAATGCTTTTAATTTAACTGTTTTCACATAGAATAAAAATTTATAAGAAAGGGTTCACAAATCAAATCACAACTGAACAAATCAAAAAAAAAAAAAAAAAAAAAACTTGAACGAAACAAAAAGAGTCATTTTTGATGTCAATCAAATGTCAATGTCAAAAAAATAACATAACCAAAAATTTGAAAGAAGGCTTCATTTCATAAACAATAATATTAAAATTGAAAACGAATTTGATTAAAATTGAGTGGAAAAAAAAGTTTTTTAATTAATAAAAATGTTTCAAGAGGACGGGAAGTGTAGAACATGTTTATCAAGAGGAACTGAATTATTGCCAATTAATGCAATAATTGATAATGATACCCGTGTTTTAGATTGTTTCAATGAATGCATGAAAATTGATATAAATGAAGATGATAATCTACCACAAATGATTTGTTTAACATGCCTTGATCATATTTTAGAAGTACGAAAGTTCTATTTACAAATAATAAATGCTGAAAATTATTTCAAGCAAAGAATTCAAAATATAGAGATTGTAGACTTGAAACCAATTACAACAGATTCAGCAATAAAAATTGAATCTATTGAAGAAGCTACAATAAAATCAGAAGAATATTTAATAACTGAGGAATTAACTGAAAATGATGATTTCATTGAATATGAGACGTCGTCTGAAAAGGAACAAGAAGCTCTTGTTATTCAAGCGACCGAAAATGACTACTGTTGTAATCATTGCAATGAAATATTTAGTAAGTAAAATATAAAAAATTCAAATAAAGTGTATATATTCTAATTTATAGAATAACATTTTACAGAATATGAAAAAAATTATAATCTTCATTTGAGACTGGATCACAACGAAAATATTACAACAATTGACAAAGATGTTAATGTTAAAAAAAATGAAAATCAAAATCAAAATAAATCTTCAACAGAGAAATTAAAAACAAAATATCGATGTTCAATATGTGATTTCCCGTTTAGTAAATATGCATTATTATATGTTTATAATTATATTTTGAGTTTTATTTAAAATAAAACAAATATAATAATATTTTTCCAGAATTTAGAACGAACTTTATAAATCATATGAAACGTCACAAAGCTAGAAATGAAATTGGATGTAAATGTCCACATTCAGGATGTGGTCAAGAATTTTATGAAGCAGAATCGCTACACCAACATATCAAAAAATATCATACTGGAGAAGATAACAGTTTATTATGTCCAATATGTGGTCAAACATTTTCAGGGAAAAAGGGATTTAAACGTCATGTTGAGACACACAACGTGAATCGAATTCGAAAAACTGAATGTAGATTTTGCGGTGAATAATTCAAATATTATATTATAACAAATCTATTATTAAGTAAAAAATAAATATTTTCTAGGTAAATTATTTTCTGATAAATACCTTAAAAGTCACGAAAGGAAGCATACCGGTGAACGTCCATATAAATGTCCATATTGTGAAAAAAGATTTAAAACAAGCAGTGTATTGAAAACTCATGTAATGTACCATACTGGAAAACCATTACAGTGTCCAGTTTGTGAAAAGAGATTTACACGCAAAGGTTTTTTAGCTGTTCATATGCGTTCACATACTCAAGAACGGCCTTTTGTTTGTAGTGTGTGTTCACAAGGTTACAAGCATAAATGCCATTTACAAGCTCACATGAATTTACATACGTTAGAACGTAATTTTACTTGTGATATTTGTGGTACAGCATTCTATAAAAGAGAATTATTACGAAGGCATCGTTTCAGTCATATAAAAATAAAGCCATATAAATGTCCTGAATGTTCTTTAGAAACAGCATCAACTTACTGGTGAGATACACATATATTGTTTAAATTGGAAATATGTAAATGACTTACTCATTTAATTTTTATAGGTTTCGTAAACATTTACAGCGATCACATAATATTTTTGATGATGTTAAAAATTATAAAAGAGATGTTGAAGGTGCTCTGAAAGCATTAAAAGAATCTCAAAATATGATGATAATTGGATGTGATGATGAAAACATTGAAATAGTAAGTGAAATTCAAGAGGAAATGGTTTAGTTTCAAAAAGTAAAGAGATAAAAATAAATTTAGAATAAATATTAGTCTAAGTATTCAATAGTAATTTGTAAAATAAAATTTTTTATTTAAATTTGAAAAAAATATTATCAATTTGTTGCAAAGTTTTTGAAAACTTGTTAAAAAGGTGTTATGTACTGAATTAGAACAATTCGCACAATTGAGTAGAAATTAAAAAAGTGCAAAAAAGAAAGTTTGTTAAAATTTTTGTATAATCCCATATTTTACATAGGAATCGAAATATGTACATAATATGTACTTTAAAACCGCGTTGACTTTGTGTACTATGTTTATATTCATTATATGAATTATGAATATGATACGACACCACAGACCGTTTTCATATGTGTGGTTTAAAGTAGTTTTCGTGTTCGTGTAATGCTTGCGATGAAAATTTAACAAAAAAGTGAAATAATTAGTACTCGTTTCACTGGAGCCACAGGTAAAATAATTTTAATATGTACCTATGTATTTGAAAAAATCAGAGTAGGAAGAATGAAAAAAATTCTATTCACTCACGAATGATAGAAAAGAAAAAGAATTTTATTTTTCATTCACTCATGAATTTTATAATTTTGTTCTCAATATCGTTTCTTTTCATTCATGAGTGAGCATAAAAAAATTGAGAATCAAAAATAATTATCATTCGTGATATTTATCACTAGTGATAAATTCGTGATAAGAATTGGTATAAATATAATAGGCCTTACTTATAAACATTTTTTAGTTTTAAAACTAAAATAGTTTCGACTTGGAAATCAAAGTGTGCTTTGAAACTCTATACAAAATATGTTGTTAATCAGTACATACTTTCATGAATGCAGAATGCGTCGTCAACACACATTGTAATCAGAGTCGTCAACTGTGCTTGTGCATGCAAGCAGTTATTTATTAGTATAAATGAACATGATTCGCCATCTTCAAATATGATGTCACAATCTTTGTAAAATTTAATAATTTTTAATTAATTTAAATCTTATTTTAAATTAAAAATCAAACTAAAGAAATGTCGGGAAAAAATGTACAACACTATTCGTTTTAATTGAAAATCAACATCGCAGTCGCCTGAAAACGATTGAATAATTTCAGCCGACTGCGCTGCATGCTTGAATTAATGAACATGATACCATTCCGCGATTGCACTGGAAAGTCATTTATGAACATGATTTTTACGCCGCCAGCGCACGCATTCATGAAAGTACTGAATATGTTATCTCTTCATTTTATAAAGAATTTGAAAGCATACTCTGATTTACAAGTCGAAACTATTTTAGTTTTAAAATTGAAAAATGTTTATAAGTAAGGCCTATTATATTTATACCAATTATTTATAGCTCGATTTAAAAAAGATACTAAATCGTATTATGTACTAGAAAAATATGCGCAGGAGAAAAGATTCTTACACACATGCATTTTTGTTATTGTAAATTCTAAGAAAGAGGGTAGAAAGAAAAGAATACATAATGAATTTTTCATTTCTATTCGTTTCCATTCTTTTTCATTCGTGAAAAGGAACGATATAGAATGAAATTTTTCTTTACATTCGTGAATGAAAAAAATTAGTATACAGAAATATTTTTCATTCTTTATGAGTGATAAGAATTTGTAATTTAAATATCTGGCCCTATTCCGAGAGTCGTTTCGATCGACAATCGACTATCGACTTCTCAGTCGAGGCGAAAAAAAATTCGTATTCTGTAAACAGATCGCCTCGACTTTAAAATGTTACCATATCAAACACGATTTAGTGTCGATTTAAACTGTCAAAAGTTGTCAAAATGAAATATTTTTGAAAAAATTAAGGTAGTTGTTCATTGTTTTAATTTAATTTTTTTAAAAAAATGAGTTTTTTAAAATTTTAAAAATGGAATTTTTTATTGAATATGAAGAAGAAAGAGTTGAAAGAATTAGAAACGAAATTCTTCATTTATTTGAAACTTTCACCCTGTAAATTAATACAAATATATAACTAGAATATAAAAAATTTGTTTATATATTCTTACATTTTAATACCTGCGAAACAACACAACACAACAAAACAAAAATGTCATCTAAACTGATGAGGCGATTGTCAAAACCTACTCGACTCATATAAGTCGATATATCGACTCAAATCGACTCTCGTGATACCAAAAATTTATACTGAGTCGACAAAGAGTCAATTGTCGATTGAAACGACTCTCGGAATAGGGGCAATCATTCGTGAGTGATAAAAATAGTAAGAAATAATTATCATTCGTGATTAGTGTAATTAATTATAGTATTTTTCTTTTTGGAAGTCAGTATTGTGCTTATGGAGGCTTATGGCTCTTTAATTATATTAGACTCCTTAGACTTCAGAAATATCTTCTCGTCCTGATCTTACCTCTGGATCCAATTTTTACCTGAAACAAAAAAGAGGTTTTACCTTCATTTCCCTTTACAAAAAAAAACAATTATTCAACTTCTAACTGAAAAAAAATTCAAATTCAAATTTAAACCTCAGATTTAAACCATTATTTTTATTTGTTCAAAAGTGAGGTTATGTCTGTTCAATTGAATTGGTTTATTCACCTATCCATGGAAGCATTTATTCACCTTTCTCAATTAATTAATGAAAAAAGTGAATTATCTACATATTGACATGTCTGATTATTTATATACATATAACAAAATAAGAATAACATATTATATTATAACAAAAACCAATTACTTCAAAAATCAATGATCAAAATTCATCAAAAAACAATCTCCAACTAGACCGATTCAATTGTGCTGATTCTCCAACTAACTTCTAACTCAACCTCAGGATTAAACCATTTTTCAATATAATAATATATGCATTATATATTTATTATATAGTAGTTGTATTAATGTGACAGTGGTCACATCATTAAATCATTTTGTGAAACCGATTCAATTGTGCCCATTACAGACAGTTGCCCATACAGACACAGTTGATCAATCTACTAATGGTCTGAATCCGCCTCCGGAACGAGTACCATTCTGTTGATGCTCTTGTTGCCTGTTGGTTCGCTTCTGCTGAGCGCGTATGAGGCGCCCAGGAAGTGGAAGGACCACCAGAGAACGAGACTGTCGGGGAGTAAGAGATCCTGGACTCATCCTCCGCTAACGCTTGATGGTGGTGGAAGAACTTCCAGACCAACTTTTATTTTACCGATCTCCAAGCCCACTATCAACAATCATCCTCAGGCGCGCCTAACGAGAGGTAGATGATTTTTTGTTAGATCACAAACCCTCAGCCACCATTGGAAGAAGGTTGACTCTTGGATTTCGAATAAAATAAAATTGTGAGCATAATCGAGTCAGATGTACTACATACACCTGACCGTCCTAACCACAAAATCAAAATCTAGACCGATTCAATTGTGCAATACAGTTGACCGGATCTAGTAAAAAAAACCTAATAAGTCATGTATCAGTTTTTTCCTCAATAAATATACACATAATAAAACAAATTGTACTTTTTTCTACTTTTCTTGTACTACTTACTTGTTCTGCTCTATATATACTATATATCCCAATTTGTTACTTACTTTAGATGAATTTGAATACTCTACCATTACATTAATTACCAAACAATTAATTATGGGATTAATTCAATATTCATACGTATGAACAATGTAATGGTAGAGTATATTCAAACTCATCTAAAGTAAGTAAGAAATTGGGATATATATGTAGTATATATAGAGCAGAACAAGTAAGTAGTACAAGAAAAGTAGAAAAAAGTACAATTTGTTTTATTATGTGTATATTTATTGAGGAAAAAACTGATACATGACTTATTAGGTTTTTATTACTAGATCCGATCAACTGTATTGCACAATTGAATCGGTCTAGATTTTGATTTTGTGGTTAGGACGGTCAGGTGTATGTAGTACATCTGACTCGATTATGCTCACAATTTTATTTTATTCGAAATCCAAGAGTCAACCTTCTTCCAATGGTGGCTGAGGGTTTGTGATCTAACAAAAAATCATCTACCTCTCGTTAGGCGCGCCTGAGGATGATTGTTGATAGTGGGCTTGGAGATCGGTAAAATAAAAGTTGGTCTGGAAGTTCTTCCACCTGTAGATCAAGCGTTAGCGGAGGATGAGTCCAGAATCTCTTACTCCCCGACAGTCTTGTTCTCTGGTGGTCCTTCCACTTCCTGGGCGCCTCATACGCGCTCAGCAGAAGCGAACCAACAGGCAACAAGAGCATCAACAGAATGGTACTCGTTCCGGAGGCGGATTCAGACCATTAGTAGATTGATCAACTGTGTCTGTATGGGCAACTGTCTGTAATGGGCACAATTGAATCGGTCTAAAAGATTTCCCTCGACTAAAATTGATATCTGATCACCTTCACCCCACACACGATGCAGATTTATTCAAACAATTTGTGAAAGAATATAGAAAAGTATGCCTATCTTGCCTGTACTGACATCCAAAAAGAAAAATAGTATAGTGATAAATATAAATAAAATATAAATTATTTAATTATTAATTAAACTGGTTATTAGTGAATAGAGATAAATATAAATAAAATATAAATTAATTAAATTACATAATTAAATTGGTTATTAGTGATAAATATAAATAAAATAATTAAATTAATTAAATATTAATTAATTATCTACTTTTCTGTGCAATTAACAGTGTTTTTTATTTCAGATATTATTAATTTTGTCAGAAAACAGCTGCAGTAGCAGTCACAAAACAGAAATTAATTTTTTTATGTTCAAATTTACAGGTTAGAATTTGAACCAAATGTAAAAATTAGCGTTCCATTCACCAACTACGCCTGACTGCGCCCAAATACGCTTATCTACTCCGGAGTAGTCCAAAGGAACGCAGCTAACTTGGTCGTGCCACCATAAAGCTAAGGTCCCACATCGCTACTTTTACTGCGCAGTTTTTGGGTTGCAGAAGCAAAAACTTCTAACCCTATTCACACATAGTGGACCCGCTACTTTTATTGCGCGCAACCTGGTAGCTGCAACTTCTTGCAATGAAAACTGCGAAGGTGTTCACACATAACTCGCAGTTTTTACTGCGCGCAACCTTTGTTGCAGTATTTTACTGTTTAGCTTATTCATTATTGTTTAGTTTGTTATGAGTTTTCAACCAGTTCAGATAATATGTATTTTTTCTTCAATTAAAGATAATAATTTGTACACTAATTCTTTCGGCCAATTGTACTTATCCATTTCCTAAATTTATAATAAATTAGTTTAAACAAAATTTATTTTTGTTAAATAATAACTTACTTATTTGGAAATACTTACCGTAAAAAATAATAAAATTTGAATCACTAGACTACACTACACTTATCAAAATTTCTCAATACTCTAATCAAATCGGCAATAACAAACGAAAAGTTGCAGACGCAGCCGCAGCAAAGTTTCAACCAAATCAATATTTTTTTGCTGCGTTTGCAACTCATTGTTTAGCTCTTCACACATCGCTACTTTTGAAACTGCAAGTTACAACCGCAGCCTGGCTGCAGGCGCAGTTTTCAAGGTTTCTACATTGATCACACATCGCTACTTGCTGCCAACGCAGTTTTTTGTTCTGCGCAGCACCAAAAGTAGCGATGTGGGTACGTAGCTTAAGGTGTATTTTCAGCAGTTGTTAAAACCTGTTATAAACTCGTTTGCGACGGTCTATTTTGGCCCTATGGCTGTACGAATCAATTCAAGAAGAAATATAAAATACGAACTATATACAAATCACGTTATAGCCCCAAACTTCAATTTATATTGTCAAAGGACAATAAAACAACTGGTAAAATGAAACTTGGAAGAGAACAAATAAAATTCTCACTGAGGAAGTGATATTTTTCGTGGCGACCTCTAATTATCGAATAGAGGAAATGAATGGCAAGAAAACGCGCTTATCAAGTGAGGTGAGGAAGTGAAAAATATCAGAATTATCACTTTATCAGTTCTCCTTAGTTGCCATTCGGATTTTTTTTTAGGTACATATTTCTAGTACAATCGACATGTCAAAAGTAAACTACAATTTGAAAAGTACTCTACTACTCTAGTAATTTTATATTAAAAATTCAATATCAATTTAGTACGCTAAACAGTAAACACCATAGTGTATTACATAGTGTTCCTACTGAGAGCCGATTTTTTTTTTTTATTTATAAATTTTTCTCTGAAAACAAAAACAAAATCCCATATGACTGAAGGAGGTAAAAATAATGCGTATTTCTTTAATGGAAAATTTCCGTATATATGAGCGAAAGCACAATATGATTATTCATACTAATCCCTCCCCAACATAGTTTTTTATAAACGCATTTTTCAAAATAGTCACCTAAATATGCATATTGTTCGTGTTTTTTTTTTATATAAGCTAAAACCATATAAGATATTATATGAAACGCATACAAGCATAGCATATAGAAACAAGTTTGTTTACATTTATTTATAATGGGAATTTTCCTTTCTTACTTAAAATTGTGAATGTGTTCGTGTTTTATTTTTTATTTGTAAATATTTACGTTGCATTTCTTTTTAGTCAATAAAAAAATATTCCTATCACCTTTTAGCATTTTCTCAAAAAAAATGTGAGAGAAATAAATAAAAAAAAAACTTCGGCTCTCAGTAATCCTACTATGCCTATGTAGAGCGGGTTTATACGGTCACTTTTTTCAATGGCATTGTCGCCCATTCCGCTTTATTAAATTACGAAAAAGTCGTACGTACGTTTACACAGTCACTTTTTTACCATAGCTCAAATTCTCTTCATTCTCTTCTATACCGATTTCTTGTTAGGTAAGATGAAACGACAATATATGTTGTGTATGTTTCATCTCCATATATAAAGATAGATATGAGCTGTGTCACTACAAATATAAAATGAAAAGGAGATGCGATAATATAAAAAAAAAATTCAAAATTACGAATATAGCATAAAAGGGAACAGGCGTGCTCGAAGAAAAAGTTCGATTATCCCGTGAGTGACTTCCCACCACATACTTGTTACTTCTTTCCTATTTAACAAAGCGGAATGGGCGTCAATGCCATTGAAAAAAGTGACCGTGTAAACCCGCTCTTAGAATGTAAGTTCTTCTTTTCTTTATACTCTGGTAAACACTAAACAGTAAAGCTCAGCTCGATGATGACCGATGTAGTTTAGTTTATTTTCTTTTAGAAATTTAAACTATCATAATATTTATAACATAATTTCCTAAATTTTTGAGAAATATAACTTTCGAATACAAATTAAAATATACTATAAGACCAAGATAATTAGATAATTATCTTGCTATAAGACCTGATATTGTGAATTCATAAACGCTTCCTTGTGGAATTTCATCGAATTTATGAAAATGAATTCAATTGAAAATCGGTGTAATTTTTCGAGGATTTGCCGTGCTTGTTCTAATAAAAAAACAAATTTATTAAAATTATTTGTTAATGATGAAGATGAAATAACTCTTGGAGAAAAATTTAAGTTTTGTATATCGATCAGCATCAATGAAGATGATAATCTTCCACAAGCAATCTGTTATTCATGTGCAAAAATTTTAGAAGATTTTTTTAAATTTTCCAAATTATGTCATAAATCTGATCAAGATTTTAAAAAAATAATAGAAAAAGAAGGGAAATCAGAGAACATTGAAAAAATGAAAGGTAAGTAATTTCAATTTGCTAATTTTTTTTTTTTTTTTGGATTTTATACAAAATTTAATATTTTGGTTATCAGTTCTAGAAAATGTGACTACAAAAGAAGAAACATTCGTGGATGATACAGTAATATGTTATACAGATTGTTCAGATGAAAACGCTGAAATAGAAAATACTGAGGAACAATTAAAAGATGATGAACAAGAAGAATCAGAAATTCCAATAGAAATAGCTATAATTAATCAAGAAGAAATGCCAATGCAAAACGTTGCTGTTGATGATGAATTTATAAACCACGAACAAACAGGTTAGTTGACAAGCTTTTGGTTTTTAATACAAGTTTCTATTTTTTAATAAAAATCATGTTCAAGTTTACTTTTAATCTCATCTTTTTTTAACAATAATGTTTGTAGATATCGTTAAAATGAACATAGTAAAAGCAAGTAACAACGAAGAATATCATATTGAATATTTGGAAGAAGAAGAAAATATTAATGATAAATTTTTAACGGAAAAACTAGCATCATCATCATCATCATCATTAGATCAACAATTTTCATGTCGGTTATGTAAGAAGAAATTTTTTACTACACAAGCTTTATTTCTTCATAAGAAAATTCATCGTAAAAATCAACAACAACAGCCGTATTTCATATCATCTCCAAATTGTAATAATGAAAATAATGACGATAAAATTCAAAAAAATCATATAATTTATGAATGTGTTATTTGTTGTTTAAAATTTGAAAATGGAAAAAATTATCGTTCTCATATGCTAAAAGAGCATACATACAAATGTAAAATATGTGATAAATATTTAAATAATCAATTTGAATTAAAATTACATATAAAAGATTGTGAAAATCAATTAAAACCATTTTCATGTAGAATCTGCAGTCAAATTGAATTTTCAACATATAATGATTTATTGAAACATAATTTAAAACATCATGAACAAACAATTTATATTGAATAAATAAAACAGAGTAAGTTTTTTTTAAATATTTTTTTTTTTATTTTATTTTTTGCAAGATTAATTTCCATTTTTTTTTCTTGCAGGTTAAAAAAACATTTAAAAGAACAAAATACATTATAGATTATTCATTCGATTAGTACGTATTTAATTTTAAAAAAAAATTCCCTGAAAAATACATCTAAATAATTTTGTTAATAAAAAATAATTGTTGATAGTGGGCTTGGAGATCGGTAGAATAAAAGTTGGTCTGGAAGTTCTTCCACCTGTAGATCAAGCGTTAGCGGAGGATGAGTCCAGGATCTCTTACTCCCCGACAGTCTTGTTCTCTGGTGGTCCTTCCACTTCCTGGGCGCCTCATACGCGCTCAGCAGAAGCGCACCAACAGGCAACAAGAGCATCAACAGAATGGTACTCGTTCCGGAGGCGGATTCAGACCATTAGTAGATTGATCAACTGTGTCTGCAATGGGCACAATTGAATCGGTCTAGAAAGCAAGATCATCTTCAGATTTGGGTACAATAATTACATCCCTATAAAAACTAACTATGTACATCTACATACTAGAAAATATCCTAAGTAATATCAATGACCATAGAAACTAATAAGACTTGGCTTTAGTACAAATCTATGAAAATAATTTTTTATTCAAAAATTCGTCTCGCATCCCAGTGAGAGCTTTTATTTTTCAAATCTAAAGCTTTGTTAGCTTAGAACAAAACCATTATAAACTTCATTTGTAATGACGAATACAATAACAAAACTTTGACGTTACATATTTATTTTTTGACAGTATTTTATGACGTCATACATTATTATGATTGCTTTGATCATGTTTTTCCAAATTTCTGTTAAAAATTTTCATTTTTTACAAATGTATAACAAAAATTAATAATGATTACATTGTTGCCGTTATTTATATTTTTGAATTTTTTTTTATTTGATCAAAAATATATATTTGCTTTGAAAAATTTTTCTTTGAAATATAGAATATTTTTTTTTTTCATTCATTCAAAAATTAATAATGATTACATTGTTGCCGTTATTTATATTTTTGAATATTTTTTTATTTGATCAAAAATATATATTTGCTTTGAAAAAATTTTTCTTTATTATACCTCTAGATACTATATACCTACATACATATATAAATATATATCTCGCCCATTCCATGCATGACGGACGGACATTGAAGATCATTTTTTTGAATCTTTCTTCTTTTTTACCTTTATATAGTTCAAATGTATTTCAGTTAAATGTAAAAAATAATGATCCACCCAAAGACCTGTCAAACCGAAAAAGAAGATGTTTTCCAAGAATTCTGGTTTTAATTCTATATGTAGGGCGATAAGTGACTATAACGGACGGGACATGAAATGATACTCGTTTTTACACTCATAAATTCAACAGTATTTTTCTTCGAAGTATATAACTTCACACCTCCTGTTTAATGGTAAATTACAAAAAATCGTATCGGAGGGGGGGGGGAAACCCAACGGTTTGGCCGCTAGAGGGCGTTGAAGTTTTTTTGCTCTTATTACACGATGTACCCTATAACTTTTTGTAAGGGCACTCAAGGGTCTTTTTGTGTTTAGAAAAAATGTAGAGAACTCTTTGCCCTTTTTAACGATACCTTATTTATTCCTCTATGTCTAACTGTTAAAAAGTTAGGCGCGTTCAAAATCAAAATTTTGTGAATTTTTTCCAAATTTTTGTTTTTCACCCTGTTTTTCTCAAAAAAAGCTTAAATTAACCCTCATTTTTTATTGCAGAAAAAGAAGGCTCAATTGATTCTGCATCGACTTGATTTCTTCATTTTTTTCGAAAAATGTATAGTGCATTTGAAAATTAGCATTCCGAGCACCTGTTTTCAATTTACACTGTAATAAAAGCCACATGTTCAATAATCTAATGAATTTCAGACTTATTTTTTCAGTTTTTTCAAAGGGTCTTCCTCAATATCTCGTAAACTATAGCAAAAGAGTGCTAGAATTTGAAAAAATATATATTTTAAATCAAATTGAAGGAATTTGGAAATTTCACTTATTTTGTTACGAACGTGACTTACACTACACGAAAGGAAGTCATTTCATAGTCTCTTTTTCAAATCTCATTTTCTTCTTCGTTTTTGAGCTTTGTATTGAAACATAAGTAAAAATATGTAGGGAAAGGATTAATTTTTCTAAAATATTAAACATAAAATAATTTTTCCATTTCTTGAGTATTTTATTACATATTTCCTTCGTGACTTACACTACACAACATTTGTGACTTACACTACATATCACTTTTTTCATATATTTTTTCACGACACTCAAAATACAAATCAGCTACCTGGTCCTTATTTAGGATACCTGAATAATTTGAAGATTGAAATCTTCATTTTGGAAACATTTAGAGACTCCTAAATGACGCAAGAAATAAAAATTTTGGATTTTTCACTTTTGAAAATTTTTATCAGGTATACATTTCCATGGAATTAGCCAATTTTGATTTTCAAGGTTTAAAATTTATTTCATAAGTTTTTTTAAATTCTAATTTTAGTTTACAAATTTATAATTAGCAATTAATTTCAGTCATAAAATTTGGATCATCAATTTCTAATATTTCAATATCTTCTCCATTCATAATATCACTAATCTCTTCAACAATCATATTTGGATCATAAGTAGGATCACGTTTAAAATTACGTGGATCATCATGAATACCATGAACTTTTACAAGGTGTTTACGAAACCTGAAGAAAAAATAATCCATAAATAGTTGTAACTTTCAATTCAAAAGAAGTGAAAAAAAAAAGAAAGAAAAAAAGATAATTTCATACCTGTATAATAATGCTGATTCCATTGAACATACAGGACATTTAAAAGGTTTACCAATATGTGTAAATAAATGTGTTTGTAAAATATCTTTACGATTAAATTTCATATCACAGAAATCACATTTAAATGGTTTATCATTTAAATGAATACTATTTATATGAGATTTTAAATGACATTTTTGTGCATATGTTTGTTTACAATATTTACATGAATATGGACGTTCATTTGTATGTGAACGCATATGAACTTTTAAAAAACCTTCACGTATAAATTTTTTATCACATATTGAACATTTTATTTTTTTTTCTCCTGTATGTAATATCATGTGTGTAGATAATGTACTACGTTGTATAAATGTTTTATCACAATATTCACATTTATATGGACGTTCACCGGTATGAGTACGTTCATGTGATATATAATTTTCTTTTGTTAAAAATTCTTTATCTAATAAGAAAAAAAAATATAGAAAAATGAATATAACAAAAATTATTATAAGAAATAAAGCTAAATTTTGTAAATTACCACAATATGGACAAGGATATTTCTTTTTAACAGTTTTATTTTTGTTCATTATTAAATATTCTTCTTCATGATCATTTTTTATATGAACATCTAAATCCTTTTGTGATGATAACTTTACATTACAAAGTATACAAATAATAACATGCATTGCTTGAAAATGTCTTTTTACTGCTTGTTTTGTTGAAAATTTTCTATCACATTGTGAACATTTGTTCCTTCTTGATGATGATGTTGATGTTAATGTTGATTCAATTTTTTCATTAAATTTCAATTGAACATTATTAGAATCATCATTATCATAAATTTCATAATTTATTTCAAGAAGATTTCTATCATTATCAATATTTTCATAATCATTTTCTTCATGATGGCGTTGTAAATGTACGTTAAAATTATTTTTAAAATCTGTGAAATAAAAAAAGAAATATGTATATAAAAAAAATCCTTTTTCTTCCAATAATAATTCTTATATTGAGATTCAACGAACCTTTTTTATGTTCAAATATTCTTTGAAATTTTAATTATTTGTTTTTTAATGTTTAAAAAAGAACTGTTATCGATGTGGGTGAGTGGATTTTTCTTCAAATTTTCCCTATTCCAGTTCAGTTTTAGCTATTTTAGAATTATTGAATAATCATCAAATACTCCTAATAAATTTCAGACATTGTAAATTATTTTATTAACGTTATTTGGAAAGATCAAGGAATGTTGCTGCAATGTTATTATTCGACGAAAAAAGGTCAAAAGTAAGAAACAACCCAATACATATCAATCAGGCCAAGTTTAGTAAAACTTTACCTAAACTGACAAGTCAAAGGGCAGTCACAATACAATGGGTCTTTAGACCTTCAAGTGGACTTGCTTCTTATAAGCAAAAAACCCAAGCTACCATACCACAGTAAAACTCAAAACTCCTTGAAAGATATTGAGGGATCTTTACAATTCAAATAATTAATTTTTTTTTCTTCCAAAATTTTAATTTATTAAATATACGAATATTTATATAAAAATTTAAATACCATCTTCATCAACTTCATTATTTTCATTATAAATTTCATCCTCTAAATAAATTTCATTGAAAGTTTCATCTTTTGAATTTGAATTATTATTAATTTTCTCTGAATCTAATGGCAATTGTAAAAGTAATTTGCTAACATCTCTTTTATACTTTAAAGGATCATCAAAAATATTATGTGATCGTTGTAAATGTTTACGAAACCTACAAAGTAAAACAACAACAAAAATCATAAATAGAAATCTATAATTATTAAATAACTTAATAAAAACAAATCTTACCAAAAACATGATGCCGTTTCTAATGAACATGAAGGACATTTAAATGGTTTTTTTTGTATATGTTTATAACGATGAATACGTAATGAATCTTTTCTACGAAATCCTTCATCACAAATATTACATATATATTGACGTTCTATTGAATGTCCTTCCATATGACATTTTAAATGTGAACTTTGTACAAAACCTTTAGAACATATATTACAAATATATGGACGTTCTTGGGTATGTGTACGCATATGAACACGTAAACATGTTTTACGTGGAAATTTTTTATCACAAATTTGACATTGTATTGTTTTACCAGTATGTAATAATAAATGTGTATTAAATGCACCACTTTGTATAAAACTTTTTTCACAATATGAACATTTATATGGACGTTCTCCAGTATGAATACGTTCATGTTCCTTTAATGCTTCACTTGTAAAAAGTCCTTTTTCTACAGAGTAAAAAAAAAATTTATAAATATAAATAGCAATGATTTGAATTTCACAGAAAAGGCATTTATATTCACCACAAAATTTACATATGAAATTTCTTTCACGATTTTCATGTCTAATTAAGTGTCTTCTTAATCCAATATTTTTTGTAAATTCTTTACCACATATTGGACATAATATACTATTTTCACCTTCTGAATGTGTTTTAATTAAATGGCTTTTTAATGCTTTAGCATTTAATAATATTTTAGTACATTCTAAATGAGGACATTTACATCCAATATCAGTATGTAATTTATGACGACGTTGTTTATGTCTTAATAAATTTGATTTGAACGCTAAAAGATCAAGAAAAAAAAACAACGAAATTTTTTACGATCGAACTTTAAATTGAACACATCAGACATTGTAAATGCAATATTATCGACACTTACTGAAACTATGGTTACAAATTTCACATCGAAATTTTGGTTCTGATGATTTCCTTTTTATGAATTTATTGTAATTTATATCATCATCTTGTTCCATTGTTACATCAAATTCAACATTATCTTTAATCGTACAAAAATCCACATCCGGATGACGACGTTTCATATGTCGTGAAAGATTTGATTTGAAGGCTGAATCAAAAATAAATTCGAGAGTTTAAGGAAAAACAAATAATGGAATATTGACGATGTTTAAACATAATTTCATACGTAGAACGTAGGTAGTTTCACGCTCAAATAAAATTAAACTGAGATAAACCGTTCAAAGCATGGTAGAAAATAGAAATTCGTTTTAATGAAAACCTAGAGTAGATATTGAAAATATGAAAAATACACAGAGAAGAGAGGTAAAATTGCAACTTAATTTTGATACAGATTTTAGTCAAAGCAAATGTGAATATTTTAAGGGTTTAAAAAGTACAGAATCTATTTAAACTCAACTCCTCATTGTGTCGTGAACGTGAAGTAATTAAGTAAATTCAGAAAAGAACACACCTTTATACCTTCAAAAAAGTATAGGTACGAATACAGAATGTCAACCCACATTATAAAATCAGTTCTCAGTAAAAAAAAAATTATTTCACAGTCAAAAAATCGAAACTATTGTTTAAAAATGATATTTGTACTTACTGAAAATATAACTGCAAATTGGACATCGATATTTTGTTTTTGATTTTTTCACTGTTTCAGATTTATTTCGGCTTTCATAATTATCATTTTGATATTCAGCAGTGGTAATATCTTGCTCTATTGTTTGACTTTCTTTACTTTCATCTTCAACAATTCCATGATTTATTCTCAAATGAAGTTTAAAGTTTTTCTCATACTCTAAATAAATAAAATATTTTTTTAAACAAAATATGTATTCATAAAAAAATACTTTTATACTAACTAAATGTTTCATTGCAATTGTTACAACTAAAACGAAGTTCTTGTCTTTCGACATCAATTTGATGAATTTTCTCATATTTAGTTGTGTTTGCTTCATCATAACCATCATCATCATCATCAATATCTTTATTTTCATAATCACACTGCGAACTTAATACTAGAATTTCAGAACAGTCTTCTTTAACTACATTTGGGGAATATGAAATATTTTCTTCTTCTATGGTTTCTATCTCAGGATCAAATGTTGCATCAAAAATTTCATTCCTTTCTTGTATTTTCGTAATATTACTTTCAAGAATTTGTTTAAAATAATTTTCAGCATTTATTATTTGTAAATAGAATTTTCGTACTTCTAAAATATGATCAAGGCATGTTAAACAAATCATTTGTGGTAGATTATCATCTTCATTTATATCAATTTTCATGCATTCATTAAAACAATCTACAACACGGGTATCATTATCAATTATTGCATTAATTGGCAATAATTCATTTTCTGTTAATGAACAAGTCCTACACACTCTACTATTTTCAAACATTTTATGTTTTCTTTTTTTTTCATCACAAAAAAAAAACAAAACAAATTAAAAATTTTATTGGAAACCACTTTTTATTTTGTATCAATATTGAATTTTACACTGAACAAATAGTATTTAATTTATAAGTTCTATTTCTCAAAAATTTAGGAAATTATGAAATCTGAATTTATGATAGTTTAAATTTCTAAAAGAAAATAAACTAAATCATAGTATGTATAAAGAAGACAAGTAAAATCACATTTCAATTTTCCATACAAAATTTGATAAGAAATTTTGAAAAACTTCAATGGATGTGTAAAATGCAATTAGTGTATTTTGCTAGAAATAGTCCAAAAGATAAATCATTAGGGAGCAACAAAGATAAAACATTTAAATTTTGTATATACGTAGTTATTCAGTATATAGAGTAAACCATACTCTTATTGCCATATTAGGTAAAATGGAAGCAAAATCGTAATTTCATACTCAATATATGGAAATTTACTGGAAATTCATTTAAATTATAATTTATTAAAATCCTTTTTACTTAAACTCAACAATATGAATATATTACATTTCCTTCACTATCCCCTTACAAATAATAATAAACAAAATAAATACTAGTGATTCAATATTACCACGCTTTACCTTATAAAAAACTATAAAACCAATACAGATAGGCAACTGAGGGAGGCATTTTTATTCTCATTTTTCACGTGTATGCGTAAAACATGCGTAGGTGAGAATATAAAGTTGTGTAGAAATATTGTGATACACTACATTGATATAACTGAGGGAGGTACAATATAATTATGTAGAAATTTAGTTTTTTTTTTCTTAGAAATGAAGAAGAAAGATATATTTTTCTTTCCATATAAAATCATGTAAATTTTTAAGGTACATACTACAAGTCTCTCTCCGTCTTATAGGAAGTTTTTTTGTTTTTATTTCTGATAACGTTCTTCAATATGATTGGATTTAATTTTTTATTTACCGTTATGGAGAAGTAATTTTACTAGTCTTCTTTATACTATGACTAAACTATATCCCTCATCGAGCTGAGCTGAGTTTTAGCGTACTAAATTGATATTGAATATTTTGAATATAAAAATACTAGAGTAGTAGAGTACTTTTCAAATTGTAGTGTACTTTTGACATGTCGATTGTACTAGAAATATATGTAAAAAAAAAAGTATGAAAATATAACAGAGATGCGAAAAGGAAATGAAACAAAACCGTAAACTGGACCTGTGCGGGCAGAGAAGGAGGTATCACATTTGTCTTTTTTATGAAAAAGAAAAAGCTTTCAATAGTTAATTTTGTTTTACGTTATGTTCTGAAGATTGAATGCACACACGCAAGCGAAAACAGCTGTTTTACATTATTTGTGTATTTCTATTCTATAGACAGCTTCACTTTCACCATAAAAATTAGAATCCGCCATATTGCATTTTACCTCACCCATACATATAAAAAAATTGGGATTAAACCCAAATAAATTGGGCTTAAGCCAAAATCCGAATTATCGAGTTTATACCACAAAAAATTGGGAGTAAACCAAAATCCGTATTAAAAGCGAAGCAGGCATAAACTCGTACATTGATATGTATTTAATTTTATGGAATTATTAAATGAATTTATAATTATATTATTTTTCGTTGGTCAGTATAATTTGATAATTTAAAAAGATCATTTTGTATGAAAATTTTAAAATATTTTTTATAAAGAGCTTTAATTTAGCATTTTGTTGAAGGGGCATTTTTCAAATTATCCTTTACGCTTTTCTTGTATTTTGCATACTTGATACTTTTTGCATACATTCATTAGAACGGTTTTTTTCAATTTTTTGAAGTAAGTAGGTAAATTTAATTCAACAAATGTTTTAAAGGATAATATAAAAACTTTGTAGCAACACTTCATTCAACTTAAATGCATTTTTTTAAAATAAACAATAGTGTTATAAAATTTTACAAAATATTAATACCTACAGTCAGGTACAAACACCATTTGTGAAACAAAGAGAATTTTTAATGATTTTTTATAAAATTTGGGTATAAGGATTTGTTCTGTTAAAAAAAAATTATTTAACAGACACTGAATATTTAATAATTTTTTATTATTTTTTTCACTTTTTATTATGCATTTTTAAACGAAAAACTTCGAAAATTGTTTTTTACCATATTCTATTCAGTTTACATGAATTAAAAAAATTTGATGAAATATTTTTTTTAACTTTCGAATATGTACTTAGTTAATTAAAATCCTTATTCTATGTATTTTCAAACATCTTAATCTTCTAGTTTTCGTCGTTATCTTGAATTGAATTCCTTATCTAAACATTTTCATCCTGATTTGCAATAACAGTTGTATTTTTTGAGTTTTCTAATGATTCCAAAATAATTTCAACATCTCTTCTGTATATTTCGATATCATGAAAAATATTATGTGCTCGTTGTAGGTGTTTACGAAACCTAAAAACGAAAAGAAAACAAAAATTGATAAAGGAAGAAGAAAAAAACTATTATATATATCACTATGTGCACATTAGGTGGTGAAACCTGTTTTTTATGGCTGGTTGTAACAATAATGGTATAATCTTTTTCGAACTTGGTATAATAAAAATCGTCAAAAGTAGTTTTAACTTCTCTGTTGTAGAGTTTGTTAAAAATTAAAAGCGAATGGTATAATTGCACAGAGAGATATGATTTAATTTTTAGAGAATTTTTACATCAGTAGTGGTTTTTTTCTTCAATTTTCAAATTTCAAATTAAAAAGAGAGAAAAACACTAATACACATATACACATTTTGTGTATAGTATAAATAGCATGCGCAGATCATTCGCTTTTAATTTTTAACAAACCCTAACATCCAGCGCACACTGGATAGTAGTTACAACCGTTGCAAACTAGTTTAAAAACCGGTTTTCACAACTGCTCAAAATAAATCTGAAAGTGGCCCGACCAAGTTGTATAACTGGTTTAACCACCTAGTGTGGCTTGGATGTAATACACTCACAGTCGCTACAACTGGTCGTGTCTCCTTCAGATTTCCTTTGAGTAGTTGTAAAAACAGGTTTTTAAACTGTTTTCCATTTATTGTTACAACTACTTAATGTGTACATGCACCACCGTTGCTCATGAAAATGGTGATGATTTATTCAGTTTTTTTACACCTTTTTTTATAATGGATATTTCTTTATGTTTATTTATAATCTTACCAAGAACTTGATGCTGTTTCTAAAGTACATTGTGGACATTTATATGGTTTAATCTTGGCATGTTTGAAACCATGCCTTCTTAATATATCTCTTGTAAAGAATTTCATATCACAAATGTCACAAGCAAACTGACGTTCTGATGGATCTGCATGTGAAGTCATATGGTTTTGTAAATGACATTTTTGTGTGTAACCTTGTGAACATATATTACAGACATATGGACGTTCTTGTGTATGTGAACGCATATGAACAGCTAAAAATCCTTTGCGACTGAATTTCTTATCACAAAATTGACATTGTATTGTTTTACCAGTATGTAATGTTAAATGAGTTTTCAATACACTATTTTGTCTAAAACTTTTTTCACAATATGAACATTTATATGGACGTTCATCGGTATGTCTTCGTTCATGATCTTTTAAATGCAATTTACAAGTAAAGGTTTTACCTAAAAGAAATTATTGAATTTTTTCAAATGAAATATTTCTGTTATTTTATACATATGTAATTTTCAAATTAGAATTATATTTATTTACCACAATATTCACATTTATATTTCCGATCTGCATTTATATTATGTTTTTCCATATGTTTTTTAAATCCTTTTTTCACTGAAAATGTTTGACCACATATTGGACACAATAGACTGTTATCGTCTCCAGTATGTCTTTTGATATGTTGAAGTAATGATTCGGCTTCATAAAATTCTTTACCACATCCTGAATGAAGACATTTACCTCCAATTTCATTTTTAGACATATGTCGTTTCATGTGACTTATAAAATTTGTTCTATATTCTAATGTAGAAAAAAAGTTTTATTGTAAGACAATAGTCTTAGGAAGAACAATTCTATAAGGGTGAAAATAAATTAGTACTAATGCGCTAGTTGTAGAGTTTGTTAAAAATTAAAAGCGAATGATCTGCGCATACCACATATATTATACACAAAATGTTTATATGTGTATTAGTGTTTTTCTATCTCTTTACTAGAAGAAAAAAACCACTACTAGTGTAAAAATGCTCTAAAAATTATACCATTATCTCTCTGCGCAATTATACCATTCGCTTTTAATTTTTAACAAACTCTAACAATTTTTTTCCTACTTGGTATAATAAGAATAGTCTAAAATAATTTTAGCTGACGGTTGTAATTTGTAATACACTCACGCTCCAAGATTAATATAATATAGGTTACATCTTCCCATAGGCATTACCTACTTACAATAAAAAAGTGATCAATGTGACGTCACACGTATCAAACAATTGACATAAAAACAAACAAAAATTTCTTTCATATATGGGAAGATGTAACCTATATATTATATTAACCTTGGATTACATCTTCCCATATATGAAATAAATTTTTGTTTGTTTTTTATGTCAATTATTTGATACTTGTGACGTCACATTGATCACTTTTTTATTGTAAGTAGGTAATGCCTATGGGAAGATGTAACCTATATTATATTAACCTTGCTCACGCTCCTTACAACTTGGTCGTGCCACCATCAGGTGTATTTTCAGCAGTTGTTAAAACCGGTTATAAACTCATTTGCGACGGTGGCAGTAGTACCTAGTCTATTTTCAGCCTAAGAATATAAAATTTTTACTCACTAAAAGAGAAGTTACATATTGAACATTGATATTTTGTTTTTAATTCCTTCGGTACTGATTTATCTGAATTTTTCAAATCATTTTTGTCACTTGTACCATCTTCATCATCTACATGATCCAGTCTCATATGAAGTTTATAATTTTTCTCATATTCTGTAAAATAATTTTATACATTTATGTAAATACGTATTTTTAAAAAATATTTTTTTAACAGATTAAGTTCAACTTACTAAATGTTTCCTTGCATTTATTACAACGAAAATCAATTTCTTTTATTTGGATTAAATTCTCTTTTTGACTTTGTAAATCTAAAATTGTATATTCAAATAGATCTTCTTCAAGTACTTTAACTTCAGTATATTTTTCTTTTATAGTATGTTCAATGGATTCATTTTTTAATAAACTTGTTGTAATTTGTTTCAAGTCTACACTTTCTTCATCCTTAAATCTTTGCTTGAAATAATTTTCAGCATTTATTATTTGTAAATAGAATTTTCGAACCTCCAAAATATGATCAAGGCATTTTAAACAAATCATTTGTGGTAGATTATCATCTTCATTTATATCAATTTTCATGCATTCATTAAAACAATCCACAACACGGGTATCATTATCAATTATTGCATTAATTGGCAATAATTCATTTTCTGTTAGTGCACAAGTCCTACACACTCTACTATTTTCAAACATTTTATGTTTTCTATTTTTTTCATCACAAAAAAAAAGAAGTAAAACAAATTAAAAATTTTATTGGAAACCACTTTTTATTTTGAACAATGAGCCTGACGCCTGTGTGGAATGGAGTAAATTTTTACTACAATAGTAAATTTCGACATTCAACTGTCAAAATTTATAGAGCATAGAATATAGAAATATAGAATACTAAGAGTGTGTGTGGAATCGAGTAAATTTTTACTACAGTAGTAAATTTTGACATAAAATGTGGTGAATTTTACTGTCAAAATTTACTCTGGCTCTGGGGCTAGTATAAATTTTGACAGTTTGATAGTAAAATAATGTAAAGTCAAAATATCGAAACAAGTACACAATTTTGTAGCTTTTAAAATTTACTTCATTACGCACAGCAAATGTGAAATTTTTTTTTTACCACGGTAAATTTTATTCTACCACAAAATCTAATGTCAAAATTTACTACTGTAGTAAAAATTTACTCGATTCCACACACACTCTCAATTTTCAATTTTTTTTTTTCAATTCAGCATTCAGCGTTCTATGAATAAGATTCAGATGTTAAACGTCAAATTGACCATGATTATAGGTAGGGTAGGTATGTAAATTTTAATAACAATAATAAATATTGAAACAAAGTGAATAAATATAATAATTTATCATCAATATCATCACAATCAGTACAAAATCATAATAATAATAATATAAAAAAAGATGATAATTTAAATTATAATTCATTAATAAATTTTATTTACAAAAATTAAATCTTGTTATTTGTTAATAATAATAATGTGAAAAAAAACTGAAAAACGACATTCAATTGATTGTGGTACAAGTATTAAGGAATATTTATTAAATCATAATAATAATCGTCAACAAATAATAACGTCATTTTTTCTAAAATTATTATTTTAGGAAATGAAAAAAGACTTAAATTTTATACAAGTTTAACCTTTTATAGAAAAGGTTGAAAAGGTGTTGTTTTTCTTTACATGCGATGCAGATCCTCATTCTGTAGATGTGCAATATAAAGTCTATTAAATTATTTTATTAAATTAAATATGATTACTGAACAAATTGTTCCACTACTACACTATTACAAATTAAAATGTGTTTTTTATTGACGTACTTGAAAATATACTTTAAAACTTTTTTCAACGTAAAAAAAAATCAAAATAAAATTAATAATATTTATTAGAAGTTTTATTCAAAAATCTCTTCTTAATTTTTATTTATTAATAGATTAATCAATTAATTAATAGTTTTTCCGCCGTTTTTATTTAAAAATTCGAATTTGAATTTATTAACATGAAGTTGAATCATTGATTAATTCAGCAGTTTAAAGTTAATAATTTAGTGCTACCAAATGAATACATTTGTGGGTAGTACATTAAAAAAATTCAAACATTCAAATTTGTAAGTTACGTTTTACCAAAGTTGTATAAGTAGAAGATGCCTAACGTCCATATATCCTCATGGCACTCAAAATTTTTGATCTGGGGCGTGATATCACACCCCACAACATGTTGCTTATACATTTGTTTCTAATAGTCATGTTTATAATGATATTCAGTAGCAATTATCAACAATTTTACTCATCGTATCAACATTTTAATCATGAACAAAAGGCAGTAGAATCGAGAAAGTTTAGAACAGACGCACAAGTAGAGTGCGGTAAAGTAGAAATAAATTCTTTACACAAATGTTGCTTAGTTTGAATTTTTTTACTATACCTATATTAAAATTAAAAACAACAAGTAACATTAAATATGAATTGTTGGTATTCTCGCTATATATATAGCTATGGCTATATACATACATAATTCTAGCATACACACATTCGAGCCATACTTTGCGTTGTTTTCAAATTATAAGTAAAAATTTTTAAAACCATATTATTATTATTGACTTGAAGAAATTTGAAATTTTTTTCGTTTTTCTTATTTTTGTTGTTGTTATATTGAAATCCAGTTTTAACCAAATTTTGTCTTTCTTTTTAAACTTGCAGGTATAAATGCATTTTATAATTTTCTATTTTCATTGAAAATTCGCATATAATTTTGAAAAAAAGTTATTTCATATTTTTTGTGGAAAGATATGTAATTTGTCAGTTTTGCACTATTATATTTCGGACTTTTAAACTGATTTTCCAGTCCTTGAGTTCAAAAGCAAGTTATTTTTCTTTCATTGTGAACCCAAAATTATGCATTTAGCCAATTTTTCCAGCATACCTTTGTAAAGATCAGTTTTAAAATATGTACCTATACATACATATGAGAATTTTTAAAATTCTTTTTATCAAACGTCGTTTTTTTTGCAATAGATATATATGTATTTTAGTGTAAAAATATGACATAGGGAGAATACCCAGTAACGAGCCCCCTTAAGGAAAATTTTTGCCTTTTCCTTATACCACGGATAAAGTATTTAAATAATAATTCCAACCAAGAGCAAAATAAACTTTCTGAAGGGTCTAGATTTGCAATTTAAAAATACTCAAATGGGTTGCAAAATAAACCTAAAATTTAAATTATGTATTTTTATTTAAAAATGTGACATTTATATTGAAATATAGGTAGGTGAGTATTTAATGAGCTTTCTACTTCTGTGAAAGTATATTAATTTTTGTATTTTTACTTGATATATTTTTTTCAACCGACCATGAACAATGCTTCCGTATCAGTACCGTCAGAAGGAAATATAAAGATATATTTTTCTTTCCATATAAAATCATGTAAATTTTTAAGGTACATACTACAAGTCTCTCTCCGTCTTATAGGAAGTTTTTTTGTTTTTATTTCTGATAACGTTCTTCAATATGATTGGATTTAATTTTTTATTTACCGTTATGGAGAAGTAATTTTACTAGTCTTCTTTATACTATGACTAAACTATATCCCTCATCGAGCTGAGCTGAGTTTTAGCGTACTAAATTGATATTGAATATTTTGAATATAAAAATACTAGAGTAGTAGAGTACTTTTCAAATTGTAGTGTACTTTTGACATGTCGATTGTACTAGAAATATATGTAAAAAAAAAAGTATGAAAATATAACAGAGATGCGAAAAGGAAATGAAACAAAACCGTAAACTGGACCTGTGCGGGCAGAGAAGGAGGTATCACATTTGTCTTTTTTATGAAAAAGAAAAAGCTTTCAATAGTTAATTTTGTTTTACGTTATGTTCTGAAGATTGAATGCACACACGCAAGCGAAAACAGCTGTTTTACATTATTTGTGTATTTCTATTCTATAGACAGCTTCACTTTCACCATAAAAATTAGAATCCGCCATATTGCATTTTACCTCACCCATACATATAAAAAAATTGGGATTAAACCCAAATAAATTGGGCTTAAGCCAAAATCCGAATTATCGAGTTTATACCACAAAAAATTGGGAGTAAACCAAAATCCGTATTAAAAGCGAAGCAGGCATAAACTCGTACATTGATATGTATTTAATTTTATGGAATTATTAAATGAATTTATAATTATATTATTTTTCGTTGGTCAGTATAATTTGATAATTTAAAAAGATCATTTTGTATGAAAATTTTAAAATATTTTTTATAAAGAGCTTTAATTTAGCATTTTGTTGAAGGGGCATTTTTCAAATTATCCTTTACGCTTTTCTTGTATTTTGCATACTTGATACTTTTTGCATACATTCATTAGAACGGTTTTTTTCAATTTTTTGAAGTAAGTAGGTAAATTTAATTCAACAAATGTTTTAAAGGATAATATAAAAACTTTGTAGCAACACTTCATTCAACTTAAATGCATTTTTTTAAAATAAACAATAGTGTTATAAAATTTTACAAAATATTAATACCTACAGTCAGGTACAAACACCATTTGTGAAACAAAGAGAATTTTTAATGATTTTTTATAAAATTTGGGTATAAGGATTTGTTCTGTTAAAAAAAAATTATTTAACAGACACTGAATATTTAATAATTTTTTATTATTTTTTTCACTTTTTATTATGCATTTTTAAACGAAAAACTTCGAAAATTGTTTTTTACCATATTCTATTCAGTTTACATGAATTAAAAAAATTTGATGAAATATTTTTTTTAACTTTCGAATATGTACTTAGTTAATTAAAATCCTTATTCTATGTATTTTCAAACATCTTAATCTTCTAGTTTTCGTCGTTATCTTGAATTGAATTCCTTATCTAAACATTTTCATCCTGATTTGCAATAACAGTTGTATTTTTTGAGTTTTTTAATGATTCCAAAATAATTTCAACATCTCTTCTGTATTTTTTGATATCATGAAAAATATTATGTGCTCGTTGTAGGTGTTTACGAAACCTAAAAACGAAAAGAAAACAAAAATTGATAAAGGAAGAAGAAAAAAACTATTATATATATCACTATGTGCACATTAGGTGGTGAAACCGGTTTTTTATGGCTGGTTGTAACAATAATGGTATAATCTTTTTCGAACTTGGTATAATAAAAATCGTCAAAAGTAGTTTTAACTTCTCTGTTGTAGAGTTTGTTAAAAATTAAAAGCGAATGGTATAATTGCACAGAGAGATATGATTTAATTTTTAGAGAATTTTTACATCAGTAGTGGTTTTTTTTCTTCAATTTTCAAATTTCAAATTAAAAAGAGAGAAAAACACTAATACACATATACACATTTCCGTCAGATTTCATTTGAGTAGTTGTAAAAACAGGTTTTTAAACTGTTTTCCATTTATTGTTACAACTACTTAATGTGTACATGCACCACCGTTGCTCATGAAAATGGTGATGATTTATTCAGTTTTTTTACACCTTTTTTTATAATGGATATTTCTTTATGTTTATTTATAATCTTACCAAGAACTTGATGCTGTTTCTAAAGTACATTGTGGACATTTATATGGTTTAATCTTGGCATGTTTGAAACCATGCCTTCTTAATATTTCTCTTGTAAAGAATTTCATATCACAAATATCACAAGCAAACTGACGTTCTGATGGATCTGCATGTGAAGTCATATGGTTTTGTAAATGACATTTTTGCATATAACCTTGTGAACATATAATACAGACATATGGACGTTCTTGTGTATGTGAACGCATATGAACAGCTAAAAATCCTTTGCGACTGAATTTCTTATCACAAAATTGACATTGTATTGTTTTACCAGTATGTAATGTTAAATGAGTTTTCAATACACTACTTTGACTAAAACTTTTTTCACAATATGAACATTTAAATGGACGTTCATCGGTATGTCTTCGTTCATGACTTCTTAGAAGCTTTTCTCTAGCAAAGGTTTTACCTAAAAGAAATTATTGAATTTTTTCAAATGAAATATTTTTGTTATTTTATACATATCGCCCATTCCACGCGAGCTATTACATCAAACCTAACAATTTATTTTCATTTTTTTTAAAATAAATGGGGTAAATATGTTTACCAGGTATATATTTCACTACTGTACGTTGGTTTTGTTACTAAAGCTTGTTTAAAAAAAAAATATGTACATAAACATAACACACACATAACACCGACCTTAAGTAGGTTTTCAGGGGTTATTTTTGAGCTAAAATAACTAGTTACCAAATGCATTTTATGACAAAAAGTACAGTGTTGTTTTAGCTTTACAATGTGCAATATCAAAAAGAAAAACAAATAAACTATTTTAAGAAAAATAATTTCAGTGTTTAATTTTATCATTTTCATCTTTTTTTAGTAAAAGAATTTGGGACTTTTCAATGGTCCCGTCCATCATACGACATGGCAACATAATTTGTATATCTTAGCTTGTGCGAGATGGAGAAATAAAAATTTTTTGTCGTAGTTTGCTAAGACTACCACCTATAAATTTACCATGAAACAGAAGGTGTGAAGTTATATACTTTAAAGAAAAATAATGTTGAAGTTATGACTGTAAAAACGAGTGTCATTTCATGTCCCGTCCGTCATAGTCGCTTATCGGATCGCCTTATAAAACTAAAACAAGAATTCTTGGAAAACATCTTCCATTTCGGTTTGGTAGGTTTTTGGGTGGGTCGTTATTATTTCCATTTAACTGGAAAACATTTGAACTATATGAAGTTAAAAAAGAAAAACAAATTCAAATAATTTTCATCAATGTCCCGTCCGTCATGTATGGAATGGGCGATATGTAACTTACAAATTAAAATCATATTTATTTACCACAATGTTTACATTTATATTGTTGATCTCCATTTATATTATGTGTTTCCATATGTTGTTTAAATCCTTTTTTATCCGAAAATGTTTGACCACATATCGGACACAAACTGTTATCGTCTCCAGCATGTTGTTCTTTGATATGTTGAAGTAATGATTCGGCTTCATAAAATTCTTCACCACATCCTGAATGAAGACATTTACATCCAATTTCATTTTTAGACCTATGTCGTTTCATGTGACTTATAAAATTTGTTCTATATTCTAATGTAGAAAAAAAGTTTTATTGTAAGACAATAGTGGTAGTAAGAACAATTCTATAAGAATATCAAATTTTTACTCACTAAAAGAGAAGTTACATATTGAACATTGATATTTTGTTTTTAATTCCTTCGGTACTGATTTATCTGAATTTTTCAAATCATTTTTGTCACTTGTACCATCTTCATCATCTACATGATCCAGTCTCATATGAAGTTTATAATTTTTCTCATATTCTGTAAAATAATTTTATACATTTATGTAAATACGTATTTTTAAAAAATATTTTTTTAACAGATTAAGTTCAACTTACTAAATGTTTCCTTGCATTTATTACAACGAAAATCAATTTCTTTTATTTGGATTAAATTCTCTTGTTGACTTTGTAAATCTAAAATTGTATATTCAAATAGATCTTCTTCAAGTACTTCAACTTCAGAATATTTTTCTTTTATAGTATGTTCAATGGATTTATTTTTTAATGAATTCGTTGTTATTTGTTTCAAGTCTACACTTTCTTCATTCTGAAATCTTTGCTTGAAATAATTTTCAGCATTTATTATTTGTAAATAGAATTTTCGAACCTCCAAAATATGATCAAGGCATTTTAAACAAATCATTTGTGGTAGATTATCATCTTCATTTATATCAATTTTCATGCATTCATTGAAACAATCTACAACACGGGTATCATTATCAATTATTGCATTAATTGGCAATAATTCATTTTCTGTTAATGAACAAGTCCTACACACTCTACTATTTTCAAACATTTTATATTTTCTATTTTTTTCATCACAAAAAAAAACAGTAAAACAAATTAAAAATTTTATTGGAAACCACTTTTTATTTTGTACCAATATTGAATTTCACACTGAACAAATAGCATTCATAAGTTCTATTTCTCAAAAATTTAGGAAATTATGAAATTTGAATTTATGATAGTTTAAATTTCTAAAAGAAAATAAAGTATAAACTAAACTACTCCATCAGTCATCGGACATCGAGCTGAGCTGAGCTTTAAGGTGGAGTTTCAATGCACGCGTTTGGAGCGTTGCGTTTGGTGCGTTAAATGACAGCTAGTAGAAATAAGCTTTTCTTATGATATGAGAGCTGACTAAATGGTCAGTGCACACAACGCGCATAACGCTCCAAAAGTTGAACAATTTTCTACTTTTTGGTGCGTTATGCGCGTTGCCAGTGTTGCTGGCATTATTTTTTGATATTAAGTGACAATGACAGCTGAAATATAATTTTTGTTATTTAACAACACTGTATAAATTTCAAAAGCATATAAAGTTGGTCTTACACTATCAAAAAAAACATACAACATGTTTCATTTATATATAACTAAAGCAAAAAAAACTTTTATTAAATGTTCAATACAAATTAAATAAAAAAATATTCCTTTAATAATATATAATAATTTCTTTCTAGCTTAAATAAATTTATTTATATAATATTAAAATAAAAAAATTAGAAGTTTTTTTATAAAAAAAAATTGGATAGTGTAATACCAACTTAAGGTCTTAATTGAATATTTCAACGCGACAAACGCTTTCATTGGGTCAGCAACGCCGTCAACGCTCCAAACGCGCAAGTGGTTGTCATTTAACGCACCAAACGCGTCTATTGGAACTCCACCTTAAGAAAAGCTTATTTCTACTAGCTGTCATTTAACGCACCAAACGCAACGCTCCAAACGCGTGCATTGAAACTCAACCTTTAGCGTGCGTACTAAATTAAATTGATATTGAATATAAAAATACTAGAGTAGTAGAGTTAGAGTACTCTTCAAATTGTAGTGTACTTTTGACATGTCGATTGTACTAGAAATTAGAAAAGAAATATGTTTCTAAAAAAAAATTCACTCCTGTCAACAACTCCGAGAGACAGCTAAGTGAGAACTGATGAAGTGATAATTCTGATATTTTTCACTTCCTAACCTCACTTGATAAGCGCGTTTTCTTGCCATTCTTCTCCTCTATTCGACAATAGAGGTAGCCACGAAAAATATCACTTCCTCATTTGAGAATTTTATTTGTCCTCTTCCAAGTTTTATTGTACCAGTTATTTTATTGTCCTTTGACAATATAAATTGAAGTTTGGGGTTATTAAGTGCAAGACAGACGACAAAAGTTAATGTTAATTATGTCAATTCTCAATTTACTTAATTCCCAATTATAAATTGTGTGACAGACGATAAAGTATAATTGGCAATTGAAACAATTGAAACTGAAATCGAAAAAAACTGTAGCAATCAAACTGAAATTATGTGAAGTGTAGGCAATTTTTTGGTAAATATGCGCATTTCTTTTTGCTTTTTTTAAATCGCCAACATTTTCTTTTCACAAATCTATTAATTTTAAATTTTCTAGATTATTCCACACTTTTTTCTCTTTGTTTTTTATCTCCCATTTTTAATGTAATAACTTTTTCAAAAATGAAAAATAAACTGAAACTATTTTATTTGAAATATCTAGTAATCTTTGCTTTTCGAATAAAATTTTTAAAACAAAATTTTAAAATCATAGATTACTAGACCAAAAATTTCCGTAATTCTTACTAAACTATTTCCCACCAGATGGCTCTAACTCAATTATCTTCAAATATTTTGACGATTACAAAAAGTATAAAGATATAACAGAGATGCGAAAAGGAAATGAAACAAAACCGTAAACAGGCCCTGTGCGGGCAGAGAAGGAGGTATCACATTTGTCTTTTTTATGAAAAAGAAAAAGCTTTCAATCAATAGTTAATTTTGTGTTCTATACATATGACTTAAATTTTATTTTACATAAATGCTGAAGATTAAATGCACACATACAAGCGAAAACATTATTTGTTTATTATTTATACTATATAATTTATATATATATACATATATATATATTATATATACACAAAAAGTATTAAAATATTAATTCTTTCTTCTCCCTTTTCGAGATTTTTAATGTATATTGTATATACATATATGTATGTTGTTATCCATATTATATGTATACATTATGCTTAAAACAAATGATTTTAGTTGTTGTGTTTTTTTCTTTATAGTTCTGTGTCATTTTTTTTGCAGCTGAAAAAAATGATATTTGTTGTTGGTATTTTTTGGCTTGATTTTTTCTTTGCTTTTATGTTTTTTCTTTTTTCAAGCATTTTTTATTTTTGTGTGCTTATTTCGATCCTATTCTTGACCTACCTCTATAAATCTGTTTTACATTGATATTTAATTTTATGGAATTATTAAATGAATTTATAATTATAATATTTTTCGTTGGTCAGTAAAATTTGATATGTAGGGTAGATGTGGCACCCTCCGACAGTTTTTTTTCAAACTCCCACAAAATTTGTTGTAAATGATTTTCAGGCAAGGTTTTTGAGTTTCTGATTAATTTGACTGTTTGTTACTACGTTAGAAAAAAAAAATATTAAAACATTCCTTACTAAGCGAGCTATAAATTTTTTAAAAAAAAAATAAATTATGTCGGCGGTGCCCCAGCCGGGGGTAGCTCAGACATGGGGTGGGGTACCTTCATCATTTACTTGAAATTATGGTAATAATAATAAAATTATGATATTTTTCATTGGATTAAATTTTATTTCTTAAAAATAATAAAACAAAAATGTCTTCGGACAATAATAAATACTAAAAACAAAATAAAAAATAAAAAAAAAAATCAATTCTTAATTATTTTATATCACGTTATAAATTTTTTTGAAAATTATTCATTTTAATATTTTCACTATATTAACGCACATTAATTGTGCTCATGTCAATTTTAAATTGACTTACAAGTTTAGATCTCGAAGTTCCCGGAGGATGTTCTGGTGGTGGAAGTTTAATATGTCTGATGTGCCCCGTATTGAAATGTCGGAGGCACCCCTGGTTGCATTTTTCCACATTTTGAAAATTATTTGAATATCAAGTAAATAAATAACAAAGGCACTTGTTCACATATTTTTCAACATTCTTATAGTTAATAATATACTACTAATTAAAAAATTAGCTTTTACTTACCCCAAAAATACTTCTTAGACACGGGACACAAATATTATTAAAAATAACGTAAAAAACTTCGAACACGTATTGAGTTGTTCACAGCCGGCACTGAACTTTCATATTTCTACCATCAAACACAACAAACACAAGGTATGTCAACAATTTTTTACATAATTTTCGGACCATATTTAAAATAAAAATATGAATGTGTCGTATGTGCCCCGCTGTCGGAGGGTGCCACCTCTACCCTAATATAAAAAGATAATTTTGAAGGGGCATTTTTAAAATTATCCTTTACGCTTTTCTTGTATTTTTTGTTTGTTTTCAAAATAAATTTCAAAACAAGACAAGAAATATAAAAACATTTAAATGAACACTTCATTCTATTTTTGATCGTTCTCGTAAAAAAATCCGACTTAAAAGGTAAATATCTCGAGACCCTGTAAAGGCATTGACTTAAAATTTCTGCACAATATTCTGCTTTCAAGTCAAAAATGTTACATTTTGTTTCTAAAAATTGATGAGAGGAAGTTTTATATTTGGCGCCGTATAACTTGCGCCCTGTTTCAGTGATCTTTTTGGTGTCTTAGGGAGTTTTGTAGAGAATAAAAAGCAGAATATTGTGCAGAAATTTTAAGTCAATGCCTTTACAGGGTCCCGAGATATTTACCTTTCAAGTCGGATTTTTTTACGAAAACGATCAAAAATAGAATGAAGTGTTCATTTAAATGTTTTTATATTTCTTGTCTTGTTTTAAAATTTATTTTGAAAACAAACAAAAAATACAAGAAAAGCGTAAAGGATAATTTTAAAAATGCCCCTTCAAAATTATCTTTTTATATTATCAAATTTTACTGACCAACGAAAAATATTATAATTATAAATTCATTTAATAATTCCATAAAATTAAATATCAATGTAAAACAGATTTGTAGAGGTATGTCAAGAATAGGATCGAAATAAGCACACAAAAATAAAAAATGCTTGAAAAAAGAAAAAACATAAAAGCAAAGAAAAAATCAAGCCAAAAAATACCAACAACAAATATCATTTTTTTCAGCTGCAAAAAAAATGACACAGAACTATAAAGAAAAAAAACACAACAACTAAAATCATTTGTTTTAAGCAAAACCATCTACATATAGAAGCCGCGCTATGGTTGTCTGCACTAACACAATCGAACACGATAAAAGTGTTGAAGTTGAAACGTCAAAACATTCAATGCTGGTAGTACAAATAGTGATGTAAAGAAAATGTGTTTTAGTTAAATATTTTTGGCTTTTTAAATAAAATATGGTTTATAAAAGTTTTGAAATATAATAAATTAACAGTGTTATAATTTCTAAAGTGCACAATAGTCAAAAATTTAAATAAAAAGGTGAAAAATATTATGCCTTCTTACCTACTTTTAAGAGAAAAAATTAAAGTATGGTGAAGGTATATGTATTATTTATATGTAATAAAGTAATAAATTGATTTGATTTAATAAAATTTAATTTATAATAATTCTGATACATACATATATGTATTTATATGAATAATTAAAGTTTAAAGAATAATAAATAATATAAACTTTTTTCTTCTATACCTATATATTGACATGTGACTAATGACTACATTACCTATGGTGAGGTTATATTATAAAAGTGAATAAATTGAAATGAAATGTAAACACAAATATATGAAAAAAAAATAAATAAAGTGAACGAAATACAGAACAAATTCATTTAATTTAATAAAATTTTATTTATAAGTTTGTATTAATTGTTAAATTATTGAATCAAATCAATTTCTCACATCATAACATAATCACAAAAATTTATAAAAAAAAAGTCTATGAAAAAGTAAATAATTTGGTACATAATCTTTATTGTGTAATGAAGGCAAATAGACACTTAATTTGTGATAACTAATAAATTAAATTCTATTAAATCAAATCAATTTATTCACTTTATTACATATAAATAATATAACCTCACCATAGATAGGTATGTACTATGTAGTCATACTTTAATTTTTTCTCTTACAAGTAGGTAAGAACGCACAACATTTTCCACCTTTTTATTTAACTTTTTTGACAATTGTGCACTTTAAAAATTATAACACTGTTAATTTATTATATTTTAAAACTTTTATAAACAATATTTTATTTATAAAACCAAAAATATTCAGCTAAAACACTATTTCTTTACACTAATATTCCACCACTCTTATTAAGAAACCATAAGAAACTAAAATGTCAAAACAAAACATGGCACTTCTTACTAATACATACACAACACCAGTAGGAGGCTTTTATTGTAGAGGGTTTTGGTTTTAAGCATAATGTATACATATAATATGTATAACAACATATATGTATAGTTTCATCTACAATGATTTTGTTTTTTCTTATTTTTATATACTTTTTATCCACTTACTTTTTCCTTTGTGGGTAAGAGTGTTCCTCGTGACGTAATTGAAATTTTGGAAAGAGTTTTAGGGTAGTAAACGGGAACGGATTTACATGGGGTTTTCGGATTTGGGATGAGTGAATAGAATGCTTTCTGTCTAGAATCGATCCCTTTCTTGAAAATAATTAAATATGATGGAATATTCGAAAAATATGAATTTAAAGAACGGAGAAAGTTACTGAGAAACTTCCGAAACATTCTCGAACAACTCTTTACTTGAATATCATCGTAGTTACAGAGGCTTTATAATCAATTTTTAAAAAGTATATGTTATAAAAGTTTTTTTAACCTTTAAGCTTATTTCATATTGATCATAAAGCAATTTACACATTCATCAATCCCCATTCATTCTATGGCTGTGAATAGACTTGGACTGCTGCCATCGTCGCAAACGAGTTTATAACCGGTTTTAACAACTCCTGAAAATACACCTGATGGTGGCACGACCAAGTTGTAACGAGCGTAAGTGTATTACAACCGTCAGCTAAAATTATTTTAGACTATTCTTATTATACCAAGTAGGAAAAAAATTGTTACAACTAGCGCATTACAACCAATGTATTCTGGCTCTATTCAATTCGAAAGAGCTTCAGACTAGAGCTTTCTCAGACCAGTTTTTGAGCTTTCTCAGATAAATTTTTATAAAAATGTAAAAATTATGAATTTCATACGTTCCTCGTGAAGGAATCTCTTTTATATTTCAATCCTCCTTGCGATTATGTCCATTGAGTAAATTGGCAATTATGTTCTAATAATTGGGAATTATTTGTACACACGAAACAGAATTATCTCTCAATTGCCAATTTAGGCTGTCGTCTGTCTTGCACTTTATTACGTGATTTTTAATTCGTATTTTATATTTCTTCTTGAATTGATTCATAATGTTGGATTTTTTTAAACATGTTTTTTGGTAAACGACCAAATTGACAACTAAAAGTGACGTCTAGCGGTAATTTGACAGTTTTGAATTTTGAACCTTGAGATCTGAAATTTGTTATACCATTTTTTTCTTTTTATTTTACTTAATAGTCATTTAATTTAACGCCAAAGTATGTTTAGCTGGTTCATTTAGCAATTACTTGTATTATTTTTACATACTGGGCCTTATTCCCAGAGTCGCGTGACGTGATGTGAGAATTGTATTGTCGGTCTCACTTCACCTCAGTTTTTGTATTCCCACTGTCGCATCATGTGACGTGATGGAACAAGTAAAAATGAAACTTTTATATCTGTCAACGAAAGGAAACGAAACGGTTGAATGTTTATTTTAAAGTTCTTCATATGTATTTTTCTTTATTAATGCTGCAAACTTCCGCATATTTCATGCCTTTTGCAATTCTTTCATTTTTTTCCATTAAACTAGACACTTGAACTGATTTTTAGTTGTAACTTTTGTTCTAAAAATATGAAGAATAATTAAAAATAATAAATTAATTTATTTGAAATAGGTTTCGTAATAAAAAAATTTTTAGAAAACAAAAATAGTGAATAAAATTCGAATTTGCTTCGTATTAAATAAATTTTTACTCATTTTTTTTCTTCATTCATTTTATCTTTTTCTTTGTCACTTTATAAACCCTAACCGACAAATGTTCACATTTAATGCTGTTATGATACGGTATTAATTTCGTTATTAAAAAGAGATAACAAGTATGCTTTACGGAAAAAGCAACTAGAAAGAAAGAGAGATATGACTAACACTTATTTCAGTATTAATACTATTAATACTGAAAATGTCAAAAAATAACTCTCCCAATTCTCCAAATTCCAATATCCTTCCATTAATCATGAAATTTGAACATTAATATTATTTTTGTGTTGCCATCGTGTTTAGACATTTTTCATAGTTTAATATTATATTTAAACGAGTGTGACGCAAAAAGGATTGAAATATAATAGAGATCCGAAAAGGAAATGAAACAAAACCGTAAACAGGCCCTGTGCGGGCAGAGAAGGAGGTATCACATTTGTCTTTTTTATGAAAAAGAAAAAGCTTTCAATAGTTAATTTTGTGTTCTATACATATGACTTAAATTTTATTTTACATAATATGCTGAAGATTAAATGCACACATACAAGCGAAAACATTATTTGTTTATTTTTATACTATATTATAATATATACATATATATATATTATATATACACAAAAGTATTAAAATATTTCTTTCTTCTCCCTTTTCGAGATTTTTAATGTATATTGTATATACATATATGTTGTTATACATATTATATTTGTATACATTATGCTTAGAACAAATGATTTTAGTTGTTGTGTTTTTTTTTCTTTATAGTGCTGTGTCATTTTTTTGCAGCTGAAAAAAATTATATTTGTTGTTGGTATTTTTTGGCTTGATTTTTTCTTTGCTTTTATGTTTTTTCTTTTTTCAAACATTTTTTATTTTTGTTTGCTTATTTCGATCCTATTCTTGACTTACCTCTTACAAATCTGTTTTACATTGATATTTAATTTTATGGAATTTTTAAATGAATTTATAATTATAATATTTTTCGTTGGTCAGTAAAATTTGATAATTTAAAAAGATTATTTTGAATGAAAATTTTAAAATATTTATTATGATGAGCTCTAATTTAGCATTTTGTTGAAGGGGCCTTTTTAAAACTATCCCTTAACTTTTTTTTTTTTGTTTTCAAGATTAATTTCAAAACAAGACAAGAAATACCTATAAAAACATTTAAATTAACACTTCATTCTATTTTTGATCGTTTTCGTAATTTTTTACGGATTTTTATCCGACTTGAAAGGTAAATATCTCGGGACCCTGTAAAGGCATTGACTTAAAATTTCTGCACAATATTCTGCTTTCCATTCTCTACAAAACTCTTTATGACACAAAAAGATCACTGCAACAGGGCGCAAGTTATACGGCGCCAAATATAAAACTTCCTCTCATCAATTGTTAATTTAAATGTTTTTATAGGTATTTCTTGTCTTGTTTTGAAATTAATCTTGAAAACAAAAAAAAAACGTAAAGGATAGTTTTAAAAAGGCCCCTTCAACAAAATGCTAAATTAGAGCTCATCATAATAAATATTTTAAAATTTTCATTCAAAATAATCTTTTTAAATTATCAAATTTTACTGACCAACGAAAAATATTATAATTATAAATTCATTTAAAAATTCCATAAAATTAAATATCAATGTAAAACAGATTTGTAAGAGGTAGGTCAAGAATAGGATCGAAATAAGCAAACAAAAATAAAAAATGTTTGAAAAAAGAAAAAACATAAAAGCAAAGAAAAAATCAAGCCAAAAAATACCAACAACAAATATCATTTTTTTCAGCTGCAAAAAAATGACACAGCACTATAAAGAAAAAAAAACACAACTAAAATCATTTGTTCTAAGCATAATGTATACAAATATAATATGTATAACAACATATAATACATATGTATAGTTTCATTTACAATATGGTTTTGTTTTTTCTTATTTTTCATATTGATCATAAAGCAATTTACAAACACATTCATCAATCCTCATTCATTCTATTCAATTCGACAGAGCTTCAGACCAGAGCTTTCTCAGACCAGTTTTTGAGCTTTCTCAGATAAATTTTTATAAAAATGTAAAAACTATGAATTTTGACGTTCCTCGTGAAGGAATCTCTTAATACTTGATACTTTTTGGTGACGTGTGTAATTTTTTTTTTTTTTTGTGCTTATTCATTCCTCGAGGGAACATAGCGCCTCCACATAACCAATGATTATAGATTAATACAATAGATATTTCGTGTAGTACATTTGTATTTTCTCTCTATTTCATTAAAGGCTCCTAAACGAAACCTTCTTGTCTGTCCTATCTGGCGAGCAAAAATAGAACTAACGTTTTGAAATTCAAACTTAAAAAAATGATCGAGTGATTTTTTTTATTATCCATTCGCTCATGCTCGTTTTTTTTTTTTTTTTTTTTGTGCATAACCAAATCAAACCAGTTTCCAGTATAACTTTGTGTATACCTATATTTATACAATATATAGATATAACAATGTATATACATTATACATATATATATGTACATATTTTTGCATGTACCCAAATGCGTGTTTACCGTCTGTGCACATTTCATTTAATATTTGTTTTTTTTTTCTTCTTTTTTTAAAATTTGTTTCATCGGTTAGTAGGTATATTTTTTATTTTTTCATCCATAGAATATCAATATGTATGTATGTAAATATATTGTATTGTATAGGAATATGAATTAGAATTTGTTTTCTGATTATTGAATGCATGATAATTGATAATATGAAAAATTTACCCAATTATTTTTATTTTTTTTTATAGTTTTTGAAGCTATGAGAAATTTTACTGAAATCCAGAATCCAGATCCCGCTTTTTATTTTATGTAACTTATATATATTTTTTTTTTAATGAAAAAGGGAATTAAGATATTTTGTTTTCAATTCAAGTACCTAATTAACAACATTACAATACACATTTAAATACATTTTATTTACCCATATTTATATTTCAAAATGTTACATAATGTGAGGTAGTTAGATATGATGGACTCTACAAATTTTGATCAATTAGGTGTACCTATAAAATTTTATTAAAACCTTGCAGCCGGGAGATGATCACAGTCATTATTAGAAAATTAGAAAATCGCTAATGCTTGCAAAGTGTTAACATTATAATGTACGTGCATTATAATATACAGTAGCGGTCATGAAAGTCGCCTAACTAATAATTTCTAAAAACTTTTCTCGATACTATCTTTAAATTTTGGTGGGGATGGAATATGGTTTGTTTTTTAACTATACTATTTTTCTTTTTGGAAGTCAGTATTGTGCTTATGGAGGTAGTACCCGATGAGTTTTTCGCCTTGGTAATATTTAATTTAAAATATTTCCCTCGACTAAAATTGAGATCTGATCACCCGACACACGAGACAGATTTATTCAAACAATTTGTGAAAGAATATAGAAAAGTATGCCTATTTTGCCTGTACTGACATAAAAAAAGAAAAATAGTATAAGTATGTGTGTTTTTTTAAGGTATTTTCTATAAGAAAAGAAAAACCATACATGATTCTGTAATACAGCTTAATAAATAAATTATTTTTAGAAAAATGAAAATTATTTTAATTCATGCGTTTTTTCCTCTACTGTATAAACTACAATCTGCATATACAAAAATACATACTTGTATATGCTAAATGGGAAAAATACAAAATTGAGAAAAAAACAGTGACTTCAAGTTTACAATAAATTTTGTATTTAGGTACGAAGCAACAACAAAATTCAAATACGGTATTATAAAAAAATTGTAAATTTGGTTGGGTACTTGAAAAATAAAAACGCAACAATTATTTTTTTATATGTGTGTTGTTTTTGTTTATATTAATTATAAATTTTCATATAGTACAACATCAACAAAAAAATTGTATGATGATGTCATGCACATTTACTCCGTCCTCATTTTCCATAAAAAATTGCCTAATTACAGTTTTGAAGATTTTTGTGTATGTTAAATTTTTTTTTTATTGCAAAAACGGTCATAACGTATTTTTAAATCTAATGTTCTAAGCGATTCCTTCTTGTCTGTCCGCTCTATGAACAGATTTAGAACTAAAAATTTATTTTTCAACAGCTTTTCTGTTCTGGAATATCTACTTCTTATTAATTATCTTTGACATAACTCTTTCCATCTGACTTTGTTCCATCTGCTATTTGTGACCTATTGGCCTAATCTTAGCATAGTCTTCGTTGGTATTTTCCAACCTAGTCCGAGGCATGTGTTGGTTTCTTTAATCGAGTTGTTATTTTCAATCTAATAGGAGATTAGCCTATTGCGATTATGTCCTAAGCTTGTTCCTGCGCCCTCTGTTGGTGATATTGCTAAGGAGTAATATCATACTTTTTCCGGTTTGTGTCTATGATACCAATTTTTTTTCTGCAGGATGTAACGCCATCTTGTTGTTGGTAGATGTGGTTGATGTTTTTCTTACTGGCTCATAGTCTTGTTGTTGTTGTTGTTATTATGACAGGATGAGATTAGGATTTCTCTATGTATATATATACATATACATCTATATACATATACATCTATATACATATATATATATATACATATAAGAATGGGTTAGAAAGTATGGAAAAACAGGTATTGAGAAAAAAGTGCTGGACCACGACTATGTCGGGAATCGAACCCGGGACCTGTGGGGTGATGGACGAGCGCACTAACCTCTCGGCCACCCAGGCCTACTGACGTGTGTAATTACTTATTTCTAATTTTTTTCAGTGAGTGCAAACAAAATGAATAGAATAGAAATAATAATCACGAACATTCATTTACTAAATTATATAATTGCCATTTACTTTTAACAGAGATACCGGCAACACAACTTTAAGAAAACGTCAGCTGATTTTGATAGTATGTCTCTGTTTCTCAAATGTGTTGTCTCTTTCTTTAAGTACTTAAAATTTCCAATAGTATTAATACCGTATCATAACAGCATAAGTGAGATAACTTCACTGTCACATGACAATGGGAATACGGGTGGAACGAAACAGATGATTAAAACTCATGTCACGTGATTTTAAGAATACATACCAATTTTAAATTTCGATCTCAAATGACATCCCCAATGACTTTATAAATAATATGGACTGTACAACTTGTTGTTTCATGTGGGCTCAAGACAAATTTCGTTAATTCCCTAAGAGTGAGACATGTATATGCATTATTTTCGTTCATTTAATCACCCATCTCACTTTCACTCATTGATTGTCAAAGCTGTCAAATTTGAATATATTCAAATTTAAAAACGTTGAAAAATCTCCCATTAAAATAACGTAATTACAAGTAAGCTACTGATTTATTTAAGGACAATTTGATTTTTATCGAGTTAAAATTTAATTTTAATTCAAATCCAGTTAATTTCATTTCAATTTAAATGAAAATTGTGCCTCCATCTATCTTTTAAAAATATCAAATGTTTAAATCATTCTTCGTTCATTAAAACATGACGAATTCCTAAGAGTGAGACAACAATATAAATGTTGTCCCATTTTTACAGTATGGTGTAAGGTGTTTCCTACAGTTGTTCCATGAGTTCCATCCAGATTCCAGTCTATTTATAGATCATTGGACATCTCACATCACGTCACTCGACTCTGAGAATAAGGCCCAAGCTGTGTTTTCTTTGTGATCTAATCAGATCATAGTTTTACATGTAATACAACAACAACTCAAGATCCAAAAAGATTCTTGGATCATATTTCAAGATCTGGTTTTTAGTTCCAATTTTCAAACGTAGGCGCAGTATTTGTTAAACTTTCAGTTCCTAAAAGTTGGCGACTATGAAAAAAAACAAATTATTTCCATTAACTGACAATTTGTTATTTTTGTATTTTGATTATTAGCTGCGTTCAGTTAGGCTACTCTGGAGTAGATAAGCGTTAGTTAGGCGTAGTTGATGAATAAAACGCTATTTTGACCGTAAATGGGACTGATGAGAGTAGACGAGTAGACTCATCTACGCCTGAAATCCTAATAGAACGCAGCTATTTTTTCTAATATTTGTCAAATTTAGAGATCCGTAACGTTTTCTTTGCTTTTGATATGATCCAATCAGATTATGGCAAAAAAAACGCAGCTAATATTCTCCTTTAATTAATTAGTTTAAACTGAAAATTCAGTTTAAACTGAAACGACCTTAAAAACATACGCCATAATGAATTTCTGTTTTGTCAATATTTCATTTTCACATTGGTTACATTACAGTTCAAAATTAAATAGCTATAGGCATTAATAGTTTTAAAATAAAGTTTTTTTTTTGTAAGCGAACTTCAATAATCAATCTGCTGCAATAAAGCTAGATTTCTAATTGTAAGAAGTGAACCAATTATGTAGATACAGAATTGTGTCTTACACTATTTGCGGTCTAAATGAGACTCTTTTCAATGTAACTAAACTACTTGTATTATGCATTTTTAACTGAAAGACTGAAAAATTATTAATTACCATATTCTATTCAATTTACATGAATTAAAAAAATTTGATGAAATATTTTTTTTAACTTTCGAATATGTACTTAGTTAATTAAAATCCTTATCCTATGTATTTTCAAATATGTATCTTAATCTTATACGTTTCCGTCATCATGAATTTAATTCATTATCTCAACATTTTCATCCTCATTTGCAATTACAGTTGCATTTTTTAAGTTTTTCAATGATTCCAAAATACCTTCAACATCTCTTTTGTATTTTTTAATATCATGAAAAATATTATGTGCTCGTTGTAAATGTTTACGAAACCTAAAAACAAAAATTGAAGAAAACTATTATATATGTACATACGGGACCGTTGCTCATGAAAATGGTGATGATTTATTCAGTTTTTTACACCTTTTTTATAATGAGCGTTTCATTTATGTTTATTTATAATCTTACCAATAACTTGATGCTGTTTCTAAAGTACATTGTGGACATTTATATGGTTTAATCTTGGCATGTTTGAAACGATGCGATCTTAATATTTCTCTTTTAAAGAATTTCATATCACAAATATCACAAGCAAACTGACGTTCTAATGTATGTCCATTCATATGTGCTTGTAAATGACATTTTTGTGTGTAACCTTGTGAACATATATTACAGACATATGGACGTTCTTGTGTATGTGAACGCATATGAACAGCTAAAAATCCTTTGCGACTGAATTTCTTATCACAAAATTGACATTGTATTGTTTTACCAGTATGTAATATTACATGAGTTTTCAATACACTACTTTGTCTAAAACTTTTTTCACAATATGAACATTTATATGGACGTTCATCGGTATGTCTTCGTTCATGGTTTTTTAAATGCATTTTACAAGTAAAGGTTTTACCTAAAAGAAATTATTGAATTTTTTCAAATGAAATATTTTTGTTATTTTATACATATGTAATTTTCAAATTAGAATTATATTTATTTACCACAATATTCACATTTATATTTTCGATCTGCATTTATATTATGTGTTTCCATATGACTTTTAAATCCTTTTCTCACTGAAAATGTGTGACCACATATTGGACACAATAGACTGTTATCGTCTCCAGTATGTTGTTTTTTGATATGTTGAAGTAATAATTCGGCTTCAAAAAATTCTTTACCACATCCTAAATTAGGACATTTACATCCAATTTCATTTTTAGACCTATGTCGTTTCATGTGACTTATAAAATTTGTTCTATATTCTAATGTAGAAAAAAAGTTTTATTGTAAGACAAAAGTCGTAGTAAGAACAATTCTACAAGAATATCAAATTTTTACTCACTAAAAGAGAAGTTACATATTGAACATTGATATTTTGTTTTTAATTCCTTCGGTACTGATTTATCTGAATTTTTCAAATCATTTTTGTCACTTGTACCATCTTCATCATCTACATGATCCAGTCTCATATGAAGTTTATAATTTTTCTCATATTCTGTAAAATAATTTTATACATTTATGTAAATACGTATTTTTAAAAAATATTTTTTTAACAGATAAAGTTCAACTTACTAAATGTTTCCTTGCATTTATTACAACGAAAATCAATTTCTTTTATTTGGATTAAATTCTCTTGTTGACTTTGTAAATCTAAAATTGTATATTCAAATAGATCTTCTTCAAGTACTTCAACTTCAGAATATTTTTCTTTTATAGTATGTTCAATGGATTCATTTTTTAATAAATTTGTTGTATTTTGTTTCAAGTCTACACTCTCTACATTCTCAAATCTTTGCTTGAAATAATTTTCAGCATTTATTATTTGTAAAAAGAATTTTCGAACCTCCAAAATATGATCAAGGCATTTTAAACAAATCATTTGTGGTAAATTATCATCTTCATTTATATCAATTTTCAAGCATTCATTGAAACAATCTACAACACGGGTATCATTATCAATTATTGCATTAATTGGCAATAATTCATTTTCTGTTAATGAACAAGTCCTACACACTTTACTATTTTCAAACATTTTCGTTTTAAAAGTTTATTCAATTAAAAGTGATAATTATTAATTTAGATATAATTTTTAGAACGTAAATAAACCAAAAGGGCGAAATTCACCCGATTGTCAGTTCTTTGTTTTATTTGTACAATTGGTGGGATTTACATTTAAACAGTTTATAAGGTAAAAATAATCCGAATTTAGGATTAAATTGGGAGTACGCTATAAACTGTAAATTGGGATTAAAATAATACATGCGAACGTTGATACTTTTATACACTAATACACTTATAGCATACATATTCTTCTTTTTTCACATAAAAAAAGAAGAAGAACGTGACAGCTTCACTTTCACCATAAAAATTAGAATCCGTCATATTGCATTTTGCCTCACACATATATATAAAAAAATTGGGATTAAACCCATAAAAATTGGGCTTAAGCCAAAATCCGAATTAGCGAGATTATGCAACATGAAATTGGGAGTAAACCAAAATTCGTATTAAAAGCGAATTACGCACAAACCTGTACATTATCAGTTAAATGACTTACGTCCTTTTGACGTTTTGCTTTAAATTTGCTTTCTGACTGCCTTTCGTATTTACAGTCAGTCAAATGATGTATACATCAAGATCAAAATGAACGTTGCTATACATTTTCTAAAGAAAATTAAAGGAATTAAAATTCCTCTTTCGTTATTATTGGGGTAATTTATACGATACAGCAATTGCTGGACGAGTTTTTGGCGTTTTGCTTTGAACTTGCTGCGTGATGTACTCTTGTATTTACACAGTCGAGCAATCCAGCAGATGATTATCCATCCAGCAAATTTAAAGCAAAACGTCAAAAGGACGTAAGTCATTTAACTGATAATGTACAGGTTTGTGCGTAATTCGCTTTTAATACGAATATTGGTTTACTCCCAATTTTTTGTCGTATAAACTCGATAATTCGGATTTTGGCTTAACCCCAATTTCTTTGGGTTTAATCCCAATTTTTTTATATGTATGTGTGAGGTAAAATGCAATATGGCGGATTCTAATTTTTATGGTGAAAGTGAAGCTGTCACGTTCTTCTTCTTTTTTTTTATGTGGAAGAAGAATAATATGTATACTATAAGTGTATAAAAATATCAACGCTTGCATGTACTTTTTTAATCCCAATTTTACCGTTTCTACGCTACTCCCAATTTAATCCAAAATCCGTATTATTTTGTCACCGTATAAACAGTTAAATTGAAAAAAGTGACCTGCATTTCCACCAGGGTTGCCACTTTTGACTGTGTGCATTGTAACATTTCTGTGTAACAAATTTTGCTAGAGTGTAACATAGGGCTAGAAATTTGTTTAAAATGAAACGCAAACCTCATACTGAATATTATACAATTTTTTTTTGAAAAGATGAATTGATACAAATATTTTCCTCAATAAAAACAAAAACTAAAAAACGAAATTACAAAAAAAAAACATTTTTTTACGCAAAAACAAAATGCAAATCATGCGAATCGATTTGATGGAATTTCCATCGTTTCTTTAGCTGCGTTCCTTTGGGCTACTCCGGAGTAGATAAGCGTAGTTGGTGAATGGAACGCTATTTTTCACATATTTTTCAAATTCTAACCTGTAAATTTGAACGTAAAAATATAAATTTATGTTTTGTGACTGCTACTGCAGCTGTTTTATGACAAAACTAATAATATCTAAAATAAAATACACTGTTAATTGCACAGAAAAGTAAATAATTAACTATGTATAATTAGTTAATATTTAATTTATTTGATCTTTAATTAATTTTATTTATATTTATCACTATTTTATTGATTAAAAAAATTATATTAATTTTAATAATTTAATTTATTTTATTTATATTTATCACTAATAACCAATTTAAATAATAATTAATTCATATTTTATTAATATTTATTACCAATAACCTAAAATTTAGAAAATGTAAACAAATTTTATAACCTCTAAAATGAAAAATCCTTCTATTGGATAATAGAATAACTTAAAACCTTTAGTGGTGAATTTTAGTGGTGAAATATATCAACTTCGCCCAACAACGCTTGCTTTCTACACCTGAATATGAATAGGGGTAGTTGAGTGTAGATGAGAGTAGATTCATCTACGCCTGAAATCCCAATGGAACGCAGCTTTATAGCTGAATTAAAGATTAACACAAAATATTGACTTGATGTATTAACAATATGATATATCAATAGCTGCTTTCGATTTGCCATTTCTAAGTACTTGCGAGTACTAAAATGTGTCTTGGATAAATGGGTAAATCGAACGACACAAAAATTTTGATAGGTGTCAAAACCTAAAAATAATTTTTATTTTGTCATAATATACATACAAAAAAGAAAAACACATCTAGTGCTCTCAGTTTTAAACTGTAAAGCCCTCTGTTGTAAAAATTGTGCGTAACTACTTGTATCTACTTGAAAAATTTTACATGAGTACGTGTAGATGATTTAGCACAGACTTCCACCTTATCTACCCGCAAGTACTTGAAAGTGGCAAATCGAAAGCAACTAATATCATGATAACAATATCATATCAGCTGCGTTGCTTTGGGCTACTCCGGAGTAAATAATCGGAGTTGGGCGTAGTTAGGCGTATTTAGTGAATGGAACGCTAATTTTTACATTTGGTTCAAATTCTAACCTGTAAATTTGAACATCAAAAAATAAATTTCTGTTTTGTGACTGCTTCTGCAGCTGTTTTCTGACAAAATTAATAATATCTGATATAAAAAACAATGTAATTGCACAGAAAAGTAGATAATTAATTAATATTTAATTAATTTAATTATTTTTTTAATATTTATCACTAATTAACAATTTAAATAATAATTAATTCATATTTTATTTATATTTATTACCAATAACCTAAAATTTAGAAATTGTAAACAAACTTTATAACCTCTAAAATGAAAAATCCATCTATTGGATAATAGAATAACTAAAAACCTGCTGTGGTGAATTTTAGTGGTGAAATATATCAACTACGCCAAACTACGTTTGCTTTCTACACCTGAATATGACTGGGCAATGAGTTCATAAATAATATGGACTGTACAACTTGTTGTTTCATGTGGGCTCAAGACAAATTTCGTTAATTCCCTAAGAGTGAGACATGTATATGCATTATTTTCGTTCATTCAATCACCCATCTCACTTTCACTCATTGATTGTCAAAGCTGTCAAATTTGAATACATTCAAATTTAAAAACGTTGAAAAATCTCCCATTAAAATAACGTAATTACAAGTAAGCTACTGATTTATTTAAGGACAATTTGATTTTTATCGAGTTAAAATTTAATTTTAATTCAAATCCAGTTAATTTTATTTTAATTTAAATGAAAATTGTGCCTCCATCTATCTTTTAAAAATATCAAATGTTTAAATCATTCTTCGTTCATTGAAAAATGTCGAATTCCCTAAGAGTGAGACAACAATATAAATGTTGTCCCATTTTTACAGTATGGTGTATGGTGTAAGGTGTTTCCTACAGTTGTTCCATCGCCATCCAGTCTATTTATAGATCATTGGAATAGGAGTAGTTGATTCAGTGTGGATGGGAGTAGATTAGATTCATCTACGCCTGAAATCCCAAAGGAACGCAGCTTTCGAGTCGAGTTATGCAACGCATTGACATAAAAAAAATATTCATGTTTATTGTTTTATAGTTGTATTTATTCGTTTTTTTGTTATTTAGAGTGTGTGTGGAATCGAGTAAATTTTTACTACAGTAGTAAATTTTGACATTAGATTTTGTGGTAGAATAAAATTTACCGTGGTAAAAAAAAATTTTCACATTTGCTGTGCGTAATGGAGTAAATTTTAAAAGCTACAAAATTGTGTACTTGTTTCGATATTTTGACTTTATATTATTTTACTATCAAACTGTCAAAATTTATACTAGCCCCAGAGCCAGAGTAAATTTTGACAGTTAAATTCACCACGTTTTATGTCAAAATTTACTACTGTAGTAAAAATTTACTCGATTCCACACACACTCTTAGAATAAAAATAGTAATTTAAAATTTTGAAGTCAAGGGTGTAACAAAAAATGCAGGGTAACAAATAAAAGCCCATTGTAACCAAATGTTACAATCGTAACATTTATGGCAACGCTGATTTCCACACCAGCACTGCATTTCCATCCAATCCAACAGTGCATTTAAAGAATTTCACTTTAATTTTTTAGAAGTAAAATTTTTTGTCGAGCGGAGAATAGGATAGGAGTAGGATATTACAACTTACAATATTTCACTGAAAAAAAAAAATTTATATTCATATTCATTGTGTAAAATTTTTTTCGTGGCATCCCTGGTCGTGCAAAGTTGTAGAGCATTTTTTTTTTTATAGTGTAAAAAAAAATGCCTACCCTGTACCCTGCCACGACGCCGTCTTTTACGGCGTAGTATTGAGCCGGTGAAAAAATAATCAGAAAACTGAGAAAAGTATTTTCTATAATTTTTAATTTTAAAAGTTGTATTAATAAAGAAAAATATATAAAAAATTTAAGAAAAGTTATGTAATCTTCAATTTGTATCAATTATAAAGGCATAAAAATGGGTACAAAATCGAGTATTAAATTGGACACGTCAGCTAGTAGTCAAAAATCAAATAAATTAAATTTAGAAAAGCAGGAACATTTGATAAAATTGGCTATTTTATTAATAGCTGCGATACTGTGTAAGTAAATTTAAGATAATTAACACATGCACATTGTGTCTACATCCATTTTAAGATAACCTAACAAATTTTTTCTTTTTTAAATTGTAATTTTAATTTAGCTTTTGCCACCAGATTATTTTCCGTCCTGCGATTCGAAAGTGTTATCCATGAATTCGATCCATATTTCAACTACCGTACAACACGTTTCCTTGCCGAGCAAGGATTCTATAATTTTCATAATTGGTTTGATGATCGGGCGTGGTATCCTTTAGGGAGAATCATTGGTGGTACTATATATCCTGGATTGATGATTACTTCAGCGACATTATATCGTTTAATGTGGCTTTTAAATATTACAATTGATATTCGGAATGTTTGTGTATTCCTTGCACCGTTTTTCTCATCATTAACATCGATTGTAACATACCTCTTGACCAAAGAAGTTCATGTAAGATGAGAATTTCTATTTAAAAAAAAATAGCTATATATTTGAGTAAGAAGTAGTGAAAATACATTTAAAAGATTACAATGAAAATAAAGCAAAAAACTTTTTTCTACTGTAGAGCACTGGCGCTGGTCTTGTTGCCGCTGCAATGATTGCTATTGTTCCTGGTTATATTTCACGATCTGTAGCAGGTTCATATGACAATGAAGGAATCGCAATATTTTGTATGTTGTTAACATATTATTTTTGGATAAAAGCTGTTAAAAGTGGTTCTATATTCTGGGCAATTATGTCAGCATTAGCATATTTTTATATGGTGGGTGACGAAAGAAATACATAATTTAGAAAAAATTAATAAGATTTAATATTTTTTTCGTCACATACACAGGTATCATCATGGGGTGGTTATGTATTTTTAATTAATTTAATTCCACTACATGTGTTAACTTTAATGGTAACTGGAAGATTTTCACATCGAATTTATATCGCATACAGCATTTTGTATTGTTTAGGAACTATTTTATCAATGCAAATTGCATTTGTTGGATTTCAACCGATTCAAAGTTCTGAACACATGTTGGTAAGTTTTACATTTCAAATGGAATAAAAAAAAAGTGTAAACTAAGTTAAAATGATGAAAACTTTTTTTTGATAGGAAGAGTATGATACATAAATGAGTATACTTTTTTAGAATCTGAAAATTAAAATCAAAATAGAAGATAACAAGATTTTGTTTTGTTTTTGAAACTTCTTTTATAAATTTGTTTCCTTTCAGGCTTTAGGCGTCTTTGGATTGTGTCAAATTCATGCATTTGTTGATTATATTCGATCTAGAATGTCGAAGGCACACTTTGAAATACTTTTTCGGACTTTAGTATCAACTGTTTTTACTTTATCAGTAATCGTTGGTACACTTTTAACGATAACTGGAAAAATATCACCATGGACTGGAAGATTTTATTCCCTATTAGATCCATCGTATGCTAAGAATCATATACCGATAATTGCTTCAGTATCAGAACATCAGCCAACATCATGGTCTTCATTTTATTTTGATTTACAAGTAAGTTATTTTAATTTTTTTTAAATTAATAAAGTAAAAAAAAACTTTATTCTGACGAAATTGGTTATAATCAAAAAAAAAACTGTAGACTTATACACTTACACAAGGTATTTCACGGAGCGAAGCATATGTGCCAAACTAAGCAGGATGGTAGATTTCGTAGAAAAATGAGAATAATTGTGTGTTTGGGGAGGGAGAAGTGTTACGTACGTTCTAAATGGTTATTGAAATATTCAAGATCAAAGAAATTTTTATTAAATTGTGCGTCTATTATTTCAGAAGTTATTGCAATTCATGGATTCAGTGTCAAAAAATTTCGACTCTATGTTCATTATATTATTTTGTTATATTTTGTTGGTTTAAATCAAAACTTATCTTGTGAACTTCAAGCTGATCCTCATTTTATTGCATTATCTTTATCCGATTAAAAGTTACGAAACATAATTCAAGAGGTTTCTTTAAAATCGAGATCTGCCAACCTGCTTAGTTGGGCATACGTTCTATTAAACACAAATTCTGTCAAATTTGTTTTGAAATCAATTTCGATGGAATGGATATGTCAAAAATGATGATAAAAAAACTAAAATGAGTGCGCGTTAAGAAAACAATAAATTACAAATTTATGGATTTTTTTTCATGAGTTTTATGTTTATTGTCACAATGATAAAAAATCAAATACACTTTGATCTCTGATTTTATTTTAGTTTTTATTCTCTATTGATAGAAATACTCCTCCATTTATGTATTTTAATTGAATGCCTTATTACTTTTTTTTTTACAGATTTTAGTATTCCTATTTCCAGCCGGTCTCTATTTTTGTTTTTCAAAGTTATCTGATGCAAATATTTTCATAATTTTATATGGTGTAACGAGTATTTATTTTGCGGTAATTATTATTAATATGTATTTAAATTTTTTGTATTTTAATTATTTTTATTAATATTATTATTATTATTTTTAAATAAACAACAGGGTGTTATGGTCCGTTTGATGCTTGTTTTAGCACCAGTTATGTGCATTTTATCTGGTATAACTGTTTCACATTTATTATCAAAATATATAAAAAGTGTTGATACACAACAAAAAAATGTAGAAAATAAAAGACATCGTCGTTTTGAACAGCAACCATCTGTTAAAAGTGAAGTTGCAATAGGTTTTGTTGCATTAGTGACAGTTATGTTAATATCATATACATTTCATTGTACTTGGGTTACATCAGAAGCATACAGTTCACCAAGTATTGTATTAAGTGCTAGATCTCATGATGGTGGTCGTATTATATTTGATGATTTTCGAGAAGCATATTATTGGTTAAAAATGAATACACCAGAGGTAAGTGAATTTAAAAAAAAAAACATGACAAATTATTTTTTCAACAACAACAAAAAAAGTTGGAAGAGTAAATTGAATATTTATGACTTTGAAATGATGAAAATTATGTTTTTTGATAGGAAGAGTATGATACATAGATGATTTCCTAAAATAAATTTCTGATTATGTTTATTTTAATATATATATTTTTTTTAAACAAATTAAGAGAAAAAATAAATGTTATCTGAAATTAAATTTGTTTTTTTTTTCTTGATAGGATGCAAGAGTTATGTCATGGTGGGATTATGGTTATCAAATAACTGCAATGGCAAATCGTACAATATTAGTTGATAATAATACATGGAATAATACGCACATATCAAGAGTTGGACAAGCAATGGCATCAACTGAAGAAAAAGCATATGAAATAATGCGTGAATTAGATGTTGATTATGTATTAGTTATATTTGGTGGTTTAACAGGTTATTCATCTGATGATATTAATAAATTTTTATGGATGGTACGTATTGGTGGTAGTACAGATCGTGGAGCACATATCAATGAAAGAGATTATTATGCACCAAGCGGTGAATTTCGTGTTGATAAAGAAGGTTCACCAATTTTATTAAATTGCTTGATGTATAAAATGTGTTATTATCGTTTTGGACAGGTAAAAATTTAATTTATACATATTAAATTTTTCTTATTTAATTTTAAATACCTATATATTTTTTTTTTTTCATTTTTTTTAACCATATATTCAGGTTTATACAGAAGGTGGTAAACCACCAGGTTATGATCGTGTACGTGGTGCTGAAATTGGTAATAAAGATTTCGAATTGGATGTGTTAGAAGAAGCATATACAACAGAACATTGGTTAGTTCGTATTTATAAAGTTAAAGATTTAAGAAATCGTGGTGTCTAAATATGATAACGCAAAAAAAAATTGAAATTTTTATTATTTTTGTTAGATTTATTTCTTTACATGAGTAAAAAAACTAAACTGAATTTTAGAATTTAGAATTTAAAAAAAAATAATTAAAATTTAAACAAGGATAACAACAACAAAAAATTCCTAGTGTAACTGATGATTGTGTAAAAGTTTTTTATAAGTCCGTATTTTGAAATACTAAAATATTTTCCCTATTGTTTTGTTTTATAACTTTTTTATAGTGGAATTTCTTATTGATCCTAGTATACAAAATGAACAAATAACAAGAATTAAATAAAATTTAATTGAAATAAACAGAAAAATTAAATCGAGATTTAGTGCGAGTCAAATGATCGTCAATTGACGATATTCAGCTTAAGACGTTGTGCTGAATTTCGTCAATTGACGATCATATGACGTTTTCGAAGTCGCAGTTATTTACTATTTTAGAGGAAAAGTTTCTTGTCATACAAGCATTTAAAAATAAATTTAAATTTCCTTAATTTACTGACTGTTTTTTTTTTATATTTCTCGTTTAGTTTTGTAATATCTTGAATTCAAGTATGTTTTATTCGCTAATTAAAAATTAATATTATGTTCATAGTTTTTAAGTACTTTTTTATTTCATTTTTATGAAAAAAAAGAAATGAATAGAAAATGCATATTAATAATTATAATTTGTATAATATTTTTTATTAAATAAAATATAAAAAAAAAAAGAAAATAAAATGCTTAACAAAATAAGAATAAAAATATATTGTTTTTTTCTTAATTTCTCACTCTATTAACAGTTTGTTCTTTGTCAAAGTTTGGTTGCTTTCTTATAAGATAGTAGAAAATAAAACAATATTGTCCTTTTTTTTTCTAAATATATTATGTAATTATTAAATATTTTAGAAATAAATCTACATAAACACTATTGTACAAAAAAAGTGAAAACAAATATTTACATAGTTATTATTTTAGGTATTACACAAATTATTATAATAGCGTGCAACCAATTATTTGATTTATTTTCGATTTTTTAATTTATTATAAAAAGTATTCTAGCAAAATTCTCGATCAGTAAAAAAGGAAAAAAGATTTATTACAAATCTTTACGTGAAATTCAACTTTTATCGTAATTAGACGTTTTATCGAATCAAATATTTTTTTTTTTTTAATTTCAGTAATCAAAAATTATTTTAACGGTTTATGGTGTCCATAATAAATTTTTAATTGTTTCTTTAAAATATTTCAGTTTATGTTTACACTTACTTGAACTATATTTTTATTTATAAAAGAAATTTTATATGCAAACAAAATATGATTCCTACGTAGAATATTTTATTTAATTTTTGAATTTGTAATCACCCGATCGATTAAGAGCCGACAGATATATTAAATTCGATTACCACTTTGTGTTATTCTTATTTCTTATTAATAAAAAAAGAGCGGTTTCTAATGTTATTGTTTGAAAATTGATCAATTTCACGTCTTTTCAGTTACTAGCATGTCAAATGCATGCTTTGACTTTGTTATTTACTAACGTTTTTAAAAGAGAAGAAAAAAAAAATTATATGTAGAGTAATTAACGTAAACTATTCATTTTTGGATTACATACATTATTCCTAAAAATTATTTTTTTTTTAAACCAACTTTCGTTTATTTTTGTTTTTTTTTTTTTAAATATGTAGTTTAATATTTTTTATTATTTTATATTTAATTATTTGTTTATTCCTTTTTTTTTTTTTAATTAAAAACCAAATTAAAAAAAAAATGAGTTAAATGTAAACATATCAACAACATGATGATTTTTCTGGTTCAGCTACAACTAAATTAAAATCAAGACTATTTGGTCTTGCAAAACCAGTTTTTATACCATCCCAACCATCTTCAACTTTATATTCACCAGAACGTATTCTTGAGTATACTTCTTGTGTAACCATTCGAAATGCTTCTTCAACATTAACACCAGTACGAGCTGATGTTTCAACAAAATGTAAACCATGTTGTTTAGCAAATGCTCTTGCCTCTTCTGTATTAACTTCACGATGTCCACCAGAATTGACTAGATCTAATTTACAACCAACTAATGCGAATACAGGTCGATGTGGTTCAATATGACGTTGTGCTTCCATCATCCATAATGGTATATGTTCAAAACTAGCATAATTACATATATCATAAACCAATAATACACCTACCGAATTTCTATAATATGATTTTGTTATTGAACGAAAACGTTCTTGTCCAGCTGTATCCCATAATTGTAATTTTATTTGTGTACCATCTTTCATTTCAATCAGTCTTGCAAAAAAGTCTACACCAACTGTTGGATCAGATAGCTATTCACAAAAAAAAAAGCAAAGAAAGTGAAAGTCATTATTAAATCTTTTGAAATAAAAATTTACTGAATATAAAAAAAAAAATAATTTAGACTATGAAAATTGTAAACTAATCTAAATTATATTTTTCTCACATTTTCTATTTAATTAGATAATTAGTTATGTGATACAGAATGAACTGTTTTTTTTAAAGATACATATGTATGTATGTAAATGAATTGAATTCTCATGATTTCCTTTTGTCTTATTGGTTTGTTATTTTTTTTTTTAATAAACAATGAACAAAGTAAATTATTGAAATTGATTGCACATCACAAAAAATTTTCATAATTGAAAATTGTTGTTTTAAATAGGTGTTATAAGTTGACAAACTCTTATTTTTGTTTATAAATTATTGTTATTTTATTTTAGAATAAATAAACTTATCTTATAAATATTAAATAGAATAAATTTCAGTGCATCATGAGTAGCTATGTAAATATTTTAATCAGAAATAAGAGAAGAAAATAAATATAAAAATTACAAAAATAGACAACAGTTGTAATCTTATGTAAGGAGATAATTAAAAGTAAAATGAAAAAATGAAATATGTATGTATTTATTTCCGTTTTGGATAACAAAAATAAAACAAAAAAAATGTATGTACAACACAAAAGGATAGAAATTGATTAGATAGATATGAAAAAAAACCAATAAGCATTGCAACAGTTTTATTATTTTATATCATAAAATATATTAAGTTAAAATTATTAAACAATGTTTGTTTTATTTATTTTAATATATATTTTAAGCAATTACCTCGGCAAATTTACCATCCGTAAAATATTTCAATAATGAACTTTTCCCGACAGTGGAGTCTCCGATTAATATTAATCTAAACTGGTAATCAAATATTGGTTCAACCATTGTATTTGTAGCTGTAGACAATGTGAACGTACTTGAAAAATTAATAGCGTCTTTTAAACACTATTTGTCGTGTCGCAATTATGAAAACAAATTTAACAAATTTAACAATTATGTATTATCAAATATAAAACTCAATGTACATTGTACTGTACTGTACTTGTTTGTACAAAGAAAGAAAAGTCATTCGTTTTATGACTTCTGTCATTAAAACTTTATCACTAGAAATGTCAAACTCTGAGTAATACAAATTCCGCAGTTTGACATTTCTTATGGCCAGTTCCACAGTAGAAGCTTAAGCAGAGTTTAACTCTTAAACTAAGTTTAAACACTTTTTTTCAGTTGTTAAACTGAGTTTAACTTAAGCCGTACGAGTTGAGAGCTTAAACTTAAACTCTATTTGAGGTTTAAGTAAAAGTCAAAAAGAAAAAAAGAAAACAACTGCCATCTATCTATCTGTTTTGTCCCTAAATTTATTATAAATTGAAATTTATAAGAAAAAGTGTTAAAATGTCACAACTATTGCCACAGCCATCTAGCGGCTATACAATGACATCTACAAGTTTTTCAGGTTTCAACCTAAATTCATTTACAATGATAGGTTTAACCCTTGTATATGAAGTTAATGATGGATGTTGACGCGTCAACAATCAAAATTTGACTGACACGGTCAACAATCGATATTTTTGTCAAATTGTCAACAATGTGTCAACTATCCTATCCTATCCCTAACCGTAAGTCGTAACGTAACTAATCTCTAATCAAATCATTCTAACTAAGCCAACCTAACCTTGAAAAAAACTGAAAATTTAAAGTGATTATATTTAATAATTTATAGGTATACGTATTAATTATATATAATAAAATAGAATAAAAATTTATAAATATAAAGTATAAATAAACTATAAATTATAAAAGCAACCAAATCATTTAGTTGTAAAATAGTTGGACGTCCTAAAAATGTTATTTTTAAAGAATTTTTTTATGTTTATAAATTTTATTTTTCCTTCCTTTGTTTTGAAATTTTTATTTGTGGAATACAATTAAATAAAAATGAAATCGTTAACTCGACGTTAAAAGTCAGTGTCAACAATGTCAACAATGCTAAGTAAACAATTAGTATTGTTGACAAGTCAAATATACAATTGTTGACACGTCAAATATACAATTGTTGACGTGCCCATCGCTGTTAACCCTTGTATATGAAGTTAAATAGTAGTGGCATCATTTAGATCATCTTTGCTCAATAGGTGTTTCTACCATTCACGATAGTACTTTTCATATAAATTTTAAATTTAACTTTTAAAATTTGAATTTCTATGCTGATGCTTCAGTTCTATAGCATGAGAACAAATTTTTTAGCTTATTGCCAGCTCGTACAAGCTTGCTTTTTTATTGCTTCTTCGTGTGCTATTGCCATATCGTTTGCTGGGATAGTGCATTTTACCTCACACATAATAAAGAGTTTATACGGCACAAAAATAATCCGAATTGTGGATTAAATTGGGAGTAGCGTAGAAACGGTAAAATTGGGATTAAAAAAGTACATGCAAATGTTTATATTTTTATACACTTATAGTATACATATTATTCTTCTTCCACATAAAAAATAGAAGAAGAACGTGACAGCTTCACTTTCACCATAAAAATTAGAATCCGCCATATTGCATTTTACCTCACACATACATATAAAAAAATTGGGATTAAACCGAAATAAATTGGGCTTAAGCCAAAATCCGAATTATCGAGTTTTTATACCAAATAAAATTGGGAGTAAACCAAAATCCGTATTAAAAGCGAATCAGGCATAAACTCGTACATACATATGAAAAAATTGGGATTAAAACCAAATAGATTGGGCTTAAGCCAAAATCCGAATTATCGAGTTTTTATACCAAATAAAATTGGGAGCAAACCAAAATCCGTATTAAAAGCGAATTACGCATAAACCTTTACAATGAGGGAAAGTACCTACCTACATAAGTACATATCTATAAAAATAAATATGTACATGAAATTTTTTTTTATGACATTCCTTTTTTATTTAGAAATTTTGAGTTTACATGTTTTACATATATTTTTTTACATCCATTTATTATTATAAAGTATTTTTATTTGTTTTATTATTTTATTAAGTGCATTTTTTAAAATGAAATATGAAAAATATATTGGAATTTGGGCATGATAAAAATGCTTCTCAATTTTTAATTGCCTTCTGTTTCAACTTACCTCCCAAAAAGTTTGAGATTACACTAAGAACTTCTTGTAGAATTTCACGATTAGAATATATAAATAATAACAGAGAAGCGACGTTGGTTATATTATTAGCTCGTCCTCCTTCTCCTTGTCCAACAACTTTCATTACACTCTGAGCAAGTTCTTCACGTTGTCCATCTGTTAATCCTTTTGCAATCAGTTCTCCAACAGATCTGAATGTACCTTTTGCCACTCTCATTGCGAAAAACCCACCAAGAAATCCACCAACAACAAGACCAACTAAATTAAAATGTATAGTAATTTAAAAATAACTACATACCTATATATATTTTTTTATAATTACCTGGTCCTAAAAGTACCCCTCCAACACCACATATAGCTCCAACAAGAACACCACCTTTTGTGGCAACTTGTAGATTTCCATTCAAAGTACCAGCTTTATCTGCGACCGTTGCAATTGCATCGCAAACTTGACGAGAATTCAATGACATTTTTATAAATTTTTAACACAAAATTTAAGTAAATAACTTAGAAATATAATTTATTTTTTAACTGTTGAATTGACGTAAAATGAAACACAATGTAAAAAAAGATGAAGTTTATTATTTTTGTCTTACTAGATTTACCATATAAAAAGTATATGCTAGACCAGAGTTATGAAAATGTTGTGATTTAGATAGGACATTTATTTTAATATCGTAAATCTGGCACAAATTAATATACGTAAAAGTATTAAAACATTAGGTGGTTATAAGAACTTCCGCTAACCGGCTTAGAAGCTTACTTCACAACTGCTTAAATTACATCTGAAGTTGGTACGACCAATTGTAACGAGAGTATGAATGAAGTTAAAATACAACAGTGAAGCTAAATTATTTTAGATATTTCTTATTATACCGAGTTATACCATTATTGTTACAACCAGCATAAAAAACCGGTTTAACCACCTAGTGTGGGACTAGTCTATGTGTATAAATAAAATATGTTAAGTAAACTATATATGTACATATATCTATAGAATTAGAATGTAGTTGTAGATTGTAGACGTCAGTTCAGTTCAGACAGAATACAGAATTCAGAATTCAGATTTCAGATGCTGATAAAACAACAATAGCTTAGCTACGCTACAAGTTGAATTTGAGTAAGTACGTAAATAATTAGAATTTTTCCATTATTTACTTTACCTATTATAATTTTATTTTTTGAACTTATATGAAAATTTGTTTTTTAAAAATAATTGAATCAGTCATCGTCGTTGGAATTCTGCTACAAAAATGGTTATAAATACTCGTGAAATTTGTGATGCAATTTCAATCCTGACCGATCAAAGAAATATGAGAGTTGCTATGAAACAAGCTGGAAAAGGATCTCTTGTCTGTGCCGCAACATGCTTTATTGGGGGCTTGTTGCTAGGTCCAGGTTAGTGGGAAAAATAAATAAAGGACTTTGATCTCAGCTGAATCATAAACCATAAAGAAAAATAAATAGGAATTAATTATGTACCTATTTGCTAGAAAAGAATTTTAAAATTTTTTTTCGGTAGTTGGTCTTGCTGCTGGCGGAACAGTTGGTGGAGTGGCTGCAATGATTATGACAAAAGGTACTTATAAATCTGTTGGTGAGATAATTAAAGAAGATTTAACTCAAGTACAACGTGAAGAGTTAGTTGGACGTGTAGTAAATGCTGTTCGACAAATTGATGCAACAGATATTACAATGTTAGTACCATTGCTTATGGGTAATGTTGCTGTTCAAGAAGCTGTTTTTCGTACAGTCGTACAGTTTGTTACAAGTGAATTGAGATTACAGATAGTTGATTAATGTACATATATCATGATTTGATTTTCTATTTTTTTTTTTTAAATTTATGTACCTTTATGTCTTCTATATTTAGGAAGTCTTCTTGAAATAAGGTTTTGTATTCGATTTTTTTTTGTTAATAAAAAAGAAAAATATTTTCATAATGAATTTAATACCTATATATTTTATTTTACAGTAGAATAAATACATGTATGTATATTTAAAAGTTAGAGAAACATAAAATTCTCACTTTTATTGCCAATCAACATTTACTTGATCCCAGTCTTCAATAAAAGGGTGATCGATCGATTCAATCATTACACCGCAATATAAACAATCAGATGCCAAAATATTTTCAATTTCTGCTTTAATCTGTTCTCTTGTTATAATATTTTGTTGTAATTGTCCAGTTATATTTTCATTTGCTGTGGGTTGCATTACTAAATTTTCTAGTTGATGTTTTAAACTACTTAATTTACGATTTTGTTCTGAATTTAATAGTGGGATTATTTGTTTTTCAAGACAATCACTATGAAATTTATGACCACATGGAAATATAAAGAATGGTTTTAAAAGTAAATAAATTTCGCATATTGAACATGGTTCTTGTGCTGCGATACGAATCGATGAATTACGGAATGTTTGTAGTTCATTACGAACACGTTCAGCTGATTTTGCTGATTCTTCCATATCTCTTTGCTGTTCTTGGATTTTCATATTGTAATCCTATTAAATAAAAAATATGAAAATGGTCAGTAAATTTTACAAAAGTTGAAATAAATTAATTTTAGAAGCGTTTGTATACAAGGTAATTAAGGATTACTGAAAATTTTCATTTCTTACCTTCAAAGCATCACAAATTGCCTCTTTGAAATCATCAATTTTCTCAAAATCGGAGAAAAATGGTAACAAATCCTCAATACGAAGTAATTCACAATCTTTCAGCAATTCTAAAGCTTTTTTTACATCATTCTTTCCTTTAATTTCATGTTCGGCTAAAAAAAATAAAATCAAAATTTGATCGTTCTCCTCTAATAGATAATACATACCAATTTTTAGCCATAATTTTCTTTTTAATTCTGTATCAGATGGTTGCGATGCTGTCTCTTGGGCCAATTTTGAATCAAATGTTAATGCTAATTCTACTGCAGAATACCATAATTCCAATAAACATTGCAAAAATACACAAGCTGTTTGAATTTGATATTCTTCACAAACTCGTAATGCATAATGAACATCATAATGCACTAATGTTATATCTCTTCCTTCTGATTCTAAATACATTTCTAATTTATCTGGTTTATATTTTGCATATAAATTTATTAAAAAATTATGAATAGCAGCATCGGTAACCGACATTTTATAAATAGAAAATTCTAAATATTTAATAACTTCTTCAATATGTTCTTTACTTGATAAACAAATTAATGTTGGTAATAATTTTTTTGGTTGTAATCGTTTTTCTTGTATCATTAATGTTTGTATAGTTTCTTTTGGTATTTTTTCCATTAATATTGGACAATATTTATAATATAATTCTGATTTATTTTGTTTACGTAATATTAATAGAGCATCATTATAATTATATTGATTTATATATTGATTTATAACAGATTCATAATCTTTATTTATTGTTGTTAAATTATTTAAATTATATTGATCACCATGTGTTGCCATTAAATCATATATAACTGAACGATTTGCTTTAATACATTCATCAACACGTGATAATAACATAAAATTATCAAAATCACGTTGTAAATCGTTTTTTTTTATTAAATCATTTTCATTTTTTGCAATTTCAGAAAGATATAATTCAACCATATATACAATAAGCATTGTTATTTGTGTTTTATCAATATCACGTAATTTATTTAAACGACTTTTTAAATATATCATTAATGGTTTTTTATCATTTAATTCTAAAAATTTTAAACAAACTCTTTCAAAGCTTGTTTGAGTTTCTGAATAAATTTGTGCACTTTTTATATATTCATTTTTTTGAAAATACATTTCTGCTTTTTTACATAATACAATATCTAAATATGCTGGATTATCTTTTGAATATTTTTCAGCTAAATCAAATTCATTCATTTCTAAATATATTTTCCATACATTACGTTGTTCATTTGTTATTTTATAACGGAATATAAATTTTGATGTACATGTATAAATTATTCCTGTTATTGGATCTTTAATAATATCTAAAAGTTTTCCATATTGTTCATTAAAATATTCTTCATAAATTATTTCTTGATTTAAAAGACATATTGCAGTTACATGATCTGAATATAAAAGTAATGCATGAAATTCTGTTAAAATAAATTGTTCTGGTGATATTGTATTTGATGGAAATATAATTTCTTGTTTATTTGAAATAAATTCTGGATTTTCAGCTTTTTGATCAATCTAAAATAACATAAAAAGAAAATTATTTAAACAAAAGGAAAATACAATGAGTCAGTATAGTTGAAATTGAATTTATGTTAGCCAAATTACCTTTCCAAATAAAATTTCACATCCTGTTAAACATGCAAATTGTGTTGGATATTTACGATTTATGTCGCAATTAAAACATAATCTTGAATATTTTAAATTATTTTCTAGTTTTTCATAGTTTTGAATTTGTTCCGGAATATTCAAATATGCACTGAAAATATTCTAAAAAAGAAAAGTAGTAAAAAATGCATTCATTTTTTATTGATATGATCGATCATTCACATTTAAAGACAAAACTATTATTTAATATTTCTGAAGTTGGATGAAAAATGTGTAATTTATCTAATTTTGTCTTAAAAAGTTTACATGTTTTTTAATAATGTAAATTTTGAGTACATAAGTACTTACTTGTAATTTCTCATCTGGTTTTAAAGTTCCTTGAAATTTGTATAAACGATCTACAGTTGTTGCCAAAACGATATAACGACTAGTATTTGATACACGAAAAAATTCTAGACCAGTTATTGGATATTGTTTATCACGACCAATATCAAAAACCTATTTTATAAAGATAAATTTTTATCTAGTATCATCACTTATATATATATTTTAAAGAAATAAAAAACAGGATAATTTAAAATTTAAAGAAAAATATAAAATATATGTATATTATATTGATTGTTTACCAATCCATCTATGTCTCTCATTCCATACAATGTTGGAATGTAAGCAGGAAGCTAATTAAAATTCATTTTGCATTAAAAAGTTTTTTTTCCTCCTCTTCTTTTGTTTTTAGTTTATTTATTTTTAAATTGAAGTTAACCTTACCTGTTTCCAATTACTTTGAAACATTTTTTCATTATTATCAATTCCAAATTCTGTTTCAAATATTAATCCTTTATTTGTACCAATTAAAATTGAATCGGTTGTATATTCTGATGTGTTATCGTAATTGAAACCAATTGCTGTAATTTCATGATCTTTAAATTTATCAATACGTTTTGGTTTACTTGCTTTATTATGCAAATAAAGTAATTCAGCTGATTGACTGGGTGATTTTGGTGATAATGCGATTAATAAATGATGACCAGTTGGATCAAGAAATAATTTTGAGACATTAAAACCGGTTGTATATTTATCCAAGAAAACTTCTACAATGACATTTAAAAAATAAATTTCAATTCTATATATTTTAGTTTGAAATTTAATTACATAGTTAATACATAAGTGGATACTTGCCATCTGGTTTATCTGGTCTTGGTAGAAAAAGTCTTAAAAGAATTTGCTGTGACATTAAACAAACTAACCAATTATTTGAGACTACCATGTGTGTAATTTCATCTGGTAAATTCAATTTCATTTTTTGTTTTGTAAAAATTGGTGATTCTTCTTTAATACGAAATGTTACATATCCAGAACTGGGCGGATCTAGAAAAATACAAAATTTTTTACGAATATAAAGAAAATCTCTAAGTAGGTAGGTACATATATGATTTCTCTTACTTGATAATTGTGAAGAAATATCTTTGTGCTTTAATGTGTTATTATATTGATCGAATATTGAAGTCATTTTTCGTTTTGAGAATTTTTAAAACAAATAACTTAAAAAAAAACAGGAAAGCTGAAATCAGTTATCAGGCTGGTGTCATCGTCAGACGTCATGTCATCTCGTCAACTGTCAAACTTTTTACGACATTACAATTACGATATTTGAAAAGAAATATGCTAAAAATAATAAAATATGCTAAAGTTGTTGAATTTTAATGTGAATAACTTTGGTTATTGTAATTAGGGAATTCCCTCAATTATTGGATTTTTGAAACTTTTTACCACGTAGGCCGTAGCTATACATGATCGGATCCAAAGATCCAGGGATTAAAAGATCGAATTTCGATCTGAATATTTCAGTATCCTGGATGGTAAGATCGAGTTCAATTTGGATTCAAATGTGGTAACAAGAGAGTAATTTCTGAAACTTACTATACTTTATTTAACAATTAAAGTCAGTATTGTGCTTATGGAGGCAGTTTTGCCTTGGTAATATTTAATTTAAAAGATTTTTCTCGATTGAAATTGAGATCTGATCACCCCACACACGAGACAGATTTATACAAGCGAAATGTAAAAGAGTATAGAAAAGTATGCCTATCTTGCCTGTACTGACTTTAATTGTTAAATAAAGTATAGTATGTAAAACCCATCCATATATGTATTTTTAGAGGATTCAGACTAGATTAAATGAAGATTCAATCCGTCATGTATACGTGGTATTTATTTAAACACAATTCCAGAATCCAGATTCCAGGCTCCAGGGCCAGAAATCACAGAATCCAGCAGGCAGCAAGCAAGCAGTTAGCACTTAGCAGACAATATTAATATAATCAATAAAATATAATATCAATAATTCGTTTGATTGAATTAATAAAATATCTACATATTTTTTTTAAATATGTCTGGATCAGAAGCAATGCAAATTGCTAATTCGATATTGGACATTGCTTCAAAAGGAATCGGATTATCGGTGCTCATATTGTCACAATGTAATAAACAGGTAAAAGAAGAGATTTTTTGAAATTTTTGTAAATTTTTATTTTATCTAGGTGCTGTAGAACCTTATATCATAGCGATTTTATTGGGTCTTGGTATCACTTGTGCAGTTATTAGATTAGCGATAGAGATCGCCAATACCGATATTGTACGCAACATGCTTAAAAAGATTCATGAGTGGTTTAAAAAACTGGGAAAATGATTTGTAAATTACCATTTTCAACATGACATTTTTTGTAATTTTAACCTCGGTCTAAACTTGCAAGAATTTAATAAAAGTGAGTTAATTAAAAATTTTCATTTACAATTTTTTTCTTTTTCGATGGTCCATTATCTGTGTAGTTCAAATTTTAAGACCATTGAATAATGAATATCGTTTAGTCGTTCAGTACATTTGTTCAACACATTTGTAAAGAACCCTCTGTACAAATGTATGTATGTACATAGCACCCTACACCCTACACTCTGCATATTGTAATGCAGTGTGCACTTATTTCCTTCCATACATTACATATTTTTGTACATTTCATTTAAAAAACACGAAAAAAAAGTGGAAATAATATAGAAGATGCAGATGACATAACCTTTTAAAATTTGTTACAATTTGACACGTGGTTTTATTTCTTATATTTCTTATATAATAATAAAATATATGTATGTACATAATATGTACTATGTATGTAGATCTTAACATGTAATATGTCGCCTGTCGGTGAATACCGATTTCAAGTGATGACCGTCATAAGTTTATTACCGACATATAGACCTGTTGGTGAATATGGATGTAAATATCTTGTTGACTTTATACTGAAATTATATGTAAGTAAAATGTGTGTAGGCGTTTTTTATTGATATATACATACATATATTATCACCCATGTTCTGAATTCCACTTTTACGGAATTGAAGATGTGGAAGTGGAAATAGGTGTTCTAGATTCCACTTTCACTAAATTTTCGTGAATTCAATTCCGCAAAATTTTTGCACGTGGAATTGAAATATTAGCCATCTAATTCAACTGTGGCTTGTATTTGTATAAGTCGGAATTTTATTAGTAACTTTTTTTTTAAATATATTAAATAAATTTAATAAATAATTAATAAATTTAAATTTATTTTAAAGTTAATGCATATTATTTTTCTAGTATAATTATGTATTTCATAAATATATTTAATGTATTTTTTAAAAACACCCAAAAATAAAGAGCATTTAGAAATATTTGTGAATTTTATAGACAAAAATTCTTAACTAATAAATAATTATAAAAAAAAAAAAGCAAAGAAGAAAATAAAACTTTATGTGAGAATTTAACAACAGCTGCTTCGAAATTAATGTTCGAAATATATAATTCCGCGTGGAATCTAGAACATCATTTTCCATTTCGCATGGATTTGAATTCGTATTCTTAACTGAAACAAATAATGATTTCTCAGAAAACGCAAAATGTAACACATCTGCTAGTGTTCACAACACTGAAATAAATTGTTTTACTTTTCACTTTCACTTTATCGCGTTTGATATTTCAATTTGTACTTCTGAAAATTCAATTTGCAAATAAAGATAGTTTAAAAATTCTAATTTGGATGCATTTTACCGACACGGTAGTGCTACTAAGTTATGGAAATTGCAACAAAATTTTTCGTTTTAGTGTATTTGGTTTTCAGAAACAGTGTTACTTTGAAAACACAATCGGAAAAAATTGGAAGTTTGGCCCCGTAGTACAACGTTACAATTAAGCCCATTTCTTTTTTATATTCTTTTGTCACTTTTTGTATTCTCTTTTTTTATAGTTTCTAAAGAGATATAAAATAAAATCTGATGATAAAAATGCTTGTATTTCTTTGTTGAATTGTTGCAATTAAATTTTTAAAGTATGAAATATTTTATGAGAAGTTGGTACATCTTAAATAATTTGAATATTTACAGATTCGTGAATATAAAAAGTTCTGGAAAATACAATAATCGTACATATATGAATGTAACTTCTGTTATGTTGGTTGGTGCTTGATGATGATAACTTTTGGTTGTTGGTAAATTTTGTAACATCTGCATAATTATGAACCAATTTGGTTCATGTTCTGTTTCTGGCTATATATAGGTATATACAGACAAGTATATTATATAATTTCTGTATATTATTCTAAATTTTTATATATGTATTATGTATTATATATACATATATTGTACATAGGTATTATCTTATAAATAATTTGAAATCTATGATATAATTCTATCGAGGGGCTTAATAAAAGTTCGTGCAAAAATAGGGAAGGGGCAATTCTTTTTGCATCTAACTTCACATATAAGTTCGACGACTTCTTATTATTATCTAAACGTAGTTTCAAGTCGCTGTGTAAACATGAAAACGAGAAAGAGAAAATTAGGTGAAACAAGTCGTAGTGTAAATCCACCACCATAGTAAAGAAAAAATCACTTACGAAATTTTGTTCAGATTTCGTTGGAAGTTAGGTCCAAAAAACATTTTCATAGAGTGTGTAACTGCATTTGGTGATAACGCTCTGTCCATCAGTACCGTGTACGAGTGGTTTAAAAAATTTCAAAGTGTGTATTTTAGTATCAAGGACGAGCCCCGTGAAGGTCCTCCCAAAACCTCCACTGATGACACCAATATTACTGCTGTGAAGAAGGTACTTGATGAGGATCCACGAAAGATGAAGGAAACGATTGCTTACACACTGGGGAAAAATGCCATGGTAGTATCAAGAATCTTTAATGACTGTCTGCTATATAGCAAGAAATGTGCATGGTGGGTTCCATGTATATATGGTGAAGAAGAAAAGACAGCTGGTGTACATTTCGCTCAATTTTTCCTAGAAAAATTCAGGGAAAGTCAGTCCACGAATTTTAATAATATTATAACGGGTGATGTGACCTAACTTTATAATAGCGAACTCGAAACAAAACTCCAATCTTCTATATGGATTTGAAGAGGTCAACCTTCTCTAGTAAAAACCTTAAGTAAAAAATCCACTTGAAAATTAATGTTTGCGATTTTCTTTAGTAGAAGTAAAATTATAGCAGGACATATTGTTACCGCAGATTGGTGAACAAATAATTGTTTACCTAAAATGTTTGAGAATATTTTACAAGGACGTCCCAAAACTGCATTGCAGAGATGTTTCCTTCACCACGACAATGCTTTTGCACATACAGCAAAAATGACATTAGATTTTATAGCTGAATCTGGCATCAATGAAATTCGGTCAGCACCATATTCGCTCGATTTACTATTTTGCAACTTCCGGCTCTTCTCAAAAATAAAAAAAAAATTACACGAGAGAACATACAAAGACGAAGAAGAACTCATAGTCATAAAAGCTGTGGAAGATCAACTTGGTTTATTGAAAAAGGAGGATTTTGAAGCATGTTTTGAAAGGTGGATTTATAGACTTAAGAAATGTATAGAAATAAATGAAAATTATGTTGAGAAATGTTAAACAAATAAACTTTATAATGATAAAAAAAAAATCTTTGTTTTTTTAATTTTCTTTGTACTTTTGCACGAACTTTTGTTAAGCCCCTGTACATACACCATATAACATTATTTTTTAATTCAGTTGCAAATTTAAAGATTTTTAAAAATTTATTTTTTCACAAAAATTCTTTATTAAAAATAATTATTTTTAATATAATAATAATTTTAGTAATAATTTTTATCTAAATTTACTAACAAAATTTTTCTCCTTTTCAGTTCAAACACTTGTTATATAATTATTATCAGAAAAATCTTTTTCAAATTTTATTTCTTTATAATTATCAATTGGTAATGGTTCGAACATAATTAAATCATCTTTTGAAATTTTTTTCTCATCAAATTTCTTCTGACATACCATTAATAGATCATTATATAATTTACATATTTTTAATAATTCATAATGAAGATCATTTATTTGGGAATTTTTATCTTGTAATAAAGTATCAATTCTAGTACTTAATTGTTGTGGATCAGTACCAGTTGCAATTAATGCTTCATTTAATAATACTTCACGTGTTTCAGCTTCATTTTGTAGAATTTTTAAACGATGTTCAAGTAAAACATTTTTTAAACCAGTCTTCTGTTGAAATTCCATAATTGTTTCTTCAAATTGTTTTTTTAAATGATTACGTTCTTCAATTAGTGTATCATTTCTCATTAATAAAGCTTCAATTTCAAATTTTTGATTATTTATTTTTTTTGTTAATTGATTTAATTTTAATTTAAAACGTGTCAATTGTTCTTTATCTCTTTCAAAATGTATTAATTTTTTTTTATATTCATCAAGTTCTGTTTGAGCATTTTTTAATGGTATAATAAGATTTTCATTTTCTGTATAAATTTCATTGGCACGTTTTTCTGAATTTTTAAATTTTTTACGTAATTCTTCCATTTGTTCTTTTAATGAACTTATTAATGATAAATTATTTGTTATAATATCATTATAATAATTTTTTATTTCATTTAATGATCTATCATTTTCTTCAATTAATTTTTTTATTTGTAAATTTTTACGTTCTGTTATTTCATTTATATCTAATTTATGTTTTAGATCGATATCATATTTATAATCTTTTAATTTTTCATCTTGCCATTCATGTAATTCTTTTATTTCATTTTCAAAATTTTGTTGTAATTTACTGTTGATAAAATTAAAATGATATCATAAATAAAATATATTTTTAATTAAATTAAATTTATTTTTCTTAAGTAAAAACTACAAATTCAAAGACAAAATTAAATTATAAAACATAATAAGTATATTTGGACAATTTATTTGTAAATAAGGGACTCTGAAGAATTTATCTTTTTGATAAAATTGAAAATTGTCTTCTATATAACGTACGTATAATTAATATGTAATTAATTATTTTTGTAAGCATATACTTACAATTTATGTACGTATGTTTTTTATAAAAAAAAAAAAAAAAAATAAGAAGAAAAATTGATATATCTTACATACATACCTTGTCTCTGCACTATGTGACATATTCAATTGTTGCATTTGTAATTGAAATGTTTCTTCTTTTTCCCTTAATAAACGACGTAATTCACGTTTATCCTTTAATAATTCAGCTTCTTGTGCAACATGATCTTCTTGTGCTAATTTTAATTGTGTCATTGATTCAGCACGTATTTCACCAATTTTTGCTTGATTTTCATATTGTAAATGTTTCATTTGTTGTATAACATGTTTAACATCAATTTCAGAAATTTCTTTAGTTTCTTCAATCTCTCTATCTTTATTACGAATTATTGCTTCTGCTTCTTCTACAAAAAAAAAAAAAAATGATTTTATGTTTTAATTCGTTTTTATTACTTTTTTTTTTTTTTGCAGTTACTAATTATACCTAATTTTTCTCGAGTTATTTCCCAAAATGTACGAAGTTTATCACGTTCTAATTGAAAAAAATTACGTTCTTCACGTTCACGTTCCATTTCATTTTTTAAACGATGAGCAAATGCTTCAAGCTGTTCACGTGTCATTGAAGATGTATCAACTCCATCGATGAGGGCTATATGAAAGTATAGATATAAGATAAAACTACTATATTTGCATATACCATACATAACTATATTTTTAATATCGTGATATATGTATATTTAACGTTTCTAAAATTATATTCAATGTAAGGTAACACACTTGTTAAATAGTTAATAATTATGAATTTTAGCACTGCTTTGAGTATACTTTAAACTATACTTTTTTGATACAAAAGAAAATTAAAAAAAAAAAACTACTTCCAGTATGTCCTAGATTATTTTGTACATAGAATAAAAAAAAAAAACTAAAAAAAAATAATCATATGATACTATTTTGTTCAAATTTACATATTAAAAAAAATAATCAAAACTTTGACATCAACTTTTTGTTAAATGTGAAAATTTTATTTAGGTACTAACTAAAGAATGAAACCATGGAACCATTCCAAGCCAGCACTTATGTAGCTACTATACATACATATATTGTTAAAAAGTTTGACAATAAAATAATTTTAATATAAAATCATCAGGACATTGTTCTCTAGAGCTATGAAGCTGAATTATGCGGATGGAAAATAAATGATTGAAAGGACCTCAATTTTTTTTTTTTCGTAATTACAATTTTCAATGAATTTTTGTAAATGACCATGAACCTCATCATGAAATCCTGAATTATACACATTCACATTAAAACAAGTAGATAAATAAAATATTTTTCTCTATACAAGTACAAGGACTGTGTATATACTATAAATTCCATAGAACATGCATATGTATTTAATTTATATATGTATGTATTATGAAATTTAATCGTATAACATCCCGGTCCAGTACGATGAACTTCAAATTCAGTGTCGCCTTTAATTTACTTGCATTCATGCTTTTGATGATGACATATCCTGTTTTTTTTTCCTTCTCATATAGCAGCCAGTATATTATTCGGGGTTTTTTTTTTAAATACATACAATTTTCTATAGTTCTTTATCATTTTTAAACAATAATAAAAATCATAATTTTTTTTCGCGTAATATTATATTGTCTTTTAAATTCATCCTGTAATTCTGCGGTATACATATAATGCACTTTATTATTATTCTTTTTTTATTTATTTATTTTCTTTTTTTTTTTTAAATTAAAAAAAAAATTATCAATAAATTTAATATTAAAATGCGGTATTATATGGTTATAATTTGTGGTTTGTAGTGTCAAAAAATCTCATTGACATGGAAATGATTTATAATTGGTCTATTATTTGTGCAATATCGTTAAAGAATGAAAAAAAAAATGAAAGAAAAAATAAAATTCATGCACATAATATAATTTTCCATGGTTTATTTTTGTACGTTCGTTATTATAATTTAAAGTGGCTGTTATATTTTCTGTGAAAAGTTTTTAAGGGTAAAGTAGACAAAAATAGAAGAATTCATTGAGTATCTCATCATCATATACATTGTATGTACATATGTACGTATATATTTATGTACAGAGATTTATTTGATTTTTAACTATGATATTAACCGCATAAAATTTAAGTAATTCAATTTTCAAATATTTTGAGAAAAAAAAAAGGTTTTTCAATCTCTGATTGTTTTTTTTATTTTTTCAATTGTTCTTTTATAATACTTTTTTGTTATGGAATTTTTATAATTGAGCACTTTATACATGTACAAGAATTCTGATACATACCACTTCCAGCTTTTTTTCCTTTCTTTTTTGGTGGCTGAAATAAAATAAAATATAAAATGAGAAATTTAAAATCAATGAGACAAATAAAAAAATTGCAAAATATTATAGAAATAAAATTTGAATAATAATAATAATGATAAAATAAAAGTACTACGATAGACGATATATATTGATTAATATGATGATTTTGATTTAGTTAATTTTTAAATTTTATCTGATATTGGCATTTTAGTGCAATGAAAATGATTTATATCGAATAGATTGTAGATTCCTCCCTTTTTTTGTTTTTTAAATTGAAATTTTTAGTATATTATGGAAATTTTTCCACATAAAAAATATAATAAAGAATAGATACTTTGAAAATCATTTTACAAAATTTATTATTATTTTTTTTTTTAGTTTAGTTTGAAAATGATTATATATACATATATGTATATATATATTTTGTTTTTTTGGGTTCATAAAGATCGATGTAATTATTTGCATTAAATTAATTGTGAACATTTTTTTTTCGTGTTAAAATTCAATTTAAAATTCTGAAATTGAAAAGATAAATTATGAGTATAATTTTTTTTTTTTTGGTTTTTGTTGTTTTTTTTTTATGTTGAGATATATGGGGCTAGTTTGTTATATATAAAATTTTTGAAATTTTGATTCAATGACGCTATTTTTCGATGATGATGATGATGACGACAACGACGGCGGCGGCTTTTAAAATAATTTGCAACAGATGTTACTTATTGCACATTGTTATATTTTGCAATGTAGTAGCAGGAAATTATTCATCATAATGTCTACAAAAATAAAAAAAAATTAAGCAAAAAAAAAAAAAACCTTTTGCTGCATTACAACAATAAAAAGCATCTTCATCCCCTTTGATAGTTTTATAATGCTTTAATATTTTGCAACTTTCAAAACAACGAAAAATCCTTACAACATTGCAAATTTTGTTAATAAATTACTTAAATGCAAATTATAAAAAATAGTACATATACATACATACAAAAATACAAAAACATATATTATATAGCAATATTATACTTTTTAAATTTAAAAAAAATATATATTACTTACCATTTTATTGTAGATTTTTAAATGTCCTTTTTAGAAAAGTAAGATTTTAGCAAATGTAGTTTTAAAAAATTAATAAAATATAATAATGGGAAAATGTTAATGTAAAATTCTTTAATGGTTAAAAATTAAACAAACAATAAAAATAAAATATTTGATAATATGTATATTTATTTATACTGAATTTATTGAGGTTGACATAGCAACAGTTGCTAATGCTGATGGTGTTCAGAAAAAATATTTATATGTAGACTACTGAATGTAATAATTTAGAATAAATTGAAAAAAATAATAATCAATAAACGGCTGTATTTTTCGAATAAATTCATGCAAGCGAAAAACCAAAAAAATAAAATTAAAATTTTATGTTATCGATGATGTGAAGGTGTAAATTTCACTTTATAGGAAGATTAATCAAGGATATGAGTCGATTGTTCAAACTGGTTCCAGTCTCCAGATTTTGCATTTGTTGTTGTGTTTGAAATAGCTATATTAAGTCTTGCGCTTGTTTTTATATATACATATAATGTAGTATTATGCTGATATGAAGATATTCAAACATGAACCGTAAACTTTAAAACAAAGATCCATAAAATTCATATGGTTAATTCCATATGACGTGACACACTACATTTGACAATAGTTTACTTTTAAAACTACATATTTCAAATAGAAAAAAACATAAGAGAACCACATTTTTTTTTTTTTTATAATTAAAGCAAAAGAGTGTTGGAAATTGGAAAAATATATATTTTAAATGAAATTGAAAGAATTTGGAAATTTCACTTATTTTGTTAATATAATGTGACGCACACTTCTTGAAAGGAAGTCATTTCATGGTCTCTTTTTCAAATCTAGTTTTCTTCGTCGTTGTTGAGCTTTATGTTGAAACATAAGTAAAAGTATGTAGGGAAAGCAGAGATTCGAACTGAAATTTTTTTCGTTCCGGTTTTCGATTTCGTTCTTAATTTTTTGTCGATTTCGGTTACGTTTCGGTTTTTGAAAGTATAATTTCGCTCCGGTTTTCGGTTTCGTTCTTTAATTTTTTCCGATTTCGGTTACGTTTCGGTTTAATTTTGTTCCGGTTACAGCACGATATTTTTCGTTCAAAACCAGTTTCCTCAAACAACATAAAAAACATTTTATTTTTTCAAAAAAAAAAATAGTGTCCTTTTAATAAATAAATAGACAAAACATACTTTTTATCAAACAAATGTTTATTTATTGAAAAGGCCAAAAAATAGAGAATAACAAAAAATAAAATAATCCATTGTATAAGAAAAAAACAAAATAAAAAATAATATAATAATAACAAAAGCAATACAAAAAAAACGATTATTAGTTAGTTTTTTTCTATGTATTTAATTTGCAAATTAGAATATTCTCCAACTGCTTGTCTTTCAGATTGGTTCTTTTATCAGTTAAAATCAATTTTAAATTTGAAAAATTTCTTTCAACGCTGACTTGTGTTGCTGCCTGCTGGCAGGGCCATAATAACTTCGGCTACTTTCAAAAGTTCAGGAAAATTTTGCAAGAACTGTTAGAGAACGAAAAAGAATGAAAAAAATTTCGTTCCGGTTTTTGGAATATTTCAGTTCAGTTACGGTTACGATTAATCATTTTCCGAATATTTCGGTTCGGTTTCGGTTGCGGTTCAGTTAGAAATTCCGGTTTTTTTCGGTTTACGGTTTTCGGCTCAGTTCCGGTTCGATTCTCTGAGGGAAAGGATTAATTTTTCTAAAATATTAAAACATAAAATATTTTTTCCATTCCTTAAGTATTTTATTACACATTTCCTTTGTGATTTACACTACACAACATTTGTGACACACACATCTCACTTTCTACACACATATGTACATTATATTACGTTTACGACACTCAAAATACGAATCAGCGACTTGATCCTTAGTTAGGATATCTGAATAGTGAATAGTTGAAAGATTGAAATCTACAGTTTAAAAAATTTAGGGATTCCGAATGACGTGAAAAACAAAAATATTTGATTTTCCACTTTTGAAAATTGAGCATCAGCTATACATTTCCATGGAATTAGCCATATGTGAAAGCTGTCGGGTATTTTCTTCACGAATTGATTGACCCTTTATGATTTTCTCAATGAATAAGGCGAAACGCATTTTTTACTGTAAATATGTATGTACATACAATATATATGCATGTATGTATGTAGTATATCTCTGCTTACATTACATCCCACAGTTTGAGTATTCGGCGAAACCAGGATAATGAACTGGTGACATTTTCTAAGGTTTTAAAATGCTTGAAGAATATTTTATTTGTACAATATTATTATCTGAATAAAGTAGAACAAAGACATAATAGCGTTGAAAAGTTTGAAAAATTTCACAAAAAAAAAATGGAATAATTTCCACTTTGGTTGATTTTATTAAAAAAATTTATATTTAAGTATAGCAGTGTTATTGATTGTTTTTTTCCATTCGACATTGATGCAATTTTTTATTTAACTACAAAAAATTTTGATCATTGGAGCCATCATCATTCTTAGTATCTCATTTTGGCTATTTAAAAGTCAAATTATTATTTGAATGAATATAATAAAATGAAGTTGAAATAAATGAGATGTTTTTGTGTAAATTAATGTTTTATTTTATTTCATTTGTTTTCTTCTTCTTCTCAAACATAAAATTGAAATAATAAATTTCAAATTACATTTTTCAACTTTAAAAAAAAGTTTTCTTTAATTTTATTCTTTAAAACCAACAAAGTAATGTTTTTTGATTATATCATTAAAATGTTATATGAATTTAATGAAAGATATCTTACAATGTTACGTTAATGATTTTAACCCCATAACTCATACCTGATATTTATTATTTGTTTTTGAAAATAATAGCTTTTTTGTTTTTTTTATACATTTTAACAGTCACAACATAAGACAAGAAATAAAACATAAAAATCGTCATTGCATTGTATTTTTTTTCCATCTTTTTTTTTTTTTTTTTTTTGATTATCATTGTTTCGACCTAAAAACATTGAAAAACTTTTTCTTTATTTTTTAAATTTGATTATATTAAAAGTGATAAAAATATTTTTATACTAAAAAACATACAAATAATATCATTTTTAATATTAAGTAAACAATTTTAAAAGGATATTTTTATGTTATGACTTTTATAGACATAAATGATGTCTAAAAATGAAAATTATGTTTAAATACAAAAACAAATTAAATATTCAGAAAAATTAAAAAAAAAAAAATAAAAAAAAAAGCAAAACAAAAATTAAAATTGTAAGTAGAAAATTTTACACTTTTTAAAAATATTTAATTCTCAAAGGATTAAAGGTTATTGAACCGCATACATACATATTTTTTCACCCTCAAAAAAAAACAACAAAAATTAAAAAGAAAAAAACATAAATAAATAAATAAAGAAGATTTTTCTTGTATTTCGTTGATGATGTTATAAAATATAAAGAGCAGCAATTTATATGTTTTTTATGCTTGCTTAATTTTTCATTATTTAGAAATTTTTGTTAACCAAAAAATTATATTTAAGATATTTTTAACTTTATTATATTATAGCGACTTTATTATGTTCTAACATTTTTGTATTGTCCTTACATTTTATATACGTACAAGTACATACATACCACAAATAAACAAATATAAAGAGTTTTAAAATAGTAATTAAAAACTTTGGTTTGGTCTATGTTTTGTAATAGGAGTATCATATACCATAGTTGTGTATAAAATGTGTTCACATTCCAAGGATTCATCATTTTACGTTTGTTCCTTTTTATTGAAATTTTAACTTTTTTTTTTTATTTTTTTTTTTTCAAACTTAAGACCAAAAGTATTTTACACTTCCTATAGATACTATTTTATTTACAATAACATTGTCTTTGTTTTGTATTTAAATAAAGTTAAAGAGAAAACCGGAAGAACAAGAAGAATTTAAAGAATTGTGTTCATTTGTAATATAAACTAATTGCCTATTAAGAGGGGGGGTAAACAATATTTTCCAGCTGGTGGTCACAAAATGGTAAGTATATACATACAAAAAAAAGAAAAAAAAAGGATTTTTAATTGAAACCACCATGAATTTGTTTAGCATTATTAATTTTTTGCTCTTGATATAGCGTTAAAGATATTAAATGAAATTTTGTTCTTTTCTGACTTTTCTTGTGATTGTTGTTTCTATTGTTGTTTTTTTTGTTTTAAAGTAATATTTTCATTGTTTCATTCATATTGTATACTTATTAAGAAAAACGAGAGAAAAAAAAAACAATTAATAAAAGGGTTAACTATATAGAGTATTGTAAAATTTTATAATAATTTCTGTGGATTGAAAATTATACAAACAAACAAATTTGAATTTAAGCTATTAAAATTGTTTTTCACAAGATATTTTATGTGCAGCCGAATAGATATTAAAAAAAGATGTTATATATATATTTATTTATTTTTTTTTTTGGTTTTATGAATTTGAAAAATTAACACACACAGCTGGCGGTAACAATAAAATTTGACTTTTGGCGGTTTAAATTAATCATCCTTTTCTAAAGGATTTTAATTTGGTCGTTAAAAAAAATATTAAAATCTCAAGAAAAAAAAAATTTACACGAAAAAAAAAAAATAAAAGAAAATAGCAATAATAAAATTGAACTTATTGTGCTAAAAATGGTTTAATATAAGATCTATTGAAATTCTTGAATAAATAAACCACAAAAACGAATTGATACTGACAGTTTTCGATTAATGAAACTAAGTAAGAAATATAAATAAAAAGTAGAATGTATACAAGCTAAGGGCAAATTATTTATATTTATGTACGTATATATATGTTTATAGCGTGGTATGTGTGCTATAGAAATGGATTTTAAAGATAAAATACTGAAATCAGGCAGGATTGTTTGTGTTTTTTATATTTTTTTATATTTGATTCATTGTTTTGCAAATATATGTACATTTCTCAGATTTTCCTTATTTCGTATATTTTGTGTATAAAAAATATAGTTTTACTTTGGATTTCTTGAGATGTTGTTTTGCTACCGGATTCATTTTGTTATTTTTAAGACATTTTTCCATTTTCAATTGTACTATTTATACACATTATTATCATTGTGTTTTTTTTTTTATATTTAAAATATCTTTTATCTTTCTATCGATCTATCAGTTTTTTTTTTTCAAAGTTGAAAAGAAAAATATTTTCTTAGAAAACATTTTACTGAAATGAAAAGATATCACATTATGTATGTATATATTTTTTTTTCGTTTTTTTTTCTTTCAATACTTGGTGTGAGCTTATTTTTGGAAAATGCATATGACTTTTTTTTTACTGTAGAAATATTTTTTAAAGTGCAATTTGGAGGAAAAAATAATGGAAAAATTATTGGTGAAAAATAATGTATGTTTTTTTGGAGAAAATTTGATTATTATTCTTGTTTATTTTACGGAATTAATTTATTGTTACTCTTTACCGCTAGCATGTTTTTAAGGAAAAATAATGGTAAATAATTTACAGTTGAGAAGTATTGTTGAATGATTGAAGATTGACGAGCTTAAAAGTTATTTATTTCTACTCTTTTCTATATTCAAGTAAATAGCATAACATTTTAAAATCACTTTATGCATTGTCTTACTTTTCAGACATAATGTATGTAGTATATACTACAACAGTTAAGGTTGTATATGATATTGCAGTACATTCACAACGGAGGGATATAAGCTATTGACTGGAAAAATTGATAAAGCCGGAGGGTTTTAGAACTATGTATCATATGTATGTATATGGACCAATGCTGGACATTTGGACTCCTTATCATGTCATGTAAAGTCTAAATTATTTTTTTCAACAAGCAGTTTTAAAATTTAAAAACATCATTTACAAAACCATTTCAAATAATGCATACATACATATCTAACATACCATACAAAACTCATAAATCTTAAAAGCTGTCTTCACATTATTACGACAAAATAAAAGAAAAACTATTTAAAATTAATTAAGAAACAACAAAGAAATTTCTAAATAAAAAGGTTTTCGTAAACAAAAAGCTGATCGTGTTTATTGGGAAAAAAAGAAAGAAGAATGATGCAACAAACATAATTCAGAATCTTACACTTTGCATATCGTTATTGTATATGCACATTAAAACTTCTCAGACAATTGAAATGTAGATATATGTATACACATGTATGTATGTATTATATATGTGAAATAAAAGATGTACCGACCGTTATCCTTTTTATATAATATCTTATATCCTTTTATATATTTTCAGTTACAACTTTTACGAGTTTTCTGTTTTGTAATATGTTTTACTTTTACAACATGGTTTTGAAATTTTTGTATACATTACAATACAAATTTTCAGTTAATATATGTACATATGTACGTATATACAATACATTATATAATATATGTAGTTATGTATATGTTCGTATGTATGTATGTATATCATAAAAAGCTGTCGTATTTAAATGCATATATAAGATAATTTTACAGTTATCTTTATTATAAACAAAAAAAAAAGTATAGGAAAAATGAAATAAAAAGCTTATTTTTTTGTATAAACTTAAACTTTTCTTTAATGTACAATTTTAGGAAAAGTAATGTTTGTCATATATGTTGTAAAAGGAAGAAAGTATCAAACAAATAAGACATTTGTTATATTTAAGGGGAATGTTTGCGGAAGCAAAAAAAGAGTTAAAGTAAAGAAGAAGAAGAAGATGAAAAGAAATGAGAAATGAAAAATTAATGATTTTTTTTTAAAAATAATTATTACATAGTACCTAATTATGTATTTATTTTTAAAAATTTCAAAAGTGGAGAGTAAAAGAACAATTTTTTTATGAATTTGCAAGGTTCAATTTATTTTCTGAAAGTTTCTAGATTTCACATTTGCACATTAATAAAGAATGAAGTAAAAAAAAAAACAGAAATAAATATGTGTTCAAGGTTCGTTTTAAAAAAAAGGATGCTATAAAATTAAACAATTATTATTGGTGGATATGACGTTTTTAATTTTTCCTAATTTAACCTAATTTTTAAATTTTCATTAAAATAATAAAAAAAAGTCAATAAATTTTTAAATTTTTTATATTATATTTATTTATTATCCTTTTTTTGTTTGTTTTTCAATTATACAGCTTATTTTGTAATAAATATACATGAAGGGACTATAAACAGAGCCTCTTTTATTATATTTTATTTTTTATATTAATATATTTTCTTTTACAATGTACTTATATTTATATACAAATTTTAATCATAACTATAAAGTTTTTCTTTTTCTTTTTGCATTACATCTTTATTACATTTTAAATCTAAAATTTAATACAATTATTTAACATATCGTTTTCAATTATATTGTTATATTTTTCATTTGTTATTTTTGCTATTATATATTTATTATTGTGTTCATTTGAATTTTGAACATTGCGCAAAAAACACTATATATAACAATTTTTTTAAAATTAATTTTAATTGTTTATTTAAAAAAAAAAATTTGTTTGTAATCACAATAATTTATTTATGTTTTTTTTTTTAAGCTAAACTTCCGAGAATCACACACTTTCGCAAGAAAAAGAAAACCCCTTTTATTTAAAAGGGTCTTTTATTTACAAAATTTGATGTTTTTATAATGAGTTTTGTAAATATGTGTGCAATTTGCGGAAATTTTAATTATTTTTTTTCTTCTTCAAACTAACAGTTAAATACATATTATTATTATTATATCGTTATATAATTATTTTGGTTTTGAAGTATTAAAATTTACAAAAGATTTAAAATTTTTCAAACGTAATTAAAATTTCATTGAAAATTTTCTAACAATTTGCTTGTTCTTTGTTTTTTAAAGTATCTTAATTTTTTTTTTTTTAAATTAGATTAATATTATTATTTAGAAATTCTCATTATGTGTGGTTCATATATGCATTGCAATTAAATAATTTTATTAGTTTATGAATTTCACATAAAAAATATGAAACTTGTTGCTCCTTCTTTTTTTTTTAAAGAGTGCATGTTCCAAAATTTTTTAGTAAATATAGGTAAATAGTAAATTTACTGAAAACGTGTCTTATTTTTGTTTGCTCACTTTGCACTCTGCTCACACTCACAATACTTTTGGTTTTTTTTTCTAGATTTTTTTTTTTTTTTTTTTTTGCAAAAATATTAAAAAGACTATCTTTCAATTAAATAAAATAAAATATCAGATTCTTGATTGAATTATATATGAATGTTTGTAAGTTTTTATTATAATTATAAATTTTTTTTATATTATTTTTTTTTTTTGTTTTCATATTTTAATCATTCATTTATTGTTCTGTATTTAAACATAATTATTTTTGACCTCACTAATAATGGCACATAATTTTATTGCATTTTATTTATAAATTTCAATTTTCTTTTTTTAAATATTTTTATTTAAACTTACTCGAATGTATTTTTGGTATTCATTTGTTTGCGTTTTTGTTGTTCATGTTTTTTTTTTATATTTTTATTTTCAATTATTATTATAATTAAATTGGTTTTTAATTATTTTCTATGAATAATTTACGCCATAATATGTAATATAAATTTTATACAGGAATAGTAATAATAATGAATAATAAATGATAATTTAAACAACTCTTTAATTGGCTTTAATTTACATATTATCCAGATACTATTGTTATTGGTTTTTTTTTTTCACTTTTGTTATAAATATTCTATTGTTATATGGTTACTATTTAATTGTTATACTTTTAATTGAAATATCAAAAGATTAGCAATCAATTTAATTTGAAAAAAAAAAGTGTTTGAAAAAAAAATTATGTCAAAAAGTCCTTTTCTGTGAAATTATTAAAAAAAAATTAATAATTGAATAAATACAAAGTATGTAATAATGTGCAGAAAATTATTTTGCGTTTCACTAGTAGAATAGAACATACATATTTCAGAACTTACATTGAATGTGTATTCTCATATTATGTATGAGCTGATTTAATCATGTGTGCTTTTTATCTTTTAATATTGTAATTGCTGCGTTTTGAAGAACATAATTTTAAAAACGAATTATTTTTATAATAAATTTCATGTATGTATTGTGTTTTTAATTAAGCATTTAAACGTATTTAAATTTAATATACCAAAGCCTAGTTAATTGGTTAACATCATTACAAAATGAAATACAAATAAACTGAAATCTCTTTTCTAAGGCATGAAATTTTTAATATGAAATAGAAAGTGTTACTTTTGTTATCAATTAGGGAAGGTATGTAGTACATACATATATAATAGTATAATAGTTTCGTTTATTTATGATTAAGATGCCTACATGATGATTATTTGAAAAACAAGGATAGTTAGGAATGAAAAGTATTCTAAATATACTTAAATGATTTTAAAAAATTTTATCATACATACTATACATACATATATATATATGAAATTATTGTGTACATATGTATGTACTCCTATATATATATTTTTTAAGCTTCATCAATATACAGTACATGTAATTTAAAACACTTGCGTAACTATTATCGTGTATCCTTGAAGCAAGTATAGTTCCATTATAGGATTTTAAACTATAGAATCTCCTTTGTATTATCCTCGAAACAAGATATTATGTGTGTAGTATGACTTCATATAATAGAGATGTGATGATGTGAAATAGGAGATTGTATATATATTTTGTGTTTTTTTGTTTTTTTCGTATATAGGTTTTTTTTTCTTGTTTGATAAAGATTTTGTTATTTGAAATTTGAATGCTCTATTATGCTTTAGGTATACATAATATGTACATACATTATGTCATGTACTCGTATAGGGTGGTAAAATAATGATAAGAAAAAAAAAAAGGATTAAATAATGCGGTTAACATAAAAATTTTAAATTGAAAATGTTATTCACTGTAAATCTATTATAGTAAAATGATCATTTAAAATTTATTTCATTCATTCTAAGATTATACATACAAATAATTGTACATATATATTTTTTTTTTTTGTTAAAATAAAAAAAAAATAAAGTGAACATTTTTAGTTGAAGTGAAATTATAAATTCGTTTGAAAAAACGTATAATGATAATGAATTTAATTAAATGTAGATAATGAAAAGAGTAAAAAATCTTTTATAGTTTCATAAAGAAAAAGCACAATACAAGATTGTAAATTATTTAATTAAGAATTTTATAAATGGAATATAAAAAATGAAAAATAGGATAATAATATTGTAATAATATTATCCTTGAAAATAAAAAAAAAGAAAAAAAAATATTTGTAAAATATAGAATTCAAAAAAGATATTCAATCAAAATGAATTTTATTATTATTTAATTTTTGCTTTTAGGAATTTTTTTGTCATTTTATTTTATTTTTTTTAATGAATAAGAAAAAAATGTATCCTTTTTATTTTTACTTTGTATCTTTTATTCATGAATACATATGTAAATGTAGCTACTAGCTACATATATATTTTTTCGATTGATTTTTATTTTTCGTTCATAGCCTTATTTATTATAGTATTACATTCACATCTAATATACAAGCGAGTAAGAGTAACTTTTTGTAAAGTTTTGTTATTTTGTTTCTTTTATTTTGTTGTTGTTTTATTTTGAGTATATATAAGTTAATTAAAATTGATTACGGAAAATATGTTTTCATGAGGACCGTCATCATAGTTGAAATGTCATTGAATTGTATTTTTTGAAATGATATTTTATTATGTCTGTTCTATTTTATTTTTGTTTTTATTATCAATGTTTTTTTTTCCCCGGCTGTAAAATTTATATTTGAATTTTTTAAGTTTATTATCGGAAAAATGTATTTTAAATGAAAGGTAAAATTTAATAAGTTTTAATGATTAGATGACAGTTTATAAAAAAATGGAAAAACAAAAATTACTATGATTTACAAAATTATTCAAAATTTATTTATTGTCAAAATACTCTATAACGGCCTTAAATTTTGGGAGGGTATTTAGTAAGACTATAAATTTAGTTTTCAATTTTTATAACGTTTTCCTTTTAAAATAATAATGATTTTTGAATTTTAGATACAGATTGAATTGCAGCATTGACACCTTTAAAAGAATGAATTCTGTATTTACAGTTCAATTTTAATAAGTAGTTTTTTTTTTATATCACACATGCAATTTAAATTATGAATTAGAAATATGTACTTTGTATTTGAAAAAATAAAACGCGATATTTAACACAAAATACATATATGTATAAGAGTATACGAAACGGTAATATTTAATTTTTTATTCCTTAATTACCATCTCTGACTTTCCTTTCTACTTCATTTGCTAAATTAACGATAAAAAATCCTAAAACATAAATCAACAGAAAAAAAAAGAAAGAATCTAATTAAAGATAATAATTTATCATATACATATTTCTACATACATTTTTTTTTTCATATACAATTTAATAACAAAATCACCTACATACAAATCATTACACTATCGAATATTTTTTTCTTTTTTTATTATGATGTGAGCAGAATATTTAAAAATATATTTACAAATACTATACCACCAGAACATAATAATAAATTTGATGAAGATTGAAATGATGTGATTTCATTATCTGCCACAGCACCTCTTAATTCTGGTATATAAAAAGGTGGTTTTCTTGTATTTATACCAAAATCCATACCAATTGATCCATGATGTCGATTACCACTAGAACTACTACTGATACCATTTATATTATTGTTATTGATAATATTACCACCACCTCCACCTCCTCCACCTATTCCATCAACAAAAATTGATGTCTGTTTTGTTGGCCTATGTTGCTGATGTTGAAACACATTCGGTGGTAAATCTGAATCATCAAAATCTTCTGCAGAACCATATTGGTCTTCATCGTCAGGCTGATATGTCACTTTGTTATTGATTTGCTGTTGTTTATACTTAAGAATGTCATTTGTTTCTGTACCATATTTTGGTTGTTGTTTTCGATTTGGTCCAGGTATTTCTAAAATTGTATGAAAATGAGAACAAAAAAAAAAAAAAAGACAAAGTATGTTTAAATGAAGATTTCTTGATTGTGAATAATTTAGAAAAAAACAAAAATTTTATAAAGATTAAATTTGTATTTTTATGTTGAACAATAAAAGAAAAAATAATATTGAAAGTATGTACTCGTATATAAAAATGATAATTTCTTAAATGTATCTTAGAAATTTATTAGGTAAAAGGTATATATTACCATATAAACGTATACTACTATCAACTTCTCCTAAAGAATTTTTAGCAATACAACGATATGAACCGACATCCTCTTTTTGAAATTTTCGTACAGTGACCATCATACGTGTTTCATATATCGATTTTGATATCTCTTGGACATTGTATTTTGATGATGAGACGATCATTTCACCTGTTGAATAAAAGAAAAACAAAACATTTTATTGACTTTGTGTTTTTTTGTTTTGTTTTGTGTGAAGGATAAATTTTATGTTAGTTTGAAATTTGTTTCCCTTTTTGTGTTGTGTTGTTGTTTATTTTTACAAATAAAATAGCTATTTTGGTTTAGTAACAATATGTAATCTATAATGTAAATAAAAGTAAGTAGAAAGGAAAAAATAATATCATCCATTTTCGATACTGTTTACAAAATAACATTAAAAGATAACAAAAATAAAGAATAGCAGATGAGTATTGAATGAAAAAGTAAACAATAAACTTCATTTTCGTTCAAATTTGATAAAATTTTATGTGAAAAAAAAAACCTGATATATCTACTGTTGTTTTTTTCCTTTTTTTTCTTCTTTTTTTTTTCAATAAAATAAATAAAAAAACGTTTGTTTATCTATATGAGCGTGTTAATAACAAAAATTAAATTATTGAAAAAATAAAAAGCCATATTAAATTGTTTATAAGGAATGTTCTATGGAAATAATCATTATTGTTGGAAAAATTGAAGATAAAGGTACTTCATTTATTTTTCATCATCAACTAGGTACTTCAATGCCGAGAACCTATAAACTATTCAAATGAATTAACACTCATTAAAATCCAAGTAAACGTGGGTGGGTCTGAACTCAAGATTTCCATTCTCAGAAACACTACTTCTTCGGCCGCAAACCGCTCCGTGACAATACTACCATGTAAAATGTATATTGTTTGAAATTTTTAGCACTAAAAAGTTTGTAAGGCTGAAAGAAGTATTTTGATTTATTTGACTTAATGAGACTTAAATCAAACTGCAGAAAGTACATGAGGTATGAAGTTTAAAAAACTTTTTTTAAATTATTTTATCTAACTTTTTTTTTTTTTTAAATCATTGGTTTTTGATGAATTTTATAGCAGTGTTTAAAAAATCATACAAATAACCATATCTCTACATTTTTTATGGAACACACCATATATATATACAATAATAAAGTGTGAAGAGAATACGTTATTTGAAAAAGCTTAAAATATGTAGTCGTTTAAAAATGAATTGAACACACTTTTCATTCACGTTTATCGGAAATATGCAAATTTTATATTCAGTTCATATACATATGAACGGATATAATAACAATGCACAATGTATCTAGATATAAATGTATATGTGTAACATATAACAAAGCTATACATAATACACAAAAACTATCACAATATGGATATTTTCGTATGCAGTATGTACCTACAAAGCAATATAGAATATGCCTATACGTATACCTACATATCCCAATACTGCAACAATAAATTGATGATTTTAAAACTTACCAGTATCCTTAATCCAGTAGTTAATTGATTTTGGTGAAGCTTCTACGTGACATTCGATCTGGACATCAGTTCCAAGTGGTGCTCCAACTAATTGATTTGGTACTTGAATGACAGGATGAACTGAAAAAAAAAAAAAAAAAAAAAAAGAATTAATCATAAATCAAAAAATTTTGTTTACTACATTTATAAATTTTAAATTTAAAATGAATTATTTATGTATGTACGTGTGAAAAAATTTCATATAAAATATAAAATGGTGATTTTATGAGAAAAAATGAAAATTTACAAGTTTAGAAAACAGAAGGTAAAAGTATATATGTATATATAGTTACTATTATTCGATTCTTTGAATCATGATTACCTGTAATTGTTAATTGCTTTATTACTTATCAAAAAGATACTTGAAAATAAATGTTGAAGGACTTTTTATATCATGTTATCAGTATAACAAGATACAAAATTAAAATTTAAGAGAATCCACTTTTGACTTTATGTAATATTAAATTTACAATATTCAATTAGTTTGTCTTTTGCATTCAAATGATAAAAACACTTAACATAACCTTAGATATTTTTTTCTCTTCTATTTTTGAATATTTTACAAAATTCCATTACAAATTTTAACTTTATATTAAAAAAAAAAACTGTAATACATATTCATCATCATACATACATATACATAAAGAGTATACATTTAAATATTGTAATTTTATGTCTTTTAAGAATCCTTAACGAATCCTTATTCTATTTGATAAATAAATGCATTGGATTTTCTGCATATGTATAACATATACAATACATACTTATATGATTGAATGATTTCATTTTTAGAATTACTAAAGAACATTTCCATACAAAATCATCAACCGCTTGATTCGTTGGTAACAATATGCTTTTAATGAAGAGAGATAAACACAAATTCATTAAGTTTAGTTGAATAGGTCAGTTGATGGTCATTGAAAATTTCAAACTATTTATCCTGATTTTATTGAAATGAAAATTGTTAGGACACATGCTTGGTTTATTTTCTTTGTGTGTGTGTGTGTGTTTTTTTTTTAAATCATACTTATTGTATATGTTATATTTTTGAAGATAAACAGGAGAGTATACAACAAAAAAAAAAAAAGAAGGTAAAATTTATAGAAGGATTGTATAATAAAAGCTTGATGAATGATTGTGGGCTTTAAAATTTGAAATTGGTATGTATACAAGTATGATGCGGTTGAAAAATAAAAGGACATTTGAAATTTGATTATATGTGTAAGATTTTCTATGAAACGTATCATAATAGAATACTTGAAATACAAATTAATGGAATTTTTTGTTATACTTACATACAAAGATTAAGGATCTATAAAATTCTCAGTCAGAAAAAAAAAATATAGGTATTTATTAAAAAAAGTGAAAATACACTAAATTAAAGTAGAAATATTTTGCATTTATGTATTTTTCTGAAAACAAAAGATTATTATCAAGAAAAGAAAAAAAAATGGACAAAAAGGACCCCTTTAAATGCACATTTGTTTTTTTTTTTTTTTTTTTTGTAGCCAATTATCGTATTTACTGCAATTAAATAAATAATTGCTATAAATTCTTTATCCTCTTTCATTTCAAAATTTTATTTATTTTATAAAACATTGAATTTTATATTTAAAATCAAATTAAGTTCCTTTCAATGATTTTTGTTGTAAAATTGTTTTCAATGTAAAAGTTTTATTTTTATTTTAAACAATTTTTATGTTCTAGGATATTTTTAATTCAAGAAAATATTTTCCTTATGATGATTGTTAAATATAGTATACAAATATATACTATATAGCTATATGTATGTATATAATTGTTGAATACATGTACATTTTAGAATCAAGCAAAGAGGCCAATTGAAACGATCTATGTATTTACAACAAGCATAGAGTATGGTAATGATACAGTTCCATTTAAAAAGAAAAAATAAAACTTTTTCAAGAAAGTAAAAAAAAAGCTTACTTATATTTTTATGTCTGTTATGATGAGTTTTGAAAAAGAATTCAAAAAACAAATGAAAGTATGTATGTATGTATGTATATGATAAAGTAGAGCCATATACATATAGTACATTAACAGATACAGACAGGAAGGTCTTTTTGGTATTTATTGTGTTGAATTGCGAGATATCGAAGAATTGTTGTGAGAGTGCAATTCAAATGATAAAAGTTTCATTTTTTTTTGTTTTTTTGTTTTTTGAATACTTATGTATAGTTTTCTATTATTATTATTCTTTTGGTATCAATGTTTCCTTATTTTTTCATAATTTTTTTTGTTGTTTTGTTTATTTTTTTAGTTTTACAATGAACAAAACATGGTTATCAGAACGTTTTTTGAACGTTAATAAAATTGTTTCAAAAAATTATATAGAGTAATAATGCGAATTACGAGAAAAAAAAAGTAAATGGATGACGAAAGGAAAAAGGAAATGGAGATGAGAGTTGTTGAACTATTTTTAAAGTTTAGCAAATAAAATTATAAGCATGTTTTTTTTGGTTTAAGTTGAATTATAGAGTTTTTTGCGGAATTTTGAAGATTTTAAATAACTATTGGAGCTTGAGATTTTCTTGGAACGTGGAACTGGGAAGGTTGGATAGATTAATTATTTTTATTAAGTAAAATGGAGCCTTCAGTTGTTTGTTAATTTTTTATAATTTTTATCCTTCAATTTTAATTATAAGAATAAATAAAAAGTGTTAATTTTTACTTTCTGCATATTTTTATATTTTCTCAGAACCTTCACTTGTAAAAAATCTAAATAATATTTAAAACAAATCAAACGAAAGGGTTAATTATATTATTTTCAGAAATATAATATTTAATTTTTATTCATTTACGTCATCAAATTAATTATTTTAAGTAGAACAGACGAAATTAAAAGACTATTTTCACAGGAAAGTAAACTTTCATATTAAAATAAAATTTTATACACACGCAGCCTTCAAAAGTAGGAAATGAAAAATGTTGAAAAAAAAACAAACAATTTAAATTAAATGTAACGGAAAATTCTTATGAAAAATCTAACCTAAATTTTTGAAAAATAAAAATGTTAGAAAATTTTTCATTTCTTACAAAAAAAAAAGAAAGAAAATTGTATTTGGGTGAAAATACTTCCGGAAATTTACTAAAATATTTGTTTTAAAGTTGATTTTACATACAAACAAAACATTTTATACATATAAATACATACATATGCAAATATATATTTGTTATAATTTCTTTGAAAATATACAAATTTTAGATCGCATTCAAACCAAAGCAAAAAGGAAAGTGTTTTTTAGTAGAAACTATATAAAGTTGCTCTTGAATAGAAAAATATGCAAATAAATATTTTTTATCTATTTTTATACATGACAGGATGTGCTAAACTACATAACCTAGAAATTGTTTATTTAAATCTTTGAAGCAAAGTACATATGAATTTTTTTTTCAACTATGGACCAGCACATATGTACAATTTTTTATACATTCAACAGAAATCATCATCATCATCACCATCATCAGGATTCATGTGAATATGAACATAAAGTCCAAATAACCAACGTATTATTATTATTTTTTTTTCCTAAATATGCATGATGCTTTCTAGATAATGTGAATCTTGTGAAGACAAAACTTGGGCAAAATGCTAATTTTCAGGTGTACTATTCGAATGTTTAGAGTTTTTTTTTCCTCTACTACTACTTTTCCATAACGATTATAAAAAGTGGACAAATAAATGAAATGTATATGATTTTTTTGTTGTTTTTTGCGTTTGTTTTTTTTTTGTGTCCTTTCATTTGGTTCATATATAATATACTTACAATGAATACTAAGTGAGATACGTTTTGATACTGATGGTGGTATAGAGTTTGATGCAATGCAGAGATATGAACCCATTTCACTACGTGAAATTTTTGTTAATTTTAATACTTCACCACGGTATGATGTGACTGAAATTAGAGAATAATAGAAAAATTAAAAAAAAAAACAACAGGAAATAAAGTAGATTAAATAAATGAACAAAAGAACTGTTAAGTGTAAAAGTGTATTTCACTCATAAACTTTACCTAAAGTTTTTGTTCCTAAACTATCTTTTAAAATTATTTCGCTGCCATCTTCTCGTCTCCATGTGACAATTGGTTCTGGGTATCCACGAGCTCTGAAATTAAAATTAAGAGTAAATTTAATTGAAGAAGGTTTTTTATTTAAGGAATTTTAGATATTTATTGATTTTTAGATTTTTTTTTTTTTTAATTAACAATACTTTAACGAATATTTCAGTTGAAAACTTTAAATTTATCGAATTATAAATTTAAAAATATAAAATTCAATTTTTCCAGTAATTAAAGTCAATTTAAAGCTTTCAAGTTTCAACTAAAATTCATAAATTGAAAAATAAAGAAAATTGTAAAAAAAATCATTGCAAAAGAAGATTAAGTGAGATTATAAATTAGTGTACCAGGTTCTTGTACAGAAGCACGAAATACAATGTGAAAAAAAAAATAAATAAAAAAAAAATAAAAACGTATGCATGACCAAACTAAAAAAATTTGAGTGAAATATGAAATGTGTGCTAACGAATGTACAAAAGGATTTTTCTCTATTTTTTGTTTTTCTTTATTTTTCTCATTTAATTGTTCTTCGTGAAATTTCATGTGTTTCATCAGTTAGTTCATTTAACGACGCAAAAATTTTTTCACATACTCGTAAGTTTTTTTGTTGTGGAATTTTAAAAATTTAGAATTTTCTAAAAATGCATTGAATTTAATTTTTAATTTTTTTTTTTTTTTTTTACTTTTGAAGAGAAAAACAAAAATTGCTGAAATTTGTGGTAAAGTTTTGACTGGACATGTATATGAGTTATGTGGGAGAAAATAGAATTTTAAACTTGAAAAGAACAATTTTCTTATATTTATTTTATTTTCATGGCATTTTATTTTTGTTATTCCAGACAATTAATGATATTTAAAAAAAAAATTGTATGGAAAAAATAATTGGGTACCTAAATCTTTTCGATGAAATTCACTTTTTTTTTTATTTTTTTTTTATTTATAGAAAAAAAGCTAAAGTTCGGATTTTTTAATAATATGTTTTATTTTTCTTTTTTCCTAAGGACACATTCAGCATTTTTCAAATATAATCAAAAATCAAATATGTCTAATTCTTTAGGAAATTAGAAAGAAAAAAAAATCAAGACAATTTAATAGACAAAGTAGAAGAATATTACATACTCATTTGATCTATATAAGTGTATTCTATATTCAAGTAAATAAAATGAATCCTAAATGATCCTTTCAATAAAACAATGAAGCGTGAACTATCACATAAAATACTGTTAGCATATACTTAAACTTAATGTATGTATGTACCTACATATAGAAAATTACATTTTTCTTCCTTCGGGTATTATTTAACTTGGTCTCTAATTTATGGGTCTGGCCACAAATTCCTACTTTATTTTTGTTCTATTCGAATACAATAATACTACTGAAAATGAACATTTACTTTAGTTTTACTACCAAGTAGTAAAAGTGAAGAACATTTTTATAGTATATGACGTTTAAGAAGACAGAAGAAAATGGTAATAAAAATTTCCGTTTAACATATGTGAACGTATCTTTAAGGAATCCTTGAGCAAGTTCATATGAAGTTAGAGAATTAATAGTATACATACATATATAGCTTTTAACTGAAAATGTCCTGTTTTTACAGATTCTTTAGTACAGCATTTAACTAGCTTTGATGTGAGGGTAAATGGTTGATGAGTGCGAATAGTATTTTTCTTGACTCAATTTAAACAGAATTATATTATATAATATGTATTTGTATGTTTGTTGAATGTAAGTACAGTGAATGGAAGTATGGCATTATCCTTTCTCTATAGTTGAACTACATATTTATTAGTGTGAAGTAATTTTTGTGATTGTCCATTTGTTTTTTCTTAAAATGGGATGTAAGGACTTGTTCGAGAGAAATGTACACAGAAAACTTTTATTTGAAGGCTTCCGAGGTCCTTATTTTTTTATTTTAAAGATGTGTAAATCAGGAGCTCATGGTATAGCTAAATATGCACTTCTTCGAAAATTTCGAAAATTTGTACATTTTTTATAAACAAGTCCTTACATGAAATGAATGCTAATGTAATGTGATGTTGATGAAAATTTTATAGAGAAAGAGAATAACAATAAATGGCACATATGTTTATTGTTTTGTAAGCTAAATTGAAATATGTACAACATATAATACATACCTACATGTTAGTTTAACGGAGCTACCCTCTGGAACAATAACATCTGATGATGTATCTTCGGGAACAAAATCTGGTGGAATGACCACATCCAAATAACCAATCTTTAAAAAGAAAGAACAAAGAAAAAAAAATTGAAGTGTTAAAATATATGAAGAAAAGGAATAAAAACTATCTCATAAAGAAAATGAAATACTTTATGACGTGTTAATAAAAAAAAAAAATAACTGTCTTTGATATTTTTACTGGGAGCTATACTCGTACACTTATAGATGTGCTGGTGCACATTGCCTTTAATTTTTATTCTTGTCATGGATTTCAGTTTGATTTGAAAATTTTTATGATCTCATTTTGTTTTGTATTCTCATAAAACAAGGTGAAAAACGATGTTACACAAAAAATAAAAAGAAAAAACTTCAAGAAAATTATTACTTAAAGATATTAAAAAAAAAAAAAAATAATCTTATTGAAATTCTCGTACCAAGAAATAATAAAAACAAAAACGAATGTGTTCAATCCAAAATTGTAATTTATTTTTAAAGTAGAAATAAATTCTCAAAGGAAATACAAAAGAAATTTTTCAATTAAATGAAATTTAATTTTCAGAGATTTATAGATTGTAAGAGGTTGATGACTTTAAAATGAGACACCACATTTTTTTTAAATCCTTTTTTTTTTTTAATGAAAAACTTGATTACAGTTTCTGTGATTTCATTTTTATTCAAATAAAATTTGGTTGCTGCTGATATTAGTATAAAAGGTCCTTTTATAAATCCTTTCAAAATCCCTTAGACAAAATAAAGATGAGTTATTTTAGATTTGTGTGTACTATATATTATTTTTTGTTTTTGCAAAAACATCAAATATTAACTCAGTCTTTTTTCTTAAGGATTACCATTGCATATATATATATATGTATGTATATGACAAGCTCAACTATATATGTACATATTTTTTATTAATTTTTATTGATTTTTGCCTACCTGACTTTTCATTGGATCTGTATTCAGTTGACACATATAACCACCTCGATCCTCTTCAGTTACAGATTTAATATGAAGATTCCATGTATTTTGATCAGAATGTGTAACACTAACACGTGGATTATGAGTTATTACATGTTCGTGTATTGCTTGAATTGCTTTTGTATCAGCCTTTAACCAACCGACCTATGTAAGAATAATATTTTTAGTGCTTTTTATTTTATTTTGTTGAATGTTAAAATAAATAAAAATATAAAATATGAATTATAAAAGTGGGTGGTTGGTGGAATATCATCATGAGGGTGGTTAGTAGAAAAAATCTATAAAAAAAAGGGTAAAAAATAAAGTTTTTAAGCATAAAACATAAAATAAAACTTTAATGTAATGTTTAAGAAAAATAAAAAGGAAAAAAAAACGAACATGTACGCATCATTAAGAACACACTATAAAATGCGGTGATACTAATGAAATTTTAACTTTATGTGCCAGTGTTTATGTAATTTAAAGTGAAAAATTGCCATTTAATTGAATTTTTAAGGTATACTGTCACTTTCTTAATATAATAAATGAAATCTTATGTATATAAGATGAATGCATGTGCAAACCACATACATCATAACTAAAGTTTGTTATTAAAAATGTGCTTGATGTATAGATGTGTATCTATATATTCGTATGTGTATTCAGTTGAAATTCATTATAAGGGGATTCACTCTTTGGTGCAAATAGGTATTGCATCGTTGCATTCGGTGTATCGTAGCACGAATTTCAAACGATACAACAACAATTCGTGCTACGATACACCGAATGCAACGATGCAATACCTATTTGCACCAAAGAGTGAATCCCCTTTATATATAAGAAAAAATATGAAAAAATTAAAAACTAAATTACATATGTTGTACATGCTCTAAAAGAGTTACGCGAAACTTTTTTCACCGTTGAAACTATAAGTTTCTTCAGTTAAATGAAATTAAATAACAGAATAGCGAATATGTTGTGAAAGTTTAAAACCAAAAAAAAAAAAAAAAAGAGAAAAAAGAAAAAAGTGAATTTGAAACAAAATGCATCTAATTGCTTGCAACAGGTGCAAAATATAATTTAAATTAATAATGTTTTCGTTGAAATGAAATTTTTTTTTAATTTTTGAAATAAGTTAGATTTTAAACAAAATTATAAAAAAAAAACAAAAAAAAAACAAAGAAGTAAATTGGATAATAAAAGATTACATAAAAATTTAATCCAATGTAATTTCCTTTTAAATTTTCAAAATAAAATTATACAAATTTAAACATCAATTACAATAAATTTATGTAATCCATTTGTAACAATCAGATCTTAGTCATATTACATATAGTGTGTATATTGATAAAATCAATTTATACATTTTAATTCAAAATTAAATATTATTAAGTACTTACACGATATCCTCCCAAATGTCGTACATGACACGTAAATGTTGCATCTCTTCCTACTGCAACCGATATATTTGTAATAGGTTCAGAAAATTCTGGTTGAAATGCATATAAAACTGGAAAATATATATACAAAATGATGAGTTATCATAGAAAAGTTTGTTTATTATGGATATGATATTTGAAAAATTTCATATTTGTTTAATGAAAAATTAATAAGAAAATTTGAAAAGAAGAAGAAGGATATATTAATTAAAATATTTGAATCCTTTTTTTAACAGAAATATCCTTGCTAGATGTAGATTTTATTTAATTTAAAAATAAATATTATGTATATTGAATGAACAAGTTATAAATGGTTTTATTAGGACTTTTTAGGCAAACTCTAAGCTATGTAGTATATGTCTTGAAAACTTTTACTTGCAGAGATGATTATATCTACGAATTCGTGTATTTATAAGTTTTTCAAAGAAAGCTAAAAATCTTTCCTTATCTAACCAAAAATGTTTATTTCACCTGTCAAATCAATAAAACATAGTTTTTAAGATTTAAAAAATAAAATCCATAATGTCAACGTTGGCAAACAATTACATAATATTAAAAACAAAATTAATCTTTTTTGCGAGTTGTGAAATATTTTTCATTCATTTTCTTTTTAAAAATCCATCATATCAATAGAAAAAATGTCATTTTTAATACTTTAAAAAAGCACATATTTTGTTGGTCATTCTTGTAAATCCTTTTTTAAAATTTAATTTCACATTCTCATATATGAATTGTGTGTGTTATGAATTTCCGCATCATTCACTTTATGTTTTTTTTTAAAAGTTTCTACACAATTCATTAATAATAACTGCGAAAATTTTTTGAAATATTCCAGACTAAATCATAAATCATATTTTTATGTATACCAATCTTTGGTCGTGCAGAAAGTGCATTATTGACGTCCTTTTGAAAAAAAAAAAAATTTAAAAAAAAAACTTTACACCATTAAAGCGTTCATTCATTTGAGATGATGACACGAGATATTTGGATAAACTTTGTTGAAATAAAAAAAAAAGTTTGTAATTTAAGTAAAGTACCTGAAATTTATTTTTGGTTAAAGTTTAAAAAAATAAATCAGAAACTCACTCGAGGTTTTTTTAAATTTTTTTTTTTTTTTGATTTACTTTCAATGAAAGGATTAAACTTTTATTTTTTCAAATTACCTGAGAAAAGAAAGTTGTTGAAAAAAGATAAAGATTTTTTAAGTTCAGATTTATTTTGTAAGTTAATGATAAGTCATTAAAATTTAATCGGACTCATTTTATATTTAAAAAAAAAAAAAAGATAGAAAGACTATAAAGTTAGTTGGCTTTCAAATGATTTTTGGATTGAAAAAGTTTTTTTGAGAAGTTTTGAAAAATTAAGTGTTTTTATTTCGATGTTCTTTATATACGTACATATATATTTTTTTTTGCTTTAAAAATTAGCTATTGTAATATAAAAATTTAATAAATTCAATTAAATTCATTTTTCATAAATTTCTTGATAAAAAAATTAGATTTTCTGGTACACTTTATGACATAATTTTTTCATTAAGTACGTATGTACATATGTACGAGTATATGATGACATCAAAGACAACCATAGTGGCACAAGTCAAGTATTTTAGATAAAAAAAGTCTTTTTTATAAAAGCAATAAATGTATATATGAAGGGTGATAATGAATGTGTACAATTTTTAAAATTTAAACAATGTATCATATACATATGTAGTATGTACATATGTGTATATATAGTGCACATAATATGAGATTAAGTCGGAAGAAATTGGAAAAAAAATCATCATATGTACACATACTAAATTATGTGCATTAGATCATAGATGTCTATACATGATTTCGGTTATTCGAACAATAAATCTGGGTAAGCAACAAGAAAATACAAAAGGATCGTGACTTCACATATAACATTCATTAAACTTATTTAGAACAAAAAAATGAGGAAAAAAAATTATGATTTTTTTTTTATTAAATTTTGGAAAATCATAATAACGTTGATGCATCGATTTGTTGATGTTGAAATGTTGATGAATTTTAAATTTTTTTAAATTTAATAAAAAATAAAATTCTCATATTATTTAAATTAGAATTGATTTTTTTTCTACTTTACAATTTTTCCCAAATATTGATAACAAAGAAAGAAAAAAAAAAAAGAATCTGCAATTAATAATTTAATTTCATTCAAATTTGTTTTTTTTTCTTCTGAAAATTTTTTTTTTTTAAAAACCTGAATCAATTATATTTTTAGAATTTTTTATTTCAGTTTATTTATATTCTATAGAATTTAAACAGAATATGAAAAATTTCATTTAACGTTGAAAAACAAAAGAAAAAAAACAAATAAAATTTACGTAAAAACGTATTTTTGCAATTTTGCTAAAAATACTTGCGTGTATAGTAAAAATGTCACTAAACCTTAAGTAAAATTTTTAATAATTCACGGAGAGATTTTTTTTTTCTTTTTTGGGGTTTTTTTTTTTTAGAAATTTTTATTATACGTTATTTCCGATACAAATAATGGTAAACTAAATTTATTTAATGTCATAAAGAAAACTGTAGTAAAACAAAACAAAAAATTCAATCGCATTTCCTGTGTTGAAGCCATTAAAAGAAAATCATATATTTATATGAAATTATTTATAAATGAAAATAATGACATTTATGTATATTTTTATATAGTATAGATTTTTATATTCATATTATGTACAATTTTCTTAACACTGTTTATTATACAGGGTGATTTATAACTGGTAATTGTATATTTTTAAAATTGTATTAATTAATTAACAAATGTTTGTTTTTTTCGTTTTAATTATTTATTAAGCATGATAAATAAAATACAATAACTTCTGGAAAAGAATTCAAAAAGGACCTAAGAAGTATAGGTCTCAAGCAAAGAATTAGTACAAGGAATTTATTATTTTATTAATTTACTGTTTTTATAAAATTGCCTTTTACAGGTTATTCAATCTTTAATTCAAAAATAAAAATAATTTATTATGATTTAGGTTACAAGAAAATTAGGTAGGATTTTTTTAATACTTTTGGTTTAGAAATTTTGATGTAAATTATAAAGTCTTAGAAAAGTCTTTTGCAAAGAAATAGAATAAATAAATTATCAATAACACTATTTTTTTTTTGAAAATTTCTATTTCAAAGAAATTTGTGAAATATCCTGTACACAGAATCGTACATACATACATTGAAAATAAATTTGTAATTTTTTTTCTTCTCTAATTTCAATATATTCAAAAAAAGAAAAAGAAAAAACAAAAGTAAAATGAAAATCAAAACTTTTCATTTTGAATTGTATAGGTAGTTAACTCTTTCTTTTTTTTGAAGGAGTGATATAACTACTCTGTATGCTGTAAATAGCGAATACTATGAAGAAAAAACAAGATATATTGGAAAATATTATAATTTTCCACATCTATTTTAACTTGATATAGCTATATAAATACTACAATGAAATAATTATGCATATTTAAGTGTTAGTGCTGTATTACGTCTTGAATAAGTAGAAAATATATTCAAATGGAAAAACAATGTTTGTTATTTAATTTTTTGTTTGTTTTTTAAAATAAAATTTATCTTTTTTTTTTTTTTTTTGAGAGAAATAATTTAAAAAAAATTTCATTGAATTTCAGATTCAAATTGATTTGAATGAGAAGAATTTAGAAACAAATGTTGAATAAAAATAATATAACTGAAAAATAAAGTTTTCAAAATTGATTTACAAGAGTGAAAAATAAAATTGAATTTTGGAAAAGAAAAAAATAATTTGAAATTAAACTTCTTTTTATTATTTCATGACCGCATTATCGGAAATTATTTTTTTGCTTTGTAAATAATTGATTTAATATGAAATGAATACGAAATTAGTTTTGAGACTTTGTCTTTTGATAAAACCTTTTTTTTTTTTTCATTTTTAAAAATTTGCTTACTCTGAAAATAATATTTACTAATTAAAAAAAAGATTTTACTTTGAATTATTACGAGATACAGTGCCGGTATATGCGGTAAAAAGTTCATATATTGGATCTCTTGGACATAATTTACAAACAAAGAAAAAGTATATTCAGTAATATTAAAACTTTTTTATTATATTTTCTATTTTGGTTGTTGGTGGAAGAAGGATATGCTTTATTAATTTTATGGGTTAAACACTCTTTCGTAGATAGAAAATAATTATGTATTAGAAATAAAATAGACAACAAAATATTAAATTAATATTCTGAAAAGTGTTTGTCAGTTTGTGTGCTTCTAAATTATAAATGGAAGTATATTGGTAGAAAGTTTGGAAAAATGCAGCAAAAAAATAAAATTAGAGGACAATGTTGGGCAGGATAAATATAAAGGTTAAATACATAATAAATTATTTTTTTGGTATAGAATAAAAAGTTCCTTGTTCGAAAAATGTTGAAATTAAGCCATATTGTATAGGATAGGTTCTCTTTGTACGTTACATGGACATGTAAGAGTAAAGTTACATACATATTCTAATTTTACTATATGAAGAAAGTTAAAGAAGTTTAATTAATGGAAATGAAAATTTTAAAATATTTTTAATAAAAATTATCCGTTTGTACCTTGAGAGAAAGTAATTATTAATATTAAAAACAGCATTTTATCCTTTAAAAAAATTTTTCACCCATATAAATTTTAAGTTTAATTTATTTTTTTAAAACTTTTTTTTTTTGTAACACTTTTACACTCAAACAGAACCAACACTTATTTTTTTTATTTTTAAATTTAGATGCAATTTATATTTTTAATTTTTTTTTTTTAAATTATTGAGGCTAATTTAATTCGTGTTACATTTTCACAACACTTTTATTTATTTGGGATTTTTGTTTGTATCATAATCACTTTTTTTCATTGAAATTAATTTCCATCAAAAGAAATCACAAATTTTTAAAATTTAAAATTTAAAAAAAGTCCGCAAAATGTCGACAAGAATCGGTAGTTTTATTAAAATTCTAAATCGAATTTTTTTTTTCAAATATTTAATTGAAAAACTATTCAAAAACACTTGTTTTTTCTTTCTGTTTTTCTTTAAAATACACACGAAATGAATTTTATATACATTACACAAGACATCCAATTTTCATCTCGGACAAAATCAAACTGAAAAATTTCAAAATGTAATTTTATTTATCCTGCAAAAAAATTCTAAAAAGGATGCATATGAGTAAAATATCTGTGAAATAAAAATATTTTCGTTTGCATCTCTTCAGAGTTTCGATTTTGTTTCATAAATACCAAAATATTCTCAAATAATTGAATTGCATCCTTTTTGTTTCAAAGGATATTATATTTTGAGTGAAAAGAGCTTAAAGGAAAACATAAAATACGCAAGTATTTCATTTTTAATGAATAACTCACAAATAAATTCAGCAAAATATAAAATACATCATTTTTAGAGACACAAATGTTATATAGAGCAAAATATACTACAGACCACGTGTTAACGGAAACAAATTGAATTATAAATTTATTATAGCGGATTGGGTGGAGGTTGATGGTGGTGGTTGATAATGGTGAAGGTTCATGCGCATAAATGTTGAAGAGTTCCAACCAACTAGAAGACAGCTCAAAATATCTTCTGTATGTAAAAATAAATAAACAAAAAAAAAAATTTTTTTTTCTTAGATTAACAAAGGCAAAAACAAAAAATAATAAGAAAAGTGGAAGAAAAAATTATGTGAATTTTTTTTTCTTGTGAAATTAATGAAATCCTTTTAAAATTTATGAATTATAATTTTAAGCACGCCCAATTTAAGAAAATTTTTTTAAAAAGAAATTAATATTAAATCTAATTTGTTTTTTATTTTCAGGATAAAAAAACAAAAGGTCATAAAGATCTTGATAAAATTTCAACTTTACCTGATATTATTATGGTAGATTAAAGACTAAAAGAAAAAAAAAAGAAAAAAGAAAAAAATATAATGTAAACAGGAAACATCAAAAATATACATATTTATTTATTTATTTTTCAAAAGTGGAATTTTTGAAAATTAAAGTAATTTTTCTTACATTAAAATTTTGCATTATGGTTAAAAAGAAAACCCAAAAATAAACAATAATGTAAAGGTCAAGATTATGTGTGTATAAGTAAGATTTTTATAAGAAAAAACAGCATGTGTAAAATTTTAAAAATTCTGTACCTTCACATACATACATAGATACATACATATGTATGCACACGAGATGTGATTTTTGTACCTTTTAAAATGCCTTAAAAATTGAAAAAAAATCCTAATAACAAATTAAAATTCTATGTAAATTGAATCTTTCGAGATAGGTCATTGTCATTTAAGATGGGGACATACTTCGTGAATAAAAATAATTATTAATTTATTATTAAAATTAAAAATAAAGTAGAATTTTCAAATGTCGTTTTTTAGGTATAGATTGTTATTATCAAATGTTCCTTTTATTTGGGTATATTCAATTTTTGTAAAGTTTTCCAGAGCATAAACTGTATATCAGGCTGAATTTTCTTCTTATTTTTCCTCAATGCATTCGCAAACTAATATTCTAATGTACTGTAGTAGCTAAGAACAGAAAAAACGACATTCGACTCGACTGGGAATCGAACCACAGTCCTCTATCTTGCCGGGATAGTGCGCTTACCAATGCGCCACCGAATGTCATGCCGTTCACTGCTCTTAGTTACTACTTAAACATTGTTATTCAAATCTCCTACAGTACTCAATTTGATTATGTGAAAAACAGAATAAAGTAAATATGAATTTAAAGTAAAAAAATAATTTTCAAAAATATTTTCAAAAATTATCAAAGTTTAGGGTTGTCTTGCAAACAAAACTATGAAAAAGACATTGATAAAATTTATTTAAAATAAATATGTGCAGCTATGTTTCCTTTGTTGATAATTATTTTCTAATAAATTATTTTAAAAATATTTATATGTATATGTATATATACATATATACGTATTTTGCTAGAACAAAAATTTTTTTTTCTTCAAAACTTTTTAAATTTTCAATAATAAAATTTAAAACAAACTCATTTTCACGATGAAATATTATCACAATTTATAAAAAATCTCATTTAAATTTTGTTTAAAAAAAAAAAAAAAAACTTTTTGAAATTGTAAATTTTTTAAAATAAAATTCGATATCTTCTAAAATATATACTGAAATCCTATCCACAAGGAATACTAGATTTTGTCTGTCCAGGAAGTAATTAAAAGTTTTTAAATACAATTTCCATAGTAAAACTTTTATCTATCACATAAAAGTAAAAGGACTATACAATTTGTACTATATTTGCTTGTATAACAACATATAATTTTCTTCACATGAAATTGAAGTATTTATGTATATGTATTATTTTGTGATGGTATAAACTAATTTTTTTTTTGTTTTTAATTTTCAAATTTGATCTGATAAAACAGTTTCGACAGTTTAAGTTACAATAATTAAAATTTTTGAAAAATAAAAAAAAATAAAACATTTAATAAGAGGAATGTGTACAAGGAGATTTTTTTTTATTCAAAAGCTTCAAGTAAAAACAAATTGTTATGAAAAAGAATTGAGAATATTTTTCACGATGGAATAAAATAATGAAATTTTATTTATCATAAATCATTTTGTTAAGATTCAGATTTATGTATCAATTTGAATGGAATCAGAGTTTAAAGAAAAAAACAGGAATTTATGTGATTCACTAAAGGTTCATTATTGCTCTGTTTTCACATCATTTGACCTTTTTGTATATGAGTATGTATGTATGTAGTTGCATCAATAGAAAATGAATTGCACTGAAAAAAATAATAATATTGTGATGTAGAAAATGCTGCAATTTTGAAGAAAAAAAAAAAGTTCTATGTGAAAAATGATTCAAGCTTTTAGAGAACTAATTACCTTGTCAAATACATTTTATATTAAATTTAATCGAAAACTCATGAATGGAAAAATAAGTAAGATATTTTGTGTGTGTGTGGTTTGATTTTTGAGATATTCTAAAAATGGATATGAAGATAAATTATTTATTTCGAGGTGAATTTAAATGTTTTTTTTTTTGTCATTTTGAAAAAGCATTTATATTGTGCCAAATAGAGAATGTGTTTAGTATATTATGTAGTTTTTTTTTCTATTCATGAAAAATAATTTATAATTCTGTCTTTTTCATGGCAGTTGCAATGCAGAAGAAAAATAATGATTTATTTTGACAAATTATATGAAATTTTTTGTTTGTTTTTTATTGCGTCTTTTTGAATTTTATTACAAAATGTCAACAAAAAGTAGAAAAATATCCTTAAGAAATTATTTTTTATACAAACTGTTTAGAATTTTTCAATTTGAAAAAAAACAAAAAAAAATCTAAGGGACCATTTAAAAATTTCTTAAAAATATGATCCCTTATTCACTTCATTCAAAATATAAGGATAATTGTTCTTTCAAAAACAGGAAAACAATAGTATCATACATTTTCTTATATTTTTATATTACATATTTATATTTTCACGTCGTATTTTTTTTCCTGTTGAAAAATTTAAAATTTTCACAATATCATGATTTTCTATAAATAAAGTTTTTTGAATTTTAGTTTTGAACGTGATTTATATAGAAAACTTTCATGTAAAACGACAAACAACAACAACAACATAAAATTAAAACATATAAATTCAATTATATTTTATAAGAGAACAAAAAGGATCCATTGAAAATGAATGAAAGGATGATGACGTTGATTGTTTCAAATTTATTTTCATTGTTATTTGAAAAAGTGAAATTAATTATTCAGTTAAATTGACTGCACGTGAAGAAATCTGTTTTATCTTGAAAATTAAAAATAAAACTAAAATGTTATTCAAAATTTGGGGTTTCCTTGTGTAACCTTTAAACTGAAAAAGGAAAAAATAAATTTTAGCAATAAGTTTTTATTTTTGGAAAAACGTGTTTATTTAAGCGTGATATATTTAAAACTTTAACGAGAACTTCTTAAAATAGAAAATTATAAATTTTATTTTTATTTTTGACATTTTCTTGGTAAAAAAAATTACAATAAAAAGTTTCCTTTTATTTTTTTCTTTTTAAGATTTTTATCTTTAATACAAGTATCATATTGCAAAGGACAATGAAATAAAATTTCATGTATTATTCACAATAGGAAAAAAAATGTTGTATTTTTTTTTCTTTCTTTATTTTCCTTTAGGGAACATGCAATCAAGGACATAAAAGGACAAAAATATGGTCAACTTCACACTTGAATAAAATGGTCTCATGAGAGTTTTAGACAATATTGGCTATTTTTACCTCCTTTAAAAACCGCATTCTTGAATAAATGGTTTAGTTAAGCTTCCCAGCTTATTGTTAAAGTTCTGTTGTGAATATATACATATACATACATATATATGTACGAATATGTAGATAAATACAAAGTCATAAACAAGAAATGAGAGAGAAAAAATAAAATGAAAGTAAATAAAAATAAAATGAAAATGAAAGTAGATGGGAAAAAAAAGAATAGGAAAAATAGAAAAAAATAATATTCAGATTGTATTCATGATATAGCCACTTGTAAAAGTTCTAAAGGCGATTTATTATTCGCTTGAATGAATTGTCTGTGTGAAATATTCATGATGTTGTTATTTTGGTCGTATGTATATGCAAGAATCACAAAAAAAAAAAAGAGATATAAAGCAGAAGGAGCAAATTTTTAGTAATCATAAAAAATAAAGAGAAGAAAAGGGGGACAGCTTTTGTCTTTGACATTTAATAGTAAGATCATGGAATAAATGAAAAAAATAAAAATAAAACAGAGTGCATTTAAGGATAATGGAAAATTATAATTTATTAAAGAAGATATTTTCAAAAAAATTTTTTTTTAGAATAATATTTTAAATCGTTTTAATGTAACAGAATTTTATTCAAGGATAATATATGATACTTAGTTTTTTTTTCTTGTTACGTAAAAATGGCTAATTTTGAAGTGCTCTTCTGCAATATCTTTGGTTTTTTTTTTCAAATGGGAATTAATAAAGCAATTAGATTTCTTTCGATAGTTGAAATATGCGGTGTACATTTCATTTGCAAAAAAATAATATAAATTTTCTGCAAAAATAAATGCAAATTATTCACTATTTTATAATCCTTTATGTGGAACAAAACATAAAATTTTCACATGAAAATATATAAAATTTTATTAAACCATCCTTTTTGTACAAGAGAAATAAAAAAGAAAAACAAAAATAGAATTAAATATCCTCACACGAATATCGTATATTAAAATGTACTATATACATAAAAAAAATCTTAAGGGTGCTTACTTCATTTGTATATCATTTTATTCTCCTTTTCAAAAAATGATAAAAGTATTCAAGTAATTTACGTTATATTTCATTTTAAAAACTTCTGTTTCTTTTTTTGTGTTATATACATTTTACGAGCAAAAGTATATTAAATGAATGTTCATTTTTTTAACGTATTTTGCACATGTTTCAAGTTTATAAAATTCTTTAATGAAACACTTTTCTCATATTATGATACATCAAGAGTCCTTTTTCTTTTCAGTATTTTCACATTCATAAAAAACACAAAAAAAAAAAAGGTATTCTAATAGAATTGACAGACTAATTTTACGTATTTCTTTTATGAATTATAAGTTCTCATTTTCATCATATTGTAAAATATTGTATTCTTTTTTTTAAGTTTTTTAACTTTTAAAATTAACGAACATACATAAGTAAATTTTGTTGCTAAGCATAAAAGAAAATACTATAAGCAAGTATGGGAAAAAAAAGATTGGAAATTAATATTAAAAAAATTTTCAAAATTTCTGTATATGTATATTTTTTATGTGAAGAAAATTATTTAATTAAATTAAATTCTCCTTTTCTTTTTTCTTTTTGTGTAAAAGTAATTAATTATGTAAATTTTTATCTATATACAACCATGGCATCTGTTACATTTTACAAAAATTTAGAGTTTTTTAATATTTATATGACGCATATCTTTGAGAAAGAAATACAATATAAAAAATGAATATTGTATGTATGTATGCATAAAAAAACAGCTTTTATTGTTGTTGTTTTTTTTTTATATCAAGGATGTTTTATTTAAAAATAAAAAAGTTTTAAATTATTATTTAGAAAATTTTTGAATTTATTATATGAGTTTGAAATATTGGTAAAATCATTAGAGTCACCTGTGAGCTGTGGGATAAATTTTTGTTATTTGAAAAATGAAATTGAATGACATAATGGTAAAAAGAACAGTGTGAGTGTATTTTTTTTTTTTGTTTTTGAAAATATAAAAATTCTTTATTAGATTTTTATAAGATTTTTTTATTAAAAAAAGAAAAAGGTTCCACATTATCTTCCAGACTACAAATCCAAAAAAAAAAATAAATAGAAGTTATTTCGGATTAGTTTATGTATCACTACTATCTCTGGTTTTCTTATTCATGTTCGAAAATTGAAAACTAGTGTAGCAGAATGATAATCATGCTGTTATAAATAACCAAATCATAGCTCTGCTCCGTCCTTCCAAATTCATCACATCAAAAAAACATTTTTCCCCACCACAGGACCATATTATATCGAACTTTTGTGGAAATTTAATTTTGTTTTCTTTAAAAAAAAACAAACGATTTTGAAAACTAATTATTATTGATTCATAATTCATCCTGTAAAACATTCGAAAGAAAAAATATCTTTGCAAAGAGAGATTATCCTGTTTTTATTAGTCCTTTTTATTACTTTTCAATTGTTTTCATATTTCCCATTGTCCTTGTAAAATTAAATGCAATTTCAGCAAAAAAATATTTTAAATTAATTTTTATTTTATTTTCTCTTTATTTATTAATATTTTTCCTTTCTTTTTTCATTCGCAATCATAATAACGTTGATATTAAATTTTTTTTCCAATAATCCAAATGCAAAAAAATATTAAAATGTTTTTTCTTTTTTTTTTTTTTTAAACTGTGATGCATTTCAATTTGAAATATTGACGATGCAATGATGGAACAATTGTCATTGAGAAAAAAATTAATTTAGAAAAAACAAAAAAACTAAGAGAAGATTGCAATAAAAAAAATATTTGAATTTTGAATTTTCAGGACAAGTATGCAAATTATTAGCACAAATTTTAAACAAAAAAATTTTTTTTAAATAAAATTTTTAAACGTCAAATAAAAACCACTTACTGTTTGCCATTTATTCCATATTTTATATGATTATATGTATTTTATAAAAACCCTTTTGAAGGCAATTAAAAACACGCAATGCAATCATAAAAAGCAATCTTTTCATATGAAAATTTTTTAAATTTTGTTTTTAAAACTTAATTAAATGGAAAATCTTCAGTTTAATTAAGGAAATTATCTTTTGTTTTCTGGATGGGCAGAAGAAAATGGTATTTTGTCTTTTTAAAAGGGGAAGGGAAAGGAATCATTTGTTCGGAATTGTATAATGAATTTTATTCATTTATCAAGAAATGATATTTCTAAAAAAATTTTAAAAATTTTTTATGGGATACTTAAAAAAGAAAATTAAAAAAGAAAGAAGTTTCATTAATCATTGGTATTACTCGTATAATCCTTATTGTTTATCTTACGAGAAAAAAAAAATAATTTTGTGTTGGACAATTTTTTTTTTGTGATAAGTTTTTTATTAACCCTTTTTTTTTTGTTTAGAAGTATTTAGGTAAATGTAAAAAAATTTAAAGGAATGCAGATGATTTTAAGTGTATTCTTAATTTTGTTTTTATTATCGCGTATGTGTTCTGGTTTAATAAACAATAGCTATTTTAAAAGTCATAACTGTACACATGGTATTTCTTAATGTATGTATGTATGTTATCTATTTACAAGGATATAATAACATTTGAAATTTTCTCCCACAATTATCCTTTTTCATGAGCATGAACAACTCATTGAATTCTTTTCTATATATTCTCTTTTTTTTTTCTGATGGTTTTGTTCATGATAACGTCTCGCGTATAACAATTTGATTTTATGACTTTTATTATTAAACTCCAGATGACGATGATGATTCATTAATTCTATTCACTCATTCACTTTAAATTTCTTTTCAACAAAAATATTCATTCTGTTTTTTCTCTTCCTTTTTTTTTTTCAAATATTTTTATTTCCTTTTTTAATCAAAAAGAAAAAAATCCAAATCTCTGCTGTGATATACAAAAAAAAAAAAAACTTAATCACAGACAACTGACTCTGACTCTTTCCTCAGTATCCTTATAAAAAAAAGCCGCACATTAAATATACTAAAGAATTTTGAGTTTCAAAAGTGGTTAAAATGCTTTAAAAGTTTAAAAGAAGGTTGAGTTGAGAGATGTATTATACGGAGAGATAATGTTGAAAAGAATAACCCAAATTCATCAACTATATACATTTCCATTACAATTCATTGTTGAGTGTGTGTGTGTGTGTGTGTCGGTTGGGAGGGGGGTTCTCAACTAATTTAACAATTTGCCTTCTTCTCCTGATGGGTTGGTTTCGGTTATGGTATGGTGGTGTGAATAAAGAATAAAGAAAAAGTTAAATAGAACGGATATCGGTTTTTTATTTTTAAATGAAAAATGCTGTAACACATGTAAAAAATTACACGCGTTTTTATTTTTTCTTGCAAGATGAATACGTTGTATACTTTAAATTTTAAGTGTGCTAAAAAAATGCATCAATTACATCATAAGAACCAACCGTTCTAAAGATAACAAATTTAAAAAAAAAAATAAATTTGAATTTATTAAAAAAATAAAATTTTTTAATTGTATAATTAAAAAATTAGTGTTTCTTAAGGAATTTGTTACAAGGACATCAAGCTAAATGATTATTTTAATGATTCTTATAGTGGTTAGATGAATGGATGCGGATGATGTAAATTACCCATTACAAATCATCAATTTTTTTTTTTTTTTGTAATCTAAAACCATTTTTTTTTACAATGTGTTAGAGGGCTATTCTGTTTTAAGAAAATGGAAAAATATTTACGCATTATTATTTTTTTTTCTAAACAAGGACAAATCGTAAAGTAATTCCCTTGTGACATTCAATAATAGAAGTTAAATAAAAATTGTCTCGTTACAAAAAAAAAAAATAGTTCTCATGAGGCATACTATACAAAAAAGGTCTAATGATGCCCTGATGTATGAGACAAAAATTTGACATTTTTAAGGATAATAAAAAATTATACTATTTGTTCAGAAATATAAACGTTTTTGTTATTATTATTATTTTTTCTAACATTATTACATTCTCATGTTTCACATTTAAAACTCACAGAAAAATAAATTGGAATTTGTTTTCAAAATAACGAGCAAAAATTTCACTTTAAAAATCTTACTGGGAAAAAAAATTCTTAGGATTAGTGAAAAATTGATTTTAGTTGTTTAAAATACCACCCTTTCATAATTTTTTTTTTTTTTCATATAAAAATCGTTTGAGTAATGTCATAAATCTCTAATCTAATGTATATCCTTGTTTTTTGTATTAATATATATATATATATATTATATATATAGTATACATATATGTGAATGTATTTGGCCTTTGTCAGCCAGAATCTCAATTTAAACAGCCATCATCATCATCATAATCTAATAGACCTGGATATTTTTTCGTCCTTTTAGAAACGCATTGCGTCAAGCTGTTGCTTAGTACCTAATACACGATTTGTTTAGATTTTTTTCCTCTGTTTTTTTTTTTTGTTTTGCGTTTTTTTCTGGCATCTCAATGAAAATGTTCGACTAAAATTTATGATGGAATCGATTTCTTAATTTTTTTTTTGTGTTTACAGACCACTGTTGAAGTTATTTTTAAAAAGAGAAGAAAAAAAGATGATGCCATCTGTTACATGAAATTATTTGGTACTTTTCTTCTAGGGAATGACGATTAAAAGACGAGTATTATATATTTGTTATAACATACAGGCAGAACGATAAAAAATAAGTAAGATGTTTAAAAAATGTTGTTTTTTTTTTGAAAGAAAAAAAAAACAACAAAAATAAAAAATAAATAACTGAGACTAAGAAAACAAAAAAATTGTGACTAATTGATTACAACGGGGAAAAAATAAAAGGATTTTGTTGTTATGTGTTTGAAAAATCATTAAAGACCTTTTAATTAATAAAGGACGAGTAAGTGGGATCGATCTTAAATGATTAAAGTTATCGGAAATGTAATTGTTAATGAAACAATAAAGAAATTGAATAATACCTTTAAAATATCTAACACAAAACAATCTACTAAACAATTATTGTTTTAAGAAATACGAGTAAGATAATCATTATAATTTTCAAAAATTGTTATTTTGAAATTTTAGTTAAATTCAAAAACAACTTTGTATACAAACTTAAAAGACTTAACTATATAGTAAGTAGATATGTGTAGAGTTGTTTTGAACTTATAACCCAATAAAATTGAATAAAGATATTTTAGAAGGACGATAAAGGAATTACATGAACGCAAGGATAAATTTCTCAATGAATGCATTGAAGTAACAATTGAATAATAAATGAGGAAGTAGATTTTTCATTTAGTCATAGGGTTACGATATGTGAAAATCTAATTTACAAATATTTAATCTTATCAAACTTTTGTTTAACAGCACTCATCATGTTTTGTATGTGTTAACAGCATTCTATATTAAATTTTTATAGGGTGTACTAATCAATTCTAAATTTTTTTTAATTTGTCCACTTTCACAGAACATATCTAATTTTTAATTCAATGTACTCAAGAATTGTAATTAGATGACCTTGCTAGTATGTGACATGTGAATTTTGAAAATTTGCTATTTCGAATAATTTTTAACTTTATTTTTTTAAGGATTTATTAACTCATGAAATATTTTTAGAGATTCAAAGGAATACCCTATTCATAACATTTCAATATATTTACAATACATTGCATAGATGTTTTATGTAAAATAGAAATTTAAGTTTTGTTTCAACATATGTTTTATCCTTGTCAGCAATTTAAATTGAGGTTCAGGGTTAAAATGTGATGTGATGATGTTATTATATGCATACAATGCCTGTATTTATAAAATATTAAATCACTTAACAAGAGACTTTTGTATGAAATGTGATTATGAAACATATATGTACGTTATGTATTATACGTAAGATGTTTAGTAGTAAATGTATTGAAAGATTATAAATTTTAGAATGAATCTGTTTATCAAAAAAAAAAAAAACAAAAAAAAAAAAAGAATATTAATTGATGGCCAAAAGGAAGTGATTGCTTATACTGACACAACAACACTCATGTAAATATTGAAATTAAATTTAAATTGTCGATTTATTTTGTAAAATTATAGACAATTCTAAAATAATTTCTATTTAGATTGCTTAGAAAGGATATTATGTACTCGTAGAAGTATTTTCTTAAATTACATCATCAAATTTTATTTTGTCTTTTTTGAATTAAATTGTTTCGACAAATTTAATAATAATTTCATTTCAAATTACATTTTGTTTACTCATAACATACACTGTAGTTAAAACAACAACAATAATAACAATCAATTAAAATCATTTTTTTTTAATATCCACATTTTAGTCTCACGTCTTTAAACCCTTTCAATAAGTTTTAACAAATTCATTTGTGGTTACATTTTAACCTTGTTTATATATTCAATACAGAAACTTTTTATTTTTTTATGATAACACTAAAGGCAATTTTGTTACAACAAATTAACTCTATTACAGCATATATAGGACTACACACGTAGTATAATCACATATATATACATACTCAATACAAATAATATGTACATACATACATAAATGCACATATATAGGTATCCTTAGCAATTACAATCTTTTAATGGAGATCAGATATATCGCGCAGATGGTATACAATGTTAATGGATTCCAATTAATTAGGAATCTCTTTTTTTTTTTCCTCTTTGTTTTTTATTACGTGTTTTTTTTTCTTTTATAACTTGCAGGATATTTGTTCGGATGATGGTTTCATTTAATGTGTTTAAGTCGCGTGAAGTTCACGTTTCAAAATGTTTATTGAAAGTAATTTAAATTTTATGGGATCAATGTGTTGTACCATTAATAGGTTATAAAAAAAAAAATTACATATCTACAATACATAGCTACTTCGGGTTAAATATTCCGTTTCACCCATTTACTCTACGCCTATCAAATTTTACTTTATCACCTGTTTCACATCATTGTAATTTATTTATTTATTTTTTTTTCTTGTAAGCCAATATTGCAATCCTTTTTAATAATAAATATACGAGTACATATATACTTATGTAAGTACTTACTTTTATAAATATACGAGTATATATTATTTTTGAAAGCAAAAAAAAAATATATTAAAGGATTATTAAAATTGAATCAATAATGCATATAGTTTGTGGTTTTAAGAATATTGGCAAAAGACCTTTTTACGTATCAGGCTCTTTTGCGCACTTTGAATTGTTCTGTGGAAATTTATTTAATTTTTCCAGCAATTACTGAATTTTTTAATACTCAGTTTGAATATTTTATTTTAAAAAAATCTTTTCATCACTTTTTATTTTGTGTATTTAAAAAAAAAAAAACGTATTTTTGACACGTATTCCTATTTTGATATTTTGATTGTGGAATAAAAAATACAGTAAATATTTACACAAATTCAAACAATTTAGTCACGAATTCAATAAAAGCGACAATTTAAAAAAAATATATATATTAAAAATAAAATAAAAATAAATGCATAACATTCTCATATGTGTTTACATACATACATATGTACGAGTATCTATGTACATATGTGTACGTATACGCATTCTGGAAAAACATTGAGTTTAAAAAAAAATATGTTGCGTTTTATTATGTGGAAAATGATACGTTTTGACCAGGGATACTGAACATATTGACAAACGAACTTGTATGACCTGTTTCAACAAAGTTATAGAAGAGTCATCATAGAAACATAGATTTATTAATAAAGTTTCTTAGTGTTCAATAGGTCAAATTTGTCGGAATACACTAGTCCTCAAAACAAATTACTGAAAAATAATTAAAAATGCTAAAATAAAATCAAATATCCCTGGTAACAAAAGCTTATATTTATTTTTCGTACGACAAAAAATTGACCATAAAAATTCCGTATTGTATCAATTTTTAAGGACTTTGTTCTAATTGTCATAGAACTACCGTACAAAATACGACCAAACAGTCTGAATAGGGGAAAACACCATGAAATTTTATTTTCTTTTTCTAAGAATTGGTTACTAGAGATTTTTTTCGACTTTTCCCAATAGTAAAGAATAATAGAAAACCATAAATTTCTTGAATTTGTCTCTATAAAACAAAAAAACATTATTTATAAATTACCCAAAAATACGTAGTTTTTTTTTTATTTTGTATTCTTATGATTTATTCAAGTAGTAAATTTACAAATAAACGAAAAATATTGTTGAAACAATTTGTGTAACACATAAAAAATGTTACTTATTAGGTTATAAAATTCTTTGCACATAACACAAAGCATATTTCAACGTGACCAGAAGAAAAATTAGATCTCACATTTAATTTAATCAGATAATATGAAGTGTATTTGTAGGAGTTTATCTTTTAACGTAACGAAAAATCTAAAGGACAATGACAATACATACATGTATACATACAAATACATCTACAGTATATATATTCGTATACTTTTAAAACAGTTATATGACAACAACAACGAATTACTTTGAATAATTTAAGATTTAGAAGACGGATTTGTTATTCTCTTGACGTTTTATCACTTCCTTTTGACAAATGTCGGGTACATAAAAAAGTGCGTACATGTATTGATGATAAAAAAAAGCACAGAAAACATTTTTCTTTGTATTTGTTGAGTACTTTTGAGGACAAGTAATGAATAAAGAAACATTATGTTGTTTAATTTTTAGAATTTTTATTAAAATTGTATGTGACAAGGATTTAAGAAAATGTGAAATCGTTTTTAAAGGTTCACTAAACACTTCAATTGACAATTAGCTAATTTTAAGCATAAAATTAATTTTGTGTTTTAAGAAAGAATTTTTATTTTCCCTGAAAATGATGTATTCACAAGAAAAACTTATAAACCCTTTTTTTGTTTTAAATTTTTGTCTGCCACTTAATTTTAACAGAATAGAAATTTTATTGAAATTCGATACAAATTAGTGTCATTTTATAAAAAAAAAATGAAAACGACAAAAAAAAATGTTGTTATGGAAAATAAAATCCTTATCCTATTCCATTTTGTGAAGAAAAAAAAGGAGTATAAGGACAAATGATGTCGAATGATAGTAAATTGCTTTAAAAAGTTTTTTGTAAATAGCTTTATTCTATGAATATATTTTGTTTAAATAGTATACAAATTGGACATGTTGTATAACGGTTTAAAATTCCCAAGAGACTATTTTATTTAAGTGTGAAAGTTGACCAAAAAAAAATGTTTTTTTTTTCGTTTTTGTTTTTTGATCTGTAATTGTATGTCCTTGTGGGAAAATGATTATGTTTCATTTTGAAGGGGATGGGTTTTTTAAGGTTTAAGAAAAAAATTTGAAAAAAAACCCTAAATGATATGTATTTTTTGTATTTGTTTTTTTTTTTTTTTTTTTTTTTTTTTTTTTTTTTTTTTTTTTGAGCTTATTTAACTTTTTTTACATTTATTCTTTCCGCTATACTTTCTTGAGTTGTATAGTAAGAATACAGAATAAAAAATTATACACTGAAAACAAATAAACACATTTTAATTTCTAAGTTCTAAGTTTTGAGCTGTCTTACATGCTTTTTTATCGATCTGTTTTGAAATTAAAGAGAATTTTTCTTCAAGTGCATCAAAATAACAATAGAAAATATTGTCATTTGATTCCACTTGGAATTGACTTTAATAATCTTGTGTAGTAGTTAAGTCACAAAAGAAGAATTTTATTTTTGTTGTCAAAAAGTTTATACTCGTAGTTTCTATAGTTTTTTTTTTGTTATTACATTAAAGAAATCCAACATTTTCAAACTTTTAATTATATCTGACACATGAAAGTTTTTTCAAAAGATTTATTCTATTTGATAAAAAACTATGAGATAGAATCCTAATAATTCAGGTTCAGAGATATTATATTTCCTGAAAATAATAAGAAATGGATAATTTTAAATCTTTAAATAAAACTTCAAGTGAAAAAATACACGTAAAAAACATTTATTCCAAATTTCAGAGTATTTTTCTACTCGACTTTTTTTTTTTATATCCTCCTTTTTCTTCAAATCAATATCCTTTATATTTGTTTGTTTTTTTTTTGTCTTCATTTAAACACAATTGTTTGAAATTAATTAAAACATTTTAGACAAATTTCTTATAATTTATATGAATTCTTAATTTTAAACTCTTTTATTTACATCAAATAATTTTATACAAATTTTGTGGTACAAAAAAAATATAAAATACTTATTTTCTATTTTTAATTTGTATTTAAATTTGCATACCAGAAAATTTTACATATAAAATTTTCAAGAAAGTAAAATAAAATAAGATCATTCTCACTGGTTTTGTCTTTTGCTTGATTGTTTGTATTAATTGTGAAATATTATATGTATGTATGTGTATATTAAAACGAAAATACATACGAATTTCAAGTAATAAATAGAAAATTTTATAACTAACTATAAAGAATTTCAAATTTAATAACATGTTGTAAATGGGAAATAAGAAAATATATGATGAAATTTAAGAATGATATTATATAGTTTTTCTCTTGTACTTGTTATTTGAATAAAATTTAATTGTTTATATTTTGCTCCTTATATATACATACAAAGACAGAATGTAGTTCAAGTTTACTAGATCTTCTCTTTATTCAAAAATTCAAGTATAAAAAGTTATTTTTTGATTTAATTAAATAAATTTATTAAATCTTTATTATTTTGTAGTTTTATATGAAATGAGTAAAACCATTTTCATTTTTCATTCATAAAATGAAATGTATACTTCACATTTACATTACGTTAATCCTTAAACATTAACCGGGTTAATCATGTTTGTAAATTGAAATAAACGTGTATAGTCTTTTACTTTTATGGTGTAATTGTTGCATTTGAAAAAAGAACAAGAAAAAACAAAAAAACAAAAATTTTAAAAACGAATTACTTTAATAGTAACACCCCACCCCCTCCCCTATATATAGTATTTTTAATTAAGTATTTCAACGTATTTAAACTGAATATCCTAAAATTCTAAAGTTAGTTCTCATTACAGAATGAAAATCTACTTTAAAGCCTCTAAATATTAAATAAATATAGAGTAATAGGAGAGAGAGATAATAAGGTGGTAGTTTATTTGATAAAGACATCCTACATATCTACAGACACCTACATAAAGGATTATTTGAACAACAAAAAAGGTAAAGTGTGAAGAAGTGATGTACTAATATGGCGTAAAAGTATTATCATACATGCCAAATTTATCAGCACCGTATAGTATACGTATAATTTGAAATACTTAGTACATTTTAAACTGGAAGCTTCTGTATTATTCTTGAAAAAGGATATTATGTGTGTATGTAATGTAATTTTAAATAATAGAGATGTGATGATGTGATTATATGTATTTTAGATGGGCCTGTTGAAATTTAAACAATTTATTTCTGTTCTGGTACTAGTTAGAAAGTTTAGTGTAAGTGGTGACGAGAAAATAATATTAAAAACATTTCAGGAAGGTATACATGGCGTTTTTATGATTCTTCAAATTTATTCGATTTTAGATTACATATCAGTCAATCATTATTGTAAAGTATATTAAATTTGTAATTTTTACGATAATCTAGGGATGTGAAGTATATATTTTATGAATGTTTTCAGTTTATCCTTTACTGATTTTACCTGACCTTTAAAAGTGTTTAAAAATCTCATTAAATTTCATAAGTTAAATCATTCCATCTATTGAAAAAAACACCATTTTTTGGTTTTTAAAACAAAATTAAACATTTTACCAAAATATTTATTCAAAAAATACCATTCATATTTTCAGATGGGTTTCATGCATATATAAAATTCCATGAAAGAAAAAAAAATCCAATAAATTATTCGAGACGAGAGTAATTTAAAATCATTATGCTGGTATAAAGTACAATTTTCACGCATTTATGAAGTTGTTGAATACTGGAAAAAAATTGTACGAGTGAGATATTAAAAATTAAAAAAATAAAAAGCATCATTGTGAATGGAAATTCCCATTCATTTTTCATGAGATCATGCATATGAAAGGATTAAAAGTTAACATCAGTAAATAAAAGGTATGTGGAATAAAAATAATTAAAAAATATTATAATTGAGAAATATTTTTAATTTAATATTTAATTAATTTTTTTTTTTTATAAAAATTTGTGGGAATTGCACCTAATTATTGATGACTGTCAAATTCTTGAGATATTTATAAAAATCTTTGAAAACTTTGTAAAAATGAGTAGACAAAGGTTCTCTGTAAATTATGAATTATTTTTCAAAAATAACAACTCACAAACCGTTACTTATTTATTTACTTACTTCATGGCGCTACAGCCCGTACAAACCGTTACATAGTATAATTAAATTATAGTAGGTACTACATTTTTAAAGGATATTCTTTATGGAACATAGAAACTTTTCATCTAATTTGAGTAAAATATTTTCCGAAGAATTCGTTTTTTTTATTTTCTTTTTCTTTTTTTGTTTTGCCCAAACTTTTTTTTTTTTCAACTTGGAAATATTTGTCTTTTTTAAGTATAAAAAATTTTCATGATGTAAAAGTTTAATGCAGTTTTTCTTTTCATGCTGTTTTTTTTCTCTCTTTTCCAAGTTTTTTGTTTTTTTCTTCTTCATTTTCTTTCAATAAATGAAAAAAAAAAGAAAATTAAAACATTTCGCATAACAATAACGTTTGAAACGACTGATACTAGCGAAAACTGAAGTGCCAATGATAAAAGTTTTCATCGGAAGTGGAAAACTTCGATGAGGTTATTTATGTCTGTCATTATAAGTTTTTGAAAAGGAAAATTTTTTGAACGATAGTTTGATGATAAATATGTTAAAGAAAAAGGGTTAAATAACAATGTTTTCTTGTTAAAATGAAAAATAAAAATTTTCCTTTCTATTATTAATTTAATATGTATATTCTATTTAATGGTACAAAAAAAAGTTATTGAGTGAATAAAACAGAAATATGAGTCACTGAGACCAAAGTTTTAGTTTTTTTTTTAATCAAAATGCAAAAAAAAAAAAATTTTTTTTAAAGAAAAACGATATTTCTTCTAGAGAATCGACTTTAAAATTGCAAAAGTATGATATATTTGAAAAAATTGTGATCAACATGGTTTTTTTTTCTCAAAAATTTGTGTGAATTTAAAGTACCAGATTATTTTTCACTTCAAACACATATTCATAATGTTTTCAATGCTTGAAAATAGCCAGGTAAACGTGTTATCACAAATTTTCCAGGTGAGTTTTAAAAAAGATAAAATACATTTTTTTTCGAGATGAAATATTTTCCTTTTTTATGCTTAAAACTTCCTCTTGTGTAAGTTTACCATTTTTTTCATATTTTTTGAATGTTTGTTATGCTTTTTTTTGCAATACTTTGAAAGATATGAATTGTGAATATTAAGTGAATGTCCATTTGATGCAAATGTAAAGATATATAAACGGGAAAAGCAACGATATTTTTGTGAGTACGTGAGTTTTTTGTTTTATTTTTTTTACAACACGTAAATCAAAGGTAGAAAAATTAGAAAAATTCTTCTGTGAATTAGAAAAAATTTTTTATTAAAAATGAAAATAACTTTTTTTTACATTATTTGTAGAGACGTTTTTACAGTTAGTTAATAAAGCGAATAAACAAACTGATTACACAATTTTTCAAGGATTGTTAATTAAAAAATTTACAAAAATTGTACAAAAAATATTTTTGTTGTTTGAAAAATTAACTTTAAAAGTTTCTTTTTTCGACTGTAAAGACACTTAAAATGAAAATTATTTTCTTAGGCTTCTGGCACACACTTTTTTCTTGGAAATAATATTTGAAACTGAAAAATTTCCGCAGGAAAGAGGACCTATTTCATTCTCATAAGTTTCACAATAATATAAATGTCTCAATAATGAGAAATTGAGAATAATGATGCATTTAGTGTTTTTGTTTTTGTACTAACGGATTCAGCAATTTCGAGAAAAAAATTATTTCAAAAACTCTATGAGAGAAGTAGAGAATAAAATAAAATCACATGTTATTACAACAACGAAATTATCCTAAAATTAAAGTAAATGTGGTATGAGTAATATTCATGCGCAAAACTTATTATTGCTTCAACCAACTGGGACCAAGTTTTCAGTGTATCATCCTTAATTAAATTTTAAGAAAAATTTTAATATTAAAGAAAAAAAAAAATTTCTTATGAATGTCATGATAAGTAGAAGTATTGTATATTAATAGTGTTTTTAATATTAGGAAAAGACTAAGAAAAAAAAAGTTAAATTTCAATTGTCCTTTAAGAAAATGTTCACATTTTTCTCTTTTAATTTAAAAAATTGTGATTTTTTTTTCAAAGAAATTTGCTAATTTTAACTATGTACATCAATTACACAAAAAGGAACTACAGAATCAAGGCGCCAAAATTAGGGGTTTTTTTTTCTCGATTATACTTATAATGGATAACCCATTAATTTTCTGTAGAACATAAATTTATATTGACAGTGTAAAAAAAAATTAATTACCATTAATTATGTTTTTAGATCATGACTAGGCTAAACTTAAAGATATCGATCTTTTGAATGGGTTTTTTTAAAATTAGAAAGTAAATGAACCTTAACAAATTTGGTAACTATAAGTTGAATTAACTATAATATAAAAGTTTTATAAAAGTAATATTTCTTGTAATATCGTAAAAATTTTAATATTTTTGTCTTTAAAAAGAGTACAGACGACCAAAATATGCCTTTAATCATAAGTAATAAGTAGCTGAAGAGAAGGTCATTTGTATAAATAAAAATTCATAACACATGTCACAATTTACATTCAATATACATACCTCCTCTCTATCATAAAATTAACATTAAATGACATCGGTTTTTTTTTTCAAACGAAATAGATTAGATCTCGATAATATTTTTTAATAATCTTCCATTATTAAAAAAAGGACATTCTCTGGAATTGACTTTGATTATAATTAAATATCACCAAATTAGATGAGATTCGATAAGATTATTAAATTAAATTCAATTAACAGTAAAAATTTCTTTTTGATTTATCAGCGCTTTTTTTTTTCTTTTTCAAAAGAATTTTTAATTTCTTTAATAGACAAAATTTTTTCCTATGACCTGTCATATCGATTTCACTTTAGAAAAAGAAAAAGGAACAAAGCAGTACTTTAAAAAATTTAGGGTATTATGGTTCCTGTTTATTGTAAAATCTTTTGAATGTGTGGAATATGATGAAAATACATTGAAAAGAAAAAAAATCTGTCCGATACACAAAGTGCAATTGAATTTTTTTTAAGGAAATGATTTTTATAAAAAAAAAAAAATTACATAGGAGTAAATTTTAAAATAATCCATTGAATGCATATTTATTTTTAGCCTTTTAACTTTGTAATGATACGGGTTAATTGGGGATTTTTCATTTTATTTTGAGTTAAACCGCACTTATCCCTCATCGACAACAATTGTAATTGTAATAAGAAAAACAAAATAATACAAAAATAATCAACCAAATTGAAAGAATTTCTTTGTGAAAACATCACCGAATTGAATTTAATGTCAGAAAAAATGTTGTAATTTTTTCCCTTTTTTTTTTTTTCAAATCAAGCCATTATAAAAAAAGTTTATTTAACATTTTTGTTGATGTTAAAAGTTGACGCATCAATGACACTTAGGTTCCCCTTTTTTTTTATTGTAATGCCACAGCCAAATAAAAATTTCCTCTCATTCGTTTATTTCTATCATTCCATTATATTTAATGAATTTTTTTTTTAATTTATCAATTTCATTATTGTAAATTTCAATCACGTTTTTAAATAAATAAAAACTAACAATAAGTATTACAATTTTCTTTTAAGAATGAGAAGAACAAAAAAAAAACAACTAATAATTTTCATCAAATTTATTATTTTTAACAATTTTCATGTAATAAAAGGATTTGCAATATTTCCGGATAGTTTTTATATATGTAAATTCAAGGAACGTGTCACAAATATTGAATTACTTGTATAATATAAACTCTCTTGTCGTTTTTCTTCCTCTTCTTGTTTTTTTTTTTTGTTTTGCTTCTTGTTATTTTCTCTTAAGGGAAGGATTTTGATATCCTTTTATCATTTCTCACACAATACATGTACATATATTTTTTTTTCTAATTTTTTTAAAAACAAGAAAATAAAATGAACCATTTTTATGCAGTAGTGTACAAAAATTTCATTTTCCACAAGCTGTTTATTCAAATTTTTACCACAAGAATAATCGTCAGTTTTGTATGCACAATGGAAATACAATAAAAGAAAAGACAATTCTCTGATGATGCTTTAGGACAAAAAGAAAACAAAAAAAAAGCACACAAGAAAAAATAAAAACAGAAACTAAAATAAAAGGAAAAGAATAAATGAAATGAACTTGTGAAAAAAAAGAAGAAAAAAACAATTTTGTGCAACAACAGCAATAGCAATACAACAACAATTTTGAATAAAAAAAAGTGGTGTGGTAGACAACAACTAATCCACAAAATTGTTTTCGTGACTCAAATTTTCCATAGAACGTGTTCTGGAAACATATGCGAACTTCTAATGTTAAATTCGATTTCATTTTTCCGTAACACTCATATAAGACAAAAAAAAAAAAAAAAAAAAAACAAGATGAAAAAAGAGGAAAAACAGGAATCTATATTATCAGGATACAAGATTGTTGTTTTCAAAATAAAATAAAAACTCTTTGCATCATTGAATTATCATAACATTCATTTTTTTTCCGGTTCAAAAGTAGTTGTTACGACACTATGATTATATAACAAGAGAGCACTTTGGTGACGAATAGAATATAAAAAATTTTTCAATGATATACTATATATGAAAAATAGTGTTGAATGATGATGATGAAAAACATGCAATTTTCAAGTATTATTTTGACAAAAAAAAAAAATAAAATAAAATAAAAATAACGATATTTCCACAAAAATGCATCCTTTGAACTCTTGATGCTTGATTGTTTATTTATCATTTCAAAATGAATGGTGTCAAGGCATTTATGAAAAATTCAAAGAATGATTATATTTTCGTCTCAAAAGAACAATTCATCAAATATTTTTTTGTTTGTGTGTGTATGTAAAAAAAATTCATTTTTATTTTGTAGCATAAATGGAAAAGAATGAGAACGATTTGACACCAATTAATTTAAAACATGCTATTTTATGAATTTCATAATATTTCATTATAATATCATTTTATATCATCCCGTCGAGTTGAATTATCCTTCCAACAACCTCCACTTTATTTGCATTTTTCATTTGAGTGGATATTCATAAAAGCTGAGAAATGAAAATTTTATTTACGAGATGATAATTAAAAATTACCAATTAACATGCTTACAATAAATGAATGTATCCGTGTACAAATAAAAAAAAATACAAAAGGAAAAAAAAACAGGATATTAAAATTGTTTTGTTAACATATGATAAATTTTTCAATTAATTCAACAGGTTGATGAATTTCAATTTTATTATTTAATAAAAATATTATTTTAAATTGAAAAGAGAAATTATTTAAAAAAAAAAAAAAAATTTAATTACTGTTTTCAATTTTTCGTTTTCATTATTTGAATAAATATGCAAAAAGGACATCTCTACCATAATTATTATTGATTGTCGAACAAAAACACGTTTTTCATTAAATTAAAAAATTTAAGCTGGAAAACTAATAGCATATAATTATGTATGTGATATTAACTGTATTTTTTATATAGGTGTACTGTGTACACAGCTTTTGTAATAATGTCACTTAAAAATATTTTTTTTTTTTTCATAAAAATGTACAGTGAACGAAATTAATATGAAGGCACCTGAAAGTTGAACATTGTTTTATAAAATTCTAGATATTTTTAAGTTCCGTTATTTTACTGTTGTCATTATTTTGTAGAATAGAGTATTATGGAAGTGCTGTGAATTTTATTTTATGGATTTACTCGAATTAGTAGAGCCGGTTGAGATTTTTAAAAAAAAGTTCTGTTGAAATTGAAATTTTATGCGAAATTAATATAAAGGCAGTTGTCATTTGTGATTTTTATTTAAAAAAAGATACAAGTAAGTACTTTTTTGCTCATATTTCAATGAATTCAATTATATTTTGACATTTTTAAAAAAAATTCTACACAATTTAGCGAGGAGGGAGCGTGTAAAGCCTCTTACAGAAGAACGAAAAATATTAGTTTTCAAGGATATATGGGCCTTTCAAACGGAAAAGTTGCAGTTAAATTATTGAGATCGGCAACCTTAATTGATAATTTTGTCAAGTTAAGCGAAAATAATAGAATAAAAAAGGCTACAGGTGCACCAAAAAAAAATATATTCATCAGGGTAAACAATCAGATTTGCGAAGTAACAAGGAAAACTTCACTGTCAGCCCGAAGTTAAAAGCGAAATTAGGCCTGCCAATAACTATTTAATGTGTTCAACAAATTTTCCATCATTGCCCAACACTCATTTGCAAAAATAAACTCAAGAAAACAGTGCTGACAGCTGCTGTTCATAAAGGAAAGAAGCTAAAAATTTTTAAACAACATATTATGAGCTGGACCCAAGAATGGAAGAGAATCGTTATTCATCCAAATTAGTGAGTGAATATCATGTCAGTAATACTGCCAACCGCCTGCGCTGTCCCAATTAACCTTTTTTTTTATCACTAATTTGGATGAATAACGATTAGAGAATGGCAGAGGCCATTCTTGCGTCCAGCTCATAAAACTCGAGTAAATCCATAAAATAAAATTCACAGCACTTCCACAATACTCTATTCTACAAAATAATGGCAACAATTAAATAACGGAACTTAAAAATATCTAGAATTTGATAAAACAATGTTCAACTTTCAGGTGCCTTCATATTAATTTCGCTCACTGTATATGTACATAATTACATATTTTATTTGGGATGCTGATAAAGAATCCTTAAAGATGTTAGAAAACCTAAATTTTTGATTTTAAACGATTAAAAAGAAAACCCAATAAATGTTTTTGAACACTCTTTCGTCTCACGAGACAAATAGAACAAAAAAACTTGTCTGATTATAGAAATTATCCTCAAGAGTGTTGAAACGATATAAAGAAAAATAAAAACGATCTAAAAATTTTTGAATATGGTAAAGAATTGACATTTCATGAATACAAATGACTTGAAAAAAAAAAAAACACAAATATTTTTTCAAATAAAAAAAAAAACAATAAAAAATAAAACAAGTAATATTTTTAAAGGTTAAAAATAAATCACACTTGAATTACAAAACTTAACTCATCAATTGAGTACTTTGATATAATCAATAAATTCTTTTTTTTTTTTGATCACATAATCCATTTTAAATTACAAATTTAAAGACATATCATAACTTTCTTTTAAAGTTCAATTATGTATATATCCTTCAACTATATTATTTCTTCGTTATTTTAACTTTCAATTTTACTTCAACAAAATAAAAGATAATGTCAATAAATGAGATTAAATTGTAATTGAAAAAAAACACACACACACACACAAAAATATAAAATTTCAATTTCTTTTTTGTTTTATCAGGATAACCAAGCAAACAAGTATAAATGACGACAGTAAAGGGAATTTTCAAATATTTTGACATATAAGATAAAATTGTCCAGTTTTGTGTACAGAGATCGTTTAATGAGTGTTAAAAAGCAATTTAATATGACATTGATTCTAAAGATATCTCTGTATAATCTACATTCAGTAATAATATTTTGAATTTGTTTGAAATGACAAATTATGAAAATAAAAACAATAAGTTTTAAGTTAAAAATATTAGGAGAGTGATACCAGTATTGAGTACCCATAAGAAAATTTTTAGATTTTGTTGGTTTATCCAAATTAATGCAGTTCATATGCAACAGATTCAGGTTTATGATATCTATAAGTGTAGTAGTAGAAAAAGTAATAAATGTGCTTGTATTTAAAAGTTATCAAATTTAAAAGTATTTCCTTTTCATTAAAAAAAAAGTTCAAGTTAGAAGACTCAACACTGGTATTGTTCACCCAAACAAGATTCCAGAAAGTATCTTTTGTACAAAGTTTGAATTTAGATTTGTATTATATTATGTATGTACTTAGGTATATACAAATTAAAAGTTTGAGTTTGTTGAAGAAATACAATTATGATATTTATCTTACGAAAATTTTGTTGAATTCTATTTCAACAGATGTTGCATTATCATATATGTATATAGAAAATAGAAATTTTGTGTGAGATAAAGTTTTTAATGTAACAACAAAAATGAAAAACAAAAAAAATCTTAATTTAAATTAATAAATAAATTTCTTTAATTTTTGAGTAAATTTTGTAAATAAATTAGAAAATAAGTCAAGAACAATTTAATGTCTCTTTAAAATGTAAATTTAAATTTTATTGTATCGATTTTAAATCACTTGATTATATTTTTAGATAGCACATCAATATAAATTTCAATAAATTCTCTCGAATAATTCACACAGATGATAGTTGTTTTTCAATGAAAATGATAATCTCTTAGTTTTATTTCATTTTGAAATTTATTCGCAAAATGTAAATAAACTTCATATAAATTCTGTTGAAGATTTCTAGAGTTACAAATTTCATTGTTAACAATAGGAAATTTATTATGTGGGTGGAGTAGGTGAAAAAGTTTTAATGTCAGTTACGTTTCATTTGAATGTGTATGTGTATATATATATATATACATACATATATGTACAATTGTACATAGATACATGAAAATTCAAATCACAGATAATATTTAATTCCATTAAATCTTAAAATTATTCCTACATTTTATATGATGATAAGAGTTCTGTGTATGTATTTAAAGGTTCGAAAATTAAATTTTCAACATGTATTTGTAATGTGCTTTCATGTATTAGAATGTGTCAACAAATTGAAAATGAATTTTAGCGAAGTAGGTATTTCTACAAAAAAAATAAAAAAAATACAAATGTTGAAAATTTGTTTGTCTTATACTCGTATATAAGTATGTACATATACATATCGTCGGTTTGCAAGAAAAGTGGCACAACTCAAAATCGAAATTTTTCACAATCGAAGTTTTAAAACAATGATTCAGTTCAATATTGTATAATAATATATAATATATTGTGTTCAATTTAACAACTTATGTTATTAGTAGAATATAATGTTTACCAAAAAAATATTAGACTGTTTAATCAGATACAATGCCTCTTTTTCTTTTGCATCCTCGAAAATTCACGTTTTTGAGTTGTGCCACTTTTCTTGCAAACCGACGATATGTGTATGTATGTGATTTTCAGACTCAAAGAAGGGTATTTTTAATTTGAGGAAGGATTCAAATGGATTAGAATGCTTTCATATTAGTAGGTTTAAAGGGTAACTAATCAATTTTGAAGAAATACATGCACTGAGAAAAATTAAAATTTGAAATTTTCAGTATATTAATCGTGTTGATACATTTTATTTTCCTACTATGTATTTAAATTTTTTTTTTTTTTGCTGAATTTTAGACATTAAACTGTCAATTGACTTTTAATTGACTACTACCTTCTATAATAGGTGCGAAATTTATTTGTAATTCTAGTAATCTATTAAAACACCGCACCGGTAAAATCATTTATTGATTCAATTATACTTAAATTCTTATTAATTGAGTGATATCAATCTATCACGAAAACGTATTTCGTAATCGAAGCACGTTATAAGTGAAATTAGACATTTTCGTTATTTAATTATAACAGTTTAATATATAAATTATATTCATTTGTATATCATATTCTTGATAATTACTATAGATTTTAAGGCTTAAAATAGGGTTCTTATGTAAAGGATGTAAGGAATACACTAAGACATTTCTTGGAAACAAAGATTGAAAGATTCAAAATTAAATTTTAAACTTGTCTTTGTACATGTTTCGTGGATTACTATTTCTAGCACGTATCATCATTTGATGATTCAAGGGAACAAAAACATGTAAATATATTGAAAATTAGACAAGAAAAAGAGTCGAAAAATATTATTTCAGCTATATTTTTCTCTTAAAGATATACATAATTTCAAAATTTCAGTATATTAAAGTTAGTGACTTTTAAATTCAATTTTCTTGTATTCTCAAAAATCTAAAGAAAAAAAAAAACAAAAATCAATTTAAAAGTAATTCACACGATTTGATATATATTTTTCGTTTTTTCAACATTTTCAACTATACAAATATACAAAATCGATTCAATTTGTATTCTCTGATACCAGAAATGTAACTTAAACGACATGTTGTTTTTTATTTTATTTTTTATTTTTTAATGTTCATTTATAGAATAGTTTTTGATAGAACACACATATATACGCGACGACACAGTTAACAAGGACGAATGATAGGACAATGAAAGTCGTTTAGTTGTGGTAATTCATATAGGCATTTTGATAAAGTGCATAAGCATTTAAAAAGAAATATGAAAGGATAATATAGACTTTTGTTGGAGCAATACTACTGTGAAAAATCAGGCATAAAAAAAAAGTGATATTAAATTTGAACATTTGGAAAAAAGCCAAAAAAAAGAAAAAAATAAATTCAAAAAAAAAAAAAAACTAAAAAGGAAATCATTCTAGATAAATTCAATTTATGGTGTGAATTTATCTAAGTTTTTATTTTCATTTATTTTATTATTTTTAAAAAGATTCCGCAACTACACATTACTTTTTCCTTTTTTTTTTTTTGTTGTTTTATTCCTCGAGGTTGAATAGAGTGTCATGACCCATGATAATTGTAATTGAAAGTTCATTTTTTTTTTCTTAAGGATTTTCTTTCTTTCAAAAAGATTGCTGGAAAAAATTATATCTTTACATACATACAGAATTAAATAAATAATAAGGAAATAAAAAATAAAACGAATGATAGAAGAAAATTTCACAAAAGAACAAAATGGATTTGTAAAATCGTAAAATTTAAAATTCTTTCTTTATAGTTTCCCAACATGTAACTTTATCGGAAAAATTTTTGTTTGTTTTTTGTCAATATGATATTGGACAATTATGAAAAACTAACAAAAGTTGATTGTAAAGTAAAGATTTTCAAAAAAAAAAAAAAAAAAAACAAACAAGAAAAAAATTAAAAACTTTTCTTTGGTGTTGTTATCAAACCAAAAACACACATAAAGAGACCAGAAAAAGCTTTGTAACTTAATTCTGGAAAAAAAAAGAAAGAAAAAAATTGACTATATTTGATCCTTGTTTTTTCTTCTTTCACACTTTATCTTATATTCAACTTTTACATATGTATGAAAATTTTTGTGTTAAATCTTAGTTAAAACTTTTAATTATATCCTGAGTAAATTTTTGATTTTTGTTTTTGTTTCTTGGACAATTTTTGTTTTTTAATAAAATTTCTTGTATGTAAAGGAGAATTTTTGAAAAATAAATTCAGAATAAAAAAGAATATTTTTAGTATTTCATACTTTTTGGTAAGTTTGTAACGTAATAAACTTTTGAATTTCAGGAAATAAAATCGATTAATATAATTTTAAAGATTATACATGATAAAATTTGAGATTTTAACTTTTACTTGGTAAATTTGGGAAACTTCTTGAATTAAATTTGTCCATTGTACAACTCAAGTGAAATTTAGAACAATTTGTTCTCTTTTTTTTTCGATTTACTGAAGGCACAGTTTGTCTACAAATTTGTAGTCTTTTTTTTATATGTTACATGAGTATACGACTGTTTTCTTTATTTGCATATAAAAACTTTTTCATACACATGACATTTTGCATGAATTTTTTTCTATTTATTGTTTTTGTTTTTCTTTTATTGAATTTTTGCCAACTCCTAATCAACTTCATCAACTTACATTCGTCCTTTTTGTTTCGTTTGTTTTTTTATTTTTTTACATGTGTACATATGCTTCTAGATTGTTTTTTTTTATCAAAGTCAAATTCAAGAGTTTACAACGAAATAAACTTGAAAAGAGTAAAAAGGTTGAATTTTTTGGAATGAAATAAAGTTTGTTTTTTACATATTCGCGGTAATAATGTATGCAAAAGGCATAATATTACGAACATATAATATTTACATTTTACATTTAATATGTATTTATTTTTATTTATTTTTTCAATTTAGTCGTCTGCTTATGTTTGTACTTTGTTCAAGAGGGGGTGGGGGTGTAAAAAAAGAAAGAAAGAAAAATGTTTAAAAAATAATTCGTTCCAAATTTATCTAAATGATACTGAAAAGAGATAAAATTCGAAGGATATTGTTTTAAACTCTTACTCGATCTTGGTAGTCGTTTTAATAGGAAAAATCTTTATTATCCTTTTTTTTTAAATTTATTAAAATTTAATAGAAATCTGGTTTGAGTGTAACTTTTAATTTTTTTTAAATGTCCTTTCTGATAATGACAAAAAAAATAAACAAATCCTACTTATCGGATAATCTAACTTTAAAAATTTACAATTTCATTGCTAAAAATGTTTTTAAAAAATTTATAATTCTACCCCACGGCCCACACTATACTTCAGTCCTGAATGAATAACGTAGAATTATAATACGTATAAAGTAAGAATATAAGAAATGAATAAAATTCTATTTGTTCATAAACAAGAAAAAGGATCATATCTCATATAGCATTATTACAATTCACTATACTGGTAAAAAGTCTAACAAGAGTTGATTTATATTTTCTTAATTAGAGAGTACATCATGGTATTTATATAGGAGTATAATTTTCTTGTTGTTGTTGAAGGAATAAATTTACTGAGACTATATGATAAAATTTTGTAATAAACTCATACATTTATATAATATACTTACTTATATATTGAAAGTGAAGTTTGAAGTTAAGAAAAGGTCGTCTCGACTGTATACTATAATTCATTATCCTTTTTTATAAAGCTGTCAGAGCGGGTACAAATAATATGTAGTAAGTATATGATAGTACACATTACTTAAATGTATAAGTTTCTTTGTATATAATATTAAAAGTATTTTGTACAAAAACAAAAGAAAAAAATATATGGAAAAGGATTTCATTCAGGAAACAAAAAAGCTGTCCCGTGTCGACGGATGGTCCAAAATAATGTTGATAGTACGATACATACATATATGCATACATATGTATATATGTATATGGTAAGTGGTAAATGGTGAGACGATGAGTATATGAATAACTATTAAAATATTAGACAAATAATGTAGAGAAGAGAGATTTACATCCTTACATATACATACATATGTACGTACTTTACGAAAATATGTTATATGTATTTAATTTGTAGTCAATTCGCTATATATACGTATCCTATTTCTAAATAAAATTTTAATTCTCAATGGGAGGTCAGTTAGTGTAGTTAGTTAGTCTTTTGTCTTTTGTGTTTTATTATTATGTATTTATTATTTATTTATTTTTTTTTTTTTTTGAAATAATGCAATAAATTCTCCTAGTGAATACATAGTATTTAGTTAGACAAAAATTTTAATATAGACAATAAAGGCTAACATTCTTGTGGCTATTCATTTATTTATTTCGTTTTTACAATTACAAAAATACAAAATTTATTCAAATAATTCACATTCATTTTGGTGTAGCCTCAATTATTTTTATAAATACTCAAAAAAAAAAAAAAGGTTTCAAAATACATACATATATGAAAATTTATGTATTTTTATTTTTTGTTCTTAAACTAAAATTAAAGATCCTTAAAGTTTCAAATATTTGAGAGAAAACAAACAAATTTTTTTCATGTTTAACTTTATTTTGGCTTTTATGTAAATAAATCAAATTTTCTATTCTTGGAAAACAAAAAGAAAAAAATTTTATAATTTTAAAACAAAGGTCAGTCAAAAGAAAGAATAACTTCTTTTTTTTTCACATAATGAAAAGTATTTTTGTTTCTTTCGAATAAAAACCTTTATTTAATTTTTTTCCTAGAAGGGTTTTTTCATTGTTGATTATTGATTTTTTATTTCTAATGAATTTCCTGAATCAATTTAATTTCTGTATTTAGTGTGTTTTTATTTATATTTTTTAAGTTTTGTTACTACGTAAAACATACAAAAATAAATTTCACCCTTCTAATAAAAATTTATTAAAAAATGCACAGAAAACAAGATAGAGAGACATAGGAATGTTAATTATAGGAAAAATGTCAGTTTATTTGATTCTAAAATTGATAATATTTTGAACAAAGTTCTCAGATTAACGTAAAATAAACCTTTATCCTTTATTACACTTTTTTAAATTAATGAACAATATTATCCTTTGCAGTTCTATACAATAAATAAATTACTTAAACTGAGCCTCTTTGATTCAAAATAAATATTTGAAATCAAATGAGTTCTACAGCTTGTAAAAATTACTATAAAAAATTACTTGCAAACTATGCCTTTGTTTTTTCTTTTTTTTTTCTTCTAATTTCTAGCTTTAGTACAGTTACAGTATTTGAAAGTTAATTGGTGTTTTTGAATTCACTACGTGACATTCGATCTATATGAAAGCACATCAGTGTTCCAAACGATGCTTCCAAACTAATTGATTCAGTTCAGTTGGTGTATACTTGAATGACTGAGTCGTCCATACTGGAATACCATAAATCAAAAATACAAACTACACAATGCATTGATTCCTGATGAGAGTGTTGTGTGGTAGACAGCGTGAACATTTTTGGGGTATATGTGATGGACATGGAAGAAAAGTTCCAATTTCAATTTATGCTATATTATGTATGTGTATACTGTGTATGTGTAGTAACAATATACAATATATGTACATCATATAATGTTCAGTAGTATATTAATCAAGAATCTGTTACCTATTATCTGCAGGTATCCTTCTTCATATTCATAATAATGTTGGTCTGTATACACTCTTTAACTTTATCTGTCTGTCATCTTTCATGCATTACCCAAAACGTTCACATGCGAAGAAAAAATAAAAGAAAAGAAAAAGAAGAAGAAAAAAAATTAAAAACAAAAAGTTTTGAATAATGCATTTGTTCACATGTGAATAAGTAAGTGCCTTCAAATTTTGTTGTATTCAAGAAAAACTTCTGGATTTTCATCAGAATGTGAGTGTAAAAGTTTGAATAAAATTTGCTTGCACATAATATACATGAACTTAAAGAGTATATGTAAAAGTATAAGGAAAACATAAGCTTGCACATCTGTGTACATTTTCTGTAGAAGCCTTCATTACTATGATGTTGTGTATCCTTTTGTGTAATAGAATACAGATTTATATGAATCCTTTTTTGCATAAATATACATATCTGTATATAGAAAGAGATTTTACATAATATATTATACACATGCTTTAAACTGCCTTGTTTCGGTTACAATGTGGATTTAATGAACATGAATTTCAAAATGGATCGGATGATGGTCATTGAAATATTCTTTTTTTGTTTTATTTATTTATTTATTTATTTTTTTTTTTAAATTATTTATCCTTAAAATTTTGTATACATATACATAAGATAAGAAACACAAGACTAAAATGTCAATATGAAGTCAAGTGTAGTAGTTGTGTGGCTTTCCGCACTAGTTAATGACTGATTGTGTAATTATGTATGAAGAATTTGAAAACAATCTACAGTCTACATACATATTTACTAAAGTCCTTAATAATTAAGTTACATATTTAGTTTATGTACCTATATGTAAGTTTTGATAAAAAAATAATGTATTAAAAAGGGAAAAATTGTTTATAACTTCAGGACAATAAAAATACTTCTTTTTGTAAATATGTTTTATGATTTTGTTGTTCTTCTTCTCTAAACTTTCATAAACTAATTTAAGTTCGTTAGAAGAAAAAAAAGGGACTTAATGAGGAAATACATTTTTTTATTTTATCATGTTTTTTTTTTTCACAATGAAAAATTTCAATTAAAAATCATTTGACTAAAAATTTTTCTCTCTAAGTTTTGTTTTTCACAATTTATTATTTTATTGTAATTAATTAGAATTAAAATGAATACAGTAAAAATATTTTACTGTAACAGGAAAGATATTTTTTTTTCATATCGTTTAAAGAACATGATAAAATAGTAGTAAAACATACAAAAACAAAAGTATCCTTTTAAAATATTCATTAGAACAAACAAAATAAACTAACTAACTAACAAAAAAAACAAAAAAAAGAACATAAAAAGCTTGCTTGCTTGATGCATTACGACTATCAAAATAATAAAATGTACATAAAGAAGAAAATTCTTATGAATAGAAAATAGAAAATTTTCCATGAAAAGGAAAACTGTTTTTCTATGTTACTGAGAGCTGAAAATATGTGATAATAATTTAAAAGTTCCTGTGTGTGTGTGTTTTTGGTTTTTTTTTAATTTTTTCAAAGATTTAATTGTGGTGTTACATTGCAATTTAATTAGGTAAGTTTAAAAGTTGTTAAAAAGGAATAAAAGATCTTGAAAGTATTAAATATATGCTAAAAGTTTTAGGGCAGTGTGTATTCATAGTTTTGTCTTTTCTTTTCCCTCCCTTTTATTTCATAGTTTTTTTTTTTACTAGTAGAAACTATACAGCACGTAGAAATTACAAAAAAAAAATATTAAAAAAACAACTAAAAGACAGAATTCGTGATTCAAATTATTCAAAGTTATCAGAACAAAAATGTGTGTACGTTACGTGTTTAACACTTTTGATTGGAATTTAATGTGGGATTTTGTATATACATATATTTGAAAATAAAAGGTAATGTACTTTCTTTTTTTCTTGCAAAAAAAAAAAAAAATTATTTACTATTTTTCATATACATTTTTAATAAAACAGAAATCACTATTCATAAAGACAAAAATCTATTACTTGTATTATTTGTCCTTATTTCTTCTATACATCTACATATTTCAGTATAAACTTATTTTTATGGTGATAAGATGTCGAAATACAGCATAATAAAAGTTTTTGTATTGAATGTAAAATAAACAGAAAACCGTAGACATAGTAAACAAATCTAGGTTATTACTCAAATAATATATTTCAACAGGAGGGCCAAAGGATTTGGTTGGGTTAATAGTATTGAGAAAGGAAGAGAAAAAAAAACATCATTGCTGAAAATCAAGGATATAAATTTTCATTCTTAAGAGATTTGTGGAAAGGATTTAACGATTACCATTTGTAGATATTTTACATATAATTTGTTTTGCTTTCACATTTTATACCTTAATTTTATGTTTTCCTTTTTTGAACTCTAATATAAAGATCAAAAATTAGTTTTTCGAGGACTCTTATTCCTTTATTTTTTTTTGTTTACCTATTTTTCTTGTTTTAATAGTAATTATTTTATCAACTGAATTTTTTCAAAAGCCACGAAAATTTCTTTTATTTATTTTTTTCCGATAATCTAGTATGAATTGTAAAGCATATCCTGCATATTATATATTTTCCGTTAACGTTCAAACGAAAATCTAAATGGAAATAAAACAGCAGGAAAAAATATGATTAAAACATTTTTTTGATAAAAAAAAAAAAACAAGGAAATTTCCCTTTTTCATTTTATTTCCACTTCAAACGTGCTTTATTAACTCTGAAAGAGTTAAAAGCAACCAACAGTTACTCATATAACTCTATTAATAGCTTCAACTGGACATGTCCTGGCAGTAGATAGTGTTAAGGTAGAAGAAAAATAATGTTCTGAAAAAATAAAAAAAAAAACAAAAAAAGTGTCGGGAAAATTTTTTTTTAGAATAAGTTAGTGTTAGTGTGAATTTGACGATAAGTGATAGAGAAAGGATAACACTTTATTAGGTAGAGAATTTATGACAAGTTTAACTTTTATGAAAGTTGGTTTATGAAACTCAGTGTTAAAATAGAAGTTTTTTGTTGTTGTTCATATTAAATAAAAGATTTTTATTGTATTAATTTAATTCACATAACAGATAACATGTTTAGCTTGTAAATGGCTTGAAAAATAAGTTATGTTTAAGTCACTTCAATTTTCTACTTTAATGGAAATAATTTTTATTTCAAATTTAACTTTAAAGGTTTATTCAGATTTTTGGGATTTTAGATAGTAAAAAATCACTGTCTTAGACACTTTAAAGGTGCTCCCAATTTAGCCTTCAAGGACTTTTAGATAAAATCAATTTCACTATTCGAATTTTTGATGAATAAAAGTGAGAACTTTTTATTTAAATCGAAATCAACTTTAACCAATTTGAAATTATTAAAAAAATGAAAGAATTTCAATCTAAAATATCTCATCTGAATTTTACGTAAAAATTAAATACACAAAAAATTTTCCACATCCACCCACCTATTATCATGATTTCTATCAAACTGAATCCTTTTAATGAATTTTCACTACAATTTCATATTTAGTAGAATCTGAAAAAAAATTGTTCCATTTCACGATTCCCATTTTATCATATTATATTTTTCACGTTTTCAAAAATTCAGATATTTTTCTCTGAAGATTAAAGGTTCAAAAGAGAAATATTCTCATGGTTCAGCAGTTTTTTATTCAACAGGTGTCAATTCTCCAGTAAAAATTTAATATCACGTGGAGAAAATTGATAAAATTAGAATATATTTCAATCATGCGTAGAAGATTCTTATAAGTTTAACCAACTAGAATTCAGCATAAATAATATAGTAAACCTAATAAAATAAAACATTTAGGCTTTAAAACAAAATTTATGAAGTTTTTTATTTCTTTTTTTTTCTTTTTCTTCATTTTTTAAACGAATTATGAAATTTATGAATTTCATTAAAAATCATTTTACAATTTTCAGTCACATTTTCGAAGGGAAATTTTATTGTCAGACTGTGTTTGAGTTAAAAACATTTTTGAGACGAAAAAAATAATTGGAAATAAGCAAAAAATTATATGAAGTGAAAGAAGAAAAAAACAATAGGAACATAAATTGAAATTAATGACAATAGGAAATTCAAAAAATAAACCGTCATCTACATTCCAAAATAATGCATTAACATTTTTTTTTAAATTTAAATTTGTTGTTCTTAAGTTTTCTTCCGCTATTGTAATTGAGTATAAGGAAATTGCTTCCGTTTATCTTTAAAATTCATCAAAAGATTTAAATCGAAGGGTGTACTATGTATTAAATTTAAATTTAAAAAATAAAATAAATCGATTAATGTTAACATCAAAAAGGATTTTTCTTGCTGAGTAATTGGTAAACTATCAATTTCATTTGAAAGGATACAATTAATTTTGGTAATGTGTATGTATAAAAAGTTAAAGAATAAAAAGGAAAATAAGATTTAATTGCAATTAATTTTATTGTAAAAGCATGATTCAACTTATGCTTGTCTTTGTTCTGTTTTATGTTTTGAATTTGATAATGCAACCATTGAATTCGAATAAGAGGAATGAAAGTATCCTTTTTTATAATTGATTTCAAAGTGACTCTAATTTGTTTTTCTTTCTTTTGTTTAAATTTTGAATGGCTATAACAGCTATATTGTAAGCAAGCAATATAAATATTTAAATTTTTTTATTTAAAAAAATAATGAATCAAAAAAACAACGCAAAAAAAAACAGTAATCAATACCCAAACATTTTAACCTTTTTACTATAGAATAAAATCAATACTATTTACTATTTTCTCATATGAAATCCTGTAAGTGACATTTTTTTCTTGCTTTTATCGAAATCAATTATTAAACAACAAAATATATAGAGAGAAAAAAGACATAAGCAACATAACCACTTTTTTAGGCAATTTTTCATTTAATCAAAACACTCGACATGTCTGATTTTTCTGTACGTGCCTATGTCACATGTGTGTCAATCCTTGTCAAGATACTCAGACATTAACAGAAGATAACGATTGGATCTACATATACTCAAAATATCAAAAATACATTCTTTTTATTATATAAACGAGGATGAAGGTCAAAAAACTTTGAAATCAACAAATGTGCTTAGTCCTTTTAAGGACTTATACACTTATGTGTATTTTATTTTGTTGTGACAAATTTAATTGTCATTAAAAATTTAATGTAATTGTCAACTTGCTAACAAAGCTTCTTCTTCATTTTTTGTATGACAAAAAATACATTTTGTGAAATAACAAAGGATTTCTAATTTTTAACATAATTAAATTAAGAGTCTCGATTGTTTTTTTTATCGATTATATCTTGCAAAGAAAATAATACTTTTTTTCCCATTTTTTTTTCCAAATGAGTTGTTCAAAATGAGGCAGTATTCATTTTCTTCTTTTTTTTTTTAAAAAAAAATCGATGAATCTGTTATATATTATTTTGTACTGAATTTTTTAAAGATTCTTTTTTTTTATCGAATTAAACTTTGTTGCATAACAAATTTATTTTGTATTCAAAAAAATTTAAAAAAAAGGAAAAGTTTTTTTTTTTCGAATAAAAAAAGAATTTCTTATTCACGTACAACAAAAACAATAATAACTGTATAATACCCTTGTGAATTTTCGGAGAATAATTTATTATTTAATATTCGATGAATGTATAAATTTTGAATGGAAAAAATATTAAACTTTCACCTCAGGAGTCAGGTAAGATCTTACTGTAACTGAAATGCTTCTCATATTTAATCTCTTGCAGTGTTGAAACTTCTAGTTTTCGAAGAAGTGATCAATAATTTGTTTTTATACAAATTGTTTTTGTTTGACATGTTGCATTGCAAAAAAAAAAAATCAATTTTATTGAGGACGAGAAGAAAGTCTTAGCTAAAAATCGAAAGGAAATCGAAAATCCTTTCTCAGTAAATTCCACTTTTAAAACACAGACGTTATGCGTATATACTTAAGTACCTATTTGCAAAAGCTTTGTAGTTTTAATAGTGATTTTAATTCAACATTTACTCATTCCGTAATAAAGTAAACACCATAAAGAAAATAAATATTTATCATTCACTTTGGAATAAAATAATCAAAGTGAAAACACATTAGTGTAAAAGTGTTTCCATTGAAAGCTAAGAATTTTGATACTTCCTACGTGTTGAATTGCATTGAAATTCGTATCTACAAAATTTAATATAAAAACACCACATGGATAAAAAGATACCATATCGTTTGTCTACGATAAATTCGATTTGTATAATTCAATTAATTCTCTTAAACTTCGATATGATTAAAAGATTAAAAAAATTAAGTGGAAAAAATGTGTGAAACAAAAAAATATTCATCTAATTTACAAATTAAAAGAATTTTAGTCACACACATACACACAGTATAAGAAGTAGACGAGGAAGAGGAATATTTCATTCAACCGTTTTTATTAAAAATACAATATAAAGATTAAGAAATTTATCTTAACACGATGTAAATTTGTTGTAATTAGTGAATTAATTTCAAAGAAAAAAAAATGCACATTTTTTTGCATTCTTCTCTTATCCGTTTATCCTTTTATTTCTTCTTGCTATACGATATAAACTTACACTGAAGCAATCTTTTTTCTTTCTTTCTTTATGTACAATTTAAATCCTTAATTAAATAATCTTTGCTTTAACTCATGAAAAATAGTTGTAAAGTAAAAAAAAAAAAAAACAACAACAACATTGAGATACAAAAGAAAAGTCAAAAAATACAACAACAACAAAAAAACGTCAGTATTAAAAAAAATTTCTTCATTTGAATTAAGTGAGTTTTTAAAATGATGATTTTTGGCAAATTTCCAATTTGGCATGTAAAAATGTGATTTTCGACTTAAGACTTCATTATAACTGTATGAGAAAAGGATATACACATGCATAAGTACATACACAGAGTACCATATATATGATATAGATTTGTGTCTGTATGTATATACGATGTACATCCATGTATTGGCAAAAGCTATACTGTATGAAATGAAAATTCCATGATCCTTGAGCAATCATTTCCAGATGTTCTTTTATGTGAAAAATTTATGGATTTTTAAATTTAAAGGACAAAATTGAATAAAAAAAAATGAACAAGAGAATAATGTAGGCGGAAAAAAAATAAGGAAGTTTTAATCGCGTTTAATAAAAAAAAAAATTGATGTATAATATTTTATGTTTTTTTCTTTCTTTTTTTAAAGTGAAATTAAAAAAGAAAGCAACTAAAACATATAAGTAGGTTAAGGATTTTGATTGAAAATAGCATTTTATTATCAGATTTTCAATATTGAAATTAATTAATTTGGAAATTAATATTAAATTTAGAATGGAAACAAATTTCCATGATTTCATTTAAAACTCGATAAATCACCAATAAATCATGATAAAAGCTCATTTAATGTATAAATTTATTTTTAAAGTGATTTTTCGTTCATAAATCCTTTTCATGAAAATTGAGTTTTTCTATACTTTTCGAGGTAATTGACACAATAATCGAATGTCAAAATGAAAATCATACATAATACTAACGAAAATCTCTTTCTGAATTAAATCTAAATTCTTAGTTATGATTGGAAAATTACATATACATATACAATACATGAAAATCATTAGTATTCAGTTAAAGTATCCAATTTTATGTACTTAGTTAGGTTAATGAAGTTGGAAGCCTTTATTTATATACATATACAGTGTGCAGCTTATGTATGTACATGTTTATTGGAAATTATAGTGTTGGTCAGACAAGCAATTATTAGAGAATGTCCTTAATAATTTTTGTTGTATATATTTTTTTTTCTTCTAGTGCACGGTGTTCATAATTTCAAATGGTTTATGTGTACTTTGTACATTCTGTATACGAGTACATACAAAATAACTTGTTAAGTTATAAGGACTTTTATAATCAATAGAAATTATTTTTTGGTTTTTTCTTCTTCTTCTTCTGTTTATGAATATTCAAGACACGTAAATGTGTATGATGATAATTTAACGTAAATTAATGTAAATTAAGTGCTTACGTAATGGAATTTTTGATTTTCTTTAATATATGTATGTATGTACTTAAAGTGTAAGTTGTAAGAAAAGGATACATGTGATGAAAATTTTAAGCTTAAATTTCTAGGGAAAAAAAGTCAATTATGAGCTTTAAATTGAATCTTCATAATAAATTGGATAATTTTTACAGATCAATTCATATTGATCGAAAATTTACTACAACACCATCACTATATGTTTTATCCTCCAGTCTAAGTTTTTTTTTTATATTAAAAGGATAATCGTAAGTCTTGGCACAATGATTAAAGAAATATTTTCTGTAGTATAATTAGTTCCTTTTTCTTCTTTTGTTTTTTTTTCCAATAAGAACAATAGTACTCAAATTAAAACTAACTGAAAAACTTGAAAACTTTTGATAGCGAATAACAAAGGAAGTACTCATTCGTGAATTCCATTAAATTAATTTCACACAAAAATTTCATTCTTATACTTGTAAGTTTTTGGCGATAATAATGCGATGGTTTCGCTAATGAGTTTAGTTTGTTTTAAATTACCTCATATTTGATGATAAGAAAAAAAAATTAATAAAATTTACTGCATTTTTTACTTAAGGGAAGAAATTTTTGCAATTATGCACCAGATTGAAGTAATTTTTTACGATTGAATGAATTTTTTGTTTTAATTTAATTTGAAAAAAAAAAAACCACAATTATTTAATACCGCAAACAATTTCTAGAATTTTTTTTTTCTTTTTCAATGTTTTTACAAATCTTGAGTTTTGATTAATTTTTTCTAAAATATTTTTTTTTTTTCAATTTTGCAATCATTGCATATTTCATATTTTAAATATACATGAAAGATATTTTTCTACTATTATTTTTATTTTTTTTCAATTTTTTTTTTAATATTAACTTTCATTTTTTATGCTGACTTCGTACATACAATTAAATATCAAAATCCCATATAAAGTAGGTATTTCAAATCAAAACCACACAGAATATGAAATGTAAAACAAAAAATGAATGCTCAGCGAGTTTAATATATACATACATACATATACAGTCTATTTCCAAGAGTCTATACTAGATATAAATCGAACTCATTGTTTTGTTTTAATATTGAAAAAAAAAAAATGTTTTATTTTAATATTTGCAATACGTCATCGCATGATTGATTATGAGTTTATATCGTGAGATTGTTTTTTAATATGCACAATATTATTGATAAATCATCAGGATTATCAGCAGAAAAAAAAACCACTTCTATGATATTTATCTACAATTTTTGGTGCACGAGAAAAAACAAGGATAAACAATATAGAAAAAAAAGTAATAAATAAACTGTTAAGTAGGATAAAATATTTGAAAATATTGCCTATTTTTTAATATATGAAAATTGCTCTTGTATTTTTAATTTTACGAATTGGAAAAAAAAAACAAATTCACAAATCAGAACAAACGTGTTTTTGTTTTAAAAATAAATTTAAAAAAAAAACAAGAGATTTCACAAGAAAAAAAATTTGTTTTCAATAATTTTTGTAAAATTTTCAATAAATACATGATAAATTTTCTATTGTAAATATTTTCTTTAAGGAAATTTCCAAAATAAGGACAATGTACATTATAACAAATAACAACCCTATGAATGAATGCAGATATGTTTGATAAAAAAAAAAAAAAAAGAAGAATAAGATCAAAATAAACTTTTTTAATGGATTTCTGTTGTGTAAAATAACGAAGATTTATCGTTATTGATGTTCAAAATGAACAAGAAGAAGAATAAAGAAAAAATAATAAAAATAAAATAATAAAATTACAAGAGAATATAAAGAACATGAAAAATGCATATATGGAAAATCATCATTTTTATCCTTATTTCATATGTAACATATTTTACTGATGCATATTATGTTTTTTTTCCTCTTTTTTTTTCTCTTTTTTTTTTATTATTCAAAAATGTTTACAATATAAACATTAAACGTATTGTATGTTATTAGGAAAAGGAAGTGTTTATGATCCTTATACACATACATATATTGTACATCATCACCATCATCATCTTATTCTAAAAATGCACCTACATGAACACAAAATAACCAGAACTATAAAAAAAAAAAAATAGATACAAATATTTACTTAAAACACGATTCAATGCAAAACTACTCGTTTTAATAATATTTACATGCATCTTAAAGATGTTATAATAAATAATAATTTTTCCTATGAATAAATATTTTTTTTATGAAAATTTTTTATCCATATAGATTTTAGTTACTTGATTTTGATCTACATAATGTATGTTTGAATATGTATATACAATTTTCCTTTTGCTTCTCGGTGGATATAAAAAATAGTGTTGAAGAAAAATAATATGTATAAATAAAGATATAGGTATTCACAAAATTTATTTTGAAGGTAAAGATTTTATTACAAGGATGTGCAAGAATTTTTAAGGTTCATAAAATTATTTTAAATTAAATTTAATAAATTTATAACAATTTGACCGTCTACAACAAAGTTATATCTATATAGTGAACGTCGAAGTATTTTCAAAGAATTTTTTTTTCTGTAAAATAGTTCTCATTAAACTTAAACGGATATATTATCCTTGATTGTATATTTACAAAAACTTAATTTTAATCAAAGAACATCTGCAAATGATTACATTTAAAGATATGAATTTTCATTTTAACTATGAGCATTATTTTTGCCAAAAAAATAACACGAGTTCACTATTGAAATTACATAATCCTTTTTCACTTTTTGTTTTAGAAGAGAAGGATAATCAAGTATTTTTCTAACGTATATGGTAGTTGGATATCAGCCAAAAAATTTATGTCCTATATCTTCGAGGAGCCTTAAATATTATCCTGGTACTTACTAAATGTATGTAAATGTTAAAATGTATTTTTTAGTTTTAATTTTATTTAATATTTAAATTAAACGGTAAAAAAAAGAAGGAATTTTTCAGGAAAACGTTTGGGAATTTTCTATTTGAATTTATACCTTCTATTCTCATTATTATCGTTTTTCTTCAGTCTGAATGTATATACCTAAATTAGGAAATAATTAGAGAATGAAAGAAGTCCTTTCAAAAAACATAAATTGTCTTATGAAGGACATGAACTAGGTAAACTTCAATGATATGTTTGAAATCGCTATAGACAGTCTTTTAAGATGACACTAGGAAGAGGGCTAAAACAGGACCCAAAAAGTAGAGGTCTGTTTCATGATATCCTCGGGAATTTTTATAAAATAAAAAAATCCTTAGCTTATTTTAAAAATTTTTAAGACTGATTTTAAAATTTTCAAAAGATGAAAAATAAAATAAACGAGAAAGGACATTTATTTAAAATTTAAAGAACTTTCAAACTTCAAACAGAACTTATTTCTAAATATACAAAATATCGATTTTATTTAGTAATAGTAATAATAATTTTCCACTCTATCTTTATTTCTGCTTTTGAAAAAAGAAAAAGAAAAGAGGAATACTATGTCGAAAAATAAGTATGTATTTTCATTTTATAGACATATTATGCATCACGAGAAAAAAAGAAAAACATAAAAAATCCATAAAATCTTTTAACTGATACTAAACGAAAATATTTTCCAATTCAATACTTTTTTGTAAATTTTTCTTTTCTTCCCATACAACTAGTGAAAAAAATGTTCGCATTTTTTTTTAAACAGAGTGTACATACATACATATATATGATACGAATATTTGTAAAACATTCATATAAAAATGGCATTGTACCAATATAATTTTTCCGATGTTTTTACCATTTTTTACAAGACATACACTTACTACTACACACATTGAGAAGGACGTTTCTATTTGTGTTATTATTACATGTTTTTTTTTTTTTACTTTTTCTTATTGTGGATATTTAAGAGGGTAATTTTGAATCTGCTTGTCTATACATATTATTGATATGTCTGAAACTATGGATGTATATTTTTTTGTTACATACATACATACATAAGTACATAAGTATAAACAAAAAAATTATATAAAAAAAAAAGGGATATATGAAACATCAATTCGAATGTACGAACATACGAATGAAAAGTTTTTTGAGCGTGTGAAATACATGTAATGGATGTACAATGATAAAGTAAAAGTAGTAGCAGATGTGTGTACTTAGATTTTGGTTCGTGTTCAGAATTTTAAAAATTTTTAAAAATTAGTAATAAATATTTCGAATTATTTTGTGTTCAGAAAAACTGAATTTTTTTCTCTTTATTTTGGTTATGTATGAGGCACAAAACAGTGCAACTTTTAAAGAAAATTCTTTTTGGAAAAAAATTAAGTATTTAATGCTTAGATTTTTTTTCCAACAAACAAGTAAAGAAAGTCCTTATACTATTTTTGATACAGAATGATTTAATTTAATATTTCTTTGTTTTATTTTTTTAAGTAAACATAAATTTGTTATTAAAAGTAATGATGCTGAAAATTAGCTGGATACGTGTTGAATCTCAATACTCAATACCTTGTTGGTGAAAAATTTGGAGTTCTCGAAAATATTAAATAGGGACACTTGGTACTTTTTCAAATAATGTATGGATTCCAGTGTTTTGAATTGTAGTTTAGTTCTTTTTTTACATCGTAGATGAAAATAAACATCGTTTTCAATACAATATTTAACATTTTCCATAAAATCTCTCAAGGAATCTTGTCATGAAAAATTAGAATTTCAAACTCGGACATCAGTATATATAATCCTTTTTTTCTCTCTTTTGAAACGACGAGTATTTTTTTTAAACATTTCTTTTCATATTTTCCGTTAGATTTATCTTAATTGTTTGCGTACATAAAACAAAAAGTACATAAAAAAAACTTAAAAGAAAAAAAAGAACAAAATTTCCCTTTAAATATTTTCCTCTTCATTTAATTATTTTACAAATAAAAACATTTTTTTAACAATTTACAATTTAAAAAGAGAAGAAAAAAAATTACATAATCATATTCTACATTAACTTCCGTAACATCATTAATGTTGTCCATTTACATTTCATTTAACAAAACAAACAGAAAACAACTCTTATATAAAAAAAAGTTTTACTTGTCATAATTATATCTGATGTTGCTCTTTTTTTAAAAATTTGTTTTCTCTTCTTTTCTTGTTTTTTTATTAGAAGAAAACCTCTTCATACTTTTTATTTTCATCATCATCATCATCATCATCATCATCACAACAACGTGTACAAGGACAAGGACATCATCATCAAGCAGAAGTTAATAATAAAGTTATATAGCTAAAGAAATAAAAATAGTAAGTGAAATACACTGACAAAGTGTATCATCAACGTTGTTGTCTTTGAGTCCATTTTGAGTCCTTTATCATTATCATGAATAAAATTTATTTGTGGTTACTAAAAAACACGTCCTTAACATTAAGAGAAATATATTCTTTTTTTTTTTTTAATAGAAAAAAATATGAAGTAAATTAAAAATAAAAATATTATAAGGTTTACATTAGTTATTTTTTATTTGTTTGTCTGTACTACTTATAAGGAAGTTACAAGGATCATATCGACGACGAGACAATTCTGTTGATGATGATAATAGGATTCAGTAGTGAAAAACAAGTAAAAATGATATTATACTTGTTTTTTTTCAGTGTGGTAAACCACTTATTAGAGAAAAATGTTTTTAAAAATGTTTAAAAAAAAGTGCTATCGATTTTTTTAGTCTTAAAAATTTTATTCATTCTCCAGTGTATGTGTGTGTGTGTGTGTGTGTATGCAAAATACATTTATTCATCTTCATATTTTTTATTTTTTATTTTTTACATGACGACTTTGATTTTATTTAACATGTTAAAAGAGTAAAATTATGTTGTTAAGTCGTGCATTTAGACAACATTGTGCTAATTTCAATCTTTTTTCTAAGGATGACATCTCGAGAAAGATGAAAGGTTAATTATCTTGTCGTTTCATTTTTCTATGCATTTTTGATATAAATATATGTTATAGGTACTTGTATATATACTATCTTAGTACACAAAAAATTATATCATTTGATATTCGACAATTTAAATGCAATCAATTTTCTTTTGTCTTTAAAAGTATCTTGTTTGTTTTTTTTTTGTTATGTCATTGTTGTTCTACTTTTACACTTAATTTAATTTTAATGAGGTCTGATGGTTTACAAAAAGAATTTTTCTGAGGAAAATATTAAATGTCTAAAGGAAAATCGATAACGAAAAAAATAAAATAATAATAAAAATATTAATATTTTCCTTTTAAATATTGAAAATTAAACTTTTCATCATCATTTTATAAATAAACTTCAGGTATCTTTTATACAAAAGTAACTTGAAATTTTTCTTGTTGAAGTTTTTTAAGAGAAAAACTTGCAAAGTTTTGACGATTTTCTAAATATAAACTGACTTTTTTACCTTGTTTTTAGGTAACAACTTTAGAAAAACTATAAAAGTTTTTTTTTTAGTTTAGATTTTATGTATCAATATCCGTGTACGAAAGTTGAATAAATAAGTTTTTTCAGGTCATATTTCATATTTGCAAACAAGGATACTTTAGGGACTGTTCAGTGTTAAAAATATGATTTATTGTTAAAAAAATCCAGAAAAAATTTTTTTCTAGAAGGGATAATTGTGAATAGTCAAAGTTCATTGTCCTTTTTAATTCACATACAACATAAACGAGGTTGAAAATTAAACCGCTTCTTTTAAAACAGATAATCCTATCTAATTCTTAATCATGCCACATTACCTTTATCATCAACACCGTTTCTAAAATTTTCCTTGTTTTTCATTTCAATTTTGATGTAATCAACAAATTTAACCAAGTTAATAAAATTGTCTATTGTCTACGACATCATTCGTACATTTAAATTTCATTTCATCTCGTGTTCGCATATGTACAAATGTACATACATAATACATACACATGATGTACATAACATTTTATAATACACTAAAAGAGGGTCGTTGTACATTTTATATACTAACACATATCTTTCGGCATTACCTAAAATATACAATTTATGAGATAATTTTAACTAAAAATGCAAACCTAAGCCAAAACGAATGACATGTGAAAATATTATCCACAAAAAAAAAAAAAAATTAAAATCCCTCTGTAAATCCTTCAAAGATGAATAAACTTTTTCACACATTAAAGTTTTTTTTGCTGTTTTGTTTTATTTTATTTTATTTTTGTTTTTCTTTTGAGAATCCTTATTGATGCTAAAGCAAAACATTATATCAAAGTCGGAAATTCATATCATTTGTTCAGTAAATAAACCGTAGAAGATTTTCTTTTCAAGCAGTTTGTAGCTTTTCTTTTTTTGCATCCGCTGTATATATGCACGTTATCATATCATCAGAGTATTCATAGTATCTTTTCATATACATATTTTTTTTCCTTTCCAAAAATGTATAAGTGTAAAGTATCTGTTACTTGTCACTATAAAGTGGAATTTAGTTTGAAAAATAAAAGAAATAGAAGCAAAAAAAAGTGTATAGAGGCAATAGCTAAATAACTGTTATCATTGTTAGATATATTTTTTTGGTGTTGTAGTTTTTGTCGCTGTTGATATTTTAGGATGTTATCGAAGTTGTTAATGCACTTGATGTTCGCATTTACCAACTGTTGCAAGAAATTATCTGTTGTTTTTTTCAGAGATTAGAGAAGTTAATGAATAGTAGATATTTCGGAACTATATTAGAAGTTTTGAATATATTTCTTTTTTTTTTATTCTGAAAAATTGATAAAATGCAATTTGAAAAGTTAAAAAAAAACTTTTACTATAATATTCATTGTTGTTAGATAACAACAAGAAATTTGTAAAACTATATGAGAGTTTTGAAATATGTACATATGTATATTCTAATTTAGAAAACAATTTCCGTATTGTTTTAACATTTGAAATTGTGAAAAGTAAGTATAATTCACAGAAAGTACAAATAAAACACAAGTGATAATATGATGATGATGATGACAGAGTCATATCTTCTAAAGTTAATCTGGTATATAGAATATCATTATAATTTGTTGACTGTTTTGGGATTAGCATAAAACTGCCACCAATGCAATGATACAACAATAAACAATGTCGCGTCTAAAATTTCAAAACCAACAGATGTGCAATTTTCTAGTTATTCTTGATTTTTTATTTAGAATTTTGTAAAATATTTTAACTTGTTCTCTGTTCTGAATTAATTAAGCATAAATTTAATTTACAAAATATGTTGTCAGGTCTTTTGAATTATTTTATTAAAGATAATTTAAAGTTAGAATTTTCAAGAAATTTACTTCAAATTTAATAACATGTTACATTATTGTATTTTGAAAGTAAGTTTCGTACACAAAAATCATTTGCAGATTTGCAATCAGAATCCTTAATTAAAGTTTCCAATCTAGAATATTTTTTTTAGTCATTTTTAGTTTAAAATTATAATGATAACAAATTTTTCTATAAGAGAACATTCTTCTTCTTTCAAATAAATTCATGTTTTCAAGGATGCTACTTTTAAATTACAAACACCTAACAAAAATCTGTTATATGAACCAGACTTTTATCATTCATTTAAAAAAGGAAGATTTTTATTATTAAGCTTTTTACGTTTCGTTGTTATTTCTTATTTTATTACATTACAGTTATAAAATTAAAGTACTGAAAGAAAGAAAAAAAATATTCTCATCATACACAGAGTGAAATGTTTGTTCAAGTATATGTAGTATGTGTATGTGTTTTTTGTTTGCCATATACATATACAACAGACTTATAAATTAAATGTTAAGTAATAACACCCAATGGGTGGAAAATATTACCATTTTGTTTGTTGATTCTTAAATATTTTATGGATCATAAGTTTATTATTTCGCTAATAAAAAAAAAAAAAAACCAAAAAAAAAAGAAAGTAGGTACATCATTAAAATATCCTTTTATTTATTTTTTTTCTTCTCTTTTTTTTTTTTAAATAAGTAATATAAAAAAGAATAGTTCACTTTATATTTTTACAGCATTACATTTTTAAGTATACAATTTTATCCCTTTTAACAGACCACCGCAATTAATTATTAATACCAATTAAGTCCTGTAAAATTGTATGAAATAGTCTGGTTTATGGTTTGTAACTGTATATATACACATTCATATGAGTATCTGTTGTATACAGTTAGTAGTAATTACAGAAATTTATTTTTCAAATAAAAGAAAAAATCATAGAATTTTATTTGATTGAATTCTAAGGAGAATTTTTAAATGGTATAGAGGAGGCTTTAGTTTTTTGTTTTAAGAAAAAAAAAAAAACGAATGATTCTTATGAAAAATATTTTTTATTTTCAAATGGTTCATATTTTAAAACATACGTGCATAGTATGTATACAAGTATATATCAATAAATAAACATAATTGCTTATGCTTATATCTTAATAATTCAGATGTTCTTAATTAAAAATTTCATAAAATTTGAAACAATTACATGAAGATTTTTATGTACTATAATACAATATTCTGTCTTGAACGATGATCATCATCTGTATACCATATGTATATGTATGGTACATAATACATATTATATTCATTTTGAATTTCTATGTTGTTAACCGCATTTATATGTAATGACAACCCCCTCGTTCTTTTATACAAACTTCGATATGTATATAGGTATGTAGTATATACAATACATACATATTCATTTAATTTAACAACATCAACATCATCATTTTCTTTTCTATTGTACAACAATAAATATATGTATGTCCTTTCTTATACAAGTTTAAATACATACATATATATATTATATTATATGTATGTATATTCACCCTCAATAATGTTATGTAAATTTTAAATTTTCTATTAGAGAATATTCGTTATGTTTTATTATAGATATCTGTTAATATATCTACAACATGTTTTTATAATTCTATGATCTCTGTGTGAAGATATGTACATATATACATACATGCATAATATATTATATTATTATAAAAATGTTTCTTAGCTAGGATAGTTTAGAGTTATATTTACATACATATACATATTATATAGCAAAGCAAACGATGAATATGACTATATGAGGTAATACACAAAAGTGTGTCTCAAATTACACATGTACCATATATCCACAATGGGTGGGTGTTTGATGAGACCAAAAATATGTAATTTGGGACATATGATGTACTGTCATTGTAAATATTTTGATATACATATACCTATAGATATATATATTGAAATAATCTATAAAATTTATATACAAGGATTTTATCAAATAACACAATTTTCCGTATGCATAATGTCATTTCTTGTGCAACTATTATTTGATTACTAACAACGGCTACTTTATTAAAGAGTTGAAACTATATAGTATGTTGAACTCTAAATACATAAAATGTATGTACAAATATATAGTGTGGTGTTGTAGAAATAGATTTACATATATACTACATAGTACCATTTATATAGTACATATTAATCCTTGTAATGAGTTTAACTGATGGCTTCGTTAGGACATCGAATTTTCAATATGATTTGAATGAATAATTAAAAATACAATACAAGGTATCAACATGTATTTAGCAGGATAACAATATTAAGATATTTTGTATCAACAACAATTAACTTGTTAAAATGAATTTTTAAAGAATATATAAAATAAAAAATAAAATACAGGATAATTTTTCTGATTATTCTAAAACATTATGAAATTTACATAAAAATCTTTGAATAAAAGGACAATTTCAATAGTAATATTTTTAAATTCCACACTTTTCTTTGACCAAAAATAATTTACATAGTTTATTTCCTTTGAAATTTTTACTTCCTATTAAAAACAATCTCAAATATATTTTTTTTGTTTTTAGTTTTATTAATTTTTTTTTTAATTTTTTTTTTTATTATATTAAAAATTTTTCCCCAGACACACAATTTATTTATTTCTTGTTTGTCTCTCTAAAAGTATATGTTTGACGTCATATTTTCGTATATGAAATACAAAAAAAAAAAACAACAACGATAGCCAGAAATGATAAAAAAGGGAAAGAAAAATTACACATTTTAAGTAACAAAAAACTGAAAAAAAAATTTTTTTTGTGACCACAATAACCACCATAACACACTATATGAAAAAGTATGTATTTTATTCTACTATGTCTTCTATATGCCTGATGTACATTTTAGCTTTTTTAAGTACTTAAAGTGTGATAATAAATGAACAAAAAAAAATAAATAAAAAGGATAATTAAATGGAGAAAAATAAAAGTCAAATAGAAAAGTTTTCATAGAACATAAAAAACTAAAAAACAACAACAAAAACTTTTTTATTTTTTAAATCTACAACAAAGTGCAATCTTGTATCTAAAATGTTTCCATTAAATTATTTTTTTGTTTTTAATTTTATTTTATATTTGTAGTTTTTGTCCAAAATTAAAAGTCCTTTTTTAAATTCAGTATGAGATATAATAATAAAAATTATTTTAATAATAATTGTAAAATTTAATATATATCAATTTTTTGTTATAATAAAAATATTCTCTAAAGACAAACATTGAATGAGAATGAGAATTTTCGACAGAATGTTCTTAAAACAACAAAGTGTTTGTACAATATTCTCGTAAAATGTTTCTTTTGTAATTGATTAAAACATAAAATTTATTGTATCATCATTACGTGATTTCTTACGTTATTCAATTTTTATGGTATTTTTTTACCCCTTCCTGTGTTATAAATAATAATTTAATTTAAAAATTTATTGGTTTTACAATGAAAAACAAACAAAAAACAAGAACATTATTAAAGTTTTTCTTGTGTCTTTTATATTTTGTTGCCAATTTTTAAAAGATGAACAAAAAAAAAAAAAAGCCCATGGATTTATAATCTGGGTTTTCAAAGGTTATCCATATTAGCTAAAATTATACAACAAACATAAAGAATAAGTAAGCACAGCTGGAGGTCGACTAGAAAAAAAAATTTTGATAAAATAAATTTAAGTCATAAAAAAGAAATATTATTTCCAGGATATTTTTGGAAAATTATCAAAATTTCTTTTTTTAAATAGCTGTTGTTTTACTTTTTTTTTTTTTTGTTTTTTTTTTTTTGTTTGTTAGGATTTTAAAATTATAATAGTCGGGAGCAAGGAATGTGATTGTGAGAGAGTCAATGAATTCATTAGATTTTTTATTTAAGTTATACAATAATTTGTATGTAAGAATTTTCCTTTATTAAGTCCTTTTGAACCGAAATTTTCTGGGAAGTTTTTGAAATCAAAAAACGCATAAAAATAAAAATATTGATTTTTACAACTGAATACAAAGAAAAAAAAATTTAGAATTTTTTATTTTATTGTCGTACGAAAATGTACGTAGTGATCCTTGAAAAGTTTTAATAACTTTGAAGAATTTTATTTTATATGTTTTATCACCTCAGGATAATTGAAGATTAGGTGAAGAAATAAAAAATGTTTAAAACTTTTACTTTTTTTTTTTTGTGAAATTCGTAAAATAAGAAATTTCTTTCATAAAAACAAATTCTGCAATCAGATATTAAAATGTAACAAAAAAAAAAACATCAAACTTATGCAAGAAAAATTTTTATACTTTTCCAATTTTATTACAAATCCTAAGGACATTTTTTTGAAATTCAATTTATTATTTAGAAGAAAAATGAATTTTTTTAAAGAACAAAAGTTATACTCATGAAAGAATTTATTTTTATTTTTTTAAAAAAATTTATCCTTGTTTAAATTTATTTTGTAATAGAAATTCATCCTTTAAAAAAGCACACTTTAATTTCATGATACACTTTTATAATGAAAAAAACCATTATCTATTTTTCTTTGAATACATTCCGTGTTGTTTTCTTATAAAAAATAGCTTTTTCTTTATTCCTTTAAGATGTTTCTTTACAATTTTTTTTTTTTGCCATATGCATACGATTTACAGAAATCTAAAAAACAAGAAGTAAAAATAGAAAAAAAAAGGAACAACGAAAATTAAATGCAAGTTTTTCTTTTGTCCGTAAAAAAATTATCCCTACAAAAGAAGAAAAGAGAAAAAATTGTAGATAAGTTATGCTTATCCTTGAAAATGGAAAAAATGAAATTCCTTTTTGTATATGTCATTTTTTATTATATCTTTTTACTGCTGTTATTTTTACTGTTAGCTTATAATAGAACATTAGAAGATTATTTTATTTTATTTTTTTTTTGTGTGTGCCTTTAAAATAGTGTTAATGCAAATGACAGTTTCCGTTTCCTCTATTAATGCATTTTCAGCAATATATATATTTTTTTAAATTATAAAAGAAACGTATACAAAGCATAAATAAATTATTTTATGATTTTAATTTTTTTCCTTGAAAAAAGAAAATGTGGAATGAATTAAAAAATAACACACATACACATTAAAATTGAATTAAATTAAATGATTGATCATGTACGGAAATTAGATAAAAAAGAAATCGAGTACAAATTGAAAAAAAAAATGAAAACGTAAAATATTTCATAAAAGCTTTGTGAAAGGACGAATTATTTCATATCATCCATGTAAACAATTCGTTTGAATTTTATGTGCCAAAAAAGCATCATAGAAAATAGAAATATGAACAGATGCAGTTTCTCAAGATTCAATGTATTATAAAAATAGAAAAAAATAAAGCCAATAAAAAATAAAATGAGTTGAATTTAAATAGTTTTTGTAATAATTTTTTGTTGAAAAATCTTCCATTTTTCCAAATTTTCAAAATCTCTTCATAGATTTCCTTTAAAAATTAGAGACAGTCAAGTCACTAAGACACTAAAATTACTCGCTATCAAAACAAACTGTTCCGCAGAGGAAAGTCACTCAAGAAAACAATCTTCATTCACAACTTGAAAATTTTCATTTCTCTTGTTTTGAAAATAAAATGTTTTTTTTTCAAATAAATTTTCCTTAAAAGTTGTGTTAGATGCCACAATTTATTTTTTTATTTTTAAAAGGAATTAAATTACTCTGATGTTTTTTTTTTATTTCATACGAACAACAAATCGGTTCTATTTCACTTATTTTTCATGATGATGTTGCTTATATACCACGCGTACACCAAATTTCCTGAATGTCAAGAATATTTTTCATTTAGTTTGTTCTCTAGTCAAGCAGATAATAAATTGCCTTAGGAAAAATGAAAATTTTTCAAGTAAGGCGGAAAATACATCAGATTTAAGTATTTGAAAAAAAAAGAAGATGCTTTTGTCCTTTTGTTTTCTATTTCAGATTTTTCTATTTTCTTGTATTATTTTGTTTCTCTGGTTTGCAAGTAAAAAAGGCTTTTTTCGAAAGAGCAATAAAATTCTACGACAGAGAAAAAAACTTTAAATAACGTGGTCTTTTTTTTTTTTTTTTTACTTTTTAGAACATAGAAATACGAGTTCTTAGAATTTTATTTCTTACACATAAACAAAACTGTATTTTAATTTTATTAAAAAAAAAAAATGTATAAATTCAGTAGTGTCATACCTTCTCCTTTTTCCTCTACATATCCTCTTTTTTAGTTCATATATAAACACAATCATCACCTAAAAATAGAAATAAATTGTCTAAAATTTTATTTAAAATTTTATTCTACTAATAAGTTCAATTAGAAATTGTACCTTTTATAATTTAATACTGACATGAATTTTTCATAACACAATAAAATAAAATACATGAGAACATTTTAGCAATTAATCATCATCATCTTTTTTTTTTCTAGCTCCTTATTCTTCTTCATCACCACACACCATCACCATTCTATCCTTTTTTTTTCAATTTTCTTTAAATAAAATTGAAGATTTTAGTGTTTTTCATAAATTAATTGAATTCGCATGTTCGCATGAAAAGCACATTTAAAAACAAAGAACAAAGAAAAAAAGTTAGAGTCTTCTTTTTAGACGGAAATTTGCATGAATCACTAATAAAATTGATACCAAAAAATAAAATGAAAAATAACAAACATATCGCATGATATGGCAAAATTTGAATATGTTATACAAAAAAAAAAAAGTTTTTCATCCGATTATAAAACAGTAAAGTGTAACAGAAGATGTTGATATCATAATAGTGTTTTACAGTTACAACAAGGATATAATTACCACACCATACACATATACATTTTATTATTCAATTCTACTTAGTCTTCTGATTTTATTAAAACTTTTTCTTTTTTCTCAATAAAATATAAGTGAAAAATATTTAAAATAAAGGATATCATCATCACCGTTTCATCCTTAACGGATTATACAAAATTTAGGAGCGTAGTTTTTCTTTTTCTTGAATTACATGAAACAATAGATTTGTATATACTTATGTATGTACCTACATATGTGATGAAATGAAAGCATCACTTTTATAAATAATTTTTAGAAAAGTTTATTATAAGTTTGAAAAGAAGTAAAGAACTTATAAATGTAACAGATATACATACATATGTGTGTATGCTATGCTATACGTATGTAGATGAACAATTGAATTAACACTCAGGTTAAATTTTATTTAAATTAAAGTTAAAACAGAACAACAAAAAGATTTAATCAGATTACACCCACACATCCTGAATTAATTACACATATAAGTTTTTAAATTAAATTTTGAATCGTTAAATAATTTTATTAAATTTTACAATTCACGAAAGAATTTATATAATTTTTCGTCAAATTTGAAAATAAAATTTTTCATTGTTACAATTGAAATCAAATTGCGTGATATCTACGTACGAGCATATTATGTAAAAAAAAAAAAGGAGAAAATCAAAGTTAATAAATTTGAAAGGACATAAAGTATTTTTTGATCATTTTTGTGACATAGTAGCGAGAAAAAAAAAATTAGTTCGATAGCGTAAAACGAATATGTACGAGATTTTTCAATCATTTTTCATTTAATTCCTTGTATCTGCAGAATATAATGGAAATTCAATTGAAATAACTTTACACTGCAGTATTGCATTGTATGACCTAGGCCATCATTAACAATTTACGTTAACTTTTATATTGGCATCGGTACAAAAATTTACCTGTCTTTTCAATTTATCAAAATTGACATTAGACGTATAGAGAGTTGTTGTCGTTCATGTACGACCTAATTTTCAATTGAAAATTTATTTTTGTTTTCGATTTTGAGTCCAGGATTTATTCTTTTTTACTTTTTTATTATTTTTTTATTTTGGAAAAAAAAAATACATAGGATATGGAAAAAGTATTAGTAGTTTTGGCACACGAAAAGAGAAGAGAGATTGGAAAGGCATTGAGCTATAATTGCAATTTCGTTCAACAGGTAAGAAGCTCTCTGAAATCTTCTACGAAAGCAAAAACAAAAATAACACAAACGTTCAAATAATTTCAAAACTTTTAAAAAACGAAAACGTAAAGGAAATAAAAGGTATCCTGTGTGTATTTCTGAAATGTTATAAAGTTGTAGGACACGTAATTTACACACAAAAAAAAACAAAAAAAAAAGTACCATCTGTGAAAAGTTTCTATAGGAAAGTTTGTACAACATTTCACATACATTTTTACATATATGAACAAAAGAATTATCGATTTTGTAATAAATTCAAAATGACTTTTTTTCCCTTTTCGATTTTTTCTTTACTTTTGTTTTAAATATTTAAAATGAAAATGATAGAAAATCTCAGTTAAATGCAGCTGATTCTATTTTCTAGCTTTTTATTAATTTATTCAAGCGATTCAATGAACTTTTTAAAATTTAAAAAAAAAATAAAATTTTTAAAAACAATTTAAGCTTTCCAAAATTTAAAAACAAATTAAGAGAAAAGGATGAGGACAAAAAACAACTTGAAAAAAAAGCAACAACAAAAAAATCCTACAACATAATTTACAAAAAGGACTCATTATCATTGTCGTATATTTAACTAACTAAATAATGGTATTTCTTTGTAAAATGCAATTTTTATAAATGACTTACTTTATCATCAAATTTTATATAAATAACAAAATGTACGACTAATGTGTGTCCTTTTGTTAATGTATCATTTTTCTTTTACATGAGATGCTGTATCATTCATTACATTACATTATTAAATGTATATGTTATAGGTCATTTATACTCATTTTCAAATGTCTCTTTTAAGGATGTCGTCTAACTAGAAAATTTATTATTTGACTAAAAGTGTTAGATAGACAGTTTTTGAATATTTTCGTTCTTCTATAAATTAATTTAATTTCCTATTTCCGGTTTTTTATAAAAAAGTTCTATGCGTAAAGAAATACCTATACTTTCTTCTCTTCTGTCACATAAATCTATTCCTTTTAATTAATAGAAAAAAAATCTATAAAGTTATTTTGTGCTTTTTTTTTCATCTTCTTAAAACTATATTAACCAACTTTTATGATAACTTTTTAAAAATGTTATTTTCATTAAATTTACCTTGTGTATAATTGAATTTACACAATGTAATGGTTAAATGTTTAAATTACTTATAACCCCCAAACATAAAGTACACATTTAATTCTATAAACTAACAAGGAGTATGTCTACTGTGTCTAATTGTATTACACGTTTATGTATATCCTTTCAAAGTTGTTATGTTATAAGTATGTACATAGATGAATATGTATGTGCATCAATCTGTTTAAATATCTTTTTTTTTCTCATATTAGATGTATGGAGAAGCAGAGGTTTTATTTAATGGTTTGAGGTATATAAGGTTAAACTTTTAAATCTATTTAGAATCCTTTGACCACATTGGTTAGTAGAATGACAGAAATGAGTCTGTCAAAAAGGTATGAATAAATGCCTACAAACCAAATATACATATTATAGATTCACCTTTGTCCTTTTATTTATATCTCAATGATGCTTTTGTATCATATCCTTTTCTTCATTATTGGAAATCTAAAAGTTAATCTTTTGATATAATGTATGAATTCATAATAGTTTTACCACATACAGAATGTGTCTGTGTGTGTATATGTGTATGTGTTTGTGTTCAAGGAAAGACTGAGACATGCAGTCAACAGATTCTGATTTATGGTTTCCTTTCAATTTTCTCGTCCTCACACAAAGAACTTCAAGACTTCACAATTTATTGAAGCATAATGTGGAACATCTGATGATTCAATATATGTATAAAATCAATTAAATGAAGGATAAAAGTGTGGAATATTGGTGAATAAATCATTTATAAATTACTTATTTATTTATGTTTTTTAAGCATTTCAAATTTTAAATATAATTTTAAGAATTTTTCCACTTTTTTACTTTTTTTCTATATTAGTTAAGAATTTAAGGATACATATAATGAGGTTATTTGATTTTGATTGATAAATTTTTATTAAAAAAAACAATGATTTATTTCTCGAAGAATTAAAAAGAATTAATGAAGATTTTAGACAGATTTTATGATAAAGATTTCACAAAAATAAATAAAGGAAAATTCTGTAAAAATTCTAAAAATTTATAATTTTTTTCGTCAAGAAATATTTCAAATAAGCTTACATGTTTTATTGTTGTTTTGTACAGAAAGGCTTTATTAAACATTAAGTTTGTGTTAAACAAATATAAATATTTTTCATTGATTTTTGTTTTCTTTCAATAATACTTTGTTTACTTTCTCCTACAAACTTTGAGCCTTTAATTTTCTAGAAAAATTTAAATACAACAAGTGCCAAAATTGCAACATATTGAAACAATAGAGTTTTTAATAAAAGCTATTATCCAATTAAACATTTCTTTTCTCCTTTTTTTGGAGAAGATAACAGCGTCATGAAATATTTATTTACAATATGAATTATTTTCTATTTAAGGGAGAGTGAAGAATTATTTTTTTAAATTTTCTGTTTTTATTTTTTTTTTTTTATGACAGAAGACTTTTTAAAAAACTTCTCAAAACATTAAAATTACACAAGAAATCATTTAAAAATTTTTCATGTTAAAACAGAAATATAACTTAAAAAATACATATGCACATAATTATAAAAAAAAAAAACTCTTATTCGTGAGACATATGCATGTACATACTCGTATATGTACATATACATACATATATATTATGGATATTATGGAAAATTGCATGACATAACAGAAAATAAAAATGCATTACAAAAGCACTTTAGACTGAAAAAGTTTTTTATAACCGCTATGACCGCATATTGAAAAAGTCATTGTATAGGATTGTAGCCATACCACCAAATTTAAGCTTCCAACAACTATTTAACCAATGCAATGGTGAAGCATATAATAAAAAATATAAAAATAGAACAAATGTGAAAAGGATTTAAAAATGTCCTGTCCACATTATGTTTGAAATTTTTTCCATTAAAAGATTATATTTTTAATTTTTTATTTTGTTTTTGTTAACATTTTTTAATCTCTATTTTTTGTCTCCTTAATTTACATACATATACTATATAATAAACATTTTTTTGTATTTTGCGTTTTTACACAGATCAGGTTTCGAGGTTCTTGTTTATATAATTTTTTCTTGTTTAAAATAAACAGTAAAAAGAAAATTCGAAAACGATGTACACACTTCATTCGAAAGCTTCAATTTTAATTCACAAATTCATTTGTTGTTTTTAATCCTCGTAAAATACTTGATAGTGCTTCAAAGATCGTTTCTGCAATTCAACAATCAACACCACTTCAAAATTACTCACATAAGTTCCTTTTTTTTAAGTGTTATTATTTGGAAGAGGAAAAAGTCACTACATTTTGGAAAAAAAACAGTTGGAAAACATTATCCTAATACTTAGAAACGAAAAACAATCGAATTTAAAAAAAATGAAGGAAAAAATTAAATGAAGTGAAAAATATTTAATTTTGTTTTTCTTTACCCATCGAAAAGAATCCACTTCTTTTTCTCATTATTATTTTATAACTTCCTTTTCATCCTAAATTTGGAAAAATTTAAAACAGCAGAAAAGAAATTGAAATAAAAGTTTTTCAACTGTGTTTTTCTTTCCTTTTTCGCATATTTACTGCTGAAACTGACCTGTCTTTTAAAGATACCCTTTAGCGATTACAACTTTTTTTTCTTACTCTTTCGTTATTTACATCACCCACAAAGTAATTTTAAAAAGTTATTAAACTTTCAACACATGAGAGACAAGAGTTGAAAAAAAAAAAAAAACAAATCAGAAAATAAAATTTACGTATTTTATTATCATGGAAGTTTTTTTCAAGGGAAAAACATAAAACTTTTATTTTTCAATTCATCCCAGTTGAATGGCATAAAAAAATTCATTTAGAATTAAAAAGGCAGCGAAAAAAAAACGAGAATAAAAAAAAGGAGTAGGTACAGCTTTTGGGTGACTTACCCGATTTATCACATTACAAGTCCTCCACCATGAAAACGAACTGTTTTTATAATTTTCTCATATTTCATTTATTTTCTTCTTCAAATTTTTATCAAGTGACAATTTTTATCTGACATAAAATGTCTTATGGTTTGTGTGAATATAGAATCCTTTTCTCTTCCTTTTTAACATCTTATTGTGGTTATTATTGAATTATTGTAAATTGATAAATTTATCTATTTTGATTCTTTTCAACAACAAAATTTAATATAGTGAGGATATATTTTTTCAAGTCTCACACAAACATTTTTATATTTTCCTTTTGTTGTCTTCACAGGAAGCAAACAACAAAAGACAAAGTATTGCTGTCGTTTTGTTAGGTTTGTTATCAGTTTTTCTATTGTATTTCACAAAAAAGGATTCCATTTTTTGGATTTGCATCAAAAGTTTTACACACGTTTTCTATATAAAAAAAAAAGCAAAAAAGTTAAAAATAAAGAATTTTTCTATGTTACCTGTCAAAGTTTATCGTAACTTTTCTTTTCAATAATTTTTTTTTTTATTCAGTTGAATTGTATTTTAGTTTTTCTAGAAAAATTAAAATTAAAAATTTAATGTTATTGAATATCTAAACTTTAAAAATTTTAAAATTCAAATAGTATCATTACGCAATCAACTCATCCGTAACTATTGCGTTAAAAACTGTTAAAGATTCTCATCTCGTTAATATGATTAAATCATTTTCAAATGGTCTACTCTTCCTTATACATCCTGTTACTTACCTTTAAGTGATTTACTTTGCAGTTAAAAAAACTCCACGAAATAGAAAACTTGAACTCCTCCTCATTATTTTCCAGCATAGCTATATGTACCTATCTCATCTCAACTGTATCTTTACTATATAACTCATATTTACACAAAGAATGATAACCTTTTCCTTTGTGGAATTTTATTAGTAAACAAAGCAATGTTTATTAGTATACCATCGACATATATAAATACATATATATACCACAACACTATTACACAAACACTATGTATTCTCTAAATGTTACAATTACAACCTTTTAATGGCAATCAGATACGCAGATGGTATCCGATGTTAATGGACTTCAATTAATTAGGTTTTTACGGCTTTGGAATACTCAAATGGTACAATCGATTTAGTTAGTTTTTACTGTTTCAGGATATAAAGCGTATTTACACAAATGCGTGTATATAATGTACATATATGTATTTGTTTTTATATTAGAAAGTAATTTCAATTTTATTAGAGTAACGTGCTTTCATTATTTGAGGTTTCATTTATGAGAAGAAAAAGAAAAAAGTATGAGAATAGACACCTCGATTGTAATGTGTTCGTATGCATATACACTTGTATGTATGTATGTAGCATCCCTATGGTACGGTAAGTGTAATTTATTTTTGTGTAACCAATTAAACACCTGTAAATATTGTAATCAATACAACAAATTCTGTGTATTTTATTCATTGTTATTTTAATTAAAAAATATTAATTTTATATATTCTAATTTAATAACATAAAAGTACATGAGAATTTGATTTGTGTGAAATTTATAAATGAGAAAAGGAAAAAAAAAAACAATGGAAGAATAAACAATGACAATAATTTATTTAGATTTTATATAATGTATGTAGTACCTACATGTACATATGTACATATGTATATTAGTATTTTTACTTATTATTATGAAAGCCAAAAATATGTTGGATAAAATGAAATTATAAAAAAAAAATAACGAATAATAAATGAGAAAAAATTTCTCATTATACAATAAAATGGAATGAATAGTATAAATTCAGTCTAGTTTTTTTAGTCATTGTAAAATTCAAAATTTGCAGTATAATTTTATTAATTTTATCTTCAAGGACTCTAAAACAATAATGAAAATATGTATAATAAAATGAAAATTATGTTTTATTAATTCAATCAATTAAAACAAACACATGTGGTATTCTATATTTTCTTCACTGATACCGTATTAAAAACTTCCAGAAAATAGTTTTCTATATAATAGAGTGACACACAATAAAATTTTCTATTGTTTTATAACCGTCAAAATTTATCCTGAAAATTTTATATTATGATTATACAGCCTACCAGGATTAAATAAGTATCTTATAATCTTCTCTCTATATGGTTATTGCCTATATGTATATGTACATAAATTCTATTTCTATTTTTGTTATTTTAATATAAATGTTATATGATGTGCGATAAAAACGATGTTTTATTTCACAATTCATCATAATCGCACACACGTTTTTTTATCACTACACACAGCCATTATTTGTTTGATTATACTTCGAATTGAATAAAAAAAATATAAAAAACAGGAAAAAAACAAAAATAACAATATAAAGTTTTGAGTATATACTCGACGAGTATTACTCGTATAATCAAACAAAAATAATTTTCTGTATTTTTGACATGTAATCTTTATTTTGATATATTTTTTGATTGTGCAAAATATATGTATGTATACATACGTATGTAATCGTATATATAAATATTTTCACTTATTTTTTTATTTATTTTATTTATTTGTTCGCTTTTATATACATAAACTCAAGTAATTTAGTCACGAATTCAATAAAGGCATCAAATTTACACACAATGAAAAATATTATGAATTTTTATCCTTTCATAGTATCCGTATGTACAAAAACAGGATATGAAAATAGGATGAGAATCGTGTGAAACTTTTTAATTTTGAACAAACAATATTTGAGAAAAAAAAAATTTAAAAATGCGCCTACAATTAAAAAAAACATATATATTGAGAAAAGTGTGTTTTTCTGAAAATTAGAATCTACAGGTAGTAGAAATTTTATTAAATAGTTTTTACCTTTTAAAAATTAAAATACAGCTCTGCTTTAATTTAAAAAAAAAAAATGTATTTTGAAAAGTTCTATCTCACAGATTGTTTTAAAACTCTTGCTATTTTAAGCAATATTTCGTTACTATGGAATGTTAAATAAAATTTCTATGAAAACCAAAAAAATATTACAATTATTTATTCAAAGTGATGGTCAATAAAAAATATAGCTATATTCATGTATATGGGGTAAAGATGTGTCCTTAAATAATTCGAAATAATTTTGTACTGTCTCATTTATATAAATGGCACAATAATTCTTGATTTGACACGATTTATGGGTTATGTTCGTGTATTACGCTACTGGTGCCACTTAGCTGTATACAATTTTTATTAAAGTGATTTTAATTATGAAATCAAATCACGTAGATACGCATGTTTAATAGTCGCACATGATGTAATAATTTTATGCAAATTAATTGAGAGGATGTATATGATAATTTTACATTCACTCCATTAAAAAAAATGAAAGGAGCATAGTCCTTGTTACGATGGACAAGCTAATTTAAAAAAAAAAAAAAAAAAAAAAAAAATAGATACAATTTATTTGCTTTGCTTTGGTATTGGTGTAAAAATTCAAATATAACGGTAATTAATCCTTTAAAATGACAATACCGAATAATTAAATAAAAATTTACAACGAAAAAAATAAATAATGTACCTTTAATAATTATCCTGTTTAATGGTACTGAAAAAAAGTATTTAACTCGTATTTTACCTCATAATAATCTATTTCATCGTAGGTATACATATCCTGTATCTTGTATCCTGTAAATAATCATAATGAACCACAATATATCTTAATTATGTATGAAATTTCTGAATCACAAAATGAGTATAATGAATTACTAAGAAATATAAAATAAAAATAAAAGTTAAATGTAAACATTGAATTTTTTATTTCAATTTCCTAAGCACGTGCTCATAACTGTTTTTTTCTTCATTTCAACCACATCAACAGAAAATTAAAATTGTGAAGAAAAAAATATAAGAACAACCAACAAGAAAATTGGATAATCTTTTATCACTTTGTCGAATTATTTTCTCTTTTATTTATTCCTATTTTTTTTTCCTGTAATTTTTTTCATTCCTGTGTGAAAATTTTTCTCAACATTTTCTTTTCCTTCTTCCCGTACACCTTTTTTTCTTTTTACAGAACTCCTTAGTAGCATATCAAGAAAATAAAGGTCAAATGATTCACCTACCAAGCAACCAACCCAAAATAATAACAACAAAATAAATACAAAGCTTTATTATTCCATCAACGTTTTTATCATCAAGAATAAATGTTTCGTCCTTCAACTGATGTGAATTAAGTGGGTGATAATCGTATATATAGCAGGAAAAAAAGTAAGAAAAAAAAAAGAAAGAAGTGAAAATCTGTTATTTTCAACATTTTTTTTTTCTTCTTCTGCTATTTTCCTTGAGAAAGAGGTTCTTAGAGTGGATTGTATCTCATTCGTGTAATGTATTAATTCTGAAATTTTCTGGTTTTTACATGGTTAGTTTTTTATTCTACTTAATCTCTTGTAATTGTAGTTAATTAAATTGTTCATTCTCTGTAGTAAAATGTAAGAACATTTTTTTCTTTTGTGTGAAATATAAAACCAAATCATCATAAGATTAATAGAAAAAAAGACTTCATTAAGAAAAATTATTTCTACATTAAATTATAAATTATATTTTCAGTAGTAAAATAAATTCTCAAAAAAATCAGAATTTAGACAACAAAAAAACTTTGAAATTAAAAAAAAACAGTAACAATAAGGACCGCTTAATATTTTGGAATTACAAATTTTGTCACAATTAATTAGTTTTAAAAATTCCTTCAACTCAAATGTTAAATAATTACATAATTATATTTCTTAATTTTCTTTTTAGATTTGAAAAAAAAAGATATAAAACGAAAATGTAAATAAAAACGTTTTTTTAGATTTAAAATTTAAAAAAGTACCGTTTATTAATTAGAAAAGCTGTGGCAACACCATCAACAGATGTGTTTCCGGATCTCACCAACAGAGCAATAAATCATCGTAATAAAAGAAAACAAATTATTACTTTTCGTAATATTTCTTCGCCTACGATAATTTGTTGACACATGGAAGTTGGGATCCTTTCCTTCTTCTCACGTTGAAACTGAAGCCGAAGAGCCAAAATACATTGGTAGTAATGCGCTACTTGTAACAATTTTTTTCCTACTTGGTATAATAAGAATAGTCTAAAATAATTTTAGCTGCCGGTTGTAATACACTCACGCTCGTTACAACTTGGTCGTGCCACCATCAGGTGTATTTTCAGGAGTTGTTAAAACCGGTTATAAACTCGTAGTAGTCCTAGTCTACGCAGACGCAGACGCCATTTTAACAGTCTCAATAATTATCATTTTTGCTACTAAAACCAATTGTTAAATTTGTATTTCATAGTGAATTATAATAAATAAATTGTTCATCATTGTAGTAAATGAGTTATTATAGTTAAATATTTCGAATAATTGTGAATATCAGCTATAAAGCTCGATTTGTTAGTGTCATCTACTTTTGAAATTCAGAACTTAAAAGAATTAACAATAAACACTTTTCCAGCTTTTTGTTGTAAATAAAAATTAGTAGTCAAAAATCCGGTTGAAAATATGTGCTTGCCTACTATTTGGTGATTTGTGAATTGGGAATAGAAAAGAGACACAGAATAGTTTATAGTTTTTTGTTTCATCTGAATTTCAAAAAAAAATAAACTAACATAACCTCAAAGCTAAGGCATTTTAAGTCTAAAGTGAAAGTAAATTTTTTTAATTATTTAGAATTATTTCATTATTTATTCAATATAATTAAGCAAAAACAACAAAATGAGTGGAACAATTTCGCTGGATTCACTGGACAAAGATCAAATGAAAACCGTATGTGAAATTTCAATGTTTTTCCTGTCAGAAAACAACTAAAAAACTTTATTTTCTATTTATTTCAGTTTCATGAATTTTTATTATCTTACAACAAATTATCTGAATTGTGTTTTACGGATTGCATAAAAGATTTCACATCACGAACAGTAAAATCAGATGAAGTAAGGATCATAAAGAAAGAATTAAAATGTTTACCCTTAAATTATGTGTTTTTTATTATTTTATTTATAGGAACGTTGTTCTTTGAATTGTATGGAAAAATACTTAAAAATGAATCAAAGAATATCACAAAGATTTCAAGAATTTCAAATGTTGGCTAATGAAAATGCAATGGCAATGGCACAAAAGAGCGGTAAAATGTAAGGGAGGATTCAGCATTTAATGTGTTCCTTTATTTTGTAAATTGAACAATACAAAGAAAAAAATTCAAATAAGATGTAGAAAATTAATAAATTAAAATAAAAGTGAAGTAATTCTATTTACCTTTTCCTAACCTGATTTTACTCTGACATTTTTCCCACCACGCCGCGACCGCACTTTTTGATTTATTCATTATTTCTTTAGCCGATGAACTGTCAAAATTTAAAAGTAGGTTACGGGAGGAAGCGTAGTAAATTTTTCAAAATCAAAACAATTGAATTATTATTTTTATTATTTAATACTCTTCGGTCCAGGTCTACTTAAAGACCAAAGATTGTCTAAAATTAAAATAAAAATGAGATAGTTCGAAATCCTGTTTAAAATGTCTCTATCGTTGAACATAAACAACTTCTGTGAAGGTGCTGTTCCATCAATCCTTAATAAAGTAAGTTAATTATTTTTCGGTTTCTCTAAAAACTTTCTTAAATGTTTTATTTTGCAGAATTATCTTGATAACACCAGCTTTAATGTAGAATCAACAAATTCATCAATTGTGCCAAATAAAGTACAAGAAGGTACCAGTAAATTCCACCAAAACGCATTTCTTGATGCAAATTTAAATTTGAATGATAATATTAGTTTTTTTAATGAGGATATTTTATCAAATTTAAATTTTAACAATGAAAATAATGATAAAGATCCGAAAGTTGGAACAATAAACGTATACAATAAATGTGTGTTCCTACTAAATAAAACGAACGAGGAAAACAATACAAAAAAAAACAACAATGACAATAATTCTCAAACATCATCTAGACAAATAAATCATGATCCTCATTTTCCTAAAACTAATATTGTTGAAAATAATGTTTCCAATAACCATCGGGACAATTATTTTCACTCTGCAAACTCCACTGGTTCAGTTTCTTCAAATTTGAAATGTATTCGAAGAGTTCGTCATAAGCAATCAACAAAGCCAAAGCAACAACAACAGCAACACATCACAGAAAAGCAACATAAACTCTTCTTTTGTCATAACAATGACTTGATACCAATACTTTCACCTATGATCAAATCAGGAGTATATCGAAAATTATACGGTCCTGGAGAAAAAAAGATCGATGTAAATTTAAATTTAAAAAATCAAAAATTTACCAATGTGTGCGTATCAACGAACGATGTGTGTGGAAAAGTTATTACTTTAGAAGAATTTCAAAAAAATTATGTCGAAGAAACTGATTTTGATGAGATTGTTTCGTATTCACCACCAAATTGTTCAGTATTACCTCCTGTTCCTTCGGAAAAGCCTTCGTTCAATCCAACAGTACCAAATAATGTAGAATCTTGTGTCTCAACAACAACACATTCGCCAGATGAATTGAATACTTTTGCACGTAACATTCTTAATTTCCAAAATGGAAAGCTAGAGAATTTTACAATCAACAAGTAAGTTTTTCAACAAAAAATATGCTTTCAAGCTACTAATTTTTTTCTGATTTTATTTATTTTTTTTTTAGAGAACAAAATAGAATTAGCTACAAGAATTCTTCAAACAAAAAACACTTCAAATATCGTTTAATGTTTCCTGAAGAATTTGGTGATTTAAGAAATCCCAATGGTTGTACTAATAATTCCTTGTTACCATTCAATACTCGTTCTATAAAAGACTGCCCTTTACCACCATTTTCACAAGAATCAAATAAGACTGCTCCATTTTCTTCTCCTATCTGTCCTTTAAAAAAAACAATATCGCGTCGTGGTCGTCCAAGAAAACCATCTAGAAATCAAACATCATCAAAAGGATTACCAATACAACAAGAACAAAATACTTCTGTCGTTATGGTGAAAACACGATACGGTCGTCTTTCAAAACTTCCGTCTCATATTCAAGAAGATTTCAAGGTTTTGAACAATAATAACGAAATATTCAACGAGAAAATTTCAATTGCCGAAATGCGAGATGAAATTAAAGATAAAGATTATAAATTCTTCGTTACCGAGAAAGATGAACCTAAAACATTAATCCAAGATTGTAATCCGAAAGTACGAAGGGAACGTAACATTTCATCGGAATATCAGTGTAAAGTATGCAATAAAATATTTTTCGGGAAACGAATAAAACAGCATTATGAGGCATATCCCGATCATAACATCACCAAAACTCGTGAAATTTATCAAAAATTTCTTACCGAGATGACTTTATATAAATTTCTAGTTGAAAAAATTAAGCTATCATCTTGTCTAGCATCCGAGAATCGTGCTGATATATTCCTAAATGAAATTTCTGATTTAGTTAAACAATTACAATCACGTAGTTCACGTTTAGTTCAAAATACATCAGGTATGCATTTTGTTAATTCACGTATATCAAAAGTATTAGGAATACCAGAAGGACATTATTGTATTAATGCTGATGAAATCGATTCACCACCAGATGATCCTCAATCAGCAGTTGAAAATGAAAATTCAAATTTAATTGATGTACAATCAACAGGACCACCACGACTCGATTACAATTTAAGTATGTCACTTGATGATACAATAGCTGATGCAAAATTAAATATGATCACATCAGATGATAGTCTATTAAGAACAGTTAATGATTTAATGGAAGAAGGTATTAAAAATTTAACAGGTGGTAATCATGTTATGGATAATGCTTTACACCATCATCCACATCATCATCATCATCAAACGACCACATCATCAGTTATGCATTATGATCATGCTAGTGATAATGCTGTTGAAGCAGTTTCAATTAAAGAAACACAACCGCCAGAACTTTTAGATTTATCATTAGATTTGTTTCAATTTAATAGCAATTAATAGAAAAGAAAAAAAAAAACAGAAAGACAAATCAGTGATATAATGGTAAAAAAAGGATTTTTTTTTTCTTTCAATTTACATAAAAAGTGTCACTTTTATAAAGTGAAGAACTTAAGAAATGTAATGAATTTAGAGATGTAAATAAATGAATTGTAGAAATATTTTTCTTTGAATTATCCTTTAGCTCTACAGCGAAAATGTCTTGAATTTTTTTTTTATTATTCATCTTGGATCTTTTTCGTCATTCTTCTGTAAAATATGTGGTGTGAGGGGAAAGTAACACAAGTTAATTTTTATCATTTTTCAGTAGATCGATTTAAAGTGTTTTTAATGATGTGTATCTAAATTAAGCTTTGTGCTATTTCGATAGAAATTAATTACTATTTTTAACAAATTTTGAAAATAATAAAAATTGACTTGTGTTACTTTTCTCGTGGCACCACGAAAATTACCAATTTTTTTTTTTTTTAAATAAAATTTTCTTTTTTTATATTAAATATTTTCTTATATCATTTTTTATTATTTTTAAACAACAAATATTTTTTTTAATTAAATATTTACATTGGTAATATATCCTAAACTAAAATTATTTATCATTAAAGTTTTTTTTTTTTTTTTGTTTCTTCTTACTTCTATTTATTTATTTTTTCTTTCCCTTAACTTATCTTTTTCTCTAATCTTTCATCCACATAAATCCTAATTTTAATTTTATTTTGAAAATTCACATATTTTTTTAATGTTTTTCTTTTTCTTCCACTTTTTATATTTCTTTTCTTTTAATTATTACAATAGATATAGATTGTTTTTCTGTTATTTTTAGAAAATTGATTTTTTTTCATCTGTATTCCCAAAGGAAAATTTTCTTTTTTTATTTATAAACCTTAAACATTTACTACATTCTTTTTCTCTTGGTCATTTGATTTTCTATAAATTTTTTTTAATCGATTTATTTTACTTTTTTATTGATTTTATTTAATTTGTTCTTTGTATGCTTTATTTATTTTACATTTAAAGAAATAAAGCTCATCACTTATTAAATATAACTTTTTTATAATTTATTGTACATTTTTTTGTTAATAGAAAATAATTTGAATCAAGAAAAATAGAAAGAAAAAAAAGAACAAATATTTTACACAAATTGAGAAATGTAGAAATTTTCATCGAAAAATTGTTTTTTTTTTTTTTTTTGTTTAAATCATAAATATAATATATAAAATGTGTTTTTTAAAACCTGAAAAGATCTTGCTTTGAAATTCATGTTGACCGCTTTTTCTATAACTCAAATTATATCCAGGATAATAAGCAATTTTCTCACATACTGATTTTAATAGCATACGCTAGTACTAACAAGATTGTCGGGGAGTAGAAGATTGTGGAATCTCATCCTCCGCTAACGCTTGATATACAGGCGGAAGAACTCCTTCCAGACCAACTTTTATTTTATCGATCTTCAAGCCCACTGTCAACAATCATCCTCTGACGCACATAACGAGAAGTAGATGATTTTAAATCCCCAAGCTCCTCAGTCACCATTGAAAGAAGGTTGACACTTGGAGATCAAATAAAATAAAATTCTGAGCAAAAATCGAATCAGATGTATTACTACATACACCTGATCATCCTAACCACATACAATCATGATTTCGAATTTCATATTTTGGATCATTAACCTAAAACATTAATCCAAGATTGTAATCCGAAAGTACGAAGGGAATATTCCATCGGTATATCAGTTTAAAGTATTTGTTTAAGTAAAAAACTTTTTATCTGATAAAATTTTCAATCGAAATCCATAAAAAAAAGTCATTTTGATTTTCAAAATAATTAAAAATAAATTTGTCACACTTGCACTAAGGTAATTTGAAAAAAAAAAAAATTAATAATAAAATTGAGGTAAAATATTTATGCTTAATAATAAATTAAATATGATGCACATAAAAAGTGATTAAAAAATTACTAAGTAAAAATATCAAATAAAAGGAAAAATGAACGTTATTTACTTATTAATAATTATTTATAACAAAAAAAATAATAAAAAATAAAAACATCGAATGTATAAAATGAAAATTTCTTAAAAACTCCCCATTAATAAATAATAAAATAATTATTTTGAATAAAAAGAAAAAAAAAATTTTTTTTTAATCATTAAAAAATCGTGTAATTTTTAATTTTTTGTCTTGACTCAAATTTGACTTCGGTGTGTGACTATAAAAATGAAACAATACTGGGCTGAACAGTAAAAAAAAAAAAACGATTTTGTTTTAATTTTTTCGTTTGATCTTAAAGAGAACTGAATTTAATTTCAGCCATAAAAAAAATACAAAATAAATAAATTTAAAAAGAAAAAACTTACATACCCGCTCGCCAGTCATATAAATTTCAAATTATGTTTTGTATCTTAAGGACTTTTGTTTGTTTTGTTTCACTTTTTATATAAAAATTACCTTTGATGACCACTGTATGATTTATAATATCGTGTTGCACTTCGTGTTGAAATGGAAGAACTTTGTGAAGATGATGAAGGTAGCTGATGTTGTGAATTATCTAAATTAGTACTGCTATTATTTGATTGATTATAATGATGATGATTATGATGATTTTCATTGATATTGCCACTAATGCCACCAATATCATCATTATCGTTATTGGAATGTGTTGTTGTTGTTTCAGCATCACATTTTACAAAATTATCAATTAGAATTTTTGTTGATTTTATATGTGAAACCACTGTTGCTTCAGACTGTTATATTAAAATACAAAAATTTACAAAAATTTAAAAAAAATTATTTGTGAAAAAAAAAAAATACTTGGTGTTGGTATACTTACACTTGCAGTCAGATCCATAAATGTATAATATTTCTTTAATACACTGACAATATCTTCAAATTTATTATTCCGAAGATATGATCGTATTATAGTTTCATTTTCTGAATTTTCTGATATTAAATGACCAATTAGGATACCAGCATAACTTGCTTGTAATGTGTGCTCCATATGATGTCCGGCTTTTTGTAACACTGTGAAAAAAAAAAATTAATTAATTAATTAACCATTTAAATTGTACCATCAATAAATTTTTGATGAACTTACATTTAGTAACAGTCTCATCCATTTCTTCTTGTGATTGAGGTTTCTTTTTATTACTTTCAGGATTTTCAAGAATTTCATCGGTATTTTGTTCTGCCAATCTGAGAGAAAAAAAAGAGTACAAAAAATGAAAAAAGTTAAAAAAACAATTTAAGAAAAAACCAAAAAAAATCAACAAAATCTTACAATGCTTGTTCCTGACACCGATAAAAATATTCAATTAATGCTTTAATTGCAGGAACTTTATCAAAACGATTACCAAAATCTGATGGTGCATGTGATTTCATAATTAATTGTCTATTTGGAATTGTGTACATTGTTAAATTAATGAGTAATAATAAAACCTGAAAGAAGGAAAAAAAAACAACAAAAGATTAAATTTTAGAAATTTTTTACTCAAATTCGTAAAAAAAGTAAAAAAGTTAAAAAAAAGACAATGAATTACTTACCAAAATACTTAATTCGAATATACAACGTTCTGGTACATAATTTGGTGCTTGTAATAATATATGAAAACTTGTATCAAATATACCTTGACGTTGTCCTAATAATGAACTACCAATTGCTTTTGTATCAAATGGATGTGTTAAATTAATTAAAACTTTTAATGTTGGTACTAATGTTTCACGTAATACAACACCAGGATTATCTTTTGGTGTTTGATCATTTGTTGGATATAAGGCTATTTCACTGTCACATAATTTATATAATTTAAATAATGTATCTAATGCATTATTATATGATAATATATATTTTTGATTAATTTCATTCTGTTGTGATACATTCTCTAATACACGTAAACAACGTTCAATTGTACGTAATTTATCTAATAAATATTCTGTCCAATTAACAACATAATCTGTTATTTGATAACAACAATCGCATATTGTTTTTATGATATGTTCTAAACCACCTAATTCACGTAATTCTTCTTTAAACCATTCACCAGCTTTTTTTGATGTTAATGATAATAATGTTTCCATCGATAATGTACCAACTGTTATTGTATCTAAATTTAAATGTAATGCTTTACCTTGATTTTTTATTTCTTCACATAATTCACGTACTTTTTGTTTATTTCTTTCATAAATTGTATTTTCTTCAGAATCTGTTGATGAATTTATTGTTTGTGCCGTTGTTGTTGCTGCTGGTGTTGGTGTTGTTGATATTGATGTTATTGTTGAATCTTTTTTCTTAGTTTTTGAATCAATTTCTAAAAGATTTATCATTAATTCTAATGAATCACGATCTAAATCAACATTTAATGTATCTTGTGCTAATGCAAACATTATTGTTGCTGTACATAAACCTAAACTTAAATCATTTTTAGCATCTTTTAATGCTTTAAAAAATTTTCCAACAGTTCCATGAGCTCTAACATGCATACGAAATGCTGGTATTAAACATTTTGTTGCTAATTGTAAGGCAGATAAACAACGTGTTGATATTGGATTGTGCGGTTGTAAGGCATCTAAAATATAATCGACATCATCTTTCATTTCTTGATATTCACCAATTTCTTGAATTTGATGTGCTGTTTTAACATTTCTTACGACTGTGTAATAATCTTTTGCTTTACGATCACATTTCACTTTTGTTACACCATTTTCATTATCAATATCATCACCAACACTGAATTTATCATTATTACCTCCTGAGTTTACAATATTTTGTCGTGTTATCCGTGATGAAAATTTTGTTATAGTTGCCGTATCATTACTAAAATCATCTTCGAATAGTGTATCTCCTCCGCTATCTGATGGTGTTGGTGTATTTCCAGAACAACTTGATTTCTCTTTATCATCATCCCAAGTATGTTTGTAAACAGCACGTTTTTTTGTTGTATGACCATCACCACCTTGATCACTGACTAATGCTCGACTTTTAAATATACTACCTTTCTTTTTTGATATAACAAGTTTTACACTTCGTTTCTCATCATCATCATTGCCAACGCTTGATGAAGAATTTGTTAACCGTAACGGTGATAAATCATCATCAATTGTTTCTCCGTTTTCAATGGTCTGTTCACCGTTTTTATTATTATTATTATTTCGTGCCATTTTTTCTTCATTATTTCTTCCCCTGCTATTGAATTTTTTTGCCACTGGCTCATCAGTTTTTCCTTCTTCTCCTCTAGTTTTTTTCGAATTACGTTCATACCAAGTTCTTTTTAATTTATTTTTAATTTTGTACTCTTTTCCTTCCGATTTTTCTGAAATTTTCGGCGGAGTTTCCAAGAATTTTGTGGTTTCATTTTTATTTGTGCTTGTTTCTTCATATTTATTATTCGTTTGAATTGTGGAAGAAGTATCAGGAAGATCAACTGCGAAATCATCATTTTCTTCTTTTTTATTTTGTTCTGGTTCTAGAGGAGGAGGAGGAGGAGGCGGTGCAAGTGGTGGTGCTGACTGAACATTTTTTCGTTTTCGAGCATAGCTTCTTGTTGGAGGCAGCACTGTTGAATTATTCTGAGAACAGAAAAAAATAATAATTAAATTAAAGACAGATTTTATAACAAAAGCTCCTGTATTTACCTTAAGATTTCCATTATTTTTATTTCTAGTAACTCTTCCACTCTTATTTGGAGATTTTTCTTCTACAGCAGCAACAGGTGTTTCAGTAACAGGTTGTTCATTTTCAGTTTCAACTTTTCCTCTTCTTGATCTTGTCATTCTTCTTGTAGAAATCGCGTCTTCAGATGGTGATTTGTTAATTTCGTTGTCCTTTTGTTGTTCTTTTACCTCTGTTTTCTTTTCTTTTTTATTCAACGGCTTCTGTACTTCTCCTGTATCATCCCCTGCTAAAATCTTTAGAATATCCTCTTTCAAAGGTTCCTCTCGAATGTGCATTAATTTATTGTCATTTTCACCAAATAGTGCTGCTGAATCTTCTACACCTCCCAACGGGGGAAGATCATCGTCACAGTCCATCATTGATTCTAATCGTGATTCAATGTCAGATGGTGGAGCAACCAAAGAACTATGTTGGCTTGTCTCTAAATCACTTGTAACATCACTTGAACCATGACTTCGTATGACACAACTGTCTTCTGCAATTACAGCAGGAAATTGATTTGTACCCTTCGATGAAACACTACCCAAAATTGAACTTTGAGAATCAAAATCTTTTTCTGAAGCCGGAGGTGGTGACATCAATGTTCGATTTTCTGAAGGAGGTTTTGGAGAAGGTGTTTTCAAAACAGCAGTTGATGCAGCTACTGTTGTGACTTTTTTATGTTTTCTACTTTTACCCTTCTTTTCTGGTTTCTCACTAATAAACGCATTTTTCAATGCATCCGTTTTGATTACAATTTTCAAACTTTCATATTTTTGACTTTCAACGGCATTCGTAGATACTATTGATTCGTCAATATTATTAACTTCTGGTTCTTTTGTTGCATTGACGGATTGATCTTCTTCATTCGTTTTTATGCTTAGTTGTTCTTCTATTTGTTGTTTTTGTACTGGTTCTCCGGAAAGTACGGACAATAACTCCTCAGTGGAAGCAATTACTGATGTTTGGTGTTGCTGTTCAACAGCAGGAGATTGTTGAACTGGTGAGTTTATTACTTCTTCACTATCAGTACTTATAAGACGAGATGTTCCCTTCAAGATAAATTTTTACACATGTTATGTATTTGAATCAAATATAAATTTAATGTTTGTCTTACCTTTGATATTCGTAGAACAATCGGAGGATGGTCAAGATTTTGTTGTTTTGAAGGAGTAACTGGTGGCGGTTCCATTACTGCTTCAGCTTCATGTTCCGATTCAATTTCAGGTTCAGCTTCTTCCTCTTCGTCTCCAATTTCTCCATCATATTCTCCACTAGTTTCATTTGACGTGTTTAATCGATTACTTTGTTCTTCCTCTGAAGATACCATACTATTATTTAAGGCAGCAGGAACGGCAGAGATTATATCTTTTAATGGTGTTTGACTTCTTTCATCTTCATCGTCCTCTTTGTAATTAACAACTTTCCGCTGGCGTGATGTTACTCGAGAAGGAGGAGCTTCTGGTTTCATTTTTTTTCCTTCTTTTTTCTTTTTCGGTTTAGGTACTTTATCCGAGGATGTAGATTTCTTTCTTTCATGTTTTGGTTTTGGAATTTTTATTTTTATTACTTGTTGTTCTTTTTTTGGTGAAACATCTCGAATAGGTGATGGTGGTGCTCTAGGTAAATGTTGAATTTGTGCTCGAATTATATCAACAGAAGCATTTCGACTTTTGAAGAATTTTTTCGGTTTTGGTAGATCACTTGATTGACTGTTATTCTGAACATCATTATTTTCTGGTACGATCTCTGATGGGCTAACTCCAGCTACTGCAGCTGCTTTGAATGCATATGTTCGTATAGATGTGAAACCCATTTTACCCCATTTACCAACAGTTCCAGCCGATCTTGCTGCTATAGGACGGTTTGTATTCTCCTTTTCTTTAATTAAGGATTCAAGAGGTACTACCAAATTTTTACCCCAACGAGCCATTTTTTGTTGTTGTTTTTACTTAAATTTTTGTCTTGAAAAAAGAAAACAAAACTAAAAACGTAAGATATTTAAATCTGTGACTACACAAACTAAAGACTTTTAAGTATAGAAGAAAAAAAATTAGAATTAAAAAAAAAAAAAGGAAAATAAAACGTTCCTGTTTACAAACAACCTTGAGGGCGGGAAATAAAAATTTGTATAATGACGGAGAATTTTGATGAAAATAATATGCAGAATTTGAACTCAATAAGAAATTTCAGTAGAATGTGCTGATTCCATGGAAATTTGTATAATTTTCATTGTAAAATCATAATAATCATGAATATTATTATGTAGGCATATATATATATGAGTAAATGTGTAAATGTCAAAAAGAAAAATTAAAAAATAAAAATGAAGATATAACACACCACGTACATATTGTACATATGTACATACATATGTGTAACTCAACTTACCACTTGCAAATATAAATATAAAATTGATTTTATTATCAAATTATTATCTAAATATCAATTTATATACTTTAATTTCAAATTTTATGATTAGAAAGTAAAAGAAATTAAAAATATAATGTATAATAAGTAGAAAATTTTTAAATTCTACAAATTTTTTCTATCAAATTTCACCACACAAACACATTTTATAAAAATCATTTTTTATGTATTTTTCATATGATTATTTACATTTTTAATGTTTTTTTATACACTTTAAGTATCAAAATACCATAGAAATGTAAAATTTGTAATTTTTTTGAATTTTAAATTAAAGAAATTGCGCGAGAAAACCCATTACTTCTTCCACTTAATTTCACCTTTCTACTTTAACTTTATTTTTACTAGACGATGTACTAGATTTCTGGCATCATGTGAAAATTGTACTAAAAGAATAAAGAAAAGGATAAATGTCAATAATGGAGAAATTTCAACAAATTTACAACAAATTCACCAGAATGTGATAAAATGATGGAACATATTCGTCACCAGAGGTCGTGTATCGTGTATCGTGTAAGAGAAATGAAATTTCCACGGCAAAAAAAGCTCACTCTTAACAACAAGCTTTTATTTTATTTATTTTAAATTTAAAATTTTTTGTACTTAAAAAATTCGTTACAATTTTAACAAATATGCATAAACAAAACATGAATGAGTTTTAATTCAAAATCAAATTACGAATCTCAAGGGACACAAGAGTCATCCTGCATTCATCAATTTTTACTTTTGGTAGATAATTTATTAGGGAGAGGTTGGGAAACAGGACTTAATTTAAAATTAAATTCATAATTTAAAAAAGAAAAAGAAAAATGGAAGTAGAGGGATATAACAGAAATATTTCTGAATTATTTCAACTGGCATAAAAATTTTTTTAAAAATAATGTATACGAGTATAAGTCTGAAGTCAAGTTATGAGGAAGGTACCCGTATATATGTATATTCTGCTTAGAAAAAATTCTTTTCAAATATTTCCTATTTCATTATTTAAAAAAAAAATATTTATTTATTTATTTTATTCTTTATTCACAAAATAAAATAATAAAAAAAGTAAAATTAAACCTTTGTAGTAAGTTTTTCTATCATTTTTTTTTCTAGAAGAAGTACAATTTAGTTCACGTCATCAGAATTAAGTAAGTAGTAAAATTAATAACTTATTACTGTAAATCTCTGACTTTAATAATAATAGTAATAATAATAATGATTGTAATAATTTTATGTTAATGATTTTGGTATTAATTTAATTGGATTTTTCTTATTATTATTAATATTTATACTTTCGCCATTAAATAATGAATATGAAGTCATATCATTCATTGATGATGATAATGATGATGTTGAATTGGTTTGATTTAAATTATCACAATCAGTTTGATTAATTGAAAACATAAATGACAAATCAATATCATAACGTGGAAGTTTTTCTCTATAAAATATAAAAAGAAAAAAAAAACATTAAAAGAAAAAAAAAAAGAAGAAAATAATAAGAAATGAAAAATTATAGATAATATCAAGAAAGATAGAGGTACCTATATCATTATGTGTAGGTACTTACCTGAGAAAATTTACAACATTTGTACTTAATGTTGATTTTCTAGAAAGAAGAAGAGCTGATAAGTATCTTGGTGATTTTGTTTTTTCAGCACAATGCATTAATAATGCCCATGAATTATAATCAGTGTCAATAACATATGTATTGTAGATACCTTCATCTATTAAAAAAAAAAAACAAAACAAAACAAAAACACATAATAAAAGAAGATAAAAATAGGTACATTAGATATAAAAAACAATTACCATAAATAAAATCGATACAACATATTAAAGAAGAAATGCATTTGCTTATCTTGTCATACATGACTATCATACTATGCAAATTAAAATGCAAAAATTAATTGTAGATACTTTTTATTTAAAAAAAAAAAAAAACAAACATGTAACTTAAAACATGTGAAGTGAGTTTTATCATTTTACAATGATATGCATAATACAGTAGATACCATATAAATATGTAGTGACTAAATTTTTGATTGTACGTTACCAAGAAATTTATCTATTTCAAATAACTGATGCTGTTACAAAAAAAGATACAATCTATGTTTCACATAAAATTATTATATCATGACAGGTGTTAAAACAAGATAAAAAAAATGTATTATATTTTTCTATTTGAAACTGTTTTCTAAGAATGCATTAATTTTTGATAAAAGCTCTATACTAATACATATTACTAATCGAGATTTCAATTCCTAGAAATAATTTTCACTTTATATCTGTTAATACCATTGGATTGAATTGGATAATTTTCGAACCTACACTGTTGTATCACTAAAACTATTCTCAATATCAAATCAAACACTATTTAGAAAATAAAAACAAAAATTGATTAAGTATAAATTGTACTCTATAACAACTGACCATTCAACTAATAACAATAATTAAATGAGAATTAATGTATTGATGTCAAATATGTGACAAATAACTTACATATATCTTCTGAATGAATCCAATGTGCTGGAATATTAAAATTCGGTATAAACCATGTTATATTTCCTTGTAATTGTTCACGAAGTGGATCTTCAGCATAAATATAAGTGAAATTCATTGTTACCTATATAAAATGAAATAAAACAAAAAAAAAAAACAAAATAACAAATTTAAAAAAAAATACACAATTAAGAAAATTTAATTTAAAATATATTAAAAAAAAAAAAAAACACTTATGAATTGAAATTTTTTTCTTAAAAACTTTCAATTTTAATTTAAAATAACGGAAACAATATTTATTGAAAGTGATTTGAATTATTAAGAAAGAAAGAAAAAACAAGAAAACAATCTCGGAAATAACCACGATGTCGAAATATGTAATTCTATAGCATGAAAAGATCAAAATCAGCATCAGCAGCAATCATATGAAAGTAAAAACTTTTGAAAACTAAAAAAAAAAAAAAAAATCAATTAACAAAACAAAAAGAAAAAGAATAATAATAAAATTTGAAGAAAACCAAATATGTATGTACTGTACATATATCATAAGAATTCATAAAGGTAAAAATAAATGCGTGGGAGATTGACTTTCTCACATTATGATTGAGTATCGCATGATTTATGATAACGACGATGGATTTACAAAATTTTTCTTTCTTTTATCTTTTTTTTTTTTTTTTTCTTAATTTATTTTAAATTTTATTTTTTTTTATTTTTATTATGGATACTTGTATGGTTGATTTCTTGTTGTACAACATATTAATCTCTTGTAGTTTTTCTTCATATTTTCTTTTTTGACCCACCAGGCATTACGTTTTATAAATGCGCGAAACATTTTGTGGTTGTAATGACCACCCCCCGGCCCCAAAAGATATTCTATAGGTGATATGTCTCTGCACAAGCCGTGTAATACCCTTTTGATGATGATCTGTGTGTGTTTTAATGACCTAAATTAATGTCATCCATGCACGCGAAGGTTCTAAAGATATACATACATAGTTATTTTCTTACAGCATCAAAAATATAAAAAAAATTTAAAAAAAAAAACTAACCGCATATTTATAACACTTCAATAATAACACGAACTCATATAGTTTTAAAAAATAAGATTAAAAAATGTACATAAAATGAAATGAAATGAAATGCACGTAAAAAAAAGTATCTGCACGTACCTATGTATGTATAACAAGTATTCAAAATGTATGACACACACACACACAAAAAAAAAAATGAAAAAAAAAATTTTGGGTTTGGAGCTCATTGACCACATCGTACCTATATAATAATTATTTAGAAATGTTGTATCTTTGAATCGGAATTACTCTCTATAATATGATGAATCTCAATGAACGTGATCTAAATTATTTGATTTCCTTCGTCAAACTTCAATTGTTCATCATCATCGTCGTTATTATCATTTGATGAATGTTCTGTTTGTTGTTTATATTTTCACATTTTAATCATCATCATACCTGTCCTCAGTTTTACTAACCGACTAACTAACTCATTGACTGACTGGCAAAAATTTGTTTTGTTTTTCTTTTTTCATTTTTATTTATTTTTTTTTTAAACTTTAAATAAAGAATCTGGGCAATTATTATGCTCTTTTCATATTGAATGATGATAATGACGATGATCATAGTCAAATTCGACAAATAATATTATGTATGTTACTACAGGTACGTACGTCTCCTCCTAACTTACACCTATTGCGGAAGTTTTGATGAAAAAAAAAAGAAGAAAATGTTTTCTTAAACTTTAAAGTGCACCTATAACATAAACAGAACCGAATTTTTATTTTATTTTTTAAAGAGAAATGAAATGGTGATTTGACCAAAATTTCAGAAAAAAAAAACAAACTACCAACAACATCAATCGGTATAAAGAGTGTATGTACTTAAATATATATATATACGTACATACATATACATACATATATGTATATGTGCATATATCTTTATATGTATTTATTTATTTACTATTATTATTTTTTTTTTTTTGGTAAATTGGGAAGTGGGCCTTTACGAAAGTTGATCTTGTCTTTGATTTATATAAATCTATATTATTTATGTTTTGTTCGTTTTTTTATTTCAACTTTTAATTCAAACATCACGAAATTATTGAGATACATATTTTTATTTTTATTTTATTTTATTATTTATTTATTTATTTTTTTACCTTTAAAAAAATAAAATGTTGTTGAAATTTTATTATGAAGACATGAATCAACGGTTTCAATATAATGATCATTTATATTAAACTGTGCAGCATATACTACAATAATAATAAAGATATTAAATTAAAGTTTAAATAAAATATAAAAATTGGATTAAAATTAACTATATAGTAATGAAAATTTTATTCGAATAAATTATTTTCATAAATCAAGTTTATAAAAATAAATAAAATAAAAGTAATAAAAAAAACTTTTAAAAAATGCAACTCTTTATCATATAACATAAAAACATACATATACTAATGTATGTACGTTACGTACGTACATATTATGAAAATTTAAAAAGTTTTAAATTGAAAAGAGGTGGGTTCATTTAAATTGTTCTCGAATAAGTATTTATTTTAAATCAGTCAAACAGGTTGCAGATACTTGAAAATTCTTTTTAAATCAAAGGGATTTTTCAAAAGTGTTTGAAGATTTTTAAAAAAGTAATGACTGGAAAATATTTTGTGCTTTTTTCAATACATAGTTTTTAAAAATACTTTGTTTTCATTTTAAGCCGGCTAGTTTGATCTTAACCTATATTTCTGGACCTTCTTACTTCTCAATGTTGCCGAATTGGAATAGTAAACATTTGTTAGGATTGAAATTAGCCATGCTATTCAATTAATTTTTTTAAGTAAGTACCTACATCTGAGCAAAATTTGATAAATTCATTTAACTAATTTTATCAGTCAATAAATAAATTTAAAAAATGAAATTCTAGAAAGTTACTCAAATTTTCTTCTCACTTTTTCATTCTTTCAAAATTTCCATAACAATAACAAAAAAAAAAAAACAAAAATGTAAATAATTTGTATCACTTTTTCACATTTTAGAAAATTTTTTAAGTGAAATTTAAAAAAAAAATCAAAACACAAATAAAATTACTGTTTACTTTAAAATAATTTAAATTATTTATATTTATTTTTGTATTCTATGTTTGTATATAAGAAATATTTAATTTTTTTTATTTTTATTACTTTCTGTCTTATATTATATATACTTACGTGATGATCTTCTTCTGAGATAGTGAAAATACTCCTCATGCATGCATATTCAGGTAATTCTTCTGAAGATGCATAATATTGGACCACATACCAAAAACCTAACATTGAATTTAAATCAAAATTTCGTATGGCCTTCACCTGAAATGTAAATACATATGTATAAATTTTTGTATAATTGTTTTTCGAAAAAAAAAAATAGAATGAATGAATAATGAATAAGAAAGTTATTATAAAAGAGAAAAGTATTTCTTTTTCCTTAGAAACAAAACAAAAAAATAAACAGCAAAATATTTGTAGTAATTCAGATTAGTATGACAATGTGCAAGAACACGTAAGGATTTTCAAGTAGTATTCACTATTCCCTCATCTACTATTCAATCTACATATTGTCCATCTATCCGCAAGAGTCAACATATATTTTTTTTTTCTTTTTTTTTTTAAATTTTGTGACACTATGTCGATGACACTATTATGAACCCATTTGTGGTATTTGCACGTTTTTTGAATTTAAAAAAAAAAAAATGACAATAATAATAATGATAATGATGATACTGGCACAAAAGTCACAGAAAATGAATAAAGAAAAAAGTTTCATTTTATGCATATTATATTTGCATTTTGTTAAAAGTAAAAAAAAAATAAAAGACCACATTTTTTTTTTCTGTAAAATACAAAAATTAAAAATTGAAATACTTGTACTGATTGGCATTTATGTTCTTATAATGTCACCAGAAAAACGCATTTTTATTTCTCTTTGGTTTTCTTTTTCTTTTCAATTCATTTTTGAATAGAAAATAAATTCAATATAAATAGGTATACTAAACATAAAATGCGTTCATAAAGGCATGTACGCATTTTTTTTTTAAAGTGCAAAAATTGCAAATGAACTAACTTTTTTTTTCTTCACTAAATAACGTATATATTTATTTTATCAACCATTATTTTATGTGTTACACGAGACTATTATTCAGATGTCTATGACACACCTGTATTTGGGAGTTGGCAACAATTTACTCTGATAGCTTTTATGTACCTATTTATCTTTAAAAAAAATATATATATTTAAAATTACAATTTATAAAAAAAAGAAAAAAATAAGAAAAAATAAGAAAATAGAAAATAGATTTGAATAAATATAAAAATTCAACTAGCATACCTACTACTTTGTATTTTAATCACAATATAACAACGATATCGATGTCTGGATATAATAATAGGAGATAAAAGAAAAATAATAATATTTAATATAAAAAAAAAAGAAAAAAGAAGAATTGTATATATTGTGTGTATACCCAATAATGTCCATCAAATATCATCATCATCAACAATCATCACCTTTACCTACTTTACTTATAATCACACATTAAATACTGACATGTGCGATATTATAAACCATTTATTGATCTTTGAATTAAAAAGATACACTTCTTTTTTTTTTTTTTTAATTTTTTTTTGTGTAAAATGTATCTACCACTTATAAATTCTTAAAGAGCTCTTTATAATGGTATTGTACGGATCACATTTTTATTTTTTGTATATGAAAAAAAAAAGTATTTTATGCTTTTTTTTCCACTTTATTTTATTTTATTTTTTTTTTTTAAATTGAGTGGTAAATGGCAATTAATACGGTTCGAGTTTGACATTATTTTGTTGTTGTTTTTTTTTTTCTTTCATATATTTCGATTACATATCATACTAACAGGTGACGATGATGATGATAGTTTGATGATCATCCATTATTCACAGTGATATTTTTACCTTTCTGGTGGATCTTACAATAATTTTTACTGGAACAAAATGAAATTTCATACCAAAGTGAAGATAGTTTTGTCATTTTGCAAAAAAAAAAAAAGAAAAAAAAAATCTTTCTTCTTCATCGTTTTTTTTTACAACTTGAATATTTTCATTTCTGTCTTCCCAATTGTGTCGTCTATTATTTGGCATACAAAAAAAACATATTCAAGAATTTAATTTGTGTGAATAAATTAAAATTGATTAAATGAAAATACATATGTACATAATTTAATTACAACACATGTTGTTTTTTTTTTTTTTGTGAAGTACCTACATTTTTTAAAATTAAAAATCGAGGACAAAACTTTTACCGAATATGTAATTGATTTTATTTTAATCAAAATTCTTTTAAAATTTTTAAGCTTTTCAAAATTATTGTATTTAACTAGATTTTTAAGAAGGCAATGATCGCATTTTTGTTTTAACCTTTAATTTGTCACATTTAAAATAAATAATAATAGATTTTGTATATATTTCTACAACAATGAAATAAAATAATATAATACAATACCTGAGGACAATTTTGTTTTAAATCAGTTCTCCTTAATGAAGAATATCCATACATCCAAGTTGAGGCCATTTTAATTGTTATAATTATCATAATCAGTAAAATAAAAATATCGTTTTTTTTTAATCCCATTTTATGTTTTACTGTTTTTTTTTCTTCTTTCTATAAATTCCTTACACTTTTTCCCAATAACAAAATATTATTTAAATTCAATTTTTTTTTTTCAATAAAATTTTTTTGCAAATTTTATTCACACGTTTATTATAATTTCACTCGCACAGACTACACAAAAAATTATTTTATGCAAAATTTTAAAATATTTTTTATATCTTTCATCATAAAATTTTATAAAATCTTGTTTGCGTTGTTGTTGCTGTTGTTTTTGTAATAAATTTTTATCAAAAATAGTTTCCGTTTCTGTAATCATTTTTTTTTCTTCTTCGCTCTTGTTTTTTTTTCTTTTTATTAAATTATTATTATTTTAAATGTGTGGTTTTTATGACTGAAATTCCTTAGAGATGTTTTCATCACAATATTATATTATTTATATGTAAATAAAACATCTAATTTTAATTTGTGTGTTTGTTGTAAATTGTCGTGATTTTTCCCTTTTATTATTTTTTTTCACGTAGAAATATATAAAATATTATATTATATTGTAGAATTCAGAGTAGATACTATTTATTAGTAGTGTAAGTACACAAATGAAATAGTACTTTGAATATTTTAAAGTTCAACTTTACTTGCACACTCACATGAAAAAGTCATACATATAAAGAATATTTTGAAGTTTTATAAGTTCTGATGTTTATATCTCCAGACTTGATCATGTATCTATTAATAACGACCCAAGAAAAGAAAAAGAAAAAAAAGGGACTATATATACTATACATAGTATACTACACATAGCTAATATGAAAATGAAAATGTATAACCATATACTATATTCTGAAATATGAAAGATACTTGTTGGCTGGAATTCAAGTACTTAATATACAGAATATAAATAAAGAACGAAAGAATAAACAATCTACGAACGAAGAGTTTTATAATTGTGTAATTGATGTTTATTAAATGTTAAGAAATAAAAATAAGTTCTATATGATAATTCTATGATGTGTTTTAATTAGAAATTATTTAATTTTGTATGGATTAATACAATAAGAAAGGGTATCATTGAGATGATGTATGCATGTTACAATTGTACATACATATGTATATATGTATATGGTAGTTAATAACTTAATAAGCTTAAAATTCAATTGAGTATACCGCACGAGAAATTGAAAAAAAAAAATAAAATTGGAGATTGAGAGAGATAAATAACAAGTGAATAGATCGTTTTGATATTTTGAAAAAATAGGTTAACGACAAAATTAACCTCAAGCTAAAATTTTGTACTAAAATCTTCAATGAATTGCAAACAGCTATTTTCAAATCGAATTTGATTGATAGACGTACAACACAGATAAAATTCAAAATCAAATACATTTTTTGTTTTACCACAATGAATCTATATTATTTTATAAATCCCTTATTTTCTGCAATTATTTCCATAATTACCACGCCCCCAACATAATTCAAAAAAATTTCTTATTTTTTGGCTTTTTTTCTTCCGAATTTTTCTTTCTTCTTGCCGTTATACTACATATATGTATAAGTAAGTATTAACATAACATATTTATTTATCACATACATATATGTATGTACATACACGTTGTACATATTATTCATATTCATATTCATATAATTCGATGTATAACTAATGACATATCCATCAATCAAGTACTTTCTCTGATTAATTTTTGCAAAGAAAAAAAAATGAAAAAAAAAAAAACATCAGTTAAAAAATGTAAAAAAGAAGAAAAAAAAGTAGAAATTAAGAAGAAAAAAAAAACAAAAATGTGAAAATGAAAGCAACAAAAAAATATATTTCATTCACAAGTTTTTGCCAATAATGTATAACTTAAGATAGAGAGTATATATTCTATCATCGAAAAATTAATTTTTATCTTTTAAACTTAAATAATTTATAATTTTTTTAGGTCTTTTCCATTTCATTTTTTCATATTTTATAAATCGATACACCAACACAAAATGAAAATCTAAGCGTATTGATTTTAAATATTAGATGACAAATCATTTATGTCCAAGTATAATATCACAGAAGAAAAAAAACGAAAAAGAAAATATTAATTTCTTATACAGGAAGTTTATAAATTATTTTACTTAAGCATTTTGAAAGTGACATGAATCTTTTTTTTTTGTTTGTTTGTTTGTACTAAAGTATCTAATCGGTTGAATATTGATGGATTTTTATTATCATTATTGATGTATATTTTACGTATAGATAAAGTATCTTTTATAATATTGGAAGTATATATGAGCTTGAATATCTTGATGCTAAAGATGAGGATGATAATGATTATGATGATGATGATGAAGATGATGATGATAATTCCTCATCATTAATACAATTTGAAAAATGCATATTATAACAAACATTCCAATAAAATTTTTAACATGAATCCGTCAAAAACAATTTCTCTTGACATTCATTGCATGTTTGTTGTTCTTAAAAAAAAAAAAAACAAATATTGTAAATATTTTCTATACATACATACTCGTATATATATTTATCTATGTACGTATATATATGTTTATTCAATTAAAGTAGTGATTCTTCATTACTTACAAAAAATTAATAAACAAATATTTTAATTTCTTCAATTTCTACTTCAACCTTGTTTAATAGTTTAATGTACTAGATACTTAAAAAATAAAAAAATAAAACAACAACAAAAAGTATGTAACATTTCTTTTGCTTTCGATGGCGTTTTTTTTTCTCCTTCAATCATCAACAACAACAACAGCATCATCATCATCATCATCATCTCATCATATCAATATCACATAAATCGTATTTTAAATTGATAATATGACATACAAATACCGAAAAATATACGTACTATAATTATATTTACCGCACAAATACAAAATTTAAAAATAAAATAAAAAAATTGATGCATTCACAAGCATTTGTGCGTTATGATTACATCTACTTATAATCACAGAAATTATACTATTTATTGACAAATAATATACATACATACGTACCATATATACATATGTATGTATGTATATTTCTTCTTAACAAGATAATTGAAATTATATTGTACATATTTTATAGTTAGTTATATTCATCATCAATTTTCAAATTATCGTTATTATCATAATCATTTGAAATAATCTTAACATTTTACCGTCTATTTGACATTATTCCAACGTTTTTTACCTTCCTTTTCTTCTTAATAGGAATCAATAAAAATTTTTGGGGAAAAGATATAACAAAACAAATAATTTTTTTTTAAACTCATTTTCACAATTCCATCATAATTGAAAGATAACCATCAAATTTCATAAATTTTCTACATATGGGATCGTCAGTGATAAACAAAAAAAATATTTTTGAATTTTATTTTCACACCTGACCAACACCAACGAGGTAGTTGGAAGTACACATAAGGTATGCCTAAAAAAAAAAAAAAATTGTTGATTACAAGAAATTGTTAAAAGTTATGCTATCTGTTGGTTTGGTATACCCTATGTGACATAAAATCATATATATTTTTTGGGTTTATAATACATCAAATAGATGAATGGATTTCTGTTTACTATATAACTACCTAGTAATTACTTTACACCTTTTATGGTTGACCATGCTGTGATCATATAAAAAATTACTTCGTTAATGATATGTACATCACTTCAACTCAATCACATTGAATTTTATTTTATACATATACTCATATGTAGCTATACTCACGTATATGTATTTATGCTCTAACTTTCAATCACCTAATCATCATCATAATAATCATATAAATTACTTTTTTCTTCTTCTTTCCTTTACTTAAATATTTTCGGTAAGATCTCATCAGACGAAAAAAAAATAAAAATAAAACCAAAAATCTTATGATTCATAGTTGAGATTAAAAAGTTTATTAAAAACTTCATAATTCATTATAAATTTTAGTTAACAATAAATATCACATTTAATAAAATTGAAAGTTATGTATTTTTTTTTCTTTTTTCATCGATTAATTAAATTTCTTTAAAAAAAAAAAAAAGTTGAAAAAATAAAGAAACATATACCAACAAGAAAAAATTATAACGCATATTTTTGCGGTTCACCTATTCAATTAATTTAATTAATTTTGATTACTGTTGATTCGTTGTAATAATAACAATTAAATGGCTTATTATAATTTTAAGAAAAAAAAATAAACATTAAAAAAAAAATACATGTATATAAAAAAAACTTGCAATGTGTAAAAATTAATTGGGCGCGGCAATTTTAATACATAATTATTGTTTTATCCAGGAAGAAGAAAAATTCATTCATATAAAAAAGAAATAAAAAAAAAACAAGGTGTAAAAAGAATAAAAAATAATACTTAAACATATTAAAAATAATTAAGTGAAACTTATTAATTTTTCTTTATTTTTTTTTCTCTCTCGTGAGGAAAAGAAATTGGTAATTTAAAGATTAATATTTTTTTTTTTCGCAAATTGTAAAATATAATGAGTAAGTAATTTGGTTTATACATTTAATTAATTTTTGTTTTTGTTGTTTATTTTTTTTTTTTTTTCTACACAAGAAAAAAAGAGAAATTATCCAATTTTTATACTTTTTAAATTTTCGTTTAAAATTCGTACAACAAGTACTAAAAAGGAAAATAAAAATTATTAAAAAAGTGAATTAATGATGAATTAATTACATACATTAACTTTGTGAATGGATGAATAATATTTGAGGAAAAGTGAATTTGATGATGCCCTCTTATTAAACAAACAAAGATTCATTGGATGCTTTGTTATTGCAAAAATCCCATGCACGCACATTATTATTATTTTTTTATAATTTTTGTCCTCGTTCTAAGAAGAATCTTAGAAAATTGATAACTTTTGTATAAAGAAAATCCTATGTGCTGACTGCTGAGTCATGATTTACACTACACAACAACAAAAAAATGAAAATCTTATCAATTACTAATTTTTTTAATGGATTGAATCTACATACATATGTATTTATGTATTAGATGCTGTGTAGCTTATACATATGGATTTCAATTTTTCCATTATCACCTTTGATCACTTTGAACTTATACTTAAACAAAATGGAAATCAGACTAGACAAACTGTGGACAACTTACACAACTTATTACATATACAATGGTATTTAATTTTTTCATCTTAATATAATTGGACTTCTTTACTTTATCTTCTTCTTATTTTTATTCATTAATGCTGTTTTCTTAAATACTTGATTTTTCCTACAAGTGGTAATGTTCCACAAATGATGAATCTTTTTTTTTTTACAAAATTCTTCTTCTTTTTAATACATATATACATATGTATGTATAAAACGCATATAGTGTATGTATGTATATATGTACATATATGTACGTACAAGTATATGTATGTATGTATAATGTGCAAACATGGATGAATATGTTATTTTACGTTCTTTGACCAAAGTCACAGAAAAAGAAGTATATTAAGAAAGTAAAGTTTATATTAAGGGGATTCACTCTTTGGTGCAAATAGGTATTGCATCATTGCATTCGGTGTATCGTAGCACGAATTTTTGTTGTATCGTTGCAAATTGTTGTTGTATCGTTGTAAATTCGTGCTACGATACACCGAATGCAACGATGCAATACCTATTTGCACCAAAGAGTGAATCCCCTTATTATGTTAATTATATTTATATGCATTCGCATCTTGTCAGTTTAATATAATATGAGTCAAAGATATACATATGTACGTACATATATGATAATACATACATATGTACATATTTACACAAACAGTATGATAAATATAGGTTAAGAGGTCTAAACGCGTTAGTATGCAATTTTATCATTTCACATATAAAAATATACAAGAACTTATATTAAATGTACATTTCTCTTCACTTAGTATACATGTATACCATATATATACATATATGTATGTATGTATGTACATATTATGAACTTGTATACTATTGGCGTTGGCAATATTATCTTTTATAACAGATATTCGACGAAAATGCAAGCAAGAATGTGAATGAAAATCAACAGGAATATTTTTTTCATGCAAGATTTTTCATATGCATAATTATTTTATGAGTTTTATGATGAGTTGGGAGAAAAACAAATCTCAAACTTAAAAAATAGGATTTTCGGAAAAATTGATATACAATGATGAGAAACGAAATCTGGAAAAACAAAAAGTTCTATATGAATGGAATATGTTATACTTATATGTAGATTTGTACATAGTTCAGGATGACAAGATTCTGGAATCATTTGTTTAAACCAAGGATTTGGAAAGCTGATGATTAGTTTGAAACATTTATTAGTTTATTCCATTTACTTGCTAATTATCCTAGAAAATAATTTATTTAATTAATATAATTTTGAATAACAGTATTTTATTATCTAGTTTCTACTGACTGAGTAACACAACATATAAATGATCAAAAAATTTAAATTTTAAAATGAAATCAATATATCCAATTGATATTTAATTTAAAATTGTTAACATTGTTTTTAAAATACCAGTTTATTATAAATTTTGTCTAATGCCTACATGAATGAGTTTTTTTGTTTTGTTTTTTAAATTAACTTAAAGGAAAAATGTGTTGTATACAAGTTGTTATATTATGTGTTTTTCAACTTTTAAAAAGAAATTACATATAATATATGAAAAAAATGTAATGTGTAACATAATCTGATATTAAACAATATGTGTAAGAAATCCGTTTTTACAATATGTTGTATATGTTCATTACACACATGATAAAATAATAACAACATAAAATATGCAACACAACGAGATACGACTACGCAACTATCGTAACATATCATTTATTTTTGCTATACATATACATGATATGACCAAAGATAAAAATTGTATCTTACTGTATACTATATAAAAATTTTGTGTTATTTATTTTTTTTTTTTTCATTTTTATTTTTTGGATAGTATAAAATATTTTATCTTCTTTGGACAATCTGTTACTAGAAGAAACGTAAATTTTATTGAATAAAATAAAATACAAAAATTGTAACATGAAAAATACAACCGATGTTTTTAGTTTAGACTTAAAATTACAAGAAATCGCATAATACACATAAGAACGTAATTTACTCCGTACACAGTATGATAGCATATAGTGATTTAATTAAAATTAGTGCAAGTCTCTATAACACTGTTGTTGGAATAAAAGATATGTTTACATTTAAAACTACGACATTGTTAACATACAAAAAAATGTCTCTAGAGAAAAAAAAAGGAATAGAAAACATTAAATTTTTTTTGATTTACTGGTATAGTACGATTTCAAACTGTTAATATCCTTTTAAATACATCTTAAATTATCAGGGCACCAAAAATAAAAATAAAACTATAGGTAGATCACTATATAAAGTGCATTTGTAAATACTATTTAAAAAATAAATAATATGCTTAAACTACATATTCGTGTATTATTTCATTATTTAACTCTAGATCTCTATATAATACTCGTATAAATCTTGATTACGCACATGGAAATCAATGATATATTATAATGATGCACAACACTGATCTACGTACAATGGACAATGACATATCAGAATATATACTTTAAATTGAAATTGAAATATTTTACCATTGAATAAAATGCAAAATTTATTTATAATGATGATATTCTTCTATACAAAGTATCTATTGCATATCTAATAAACTTCAAATACTATACTTTCAAAATGATAATCGTTAGTTAGTTGGTTTAATGCAATGCATTCAATATATGTATTGTACATAGTACATGTTATAAAAAAGGATTTAAAATCATATACACATCAACCATTGTATATATGTATGTATATTTAAAGATCAAATCATTTTTCGATTAAGATCACAATTTATATAAAGATTCACATCTATTATGCTGAATTCAATAGAGATTCATTTGAGATAAATTGTAAAATGATGTATTTAGTAGATGTGAACTACTATTAAGTAGGTGGGCATTAATATATAATAAACTTGTGCACGGTAGATCATTGAACACCTTATTCTTGTTTTTCTTTTGTATATAAAGTGAATATACAATTCTCCACCCAGTTTAAGATATGTATAAATATACTGTACAATTATAGAATATTATATGTAGTTGGTGAAAAAGTTTTATTTTACTTTTTTTTTTTTAATAAAAGATTATAATACCGCCGAAAAGAATAATGGAAAGTATATCGTAATCAGATAACGATGCACGTTTAAATTATGCGATTTTATCTTAATATTTATAAACGTTATAATTGCACATATTACATGTAAAATAAATGATCTCTGATATGTTAAGTAAAAAGTTGATTTTTTTGAAAACGCATAAATAGATAACAAACATTTAATTTGAATTTTTCCATATGAAGAGAAAATTTTCTTACTAAGGTTTTCTTACAAATTGTTTTTTCATCGTTAGCATTTACAATTTGACCATAATAAAATTCTTCGCTAAATATATTCAACATAAACTTTGATCTTTCTCTCAAGAGTAATCATGCATAGTGTTAAAAATATAAAAAAAACAATATGATATATCGATTATAAAAAAAAAAAAATAATAATAAATGTATGCATCAGTGAAACTTTTTTACTTTGTTTTTTCTTTTTAAGAATAAAAAGTGAAATTCTACAACACATTAAACACCTTGTTTATTTTTTTTTAAACATTTCATTAGAATAAATGAATATTTTCTACATATTGTATGATATGAGATGGTGGTGATGATGATAATGATGATCATTATAATGAAATAATATGAAATAAGTAAAAAATAAAAAAAAAATAGAATAATTTATCAATTTAACCTTGAACTTCTACTAAAAAGCTGACATATTTATTTCTTGTATATTATTACTGGTATGTATTTTTATCGATGAATGACAACAACAATTATTATTGAATGACCTAAATCAGACGGATAAAATGGCATAAAATAACGAATAACGATGAAAAATATACAAAAATTTATACATACACATATACGAGTATATAATATATACAAATATGTATAAACACTTTTGATGTAAATGAAAGGCCTTTCCCTTACGCAACAAGAATTTTTTTTTTTTTGCTTTATACTAGAAATGATGTTGGTTGGTTATATAGTATGTGATATGTGGTATGTTTAAATCAATGGATCGTTAATATTGACGAAACCCAAACAAGAAATAAATGGAAAGCTTTATAACAAGTGATCTTTGCAAATAACGATTTAACAACGAAAGACTATAAACGATGAATATATAGTATAGTAATCATCTCACCTGGACCCATGAAAACTGTATAGACTCAAACTGAACTCTGTACATGGTATTTTATTACTTATAACACTTTTAACAGATGAAATAAGTATGAAAGAGTTTTGTGTATATGAAAAAAAAAAAATATATATACATACTTTGAGTACATTTTTCTTATAAGATACTATAGTTAATTTTAAAATAAAAAGTTTTTGAATGGACTCATGTTAGCTGTGAATTTTGTTGTTTTGTATGTTTGTATTTTGTATGTTTTATTTTTTTGGAATTTCAAAATTCAATTTCTATTAGGTCAAAGATTTTTGAACTCAATTATTTTTTTTCGAATTAAAAAGTGAAAAAACAAAAAAGTACATAGAAGGATTCATTAGCACGTGAAATTTGTCATAATATTTTCTGAAATGGAAAACTATTGTCTAATTATTATCTTCTACCTTCTTATTAAAAAAAAAATAAATAAATAAAGAAAAGAAGTTGATTAATGGAATTTGAAAAAAAATCATATTTCATACCAAAATACAAATATGTATATATTGCATTCGTTATAATGAAGATTCCATGAGCATAGCATAGAAAAGATATTTTTGCTATAATATTATTCAGGATCCCAAAATGTCAGCAAACAAAATGAAAAAATAAAAAAAAGACAAAACAAAAAATAAACAACATTAACGAAACAAGAATATTGTTGCAATGACATTATTATTGCTACTATACCGCGATAAAGACCTCCATCCGGAAAGTTAAAGTACGACCAATAAATGACTATTGAGCATATATTGACTGTGTTTGTTGTTGTGTTATAGGTGGTTATAGGTAACATCAGAAAGAAGTTAAATCATCATCATCACATTCATCGTATCATTTATAAGCATAAAAGATATATGTACGGCAAACGATAAATGAAGTAAGAAGAATCGTTTAAGTAAGCATCGTTAAAGTACATGCGCTTTAAAAATATAAAAATAAAAAGCAAATCTTAAAATAAAGTAAAAAAAAAATATATATATTTTTAAATACATACATATTTGAAGTAAGTACATATAAAATAAGTAAAGTAAGTAAAACATAAAGTAAAAAGAGTGTAGTCGACAATTTTTCCGCGTAAAGATGAAGTATAACGCTGAAAGAAAACAGGTGTATTTACCATTCTTGTATTAGCCACGGTACGGATAAGACGCGGTGATCACATAAAAAAAAAAAAACAAACAAAAAATATATTTAAAAAAAAAACGAAACATACAAAAAACATTTGAAGTTTTTACTTTTAAAGTTTTTTCTTCTTCTTCTTTTAAATTTATATCTTTTCAAATTTTCATTCATGAATGGGTGTTTATTCTTCTTATCTTTTAAAGTTCTTTGAAAAGTAAAAAGAAAATAATCTTTAAAAAATAAAATATTTGTATTTTTCAATTGTTGTGCATTTCAGAAAAAAAAAAATATTGAAAGTGTTTTTTTTTTTTTAGCGAAAAAAAATTAATTACAATTGTAATTAAAGTGTAATTTAAAATTAAAAAAAAAAAAATTAATTAATTAAATTATAATATATGAATCGTATGAATTTAACTTGGAAATTATATGATAAATTTATAATAATGTGTGCTAAATAATTTTTGTTGTTGTTTTTTTTTTCTTTTCATGAATGACCTACATTTCATATAAAGTGTCATATAAATATTTACAATATAAGAAAAGGATATTAAAATCTATTGTGTTATTGGATTTAGTTTTGGAATATTAAAACAAAAACTGGATATAGTACATATATATATATTTTTTGTTTAATTGTTTAAAATTTGAAATATTTTTTAGGTAATATTTTATGCAATTTTATTTAAATTTTTTATTATTCGTCAAATTTTTACAAACAAAAACAAAAACAAAAGATTTAAGCACGAAACTTGACTTTATCAATTTGTAAAACAAGACTTAAAATAAGTATTTAGAAAATTTAAATAAAAACTTTTTCTTGTTCAAGAGATTCCTTTTTGACATGAAAAATTTAGTTTCAATTTGATGTTTTTTTTGTTTTTGTTTTAAGTAATTTATTGATAGTTTTTTTTCTTATTTTTTTTTTTCAAAAAATCATCACTGTTATACTCTTCTTAGAAAAATAAGATATATTTATTAGACTCCTTATTAATAATTTTTACATGTGCACTAAAATTTTACTTCATTAAAATTCATTGCATATTATGCAAATTTTATTATTTTTATTCTCTTTTATATAGTACATACGTATATGTATGTATTTTTTCAAATATATCGTTCACTAGGTCAAATCTTGTATAATAATTCCCATGAATAAATCTTATATGATATGTATTTATAAGGTGGTACAGTACACCAATACACCACCCATAATATTTATTGCTTCAAAGTCGTATACATAAAGTGTATTAACTAAAATGTAAAAAAAAAAAAAACAAAAAACAAAAGAAATATATTATCACATATAATTTGCACGCGAATATTTCTTTTTTTTGCACAAGAATTCATGATTTTTTTTTTAATTTCTATTATCATGAGTTATTATGATTATGAAAAGAATGTTTTTCGAAACAAACAAAAAAGAAGTAGGAAGCAACTTCTTAAACAATTTTCATTACACAATATATATACATACATATTACCTTTATAATGTCGTGATAAATTATTATTTTTTCCCTTGTATTAAGACGACATATAAGACATTTTATTTTATTAGATATTGCGATAGTTTACATTTATGATATTTTTTTTTTTTATTTTAACAATCCATAGAATTATTGTTTATAATAATATGTAGCGTTATGAATGTGTATAACATCATTAGATAAAAATCTTTTGTTCTCACTTTTTCCATAAGAAGATAATTTTATATGGGTCGAGTATAGTTAGATGGAAGTTATGAAGAAGAAGAAAAAAAAAATCTTGTTTCTACTTGTCGTTTTTCTTCACATTTTTAAAAAATATTTTACTTTTCTTATGATATTGCAACAAAAGATGCAAAAATATTTTATGCTTATTGTGAAAAATATTTCCTAAATGATATAAACATAATAAAACAACAAAACATAAAATTTATCTTGCGAAATAATTTGAAACACAAAAAAAAAAAAATTACACATTTTTTGTCCTGATATTTTGCATATTAATTCATTGTATTCTAGCTATTTTTAATACTAGGTAATTTGATTTAAAAATTAGGTCATTTGTACACTTGCTATCTATTTTTGTTTATACAACACTTTTTGTTTTTAAAAAAAAAAAAATCTTTTGCAATCTTTTTTTTTCTTTTTTTTCTCAGAAATGTTGATAAAGTATATAAACAATAAAATTATTTTTTTTAAGAATGAGGATAAATATCTGTTTAAATTTAAACATAAAACACACCTGTTATACTACTGACTGTTTGCCCATTTATTTTATCGAACTTAAATTGAAATAAATAAGCAAAAAAAAAAAACTGATTATGTGCTATAGTAATAAAAAGTTTGTGTAATAAAAAAAAAAAAAAATCAACAACAACAACATAAATGACTATGCCATGAAATGATTTTATTATCTTTATGATTTCAATTATAAAATAAAATATAGAAAATTTTATTTGGTTTACAATAAAAAATAAAAAAGAATAGCACAAAAAAATAGCAACAAAACAAAATGTACATAAAGAGAAAAATTATTACATTTGGATATACATACTTTCTTTGATAGGCAATTAGTTATTAAATGTATTTTAAGAAAATTATTGAATTCATTGCACGTTTATTTGAAGGAAAAAAACAAATCTAACGATTTTAAAATTTTAATACATTTAATTCATATTTCAATGCAAAAGATGGTATAATAGTAAACACAAGATATCCACCACATATGTATGTGTATGTATATAAAAATTTACATATAATTTGAATTTAACATAGTGTGTCTTGAAAGTAATAAATTTCGATTATATTGATAATTAAAAATCTAGTTTTTCATTAAGAAAATAAATAAATATAATTCACCTCTCTATAATATGAATTGCTTTCGAGTAATTTAATTTTATCTATAATGATGATGACGATGAAAAGATACACGGTTTTGTGATAGTATCTAATTAAATAAAATTTAACGTATAGCAACAACGATAATATGGGAGTGAGTTCAAGTTAATTAAATTTTTTCTTTGATTTTTTCATTGAATACGCAAAACTAACTAATGTCTTAGAAAATTCTTTTTTAATTTATGAATTGTATAATAAAATCGTTTAAATGAAAACACCTCCATTAATGATAATAAAATTGTATATATTGCATTTCATTTACCTAAACATTTTTGTCTAAATGCGAATAATTTAATTATAAGTGAAGATGACATATAGAAATGTTCAGTGTTTCTTTAATTTCAGTTATTTTTCTTAGAATTTATAATGATACTTTTTTCAATATTCATATACTTTGGTACTATTGAAACCTAAACAAAACATAGAAATGTGAGAAACTAAAAATAAACGTCGTAAATCGTTGAATGGAAGCCTTTTTATAGTCGTAGGAAATTTATATAAATTTTTTTTAGAATGGGTTCCTTAATGAAAAACTGATCAGTATTTTTCAAATTTAATTTTTTTCTGCTGATAGTTTCGACTTTAATTTGCTTCATCCTAGGATACCCTGCAGCCCTTTGTTATATAAATTTTTACGAAACATCCATTTTTCCATTTTTAAACAGTTTCATTGCAAAAGTTCAAATTTTTCCAAATATCTACCACAAGCAAATGAAAATATTTATTTTCCATTTAAATTATTATAAATTACTACTTTCGAACGAATGCTTCAAAACAAAAGTGGCAAAAAATCAAATTGTAAAACCAGATTTACTCACAGCACATTTTTTTTTTTCATGACCTATAGAGTTCAAGTCAAAACTAGTTGCAATTCAAAAAAAAAAAAAAAAATTAATAACTTAATTATAAAAGAAATCATTCATTTCCGTTATAAATCTTTATAATTTTACTTTCTTATAAATTTCAGGTCAAAATCATTATATAAACATCAATAACAATATGAAAATGATGAGGTACAGAACACAACCGTGGTTTCTAATTTTACTTTTACTTTCAATTCAGGTAAGTTTATTATTTGTATACTACAAAATTTCTATACGTTCTTTGTTCTAAAAAAATCTGAATAATTTCCAGTAGATGTTTTCTTCTCTTTCCTTATGTTTTTAAATTAAAATTTATTTTATTTTTTTCACTTTTCGTGTACAATCTCACAGTTTACATGTTCAATAAACAAATTCAATAAATTTATTAATTATTATTATTGGGATTCATATAATAATTTATCCAAGTAATTAAAAAATAATACACACGCACCACACTGTTATTTTTTTCCTCACAATATTGAAAAAGTATTAATAAAAAAAAAGAAAAGAAAACAAATTTTGAATTCATGCAGTTTGATAAATTCATAATCATAATTGAGCACACCATGTGACTTGTATTTCATTTTTTTTTTATTAAGGAAATTTTTAATCAAAAATGGCATTTAAATTATTATTGCATTTAAAATGTAAGAAAAATTGCAAGTAAAAGAGAACAAAATGAAAAATGAAAAAAAAGGGAATATGTTTTATATACAAACAAAAATAAAATTAAAAAAAAAAAAAAGCAGGGAAAAGGAAAATCATCATAAAAATATAATTTGACCTCCAACTTTCTTGACAGTCAATGCGATGCAGTGGTAATATGTGAAGAAAAATACAACAAAAAACAAGAAAAAATATGCTAAATGAAAAATAAAAAAATAAAAAGTAACTCCAAACCAATTGCGGCTATCATCAAAGCAAATATATTAAAGTGAACTTGATGCTATAAAAGCGGTTGGGTATCATATCATCGACCAATCTCATTATGACTTTAAATCTTCTTATATTACCACACGCAAGTGTGTATTTATTATAATAATTTTAATATATCTATCATATATTTAAATATATATTACATATATAACAGTCGGAAAATGATCATAATGATGGTAAGAGCATTTTACACACATTCTTTATATGTTTATCGATTCTGAAAATATTAACTAAACCAACCAGTAAACTAAAAACCGAGTTGTTTAGTGGAAATTGTATTGCATTTTTGCACCTTTCTTCTTATATGTACATAATATATTCTCCATATACATTAATACATATATATATATATTGGCTGATGCTGCTGCTGGCTTATATTACATCTTTTCTTGCGTATCGCATGCTCCTTTTGGTCCAATATATTTAAAATGGATGAAAATTGCAGTGAAAGAGGTGACGATTGTTGGTAAAATGCTCAACATGTTCTTTCATGTATTGAACCATATGCATAGGTATGGTATATAAATGCCTGCAGTGTGCAGTGTCTACCTAGATTGTTGAATTGTTGTTTACAGCTGCTTCAACAGCATCATCATCGTCATCATCAGCAAAAGTTTCATTATCAATTTTTTGCGACAATAAAGAAAAAGTAAAAGAAAATTTCATGTTACCCAGAAGCTTGGTACATTATGTATAAAAATACAAACTATCAGCAGCAACAGAAGTCTGTTGTAGTCTATTGGTCTGACTCGTCAACGATCAATAGCGACAAAAACAGCATCCAATGGCCACACCACCTCAACCCGGTGGAGCTGCTGATGCTAATACTGTTTAAATGCTTTCTTCGTTCATCATTCGAGTTTGCAGATATAAAGAGAAAATATTCAAGAATGTACAATGTTCGTACATATACATATGTATATGTATATGGAAAGGTGATGAAGGAGAAAAAGAAGAACAAGAAGAAGAAGAAGAGGAAGAAAAAACTCGCAAGTGACGTAGTTCACGTTTGACCCATTTACCTGGAGACAGGTTAATGTGACCTGATTTTGATACTTTTGCATCGGGTTTATCGAGAATGAATTGAATTGTGTCTGTATGCACTTACATGCATATATCGTATACATAAATGGTTCTATATGTAAAATGTGGTAAAATGTATTGTAAAAGAAACAACAACAACAACAAAAAAATGCATTACACGACCGTCTTCTGTCGACTATGGTCTTTGATTTGATGTCTGACTTGTAGCACACCATCATTCAGTGTAATAACTTGTAAAACGCGTACATCTCCATCCAATATAATATGTGATCATATGCATTAATACACGGATATACAAAATGCATTTTTTTTTTCTGAGAAAAGTAATGGTCAATATACTATATCATCATTTAACTGGCCGCTTGATAATGATGGAGGAACTTAAATTGTATGCTTTGTCGTCTTTATGAGCTGAGGAATTTCAATGACTCCGGGCCATAAAAAACAACAGTTTTATGTACAACAACAAAATTACCACCAATTCTTTTTCATTCATTTCTCTTTTGTTAAAATATATGATGTTTATGATAGGTGGCCCACACCTTATTTCCCACAATCGTATCAAAAAAATAAAAAAAAAAAAAAAATAAAAGTAAAATAAAAAAGTTAAGAAGTACATCGTCGTAATCACACCACCTGTTAACAGCCAATACTAAATTTAAAATTCATATTAATATGAGCATTTTTTTATTTAAAATTTTGAGGTTTTAGTTTAATGAATGTTATTCAAACGTTATCAGGGCCTTAATTATTCTTTCATTTCATAAAATTTTAATATATCTGTGTTTTTACATTTTATTATTTAATTCGTTTTCTATTTCGAAATTTTCGAACTTAAATAATAGGATTCATTCAATATTTGAAATTATTGTACATTCATTCACGAAGTCGAAGACTAATTATTTATCGATGCTAAGGAGTAAGGATATATTTTAAATTTGAAAAATTTGACGGTTTAATTTAATCGTTAACTTTACCTCCTATATTGTTGCAATTGAGGATCATTACTGTATGTAAATATATTAACATCGAAAAAATCAGGTGTTAAAGAAAGTAGCATCTTGCAAGAAGACATTTTATTTCAACCATTTCTTGCACATAATAACTAATTTATAACTTATTACAGCACCACGATTAACGCAATTCATTTGTAATTGTAATTTAGATATATTTATAATGATATATCATCACAATTTACTTACAACAACGCTTGCTGACCATCATCATCGTTCGTCGTCGTCTTCGTCATCTTTTTCTTTATCGTCATCATATGGAAAGTTCTCATCAATTAGTGAACTTTTATTCTGACTTTCTCTTTTGAATTCTTAGGACAAACATTATAATTGAAATTTTTGTGCCGTGGTCGCGACAACAGACCAAGCCAAAGATATACATAGATACATAGATACAACTAACATGAAGCAATATCCAGCATCAATAATATGACCAACAAGAGTTTCTTATAAGAAAAACATCAGAAAGTCTTGAAAAAGAAAAAAGAAAAAAAAACAAATAAAATAAAATAAAGTTTTTTATATAAATGGAAAGAGAAAAACTGGTTGACTTTGGTTTTTTAAACTTAAGTGCGCAATCAATGAATACAGGTTAAATAAATCGCAATGTCTGTATATAATCAAATGGACACAAATACACGGTGAATGAATCTTCAAATCTGTGAATTTTTATCGACTTAATGAGGTTAATCAGTGCGAATTATTTGTTTGTTTGTTTGTTGTTTTTTTTTTCTCTCATTTTCTGTGTCGTTTTTTTTTTTTATATTTCTGTTTTGTTTTTGTTTTTTGTTTTTCGTTTCTTTGATCTCAAAAATCCTAAAAAGGAATACTTTTTTATTTTATCCTTCTTTTCATCTTTTGTGAATTTAATTAAAGATGAAGAAGAAGAAAAAAATGGGTCATTTTTAAAAAAATTTAAAAATTTGACTTTTATTTTTGTTTTTTTTTCTTTATATTTTCTTTTTAACACACAAACTGTTGCTGACATATCACCGACGTTCTATTTCATTTGTGCGAATATTTTAATGAAAATTTCACGAATTTAAAGTATGAATAAAAAAAGTTGAAATATTTAAATATAGTTCAACAACAGGTATTTTGTGTAGAAGAGGGGTTCGATTCGATCAGGTTGAAAATAATTGAAAGCAAGAATTTTGAATTAAGACCTCAATTGTACAATGCGTTTACTTATTAATTACATTTTTTTTTTTTAATGAAAATTTTTCTTTTTTTTTTTTTGCAAAATCAAATTATATGTCATACATCTTGTTAAAGTTTTTGTTTATTATTTTTGCAAAATTTAAAAATAAAAGCAAACTTTGTTTTTGTTGTTGGTTTTTTTTTTCTTTTTGGTTCTTGGAAAATAATAATGAAATCATGAATTATGTTGTGTAATTAAAAAAGCGGTAAGTATAAAAGAATTACACAATTTTTCATTGGGTTTTAAGTTTTAAATATGCAATTTTTTTTTGTACCTATGTACCTACAACTTAATAAATAAAGAGGTCACAAAATTTAGTACGTACATATACAAAGTTTACAATAATGATGATGATAATAATGATAATGATGAAGAATTAGGTAGATGTAAAAGAGGTACTTATACGCGAAAACGGAACTCATTAGAGCAGGTTTATTTAAAAAAAAATATATATATATGTTTAAAAAAAAGTAACACATAAATAAGGAAGAAAATGTCATTGCTATGTAAAAAAATTTAAATTAAATACAGTGAACAAATACGAGTATATACAATATAAAATAAATAACAACATTTAAAAAATTGACAAACAATTTTTTTTTAAATAAAAAGATGACATTCCAAATCCCTTTTGTAAGTTCTTCTTCTTCAAATTATTCAGATTTATGCTTTTGCAACTTTAATAAAAAAATAAGCCTTTTTCTGTAAATTTCCACAAAATACAAAAAAATTCAAACTAATAAATATTTTTTTACACATTCAAAATGAGAAAGTCAAAGTTAAAATATCTTTTGTAAGTAACCCCTATGGTTTTTTCTCATTTACTTAATTAATGATTACATTGCATTTGTAGGTGGATGGAATCCAACTGTTGCAAAGTACAAATTTCTTATATTATGCAAAAAATTTGTTCTTAAAATTAAATAAAATTTATTTATCTTTTATCTGTGGTAATTCATAAAAGATAAATAAATAATTTATTTAAATAAATTCAAAAGAAGAAAAAAAAAACCTATGAATGAGTGAATTTATCATTTTGATGTTTAATTTTACTTTTTTTTTTCTTTTTTACAACTTCATTATACAAATTGTCAAAGAATATTAAGATGGTCAGCAGAAGCATCAAGTAATAAACATAAGATGTAGAAAGTACTGGTACAAAAGTTATTGTCTGATAATGGCACAATCATAATATTATCTTTTTTTTTTTTTTTTTTTTTTTTTTTGCGGCATATTTATATTGTCTCTTTGCCTTTTTTTTTTAAATTTTATTATTTCTTTTATTTGTTTAAATTTTACAAGAAGTCACCGTGATTCGATTATACATAAATACATACATACATACATACATATATTTAGCCTTAACTCTATTAAGTAGGTACCATTATCATTGCAAGCATGAACATCAAAAAGGAAGGAAATAAAAGTGTGCCGTTTTATCTACCTCATTCAATGTGATTTTTTTTCATCTTAACAAAAAAATTAAATAAAAATAATAATAAAAAAGATTATTATATTGAAGAAGATACGATGAAGTTTATTTATGTGATTTAAAAATTGCATCTTAAAAGCACATCATATGTTTCGTTCACAGAATATTTTATTAAGAGAATTGTGAAAAAAAAGCAAATAAAAAAATGCTTAAACGTGCAAAGAAAAGTTATGAGAATACCATGACAAGAAAATGAAAAAAAAAAAAAAATTTTAAAGAAAAAAAAATACTTAATGAAAAATGAGAAAGTTTTGGTCTCAAAAAATATATCGTGATTATATTCATTTATTTGTTTACTTAGTTAATTTTTTTTTTTTGTCATATTTGCGTGTATGCTAAGATTGTTAAGTTAATCAATTTTTATCTTAAAAATAAGAAATAGAATGAATTCTAGAATAGAATCATACAAGAACTATTTCAATTGTATCAGCCGCACTCAAACACTCTGAATAATAAGTCTCATATACGAAGCTATAGCGGAAATAGGTACAATGTTTCAATTGAAATTCCAAAATTGCATGTAATCGATTAACTAAAAAATACAATGTTTCATTGAAAATCGCTTCAAGGTAAAATACTTGTAGTTTTAAATTAGGTATACATGGTAATCGTATCATATGTATATAGGTATCATCATACATTTTGTATTTATAAATGACAGTTATGTTGTGTAAAAAAAAAATAAAAAAAATGAATTATTATTCTAAAATCAATTGTAAAATCATGTTTTCAAAATATAATCTTTAACAAATCTATACATATATGTATCTGTGTCTAGTATCACATTTTTTATAGTTTTAGCTAATCAAAAATATCTGTATCTAAAGTTGTATCTTTGTGATATACATTTATTATAAAATTAACAAGAATAATCATATCTGTGTGTGTGTGTGTGTGTATGCACTTGAGACATAATAAAAACATAAAATAAAATAATAGTAAAAAAGAGAGAGAAAAAAAAAACAAACTTAAAAAGAGGACTACAAACGATAATGACAACGAAGAAGACGACGATTAAAAATATAATATAACTTCGTTCGATAACTATCCAAGTTGAATACGTGAAACATAACAAATTAAAATCTTTAAATTGAGTAATTTATTAAAATCACCTGATACTGGACTCTATACATATATTATACATTATATACTTACATACATTCAATTTAAACTCTCTCGTCTAGTAATAAGTAATTACATACATGCAACAAGTAAAATTTTCATAAAATAAGAGAAGAAGAAAAATTCAATATATGAAGAAGGATTGAGGATTTGTTGGTTTAGAGGATATGTTATGTTTTCTTATAAGATGATTGAAAAAAAAAATAAATAAATTTAAATAAGCTCTTTTAATATTTAAAATACATGATGGAATCTTTTTTTTTTGTTTTTTTTTTTTTTTTTGCATATTTAAGTCCAGTTTTATTTAATTTACAACAAAACTGCATCACTTCACTATTTTAACCACATATTACAGAAGGCCATATTATCACATATATGTATGTATGTACACAAAATAATAATGTATGAAACCAAAATGATCAATATAAATGTATTAAAAATTTTTATAAACTGGTAATCCAAGAAATGGACGCGGTCATAAAGGTAATTGACATTCGTGCAACTGATCCAACAGAGCCTATATTCTTATATTATGGACAAAAAGTAAACCAGTCTGATATTGATTGTAATGAAAAAGAAGAAGAAAAAAAAAAGTGTAATATAATGTTCTCTATACGCAGAAATTGGTTGTTTCTTCATATATATTTTTTTTTTTCGTTACATACATTGATAATAATGATGATGATGGTCACCTATAAATTCTAGTACAGTATGTCTCAAACGGAAGTCTATAAGTCGTTCACATAATATACGAGTACATCATGTATATATTAAATTTATGTATGTACGAATATATCATAAAGATAAAAATTATTACGTATATCATGTCATATTGGCGGACAAAAACAATAAATTGATTATATTAGAAAATAGCGATATATTAAATGAATAAATATATGTATGTATGTATATATTAAAAATGAAAGATTCATACTTCAATAAATGATTAAACCGATCGATAATCCTTTTTTGATGGTGCAATCATGAATGATAAAATCTGAATTTAATAATAAAGTCAATTTGTCGCATAGAAAATGGGTATCCCTTTCAACACCAATTGCCGTAGCTATAGGGAAGTTAATGAAAGAGAATTGTCTTCACACATTACCTCTGCAACTGTCCGGCACTTGCTAGAGCAAAGTTCCAGGCAATGCAATTGGGAGCTTCCTCTTCAAAAACCCCACCTTAGTGAAATAATAAAATAGCACGGTCAGAAATATGATACGATTCCTGAATGTAACAGGATGGCTATAATGATCTATACTACCGGTATGTCATTTTAAAGGGTTAAGCAAGGTGTGGTATCAAAACGGCACTCTCAGTACTGATTGGGTTTTTTTTGGAAGATTTCGAAAACTGTCATGTCAACCAACCAACTAAAGTCTATTTGTAATTTGGAATCTATGTGAAACTTTAGTTAAACTTTAGAGAAACCACATAAACTTGATCAGTGTAATATAAAATAGTCTTCATATAATTTTTACAGGATACTTTCAATAGACCAATCATTGTAGCTTTATTTATACAGTTTCATAATCTAATAAAGCCTTAGTCCTGAAAAAACAACCGATTAAATGTAATTTTTCATATGTCCTCGAGGCTCAAATACTTAGTTATACATATAGTATACAATATACATACATACCTTATGTGTTTCAAAAGAATTCATAGGAAAATAGTAAAATCACATAAAAAAAAATCTAAAATACAACACGCTTAATCAGTTTACATCAAGATACAGGTTACATATTCTTCCAATTTTTTTCATTGATATGTGATTATATATCAATTGAATTGTTAAAAGCACGCACCATATTACTTCAATAATATAATGTTTTTTTTTTTTTTTTTTTTTTTTTTTTTTCTCATTTATTTATTTATTTGTGATACCTATAAAAATACAAACTTGTGTAATAATTTTATATAGCTATATCTGATGATATACACCAGAATTTGCGTTTTCTGTGTCATTTCATTTTTCTTCTTGTTTTCTTTTCTTTTTTTGTGTGTTTTTTTTTTTAATTTATATTTTTATTGATACTTTTCAAAGTTCGATCGCCTGAAATACGAATGACCACAAGCAAAAAGACATTAAGTTTAAAAAATGAAAACAAAATAAAATTTAAAAAATAAAAAAAAATAAATAAATGAATAAGGAGAAAAAAAAAGTAGCAGTATCAAGCAGAAGCACAGCAACAGTATCTAACATAAAAAGAAAAAATAAAAATAAAAAGAAAACTAACAGCATAAAGACTTGTCTAGAATTGATGTCAATGCTAAAATCTTGTCTCCTTCAACTTCTAATCGCGTTATGTATATTTTGTATCACACAACACAATTTTTATTACATTACCTATATATAATACGTATATTATTGAAAATTGTTGTACTATGGCAAATATAACTATTAAAGTAGACTAACAAGACCAAATAGAGGTGATCCTTTAATAAAATATTATATACGATCTGTTTTTGATGATGTATATTCTATATCTTATGTCAATGATAATATTAAATCTGTATCTGCATCTGAATCTTTATTTCTGTAATTTAATGTATTATATGGATATATCAAAGTATTCAAGTTTTTTTTTTCATATTATTATTTTGATTCTTTTTTTTAAAAAAAATAATAATATAAAAATACACATTTACAGGGTATACCTACATAAATATACGTATACATATTGATTATTTCATATATATTATAACGAACAATATAATACATATATACCCACATGTGTATATAACATGAATTTTATACTTTATCACGGATTTATCCGCGTTCCAAAACCTGCGTAAATTTAATGACCATTAATGGTTAAATTAGGGCTACGGGATATATTTATTTATTTATTTTTATATGATGATGATGATGATGATGAAAGAATTTCTTAGAAAATTTAATTCATCATTTATAGGAATTTTAATGTATTGTAACATTGATTCAGGACAATAACTTCTTTTTTTTGTATTTTGCTTTCACTCTTTTTTTATACTTATCATGAATTTATCATATTATAGATTGTCGTTGCTGAAGATGTTGAAGTTGTTAAAGCAATTACGGCTGATGAAATATCGGAACATATTGAAAAGGATTCAGATCAAGTTGCATTAGAAACAGTTGATCAAGATAGTTCACCATCTGGTCATTTACATCCTCCAGGGCCGGGACCATCAAGAGGTAGTTTTTTCTTTTATTTTCAAAAAAAAAATTGTATTTTAAAAATTCTTTACATTTTTAGGCGCCCAAAATCTTCCTTTAGCTCTCGGTCAACCATTTGGTCCTCCACCTCTACCACAATCTGCATACCATGGACCACCACCTCCATTACCGGGACATCAACAATCCGATTTAAATCATTCACCTTCGACATTATCAAATGAAATTTGGGCATCTCCAGTACAAGATATGCCGAAAATTATTTCATTGGATGTTAAATGTGAAAAACATGGAATGAAAGTATTTTTACAATTTGATAAGCCATTCTTTGGAATTGTATTTTCGAAAGGACATTACAGTAACATAAACTGTGTACATTTACCAGCTGGACTAGGAAGATCTTCTGCAACATTTGATATTGGTTTACATTCTTGTGGAACTGCAGGAAATACAGAAAATGGATTGTATGGTACAAACTCTGGAACATATTTTGAAAATATCATTGTCATTCAATATGATCCTCAAGTTCAAGAAGTTTGGGATCAGGCAAGAAAACTTCGATGCACATGGCATGATCAATATGAGAAAAGTGTAACATTCAGACCATTCCCAGTTGATATGTTGGATGTAGTGAGAGCAGATTTTGCTGGTGATAACGTAGGCTGTTGGATGCAAATTCAAGTTGGTAAAGGTCCATGGGCATCTGAAGTATCTGGTTTGGTGAAAATTGGTCAAACAATGACAATGGTTCTTGCAATCAAAGATGATGATTCTAAATTTGATATGCTTGTTAGAAATTGTATGGCACACGATGGTAAAAGAGCTCCCATACAACTAGTTGATCAGAGGGGTTGTGTCACGAGACCAAAACTCATGTCTCGATTCACAAAGATAAAAAATTTCGGTGCTAGTGCATCAGTTCTATCTTATGCTCATTTCCAAGCTTTTAAATTTCCAGATTCTATGGAAGTTCATTTCCAATGTACAATTCAAATTTGTCGATATCAATGCCCTGATCAATGTTCCGATCAAAATTTAATTGATGTTCATCATCTTCAAGTTGGTCCTGAATCACAATATGGTCCACCACCACCTCCACCACTTGCAATTGAATCATACTTACATGGTCTTGGAAAACCACGAGATGAAAGAAGAAGACGAACTCGTGCTGTTGATCCTGAAAAAGAGATTGGTTTGAATCGTATCATAAAAGTTGTATCATCTGGTGATTTAACATTCTCGATTGATGAACAATCAAATGCAACACAAGCTACAATTGTTATTCCAGGCAGAGATGGTGGACTAATTTGTATGACAACACCAGGATTTGCTGCCACTTTAATTGTCTTATTAGGTATTTTAGTAATATCTTGTCTTATATCAGCTTTTCTGTATATTCGATTACGACCTTTCACATTCTCGGAAAAAGAATGTGCCGTTGCCTTTACAAATCCTCAATTAACAGCACGATTACAACATCATGCTGTTGCTGCTGCTACAGCAGTTGCCATTCAAGAAGGACATAAAACTTTGCCAAAAAAGCGTATTATTTCATAGAAATTCTAGGAATCATTATATAGATATCTTTTTCAAATTTAAAAAAAAAAAATAATAATAATAATAAAAGTAATTTTAACAAAAAATATAAACATTAAATATTAGAAATAAAAATTGAGTTCAAACTATAATAAAATCAAAATTATCAATATAACGAAGTTGCTGTTATTTTTCTGAAAATAGAAAACAAAACCAATTTCATTTAATTATAAAGAAGTACATAAATGCTATATTTTGGTGCCTTTGGCTTTTTGTAATGGTACACGCTAATTACATTTCAATTGAATGTCCAAAAGCCTGAAAAGAAATTTTATATTGAATTAAAAAAAAACAAGTTGTCTTCATTTTTAGACACCTTAAAGTAAATTATTTTTCTGAAATATGATTTTAACACTTCTTTTGACGTATGTATACCTGTAGGTATACGTGATTTCTGTTTTATTCGCTAAAATGACAACAATAATTTCAACTAAATTAAGATTTTTAAAAAAAAAAACAACATTAAAAAGAAAACAAAATACAAGTATAGAATTATTATAAGACTGTAATAATAATAATAATATAGGGCAATATTGCTAGTAATGAGCCTTTTCTTCAGTATTTTTTTTTTTTTTTTGGCAAAAATCAAAATTCAATGAATTTCTCATTAGTTTGAAAGCAAAACAAAACCTTATTACTCTTCGTGCTATAACCCAATAATTTTTTTTTTTAAACATAGGCAATATGTAAAGCAAAAATAATTAATAATAACAATTTAATTAATTTCACAAGTTAAATCGAAAATTAAAAAAAATTTAAAATAAAAAAAATAATACAACACATTAAAGTATTTTGAAAAATAAATAAAAAATTTCAGATAAACCAGATATTGCAATTAATTAAAAATTTTTTAAAAAGGAAATAACAATAATTAGTCAATACATCATACAATAATTTATTTATAAGAAATTATTTTTAGTAATTAAAAAAATATATATTTATTATTTAATTTATAATGAATTTTTTCACTTGAAGAAAATGTATGCCAATTGGCAAAATTATTTTAATTTTATTTAAAAATTATTGTTTTATAATTATTTATTATTGTTTTATTATTTAATTATTTACATATTATGTTTTTTAATTTTATTTATTTTTAATTTATTTAATTGTTTTTAATTTTTAGATATTACAAAACAAATACTTTTTTTTTTTTAATTATACATAAATTATTTTAGTAATTTATTTATATTGGTTGAGGTCTGGGAGCCATAATAACAGTAATTTGTTAAGAATTTTATATAATACGTAATTTATAACACGGTTTATTTATTTAAATTTTTAATTTAAGATAACAAAAAAAACACACGAACATTTCAAAAAAAATTACAAAATAGAAATGGAAATTTTTTAAAATTAATTTTAATTGTTAAAAAAAAATTTTTATTTAAAAAACAAAAATGGTGAAAAAAAAAACAAATATTTGTTGAATTTGTGTTTTAGAAGTTTTTATTGAAATAATTTTTCTGTTTTAATTTGAAAAAAATTTATTTTAATTAAGAAAAACAAACCGTTGCCACAATTTTTAATTCAAAAAAAAAATTTTTTTTAATTGATTGAATTTTATTTATGTTTTTAATAATTTTATTTATTTTTTTCCATATTTAAAAAAATTGTTTATTTATTCTAAAAAGTTATTTTTGTTAAGTTATTATATTTATTTATTTACTGAAAACATTATTAATTTATTTTTTCAAGATATTTATTTTTAAGTTTGAGAATGTACATGAATGAATGAGAAATACGTTGAAAGAGTGTATCTTGTAAATTTTGTAAAAGAATTATTTAAGTGAAATAAAATAAAATTTAGTAAGCCTTAATTGATGGTTTTTCATTTTTTGTTTTTCAATTACTGAATAAATAAAAACCAAAAAGATTTTCAATTGCCATAATTATACCTATTAATTAATATTTTGTACTGATCCACCAAAGTTGCCATAAATAATTCAAAATCCATTACTCCTTTAATAATTATGGTTTATTTTGGTTACCCTGTGTCTTTACTCTTTTATTGAATGTTTGCATATTTTTAGGCTTGAAAATACATATTTTTAATAAATAGAAATGAAAATGGTCATAAATGAAGTCTACTTAAATACCTACAATAGAAAAGGCGAAAATTGAAAAAAAAAACAGGACTAAATTCGAATCAAAAAATCCTTGAAAACACATTTTACAAAATTATTATTTCTTTATGCAAGTTTTTGAAATGTAGTTATAAGCATTTTCAAGAATGACTATCATCTATGTATTGTTAAATTAAAAGACTTCTATGTCTTTTCTCAGTGAGGAATTTAATGCTACAATCAATCTCAAGTTTAGATAACATAATTTCGTCAGATCTTAGAAAATGTTATTATTAAATTCGTTCTTTTTGAATTCCAGTACATATTATACATTCTAAGTCCGTTCTTAAATAAGACTCAAAATATTAGACTCCTCGTTTTTTACAAACTCTATCTTGAATTTCAATTTCAAATCAGTCTCAGCAGTGTTCAACGTTCAACTGCTCGTGGCTTAAAAACCAAAATTTATACTGCATTTAATAATTCTGCAACACATATAAAAAAAGACAATTTTTCTTATTTTTTTTTATTTTATCTTATAATTTTTATTTTTTATTTCTCTTAAAATATAAATAAATAATAATAAATGAAATGACTCAATTGACAAATGAGTTTACTTGTTCTTTTCTCTTTTTTTTTTTTTTTTAAATTGTTTTACGAGTTATATAGACAAGAGTGTATCGCATCTCAGGTATAAGATTCAATACATGAATTTTGTGTATGAGTACATAATATATACTTTTTTATTTATTTTATTATTATTATTATTTTTTTAAATACAAAATTTAAAATCAATTTCATAAATAAATATTTTTTTAAAGAAAAAGAAAAAAAAAGAAAAAATAATATGAAAATCGTATAGATCATGAAAGCTTTCTCTTTTTTTTTATTTTTTTTTTATTTTTAAATGTGATACACTTTATAAGAAAGATGTAAAAAAATGTGTATATGTATAAAGAAATGCACCGTTTAGCACCGATATGAATAAAACTTGTGTTTATGTGTATTTTGTTGTGTACAAAGAATTTCCAATTTCCAAGAAGTGTTTATTTTATATGAATTACGAACACATTTGTTTCCTTCATTCAATTTAATTTTTTTTTTTTTTTTAACGATGAATCCAAGAATGTGGTTAATTTTCTCAAGTTCTTCATTCTCATCTGTTAAATTAAAATAAAAAAAAAAAACAAAAAGGTGAAAATTCTTATTGCAATTCTGCCCGGGAAATAAAAAATCAGTCATTTATTTAAACGTATATCATGCGTGATAATGTGTCGTCGTCTGTATTACGTTGGCTATATTATGCATTTATTATTTTGTAAAAATTTCCTTTTGTCATTGCGGTGTTTCACTCGTACTACTGTCTGATGACTGTTGTTGTTGGGGTTGTTTTTGTTGATTTTGTTGATGAGAACGATGTTGATGAGGATGCTGATGATGTCCAGGAGAATGTTGATTTTGACGCTGTTGTTGTTCTTCTTGTTGCTGTTGTCTCATACGGAACAATCTTAAGGTCATCCAAGAGGCAAATGATCCAGGTGGAAGTGGTATTTGTTTTTCAATTGCTTCCTTTTGCAATTGATACCGATACAGTAATGAACCAGCTATTAAAGCTGAGACAATCGTTGCCGAAATGACGACTATGAATAGTATACTGAATCCTGGTACTGGCATACAGATTCCATAAACGACTTCTTCACTTATTTTACCCTGAAATACTGTAACTGCTTCTTGTTTTGAATCTGGAATAAAAGCTAAATCTGCCTCTGATATAACTTCATACAATCCACTAACGCCAACATCAGCACTACGTGCTTTCCGATCTGATACAACAACTGAACGTCGCCGACGTTGTTGCATTACTGTTGATGCAGTTGTTTTATTCGCACTCATCTCAATTTCTGGACGATATATTGGTCGAATCTCATCATCTGGATTTAAAGATCTTGGTCCAGCAACAGGTATTCCCATTCTCTTTTGTGCTTCAAATAGTCTTGGACCATGTGGGAATTTATCGTCTTTTTTCATTTTCAATTCCATATATTGTTCTTTTAACATTTCAGCATCAGCCGGATCTTCATTGGCGAAAAGTGAATCCAAATCCAATTCATCTTCTTCTTCATGAACTGGTCGTGGTGGAATATTTGAATTTTGTGCTGGTAGTTTCTGATTTTTATGTAAATTTCCCAACATATTTGCTATGCCATCATTTATTGTATTCAATTGTTTACGATTATGTATGATATCATCATAGTAAATATCATGGTCACGTTCGACATTGTCATGTAATTCACCGTTTATATCATTATTTGAACTTCCGATGAGATTATCCTTTCTTTCGTTTGCATTTCCCGTCAATTGGCAATGATCTAAGCAACCGTGACGACATATTTCTACTTTACATTTAATATGAACACTTAATGCATCTGGAAATTTAAATGCATGAAAGAATGCATATGTAATAACAGTAGCTCGTTCATCAGGTGCACGTGCTTTTAAAAATCGTGATATCATTTTCGGTCGCAATACACAACCATATTCATCAGATAATTTTATAACATGTCCAGCACCATCTGAAGCAACACAAGATTTGACACGCATATCAAATTCACCTAAATTTAAAAAAAAAGGATTAATATGAGGCTAGACAAAATAAAGAAGAAAGAAATATATATAAAAAAAACATTTTTCTTCACATACCACGGTAATCATTTATGGCCACCACTAAAGTCAAAGTTGAACCAAGCGGAACAATACCACTGACTGGTGGAGCCCATGGTCCTTTACCATGTTGAATTTCCATCCAACAATCGACATTATCACCTAGAATTGTTAAATTGCAAATATGAAAAAAAAAAAAAAAAAAATTGAAAGAAAATCTTGATTCTGATACGTTCTACGTGACTTTTTTAAGACACAAAAAAATTAATTGAAAAAAAAAAAGTTAATGTAATTTTAAAAATTTGTTAATTTAATGATGAATTACCTCTGAAATCAAGTTGAATTACATCCAGATCAGCAATCACCATTGGTGGTTTCGATGCAGTTTTCTCATAATCATTAAACCATTCGCAACGTAAACGTTTTGCTTCATCCCATACTTCAAGTAGATCTTTATCATACTGCACAACAACCTGAAATTCAGAATATAAAGAAGAAAAAAAACACATACACATAAAAAATCAACCAGGAACAATAAAAATACAATAATAATTATATTATAATCATAATAATACGAAATAATAATGCAAACATCTTATGATTTCATAAAATGATCACCTCTGATACTTTTTTAGGGTCTCACAGAAAAAAAAAAAAAAACAAAGTGTTACATCCGAAAATTTACTTAAAAATCGTAAAAATAATTTTTTTTATTATTTTATGAAAATTGTTGTTTGTATTTATTTAAATCTCAAAAACAAAATAAAAAAAAAGAATATGAGTTAAATTTTTATGAAGTCTAAAAGAAAAATTCCGAAAACAAAAATTAAAGAAAAAAAAATTAAAATAATAAAAACCAAAAAAAAAAAAAAAAAACCTTAAGGACCAAACATTTTAAACCACAAAAGATGGCTATTGTGGCAGATAAAGTATATTTATTCCATCACTTCCTGGCCATACTAGTATATTATATTTTATGTTTTTGTTTTAAATTTAATTATTACTTATTTTCAAAGTCAATTGCTATTTAACTTTATTATACAAATCATTGATGGTGGCAAAAATGTATATACATATTTTTCATTATTTCATAAATTTTCGTAATATACGTGAATTGGTTTTTGATTTTCTGGTTTTTATAAGTTTTTGAAGATTAATGTTTCTTTTAGAACAGAAAACAAAAACATAATTCTGGGACACGTTTAATATTCAACATTAACTTTTAAAAAAATATATAAAAAAAAGGAATAAATCGTGGTCAGGTGGATGAGCTTAAGATCTGTTTGATGATGGTGAACCATTTATTAAGAGCACTTAACATCAACACTGATCAATGTTCAATTACAAGGCTTATGGTGTTTTTTTTTTTGAATTCGATCTTTAAAAAAGAAAAAAAAAACATAAAAAAGTAAATTTTAAAATTTGTAATAATAAAAGAAGAATGCAAAAATCGAATATTCAAAAAAAAAAAATAATGAAAGAATTGTGTTTGTTAAACTTTGATAATATGAAAAAACAGTACAATGAATACATTTCGCTCACCATCAAATCATTCTTTAAGAACAAAACAAAGCAAAAAACCAAAAAAAAATTTAAAGATAATCGCAACGTATTAAAATCATTCAGGTATAATTTGAGCCAATAAATTCTTATCTGTTATCTTCGATCTGGTATTTTTTTTCCCTTTTCTGATGGAAATTCGGCGTTTATATAACGGTTTAATATGTTATTATTATTGTTAAAAAATTTGACTTTTTTTTTCTTGAAAATTTTCAAGATTCATATTTTAAAAAGCTCCAAAAAAAAAAAAGAAATCATTTGCATTTCTTTGTATTAATCTACATACCGTATTCTCGTAAAATTGTCCATGAAGATCTGGTTTAGTGCCACAATGTGAATATGATATTCGAAATGAGAAAAATGTTTTACCGGTTGATGGTGGTACATATACACATCTAGGATCACTATGTTGGCCTGTACAAGAAAAAAGTTAAAAAATAAAAAAATATGTAAATATTGAATTGTTATTGTTTTCCAATTATATTTTTCAATAATATTTTTCCAACTATGAAAATTTGAAATGACCAAAAAAATTTCTTTGAGTCAATAGATAGATTATTTTTGTTAAAATAATCATTTTCATAGAAAATTCTTGACAGTATGAAAAATCCATTGTACACTTACCCTTTGAACTAACAATACCTTCGAATGGATGTGAAAATGTTAAATGTACATCCATATGATCTTTACCACACATTACTTCTAATGATACTATTGTTGGCATACCTTCTGGCCTTTCTAATGGCCATATTTCATTACTACCAGCTAAAACTAAACTTATCTAAAAATAGAAAAAAAAAATAAAAATAAAATAAAATTGAAGAAAAAATAAAAATTTCGAATAAAATAAATCTGCAATTATTTATTATTTATTATTATTATTTTTCGAAAAATTTTTTCATATATTTTCACTTCTATATATTTGTAGAAAAATGAAAATTAATTTGAAACTAAAGAAGCCTGTTAAAATTTTACAGTTTATTTTTTTTCTTCATCTCTTATTCATTCATTGATAATAATCAAAGTTCAACCATAATTCAAATCTAAAAAAAAAAAAATTGTTAGAATACGTATGTGAAATTTGAATGCATGGTCATTTTTAATTGATTTTTCTTTACATTATGTACCCGGGAAATCAATAATTTTCCATCATTAATATACGTATATACTCGAATATGTACATGAAAATAAAAATAAAAGAAAAGAATATATTATACTATAATTTTCGTTTTGTTTCTTTTACTGTAATTTACACCTGCTTATCTTGCGCGAGAATTTACCGAAACTAAAAAAAAAATTATTATTACATTCGTTTACCACCGGATACATAATTTTCATGATGTTGTACGTGATACACTCAATCTTTGTACACAAATACTGTACATACATATACATATTTATATGTATACAAGATATTTATATGGGCATACATATATTTCTTATTCTATCTTGTATCTTGTCTCATTTTTTTGTTCAAAATGGTTTTTTTTTTCGCGAAAATAAAAAATTAAATAACTTCTCACTAAATCAAGTAAATTTTATATGCATTTAAATTATGTGTAGTATCTACATAAAAAATATGTATGTGTAATGTAAAAATTATTTTTTTACTATAAAAAAAATTGTGAATATACAAAAATGAAAAAAAAAAAACAACAACAAAAAAAAAACCAAAAATACAAAAAGAAAAAAGTTATTATTTTTTTTTTGAAAAAATAATAAAAATAAAAATTCAATGAAATATCTTTGATGACGATCGACTCGTCATAATAACGGATTTATGATTCTTGGAGACAAACCAGTCAAATGGAGTAGTATCGCATCATAAGCACAAAAGCATATAGAGTGAAAATAATAAAATATATAAAAACAAGATTCATGCACTGAAAACTGCAATAGCAACAGGTTGCTAGCAATATGTTATGCGACATCAATTTTTCCTAACTACAATACATGTAAGTCTCTATATCTCTAAACAAACAAGAAAAATTTATTATGAAAAATTAGAAAAAAAAAGAAAACAGAAACAGTGGAGAAAAATAGCAAAGCTAAAAGAAAAAAACAAACTACATAAAGATCATTATTATTATTTAAAAAAAAAATAAGAAGAAGAAAAAGAATTAATAGTGAAAAACTCTTTATTCAGCACATCCTTTAAATTCAATCAATTTTAAATTTAATTCAATATCATATTTTGTCCTGTTGATAACTTATCTATAAGATATATCGTCAATGATATCTTTTTATGGATATAACCTTTATCTTATATACAAATGTATGTATGTATGTATGTATGTGAGTCCATTCTAAAGCAGGTGTATTTATCAATCAATCGAATTTTATGTTATTTTATTTTTAAAAAAACATATATTTTATGTGAATTGTTTGTGAGCTTTGACTTTAACTTAAGTAAATGCTTAAGGCGTTTTCATTTTAATATATTGAAAAACTACATCCTATCCTATGGATATTAAAAATTTAATAATATCAGACACGGAAATTTTTATTAAAAATAACACGAATAGAGGATGTTGTTTTTCATGTTCATATATGTATGTATGTATTTGTTTTTCTCATTTATTTTATTTCATACATGAAAGGGAAAAAATGATAAAAAATTACTTTTAAAATCTGGATTTTATTTTTAAAAAATCTAAAAAAAAAAAATCAATATAAAGTAGGTAATTGTCTAAAGTAAGACTTAAGGAAAATTGAATATGTTCAATACATTGAATAAAAAAATACTCTCATAATTGAAGAAAAACCAAGATATATATGTATAGGTACTTACAAAAATCATGATTCTCGCAAATCTATTATTTTATTTATATAGAAAATAAAAAAATCTACTATTTAATAACTTTATAAACTCTTTAAATTGAAAAATTAATCATAATTATCTTTTAATATTTTCTATAAATTTAATTCTGTACGCTTAATAAATTCAAAGTTTATACTCATATTTAACATTTTATGAACTATTTCATTTCTAATTGCATATTAAAATAAAAATAAATTAATAATTATTATTTTTAATATGTGTAGTATACGAATTATAATTAATAAAAGAAAAAATATATAGGTATGTAATAAATAGATACTTGATTTTCACTTGTTCAAAATAATACTCTATACATCAACAATATAATTATTAATTTCTTCATTATTATTCCTCCTCTTTCTCTTTAATTTTTCCATCTTTAAGGTAAAAAAAAAAATAGAAACACATAGATACCTAATAGAAAAAAAATTAATAATCAAATAAAAATTATTGTACCGTGTTAAGTTACAATTTAGTTTAAGCAGAAAAGATAAAATAAAAAAAAAAAAATGAAGAAATACATATTCAATATGCCCATTACATTGCATGTAATATGTATCTACGAACACTGATGCATTTATAAATGTTATTTTGAGATATATGTTTTATGTTTGCGAGTTAATTTTTTTTAAATTATACATCATCAGCTAATTAAATGTAATGTAATCTTCTTTTCTTTTTATAGTATACAACACATGCAACATTACAATATATCAAAACAAAAAAAATAAATATCGTATACGATATATGTAGATATGTATATAAAATATCCCCTTTGGTATACATATATAAAATTATGCGCATCTTTGATAAAAATCATATATATTATCATAAAATTATCCATAGATCCAGTAACCATTATCATTGCGGTAGAGAAACAAGAAGATTATACATTCTATGCTCAAATTGCACTTGGTTAATTCCAACAAAAATATATAACAAAGAAACAATGTTTGGTGTTATATTGCACAAATCAGATATCAACAGCAAAATATTTATGTATGTACCTACATATGTACAAAGAAAAGTGGTGCAAAACGAAAATCTCATGATATTTAAAATTTTAATGTATTTGAAAAACAAAAAGAAGAAAGAAAAAGAAAAAACAATAACAATAAATATGAACATTGTGTGCGTAAATACAATACACGCATTAAAAAGCATAAAAGCATAAAATAATGTGCAATAGTGAATATTTTATGCATTTTAAATGCATTTATATGATTGTCTTTTGATTGTGGACACTTAATAAGATGAAAAAGATATGAGAATAAACAAAGAGAGAAGAAAATTAAAAAAGCAACAGATATCTTTTATATATACTTTCATGATCAAACAAATAATAGAGGATACACTAGTTATCTTGTAGACATGATGGCACACTTTAAGTTTCAAATTACTGAATCAGCTTTTACTAAATTAAACTAGAAAATAATTATATGGAAAGTTTTTTTTATTTTTTTCTGTATTTTTTTTCTTTTTTTTTTCTAGAAGCATGTATGCAGTATGCGCTATTTATTTGCAATTAGATATTTTGAAATAATTAATTGTTTTTTTATACAAGTAAAGATTAAAATATTTAGAAAAACAAAAGAACAACAAACTTACCATATAATAAATAATAAATAAAAAACTTATCCTAAGGTCCCACAATCTTGTGGGACCTTTATGTGAACTCCACATTATGGAGTTTCCGTCTTCCCGTAATCTATAAGAGAAAAAAAAAAGTTAATTATTATTTTTTTTTTTTAATTGAATTCATTGTGGTTTTTATTGTCTTTCAAAATTAAATTAAAAATATATTGAACAATGTGTAATAATAATATCACGTCATTGTATTGGAATTTGCATTTACTATATAGAATGATCATATAATTAAATTTTATTTTCACACAATCGCGTTTATGACCTATTATAGCCAAAAAAAAAAAAAAAATTAATGAATAAATGGCACAACTTTTCTATAAAAAGGGTGTGACGAAACTTAACATATGAAATTTATACGCATCAACGCAAATCTGCATATTTTTTTTTCTTTATGTACACTTTCTTTAATTCATTTAACATACGAATAGATAGATATTCGTGTAAAAATTTCAGTTACATTTAAATTTAAAAAATAAACAAAAATACACCAAAAAATAACTGAAAAATAAAATCTTTAGATATAATATGTTAATTAAGAGATATTTGCTCTTTTGCACTCAACGCCATCACATTATTATTAAATCACATCATCATCAACATCATCATATCATTATAATTTCATTGTATGTACATATGTAGTCATCAAAAAGTTAACTGTAAGCCCAATTTGCATTCCATCACTATACCAAACGGTATCGATCGATTCATCCATTATTGTGTTAAGAAACCAATCATACTGTTTTTTTATTTACCTCAATCTAAATAAAAAGATGTTGGTGTTGGAATCTTTCTTTTATTTTTTTATTTTTCGTTTTTAAATGAAGTTGACACGAAATTAAGTATTTTCATAATTCATCATGAATTTCTATCACAATCGTTATATTTAGATTTATTTAAGCAGTGTGGCCCAGTGATGTGATTTTATGTGACACAATATCTTTACTCTTTTTTTTTCTTTTTTCTTCTTGAGTAAAAATAAAAAATACAAGTAAATAAATAAAAATATAATTTATGATGATATCTCAAGACATAGTTATATTTTATCATTAATTTAAAAATAATAATAATAATAATAAAATAAAAAGATAAATCTTTTCTTTTTAAAATTATGTACCGACATATATGTACATATATACTCGTGTGTTTTCATGTTTAATTTTTTATTTTTTTATTTTAGGCCAAGTTTTTCTTGAATACACAATTCTTTGAAAAAACAACTTATAAACACAAATTTTTGCGATAAAAATTTTTGCAAATAAACTTTTAACTATAAGATGATATCTTCTTTTGCTTTTTATTTTAGTGTGTTGTTTTTTTTTTCTTTCTTACTTTTAGAAAAGATATAAAAATAGAAAAATAGTATCTTTGAATCTTCAATAAATTGAAATTAATATTGATGAATGGTTATGATGAATGATAGTTATGTTATTGACACGATCATTTATTTACGTGCTAAAAGATGTTTTTTTTTTTGTTGCTTTTTTTTTGTATAATGAGATATTACAAGATATAATATAGATATTAAAAAAAAATACTTTCTAGTATCTGAATGTCTGGTATGTTAGCATTTTATTTTTTATCTTTTTATATATACTTCCTATCAGTTATCTGGCATATTCATTCATTCAATTTGTAGATATAATGATGTTGATCGTTTATCAATGAATTTATCTTTGATATTATGATGTTTTGAAATTTGTTTAAATTAATAATAATAAATTTTGCAACATGTGTGTTCCCGATATATTATGTACATATGTACATATGTACATACATATATTTTTCTTGTTCACATAAAAAATATCTGACATTTATACAACATATAGTATACGAGTTATAATATACAAATTATAATTAAATGCTATGATAAATCATAAAATGATAATGATAATTGGTTTTTTGTATATTCATATGTGATTTTTTTTTCTCATTCCACTTTTTTCTTTATTCTCCATTATTTAAAAAAAAAAAACTAAAATAAACTTATATATACGTGATATTCCGCTATTCACACACTCCAACATTATTAAGATATTTTTTTAGAGAAAAAAAAACGAAAGAAAATACCGACGATAGATTTATTTTTAAAATTAAATTTAAAAATAAAATTTTTTTGCAAAACAATAAAAAAGAAACAAAAAAGTAGGCTATTATAATGATTTGTTGTGAAATTTTTGCTATTTCATCCATGGGAACCATAAAAATATAATTCAGCATTTTAAAAATCATGTCATTATTTAATTTATTTCAAGACAAACAACAAGAAAAAAAAATTGATTAATTTTTAAAAAAAAAGGTGAATTTAAACCGTTGAATGTGGCTGTTTTTTTTTTTCTTCTAAATTTAATAGAATCTCAAGAAATATGGTTTATCAAAATTCGATTCATTAAACTCGGTAAAAACTTTAAAACTAAAAAAGAAAACAAAAAATCAAGTCATTTTTCCTATCACTTAGGTTTATTGACTTTAACATGTTTTTAGATAATACAACTGCATTACTGGCATAACTTTTCAAGATTTGTTGTTGTTATTTCTTGCAAATCTGTTCTTCCATATTTCAAATTTCATCTAGAAATTTCATGTTTTCTCAAGATTTCTTTTTTCATCTTGAAAAATCACATATTATGTCATTTTAATATATAAAAAAAAAATAATAATAAATAAAGCCTTACAAATGAATATACGTCATATGTATGTGTGTAGCATACCAATTACACATAATAAAAATAATAATCCGTATTATCATTATGTATTATGAACTACTTTGTACATATGATGATATGATTTTATCAAGAAATAAACATATTACATATAAAATATCCTTTTTAGCCTAATGATAGTGTTCAATGACTATTTAAGACTTTAACATTTTACCATATTTGTTTTGACATAAAATGTCACAATTAGAGGTAAAAAATTCTTTTCTTGTTTATGTTATGTTACATATGTATATATAAATATACATATTACTTCTATTAAAAAAAAAAAAAATACATCATCATCATCGTTATTTATATATAAAACTTCTGATGTTATTTTATAATAAATGCTCCAAAATGGATAAAAATTATCCCATCTGGTATAATGCGTAATGTATTTTGTACATTTTTATAGAGTTTTTAATAAGAGAACACTTTTAGCATATCCGATAAAAATAAATCATTATGTATTTCACTGTTGCATTTATGATGACGACTTCTTATACTGTATCAGCATATTAGTATTATCCAGCATGGTTAATCAAGTTTTTTTTTTATTTTTGCCTTCATTTTGATTTATTTATTTATTTATTTTTTTGTTTTTTCACATTTTTTGCCTATTACATTTTCATTGGAATTACGATCTTAAGCTTAGCTTATTAATACATTAAAATCTATAATATTTTTATTCTATATACATATATATAAGTATCTATATGTATATATACTCGTATGTATATAATATGATAGAATGTTTCCTTATAGTAATCCATTTTATATTAAATGTTTTTTTTTACCCATCAAAAGACACTTTTCTTTTTTGGATCGTGCACATCATCATTGAAAAAAAAGAAGGTATTTTCACATACCACAAACACTACATAACATTATCGTCATAATAATAATAATAATAATAATAATAATAATAATATTAACTATATAAGTGTACAGTAGATTGAGGTATTAGTAGTATAAGTATAAGCATAGCCTATAAGATTCATATTCCAATAAAATGATTGAAAAAAATTTCAATAAAAACAAAAAATAAATGTCTTATGGCATATTGATCAATATTATTGAGACTATATAGTAACGCTGCTGGTTATTGCATCGTAATAACTTCTGAAAGTTTTGTTGAAAAAAAAAATTTCTTTTTCTCTCTTAAGATGCCATTATAATCGTCATCAACATCATCATTTTCATTTGCGGCTATAATGATAGCACTATATAAACTTCTGTTGTTTTGCATCAAGTATAAAATGAAAAATTCAAACACATAATCTTTTATTTTTGTTTTAAATAGTATATGTATGTATGTATAGTATGTAAACCAAGAAAGTAGCAAAACAGCAGGCTGCAACAAGATACAAGATATATTAATATTTATGTACTCTCCATATGATATCAACAATTATCTGGATTCTATAAAGACCAGATTCTTAGACCTGGTTGAAATTCTATGATTCTAAAAAGCTATCTATGTATGTACATTGTACATACATACTTTGTACACAATATTTTCATATATAAGTAGTATAAATCTACTTTTTTTTCAGGTATGCAATGCGTCTTATGATAATAAAAAAAAAACAAACAAAATATTATTTTAAAAAAACGAAAAAATTGAAAACTGCTAAAAGATATCATTGTCGTTTTCACATGTTGTGAATTTCTTTTATATCTTGATTGAAAAATACATTGGAATGTCAATGAAGAATGCGAAACTGTATTACAAGTTCACCAACAGTAGTTGCAGAAGATCAACGAAAACTCGAAGGTAAAAATTAAAGAATTTCAAGCTCGTTTATGACAGCAATGATAATGACAATTTTTGTTGCAATAATGATAAATGAATTAAAAAAGTTGGAGTTATATGTCTCTGTCAAGTTACTATACAGAATTATTTAAAAAAAAATCATAAGTGAAAATGTATCTCAATGTTACCATTATAGTCGAACTTATAATATTTTCGTTTGTTTTTGTAATATCTGCATTGTATATGTACGTGTGTTTTTAGGGAAAAAATAATACATAGTTTAAAGTTCAATTTACCTATGTACTTTTAACAGGGTCATTCATAGAGTTTGTTATTTACTAATTTATTCTTCTGAAACTATTTTTTTGTTGTCGTTGCTAGTATTATCTCTATTAATATTTTCTTCTTCACCTTCTTCTTGTACATACTTAACTGCATTTTTTTTCTCTTGATCTACTATCTTGATAACTTTCTAACGTTTCTACTTCGAATAATACCACTTAAAGTAATATTTCACCTTTTTTATTCCATCTTCATAAGATATACATAATATGTACTTATGTATATATAGAAATTTTTTTTTACCCTTAAATATTTCTGATACTTTATTGGTTCAATATGGAATTAGCTAGTATACAATATAGGTATGTATGTGTGTAAACAAACTCTCCTGGGAATGCGTTCAATAAAATATAAGTTAAAAGTTGAAGAAAATGATGATGATGATGATGATGATGACAAAGATATGATATGATGTGATAGGCAATGATGATGATGATGATGATAATTCTGATGAATTGCCATTGCAGGTTAAATTTAAAAAGTGCATGAATACAAGATAACGAATATACAATAAATGAGATACAAATGCGTATATCTCCATCATCATCATCACCATTCTATGAGTGATTAAGTGTACATATAAAATGTTAATAAGGAATGTTATTAACACGTAATAGATGCACTAAACTGTTTTGTATGTTAAAAAAAAAAAAAGAAAAGAAAAAAGAAAAAAAAGGTGCATTACATCAATAGGATGATATTTCACTGATGTACTGTCCACCGTACAATGATATGTATGTCGTTATGAATTGCATATTGAACACTTTACGGTAGGTAGAAAATGTCACATTAACAGTATTTACAGTAATTCATAATATAAAATAGTTTGAAAAATATAAAAATATAAAAAAAGAAGAAGTATCTAAACAACAGCTAATCATTTCTAATGAAGATTCGAAAAAAAAAAAATGTTGGAATTAATGTACGCACATCACATCAAAGCATCATTAGCAAATATACTGCAATTTTTATATATAGTTAAAAGACAACAAGTACAAAATCTATAGAAAAAACATTTAAAAAAAAAAAAATAAACAAAATGGTTACGGATTGACAGCATAAAAGAAAATTGATCTCGTACTATAGATTCTTTTTAATCATTAAATTATTTTTGGAATTTTTTTTTCCTTCTTCTTTATATTTTTCAAAACAAAATTATTTTGTCAAGTTTTAAACGATCAACTACAAATATTGTCCATTTCATTTCATACATTCCAAAAACAAGTACCTACATACTCGTACATCCATTACGACGACGACGATGATGATGATGATGATATTATTAAATTGCTCCACCTGATCTGCATATACACTTTGTGTTTTTTTTTATCTTCTCTTATACCTGTGTTGTTGCGATCTATTTTCTACACATAATTTTATATCGAAAATTAGATACAAGTATGTTTGTCTTTTTTTTTCTAAATCACAAAATTATTTTTATAAAATGCTCTAAAATCAATGAAATTTATCATGAATCAAGTTTTTTTTTTCTAATTGAAACTACACAATTACCGTTGTAATATACAAGAACAACAACAACAACAGCAGCATCATCATCATTTTATCAGTATCGCAATAAACCATATACATATGTACATATATGTATATACTAGCGGCATTTTCAGTAACAAGAAAAATATTTTTAAAAAAAGAACATACTCACATAACATACCATTCATATCTTTTTCGTTAGGTATATATACTTTATATATTTTAAATGTGGTTTATATGAAATTATGTATGTACATATTACGTTTTTGAACAAGTGAAAACGATAAGTAATTGAAAATAATTTTCTTAACTTCTTGTACATATTATTTAGTTAGGGTACTTAAAAAGCTAATATGTACTATGTACAAGTACACATAATATAAGATAATAATAAAATTATAATGTTAAAAGTTCTGCTCTATTTCAAATTCCATTATTTTACCATTTTATACCAGATTATAAGATAATTATATATTTCGGACATACACAGAAATGAAGAACAAAAAAACAAAAAAACAACTGAATTTAAAAAAAAAAAAATTACGCCCAAACTATTAATGCTTATTCATGATAATTCAACACTAATATTAAATAAAACAAGAGTAGTAGCACTAGCAACACATTAACAACACCAACAACAATAACAGTATATATAATTGGAATTAAAATGAAAAAGATTTTTTTTTCCTTTCGTTTTGTTGTTGTATCATATATAGCATTTTTAATGTGCGCTCTCAAATTATAATCATTAACATTATCAAGAATTTTAAAAATTACATTTGCAAAAAGATATTGAATTATACAAAGATATACATATATATGTATACTGTGGTATATAAAGCTTTTGAATGCAAATACTTTTTGTTACTTTTTACACACTGTTTTCAACAAATGTAAAATCATGGTCCATTTGAAATGAATTATTTATCACTTTTGTAGTTTATTTGATGATATTCAAAAAGATATGAAACATATATACATTATACATATCACTATATTAGATATACATTTTGAAAAAAATGATTTTCACCTGTTTATCATGATATCGAGTTGTTAGCAGAAATTTCATCATCATTTTGTTAAAATTTACAAAATGCAAAAAAGATTTTTCATAAAATAAATTTATTTAAAAATTATCTCTTTTTTTTTTTGTTATTTTGCATTGAAGATATAATATCTTATGTATGTATGTATGTATGTCATATTAGCCATTAAATGATAACAAAGTAATTTTATACATGGTGTTTTATTTTAAAATATAAACTCTATAAAAGAGATAAGAAGTTAGAAAGAAACCACAGTGCATCCAATTTTGTTTTCACATGAACTTTTGTTTTGCATATCTACCTATATGTTGATTTAACATGAATTAGAAAAAAAAAGTCCATTCTTATTTTATACGATTTTTTTTTCTCGATATTATGATCATGATTCAAACGGTAAAAACATATGAGAATTTTTATAAGCAATTCACATTGTTCCAACTAATTTTTTTGGTTATAATATACATTTTGTTATGTACAGTACATACATATGTAGGCATACATATTTGTATTTTCCCAGTTGGAAAAAGATCCCTTCTTCATACATGAAGAAGCCTTCTTTGGAAGTTTAAAAACGGTTGGAAGCCTATCTTTCCGTATCCCACATAATATCTTTTTTACATGGGCATGTCCTAGGCTTGGAAGGTATATGTTCAGTTTTTCTTCGTTTTCTTCTCACTACCTTTTACAGGAGGTAAAAAGAAACATTCCAAACAACTCTTAGAGAAGCAAAAACGAAAAAAAAAAGGTTAGAAAAAAATTTTAAAACTTCTAATACCATCAATTATACTTTCCCAGGAATTTTTACAATTTACTTTATATTTTCAAAACTTCTACATGCCTTCCTAAGGAAGACCTTCTGACTTTTCCAACTGGGTTCGAATGACAATTACTTTTATATAGTACAGTTTTTCATGTACTTGTAATCTTTTATTTTGTAATAGATATGGAAATACATACATACATAGTATATACGGGATAATTTTTCACATGAATTTTTTTTACACGTGCCTTCTACGTGAAAAACCACCTATCGTTTAAAAAAACAAAATCAAGTATACTTTCTTCTTAAAGAGAACAACGAGAGCAAAGAAAAAGTTTGTGTATTTTACGTAAAAGTGTACCGTGTACAAATTACAAATATGTATACATAATTGACCAACAATATAATATCAGTATATCTTAACCGTACAAAAATCAATGTAATTACTCTAAAATCGATCTATCTTTGAAATTGAAACAATTTATTTCTTTTATAAAAGAAAGTAAAGAAAAAAAATTTATATGTAATCAATTGTTGTTTTTTTTCTTTCTTTTTTAATAAATTTTTTAATAACAGTGAGTTTTTTCTTCACTAAAATAAGAAAAATGAAACAAATTCAACACAAAATAAATATAAAATAACAAGAAATTTACTGTTCTCATTTATTTTTTTTCGAGTATCAAGTAAAGATATAAATTTATTAAAATTCATAATCAATAAAAGAAAATACGAGAAAAAAAAAAAGAAACATTGAAAGAAAAAAAATAAAAAAAATGGTTTATGGACCACACCAATGCTAAAACCAATAAAAATGCTAACATACATGACCGAGTTTTCGTTATTTGTTAAATTAACAGAATAAAAAATGCGGCTGTTGTTATACTGTTAAAAAGAATTTCCGATTATGATGATGATGATGTCTATAATACTTCATGATTTACCACATTTTTATTGATTATAATTTATAACATTAGTGGTTGTGTGCGGTACGGTTTTTTTTTTGTGTAAACTTAACCGAAACATTTCTTTATTTTTTTTTTCATCTTTTATTTATTTTATAATTATTTATGATGGTAATAATAAATATAATAATATTAACTGGTAGATATTTATCCTACTCAATTTTAAGATGAATATAAAAAAAATAATAAAACTTACGATTTAATCAATGAATAAAAAAAAAATTTTTTTTTTGAAAATAATATCGAGAAAGTTTCGCGCCTAAATCTTTTGTTTTCATTCATATGATGCATGTATTAAAACCGTTAAGTCATGGTGTTTGATATATTAAAAGAGATGAATTTAAAAAAAAGGGAAACAATTTAAAATAAATGTAGATAGGTAAAAAAAAATATTAATTTTAATAAAATTAAACTTTTTAAAAAAATCCGTAAATAAAAATCCAATATAAAGGAAATTTTCATATGATGCAAATTCGATTGTAATTTTTTCAGCCATTTAAATTATGTGTACATTTTAAGTACATATGTACATACGAGTATATACACCAATGTATGTGTATATGTATATCAATCGAAAAAAATTCCAATCTATTATTGTATAAGGGCATTTACACCTGTCATGACATTAACTAACAACCATTAGTCAACATGTACACGTATTTCACAATATAATAAACGTATTTATAGGTATTACATACCGACATACATATGTACTTAGGGAGGCACCATGCATTCATATACTGATATGTTGTATGCATATCAAAAATTGCCGCAAAACTTGTTTCTGATGCAAACTAAATGAAAAAAATAATAATAATCAAAGAATCCTTCGTGTTTTTCGTGTTTTTCACGATTCATTTTACCCTGCCTGATGTTATAAAACTTAATGAGGCTGCTTGTCTGAACTAAATGTGAACCTGATTTTCTGCTTTATGAATTTCATGTTTCTATATAAACATACATCACACACATACATATTAAAATATGTAGTATGTATATATTATATACTTGAACATCATCAGGGATACCATTGAATCTCATCATTGAAATCTTGATAAAATTCCATTTGCAACATATGATGAGGTTGAGGACTAATAATGCATATCTGCACGCATACAAACATACAACATACAAAATACATACATACATACATATGTATTGTATGTACATATACGTATACTTTTTGTTGTATCTTATGAGTACCCTTATTATATTAAGAATTTTGCAATGATATGATGACTGATTTTGACATTTCTTGTTTAGTTGTTATAATACATACAAACTGATGAATTAATATATCCCGTAATAAAGTCATGACCCTTTCACGTAAATTAACTAATCCGCTTTATCAGTATTATTTATCGCATATAGGTAAAAAAAATTTCTAACAATAATGCAATTTAATTTTCTGTTTCTCAAGAAAATTTACAAGCATATTTTGTTAAAAAAAAAAAAAAGACATATCATTTGAATAATATTTTCTCAAGAACCTACACAAATAAATTCCTATATGAGAAATGTAAATTACAAACATTTCTTACATGCACGTGGGTTTTACAAAAATTCGCAATAAAAAAAAGAAAGAAAGAAAGAATTCCCTGGGAAATGAAAAGGAATTTCTTGTTTATGAATCCCCCCCCCCCCCTTCACTTTAGTTCTATCTAGTCCATCAATTTTCAATGTGAAAAAGGACAGAAAAAAAACAACCAACAAATAAATAAATAAGTAAAAGATGCTGGCTTTTAGCCCACATTACAAGTACATACATACATAATGTATGTGTATAAAAAAAATTTTAAAATACCAACCCATCATATTAATATATATATGATCTTGTTTTTGCTTTTTTTTTTCTTCAAAATATTCATCAAAATCCTTATATAAATCTTCAGCATATGTGTTTTATACAAAATACCAAGAAATTCTTTAACATTTTTTTTTTCGCTACATTAAACAAATTTATAGCTTTTTGAGAAAAAAAATTTGAAAATATCTTGAGGCAATCAATTTCAATCACATTTCTTAAATTTTAACATACATGATGAATTCAAAGAATCTGATGTGTACTACTTATATTTATAGTTCGTTATTTATAAAATGTGAAATGAATTTTTTTTTTTGATTATACCTATCTACCGACATATGTACATATGTATATATGTAGATGTGTTTATACACTATCAGACAGACAATTGCCAATATTCAAATTATATGTTTTGATTTTAAAATAAGAAAAATCTTTTCGTATAAAAATTGATAGAAAGACAAAAGAGAAAATTTTTGTGTAATTTTTTTTTTATGATTCTGTATATGATGTATCTATATACAAAAATTTAAAATATACAAACGAGTATATGTATATGTAATAAAACATTTATCTTCATTATTGAACTTAAAAAAAATCATTATTTCCATGAAATAAATGAAACTAATTAAATAGCTAAAAAAATTACATCCTATCTAATAGTTCGTAAAATAAAGTTTTTATTAAATCACGTTTCATAAATTTTCTATAAATGTATAAATAATATGGTATGTATTTATATAGTTAGTCAGTTATAATACACTAAACAAACATTTGTTTTTAATTAAAAACAATTTACAAAATCCACATAAAAAGCAAAATCCAAAACAAAAACAAAAATTCATAAACACTGTACATTTGAAATTAATTTTTTTTTATTATGCCCTAACTACAAAATAAGCTGGAAAAAAAAAAACTTAAAAACATACACGATCTGCAATTTCTCTATACATTTAATATAACTTGAAAGGCTTTTTCTTTATTAAATTGCTTAATTCTTCAATCTGACATATAACAACCTAATTAAATTATAATATCATGTGTTACATTAAATAGTGTTTTATATAATATTATTCTTTTATTTTTGTATTTTTGTTTTTCAAATGTAAAACGTGTCTAGAAGCTAAATACGTATAAGAACCGCATGATGTTTAAGACCATAGAACCTACATTTTGTTTCATAGTTATTATACCTAAGTAGTTAGTTACTTATTTGGTTAATAATTCCTCTAGTCAATCTCAATCTCTCACCGCAAATGAATGTACTTATTATTATTATTATTATTATTATTATTATTATTATTATTATTATTGTACTCATGCTTCAGTTGCATTATATAGTATATCTTTGCCGTTTTTCTTTTATCTTTTTTTTTCTTTCATATAAATACGTGTAAGTTATGTGTGTGTACACAATACCTTCATATGATCGATATTCATCAGAAGGTGTGCAATACTTCGCATAAAATTTAATACGGTACAATTCAGCCAGCAGCTACACACCGTCACCATCATTAATACGATGTATACTTGCTACACATACATATATTTATACATACATATGTATATTATACTTATACCTTTGCTATACCAGCGACACCGCACCATTACCTAATCCATTGTAGCTTGTGCTTTGCTATAACAGCTGCTGCAGCTGCTAGTTGCCACCACCTAACCTTCCTTTTCACCCACCACTTGAACCTATTCCATATCCTCATCATCATCATTATCATCATTTGGCATCGTGTTACATGCAATGCATCCCAACAAACCAAACCTCTTTTGAAGTCTTGATGCCTCTTTCATGGTCATTAAGCATGCGGTACTCTCTTACAACATGAAACAACAGCAAGTTAATTTTGAAAATATGCACACGACTAACATACATATATACATAACATATGTATATATTATAATTTTAAACATATATAAGTACATACCGATATTTATAAATTTAAAACTGAATGTTTATATACACCACAAAACCGCATAAAACACCGCATACTTCAAGTACATGTACCACAATAATTCGTACAGGTATGTGAATTTTATTTTTAATATCTACCTACTTTTTTTTTTGTTTCTCTCTTAAGATATATTAAATAGAAATTTTACAATGTTAAGGTTATTTATAAATCAAATTTACAAATGAAAGCCGGTGAAATACAGTACGATAACTAACCAGTAAATATTTTATCAATAGACAATTATCTTTTAAAAACAATACATTATAAATGAAAGTTCATGATCAAAGTCATTGAGTTTTGAAATTCTTGAAGATCTAATAAATAGAATGATATATCGCATCTTTGAACATATGCGGCAAATTTTTTACAAAACAAAAAAAAAAACATCATTATATATTGAAAATCTAACATCATCCTTTTAATTAAATAAAGAGTTTCACATACTACATACATAGACAGAATCTGCATTATTTTTCAACTTACACTAATTAAATTTTTTTTTTCTTTTCTTAAATTCTTCATAAAATATTCATATATCTTTATCAAATACATTGTCCCCTTAAGTAAAATAAAACTGATCATTAAATGTAATTTTCATTCTAAAATTCAAAATAAAATAAATCGAGAAAAAGAAAAAGAAAAAAAAACAGACAACATCTAATTTCAAAGAGTTTAATTTAAGAAGAAAGAAAAGAAGAAAAAATTTGCATGACTTTACATCTTTGACCACTTATGCTAACATACAATTTCTCGACTATCTACTATTTAAATTGAATCTATTTTTATACATGATTAATAAAGTATATGTATCTAATAGGAATTTTCCACATATTATATATACATAAAAAATTTTATATGATAAACATGAACAAAATTTAAAAATAACAAAGAAAAAAAAATGTTCAATTTATCATTATTATTTTATTTTTTTTCAAGTACATTTCGAAGAAGAAGAAAAAAGAAATTATATATTGGCTTATTTTCATTCATTTTATAGTTTAAAGAAAGAAAATAAAAAAATCAGAGAATCATGTCATCAGTACAAAATGCATTTGTATTATTGTAGTTTAATAAAATCCGTTAGATTTACTCAACCGATAAAACTGTGACGTTAAAGGGTACAAAATCAAAAATGTAAAGCAGTTAAAAAAAAAACAAAATACATAGGTACTTTTAAAAAAAAAGTATTTCATGCGTATCTAAAAGTAAAAATAAGATTTTGTGTTCGCGTTTATATATGAAATGAAAATATTTGAGTAACACAACAGAAATCTTATTATTATTTTTTTTTTCATAAATTAAAGTTGTTAAAAATTGAGATGACGAGTGCTATGGTATATTGTTGACAAGAATTACACGCAATACATAACAAACAAATTGAACTTGTAAACTGTTATCACAATAAAAAAGAAAATTAAGTTTACCTTTTTATATTTTGTTTTTAAAAAAGCGTGTGATTTGATTTATTCACTCTTTTTAAATAATTTAGATTTTGTTAGTATTTAACTATATCAAAATATTTGAATAATTTTACTCTAATAAATTTCTCAATGTAATATATGTTATTGAAAAAACACATACAAAATATAAAAAATTAAAAAAATAAAAATTTAAAATAAATAATCACATCAGGTAACTCGCTTAAATCTTTTGATTTTCACCTACAAAATGTATGAGCTTAAAGACAGCACTACGAATAATTTCTAAAACATTTTTTTTTTTGAAGACCGCATTCATTTTATCATTTTTCTGTTATAATGTTTTCAAATTTTCACCTCATCGTATTGGAATACATTTGAAAAAAGCTCTTTTTTTTAATAATAATGTCAATCATTAACTTACTTCATTATTTCAACGCGCATCATACTAATTTAATCTAATTTCGATGATGAATAACTAAAAATAACGCTATTCTTCTTGAAACTCATCAATGTAATTTTTATTTTAAATCATCATTCAGTAATTTTTCTAGACACACATGCTTATTACTTATAAGTATAATTATACCTGATACTATATAGTCTTAATTTAACATTTATACTTACTTTATTTTGCTACTGCTTGTAATGAGTTGTTTTTTTTTCCTTTTCTTTTAACAATTTCATTTATACAAAAAATTTCACTATCTTCATCAAATTAACCAATTTAAGAGTAAAAAAAAAAAAAAGAAGAAAAGCAAAAACAGACTAACTTTAATTTTCAAATTGACCAAGTTTTAATGACATTAGCTATTCAACAAAAAAATAGTAAGTGTAAGTTGTATCTTTTTTTTTTCATACATACTACAAACATACATATATTACATGTGTTGAGTTGGAATCTAATTGAGATTTAAATGTTTTAAATTATGATCTCTTTTTACACTTAATTCTATATGAGAGTACAAGCAAATATTCAAGTTATTTTTTTCTGGCTTCAAATGACCTCCTTTTACTTGAAAATTTCGCTTTTGAATTATTACTATAAATTTTCTATACATACATACATACATATGTATGTATATAAATATATAATAAATAAGTATAAAAAGAAAATTATGCGCCATGTATAGCTAACACAATGCGCACAACTATAAATTTCCAATTATAGATACTATATTATTATACTTTGTTTATAGCAATTACGTATACAAGAATAACTATATTTTTATTATTAGAAGATTACATTATAGTTTGAGGTATTAATTATTCTCAATTTATTAACAATTAATCTTGCCTTTAGCGACATTGGGAAAACTATAAAAGTTCAATAATAATAGAAAATAAAATAATGAACAATTAAGAGAAATTAAATGACATGTATATTGCAGTGTATATAATTTTAACACTTTTAAAACTTTTTAATTAGAAAATATTGTAATCTAATAGAAAATTAGAGTCAATTAAGAGTCATTTATATTTAATTACTATTTTGAACAATGCGTGCTGCATAAAAAATATTAAATTGAAAAGTTTTCTAAAGAAAGTGTGATTAGATTCAATTTTATGCCTATTGTGATTCTTTCCAAAAACATATGTGTATTCCATATTAAATTGTATGTATAAATGCATCAAAACGTTTTCAAATAAAATTAGAATTTTTGATTTTGATTAATGTATAAATATGCGTGTTATTTCAAACTTTAAGTTAAAATTTTTAGCTCTAAAAAAAAAAAGGTGTGATTTTACCACTCCATTATCATTATTCATTTCCTGTCTCGTATACATACATACTTAAATAACAGTCGCAATTATGTGATGTACAAAATTGTAGTTATCTCTTGCTTCATGTGTGTAATTAGATTACATTTCTTTTTCCTTTCATGAAATATAATTCAAATTTAATTTGGGTTCGTTTTTATTTTTTTTGTTTTAATCAATCAACAAAAAAATTCCTTATTACCAAAACAGGTGAAGTATTTTTCTTTTTTTTTTCTTTTAAATATTTATCAACAAATTTCACACTCTAAAATTGTAATATGCATTGCAAAAACAGCAAGAAAGTAAAAAAAACGAAAGTATGTCATACAAATATATACATAAAAAGAAAATGAATAAGTTGAAATTAAAAAATTAAATAAAAAATATAAAAAGCATAAACTAAAAAGATAAAAAAAATAAAAAAATTTTTTTTTTCAAAATACAAAACGGCATTTTCCAGTAACCGGTATAATCCGGAAGCAAATTTAAACTTGACATAAAAGAAAATAATTTGTAATAAATATATAATAAAATATAAAATAAAGTTTAAAAAAAAAAAAAACTTTTTTTTTTATGAAAAGCGCATTATAAAATAAAAATAAAATAATAAAAATATATTATAATTACCTTAACTCGACAAAAAGGGAAATCAATAATTATTTTTCTCGTTTGTTATCTTCAAAGTATATAATTCTCAAATTCAATTTAAAAATGTTCCGATAATGAAAAACAAGTATTGATAATGATATTGTCAATGCTGTGAAAAGGATGTAAAATTGTTGTTATTTATTTAACTATTTCATATATTGTATATTCGTACTTATTTTCTTCTCAGCAAATTTTCTTTTTTTTACGATAAAAATATAATTTATATATATTAAATTTTTATATTTCTTTTTGAGTTTATGTTCAACATTTGAAATTTGTTACACAAAATTTAAAATACACTGTATAAATAATCTCTAAAAATGTATTCTTTTTAGAACATTTTATTTAGAAAATGTACAAATTTTCACTGTTAAAAAGTAATTAGAAAAATAAATAATTTAAAAAGTTATGTATTTTTTTTTTAAAAAAAACAATTTCAATTAAAAATTATTTTAAAATTTCTTTTTTTTTTTTTTTAAATACACATTCTTTAAAAGTAGTATCTTCTTTCAACACAAGAAAAAAAATATATAATTTCAGTTTTATATCGCACGGTTTATCATAAAAAAAAAACAAAAAAAAAAAAAATAAAAAAAAAATACTGAAGAATATAAAAGTTTATAATAAGGCAACCATTTTCATAAAATGCGATTATTATCGTGTATAATTAATTTTTGTATCGTAAAAAGTAGAAATAAGCGCATTACAATTCAATATCGTTGTTACAAATTCAAATAATATGTACTACATTATACATGTTTAAAAATTATTATTTTGTTGTTGGTTTTTTTTTTTTTATAAATATTATTTTATTGTTGTTATTTTTGTTGTTGTTGATGATACTACTGCATTTAAAGTGATTTCTTGTACCGTTTATTCATTGTAAATAATTGTTATTACTTTACTTTTTCTCTTTTCTTTTAAATTCAATTATACACACCATGTACATTCGTTTTGTACTCTCTTATTACGTTTTAAAATAGTAATTTCATTAAAATGATAAGAGCGATAATAAAAATTAGATATTCATCAAAAGTTTCGTGTTTAAATCTTTTGTTTTATCTTTTTCTTCTTCTTCTTCTTCTTATTTTTTTTGTTGCCTTTATTATCGCTTTGAAAGAAAAAAAAATTAAGTTATTTTTTAATTATATAACAGGATGAAATTTAACCTACTTTTAACCAAAATGATACCGAAAGAAATGAATATTACTTATTTGAAATTACAACGAACAAGTTTCTTGCTTAAATCTTCTGTTTTTATGTTGTATGTTTCGTTTTTTTTTTTCCTTTCAAATTATTGAAAGGTTTTTTAAATTATTTTTTTTAAGTATTCTCATTTATCAAATCAGGATCAAAAAAGAAAAATAACTCAATTGAAAATTACAATACGTTTCAATAATGTTTCTCGTTTAAATCTTTTGTTTTCTAGTAAATAACAAACATTAAATTTTTTAATTAAAAAATACAATAAATTTAGATAAAAAAAAAAAAAAAAAAGGTTAACAAAAGAAAACCGAAATGTCTAAATTATTAATTTTCGAATTGGAAATCTTGAAAAATTACTGTTCACAAAAACAAACATATTGATTTAAACTTTATTGATAAAACCACGTCCTCATACGTATAAGTTAACTATTTTGTAAATATCTCTTTTTCTTCAAGTTATATCTTTTTAAAATATGTTTTCGTTATATTTACAGTTTCACTTTGCTAAAGTTGTTATATATATACATACATATATGTATACTTTTCAATATATAATGTGCAAAATATCTCTATAACTTTTTATACTTAATAAAACTAAACTGTATACATTTGAAGAAAAAAAAAGTTGAAAAAAAAAAAACATATCATCAGTAAGTATATATTTCCTAGAATATACTATGCGATCGCGGTAACCAGGTTTTGTTTTTCTTGTTACAAAAAAAAAAATATAAAAAAAATAAAGAAACAAGAAAAAAAAACCTGTGTGTTAAATCGTTTGCGCGGATTTGCGATTTCAACTTGTGATATTTTATAATGGAATACAAAAAACAGGGTTGAAAAATATGGAATGCGCCGCAATTGTAATTTATTTATTTCTATGTATATGTACGTACATACATACATATATGTATATATTATGTTTTCTGTATTGCATATAACGTGCAATCAATATGTACCATCATCATCATTATTTAGAGGTAAAACAAATAATATCTGGCATAGAGAAAATAACTGGCCCCAAATTGAAAAAAAAAATATATATATTTGTTTTTCTACTTTTTTATTTTAAATTTTAATTTTTCCACTTTTTATAGAAATTAAAATACATATGTATGTATATCTGGATATCTGATATACATGAATAAAATATATCAATAAAAATGATTGCCTTATTTTAATTTTCTAATGAATATAAAATGAAATAAATTATATATTATCAAAATGAAATTTCTTCTGTCATATATTTTATTTTATATTAGTATACATATACAGACATATTTTATTTTGTTTTTATTATTTATTTTTAATTAATATTTTTTTTTTTTTTGCAAAAAGTAGATATGTCTAAAAGAAAATAAATAAAAATTTCCTTTAACACATAAAAATTATTTACGTTAAATTAATTCCGCACATAAATTCTAAATTTTTCGCACATTAACATTTAATTTTCACATTAAAAAAAAAATTCATCATTTCAAGTCATTAAATTATTTTTTTAATTGTTGTTTTTGTTTTTTAAATGCAAAAAAAAAATATTAGCATATGTACAAATTAGAAGCAAGAAATATCATAAATCAAATCTACATTTCATGTACTCGTTGTACAGATAAACTTTTTTCTCTTTCTCTAATTCTTAAGAAACACATATTTAATTGAATTAATTTTAAATAAATCAAATAATAATAAATTATAAAATAAATTTTAAAAAACACATTTAAAATTAAAATAAAATATTTATAGAGAAATTTAATAAAATTTTCTTTCTCCTTGAAAATGTGTCATTTAACGAGCTATAGTATCCACAAAACAACAAATATTTTATTTTTATTTATTTATTTATTTTTATTTTTTTTACTTTTTTTTTTTTAATGTGATAATGGTGATTAATTTTTCTATTAAAAATGATTTTATCTGTTCACCACCACTATTTTTTTCATATATTTTTTTTTTTCATGTTCAAAAATCTCACCTTTCTTCAAAAATTTTTCTAAAGGAATTTATTTGATTTAAAAAAAAAAAATAATAATAAAACAAAAAACTATAAAAAGTATCACTTTGCAAAATAATTAAAATAAAACAAAACAAGAAAAAAAATTTTTTTTTTGTATGAGAAATTCACAATTCACGGAACTCTCTTTTATTTTATTCTTCTTTTTTTTTTTTCTATATTATGTTAAAATTTTTCAAGTTTAAAGCGAAAATTCAATTGACACGTGTTGGTCAAGCGATCGTCAAATGTAAAATATCTTAGCAAGGTGCAAAAGAGTTCTTCAGTTCCTCCCGTTTTTGTATTACCAAAGAAATAAATATACAAAAACACACAACAACAACAAAAAAAGAAAGAAAAAAAAGAAGAAAAGATTAACTTGCTTTGAACTTTTTCTCAGTCATCCACCACAAAATCAAGGTATGTAGTATGATATAGATGGAGATGAATTCCATATACACTTGAACTTGAACGTGTAGCAATTCCATAAGATATTTAACAAGAAGAAGATAAAGAAGAAGAAGAAGTTGGAGTAAAGCTATCGATGATGATGGTACTATAATAATGTGGTATAGGTTTAGTATTTAGTATGCCGGTGCTGCTGGATTTGATTTTATTTGAATTTTTGTGTATGTGCAAAGTTTTTATATATGAAAACTGCTCCAAGTGTGCTATTATTGTTGCGTTTTTTTGTATTTTATTTTATTTTCATACATATTATATGATTTGAGTTATTATTGTACTGAAATACAACAGATTGAAACGCATAGTATGATGGTAGCTGTTAATGGTAGAATTTTTTCAATAGCAACAATTCAGCTTCAACTTCAGCTTGTTGCTTCAGCGACTATTCTACTTTTCCACATACAATATTACTGTTTATTTTACCCGTTTTTTCATAACAACAACATCTTATTTTTATATTTATTTTATATATATACATACATACATATATCTTTTTATTTTTATTTATTATTCTTTTTTTGTTATTTTTTAGTTCAATTCAAATAATTTTTCCTTTTAGTTCACATTTTCAAATTGTAGATTTTCTTCTTCACACACTTTTCCTCACTATACCGCTTTTAAAATTCATACCATCAAGTTTATTTACTGCACTATTAAACCAACAAGTATAAGTGAACTCTCTTTTAGAAATAAGAGATTTTCTGTTACTTTTCTTTTGCTTATATACTTACAATGAAATGCTTATGTTTTTTTTTTCTTACTTTTTTTTTTCAATTTTGTCTTTATCAAACATCATTTAAAACAATCTTCATATTTCTTATAGGTACAGATACTTATTTTATCTATTACAAGTTGCAACACAAACTTGAACGAAATGAAAAATTTCGTCGTACTTTATTCCTTTGAGTTTTTTTTTGTATTTTACTTCTTTTACTTAATTTTATGCTAAATATTACCTGTACTCTTGTACTAGTAAATAAATAAAGAAATATAAATGCAATTTTAAATAAAGGTAAATATAACTTTAATTTATATTTTGTGTTAACATTTGCATCTTTTTGCACACACTTGATTATTTATAAGAAGAAGAAAAAAATGTTAGTTTTTTTTTATATTTATTTATTTATTTTTTTTGTTTTGTTTTGTAATGTACCGTCTAATATTCTAGCGACTAGAATTTTAAGTAATTTTATTTTTTTCTTCATGATGATGATTAAATTTATATTTTGTTCTCTTTACACTTTAAATTTATACAATTTGAATAATACATATAATATATTCATGAAAAATACGTATTTTATATTTGATCCATACTAAACATGTCCTCTTATTATATTCAAAAAAGTATCATTAATTCATATCACACATATGGATGTATGTGTAACCTATTTTTAAAATGAAGTATAGGAATATCAACTACATCATTCTTATTCAGTCAAATTGAATGTGACTAATTTATTAAACCTTTTATAGTTTTCAAGTAATATATCTTATTCGAAATATTGTAGAATTTTTCTATTTCATTTAAATAACCACTGAGAATCTTTCCAAGGAATTTTTTTTTTAAATTAACAACTTATATTTCAATTTAAATTAAATTTTTGACTGTTAACTGCTTTTTCACATTTTTTTTTTCCTATTAACAGTTGTTAAAATTCAAAGTATATTCATTAATTTACATTTCATTCAAATACTTAGTGAAAATTTTAACTTTAATATTCTTTTGCGTATGAAAGCAATAATTAGGTGATATGCCTTTCATCATATAAAAGGAATTTTCTCTCTTTACCTTTATGCGCAAAATTTCTTAATGAGACTTGAAATTATTTTTAAGAATTACATAATTATTATTATTTTCACAATTTATGCACAAAATACTTATGTACCATCATTTACCACGGCAACCGTACATACTTTTTATAATTTTTTTTTCTTCTGTCTTACACCCATTTCGCATATAAAAATATATTTTAACAGTCTTGTAGTAATATAACAGCTAATATTTCTTTTTAATTAGCCTTTTATATTATATGCATCCACATGTAGATACAATCGGCAAATGAGCAATTTTAATGCCACAAATTAATTGCTTATGTAAAGAAAAATTAAATTCTCAGTTATTATTATTATTATTAATTTTCTTTTATTTCGTTTTTTTTTTTTTTTCAATGTGCTTAATTTAATTTATGATTTTCTCACATTTCAATCGGTTGTTTTATTTTTTATCTTTTAAGGGCTTACATTTTGCCATTACATTAATTTATGTTTTTATATATTGTATACTTACTTTTACTATACAAACATATCGCTTTGTGCAAAATAATATTCATTTATTTTATTAATTACTTGAAAATCCTCTCTTTTGTATATTTTTCTAATTAGTTAGCTTTAAAAAATAAATAAAAACAAAAAAACTACAATTACACTGATATAATTAAATACAACACAAAATATTTAAGGAAAATAAATCAATGTTGGATTAAAACTGAAAGAAAAAAAAAACAAATAAATTAAACTAAAAATATTTATAACTCATAAAATTTAATTGTAATCAACGGATTTTTAATTGTTACATACTTTAATTTGTTATAAACATAATTACGTATGTATTAGATGTTTTACAAAATTAAAGTAAAAATGGAAAATAGAAAAAAAAAAAATTGTATTTATAAAATATACTGTAGAATTTCCTATACCTACCGCAATTTTTAAATTTTCAAATAAATAAAATTTATATTTTTTTTAAATAAATTATCATTTGTTTTTCTTTAAACAAAAAAACAAAAAAATTGGATCTAACAGTTATTATTTCAAGCGCAAAACTATAAAATAAATTAAATATTTTGAATTAATATAAAATTATTTTACAGCCATAAATTTCATTACCTATATGAAAAGTATTTCTGAATTAAAAAAAAAAAACTAAATAAAACAAATAAATAAATAAATAATAAAAATAAAACTGTAGAATAGAATGAACAAAATAAATATTCAAAAGACGACAGCAACGGTTCTAAAATTGACCCCCTGTGTGGTAAAAAAAAAAAGTGCTAAATTGCAAAATTTTCTCCCACTTTTGTTTTTATACATATTTTTTTTGCACATTTTATTACTATTATATTTTTCATCTAATTATCATAGAAGTAATATTTTATATACTTAATATTCTTATTTCATCTTTTTTCACCATTTGTAATATTAAGACATAATTTCTATAACATCAGAAAATACAAGAAAAGAATAAATTAAATTAGTGTAAAATGAAATTTTATTACTTATTTACATACATAAACGTAAAAGTTAATAAATTCACCTTCTCGTAATGCATTATTTATATTTGTTATAAATAATAATGTAACATGTTGGGTTTTGGTTTTTTCTTATTTTAACTTTTCAAGCTATTTAAAAATTCTTTTTTTTTTTTTTGTTGTTGTTGTGTTATATGCTCTAAATTTGATTTTGACACCTTCATGATGGATAACATGTAGTAACCTAATCAATGTTATTTTCTTGCATATTCGTCATTAGGTCTAGACTAGATATCGGTTAGCACGAAAATGTTTTTTTAAAAAAAACACACCTTGTATTCTTTTTTCGGGTTAATTTCTTTTTTTTTTTTTAAATACATACATAATTGTTTTGTTCATTCTTTATATTATGTAAATTTGTGTGTATCTGGCTTCATTAGATATTAGATGATCTAATTTTGTATTACAAATAATGTAAATTATAGGTGTATTTTTCAAGAGAAAAAAAATTAGATGTACTAAGAATGAAAAAAAAAAAAATTAACATTGTTTTCAAAGTGTTTTGTATGTGAAGTATAAAAAAAAAGTATAATGGAAATGAAAAGAATAAATAGGAAAAAAATTTATATAATAACAAAAGAAAAAACTTTTGTCACTCAACGCCCAAGTTCAAACCAAATATTAACAAGTTTTAAATGTATAAAAAAAGATACATATGTATGACATTAGAAAATCTATCATCACATATCATGAATAATTTTCTTTTTTTAATTTTTTTTTCTTATTTCTCTCCCTCTCTCTTTTTTTTTATTAGACAGACACGATAAAAATCATTATAAGAATAAAGTTTAATCACATGAACGTATGTATCCATGTATATACAAAAATATTGTAAATATATGTATATATGGAAATTTTTTTTCAATTCAATAGATACACCTGTGAAAACGTTTGCAATATACCACCTACTCAAATATATACTTATACCTGAGACAAGTAAATAATACACGATATAAACTTTGTTACATGTTGCTACGTGCTTATATTTTAGCACATCTTTTTTTTTTTTTTTTTATTATTGTTTCTAGAAGACATACATACATACATAAAAGGATATCTTTACGAGTTAAAATATAAACGAAAAATTATGTTCTATAGGAATGTGTCATGGATCTCATCAATGGCAAACAAATTGTTTTTTGAATAATTTTTGCTTCTACTATTTTTCAAAGATGTGTAACAAAACAAATATGTAAGTAGATATTTCATCATAATGATAATCATAAGATACATATTTATTTCTATGTATATAATAATATGCATATAAGGTTGAAAACTTCAATATATACCAACGTCCAACAGTACAATATTTGTTTTTAAAATATGCACAAAATACGATTCAATACTATAGATCTGCATTTTATTCCATCAGCAATATTTTTTAGCTTCTGTTCTTTTACTGGAATAATAATAATAATCGTGCTTACATTGTAAGTATTATAGTATATTATGTACGTGACTGTTCGAAGAAATTATTTTTTTCCGCTATATGACTAGACAATAAAAAACATATTTTTATAGAAAAATGAAAAAAAAAAATGAAGAAAAAAAAAAGTAAAATAAAATAAAAGAAATGGGACAGAGACTATAGCTGATGCTCTGTTATTGGTACTTCTGCAACAACTACTCCTCTTAAACTTAAGATGCAGCTATATTATTGCAGTTAAGATAAAACTATTAGTTTATTTACATTCTATTTACGGTTTAAACGCACCTTTAACAAACAATGTTCTAAAGAAAAAATATTATTATTTCGTATTACTTTTTTTTTCTTTTTATTACAGCACTCTTTTTTTTTCTTCTTCTATATATTCTGTTTTGTGTGTATTTTATTTTATATATAAACAGGCTTTAATAAAGTATCTGACTTTAACAAAAACAACAATAACAAAAAATGAGGAAAAAAAAAGTTAACATTTTAAGTTCTTTTATGGCATAAAAATTGTGTTTACTTTATGGTTATAAAAAGATGAATATATATAGAAGCACAATTAAAGAAGTGTTATTTGTACTGAACTTATTTTTTTAATTTTTAAAAAGATTTAATATACATTAAAATTACAAAATATACCAATAAAAACCAAAACGAATTGGATGCTCTTTTTTTTTTCATACAGTTTCTATCGTAAGATAGTGTGCTTGTAAACCATTTTTTTTTTACCCAATTATTACTAAAACTTCTAAAGTAGAGCCTCAATTACATAAAGGTCGATAACTCTATATAATGAGTAATTTTTTTTTTCTTTAGAAATAGATGCAATTCATGAAAAAATTTTGTTTTTTCTAGCCGCATTTATTAAGAGTCCCATAAAATTTATAATTAATTTTTAATTCTCACAGAACACCCTGGTTAAACACAACTGCATAAATCATCAACTTTTTCTACACTTGAAAAAAAAAATTATTCCAATTTATTAAAGTTTTCCTTCAAGAACACTATCGAGTATCGTGTCACCATGATGCGATGTTCATCATCCATCATCCTAGTTAATCTAATGAATTTTTCATTTTCCTTAAATGTACATACTTATATACATTTTGTATATTTTTATTTAAAGTTACAAATAATATGTTCGCATATATTACCAAGTTTAAAAAGATAAACATTTTAAAAAAAATACAAATAAAATTGAATATAATACAACAATAATTCATCAAACGGTTATCAAATGTGTTAGCAAATCCATAAAATGGTTCCCATGGTATATACATTACATTGTACATGATGTTTAGATTATATTGTTTAGATACATATACTTACATGTTGTGTTTTGTTCTTTTTTCATAGATACACCAATTGTCATTGTAATGATTATTACATTCTATAAAGTTCCCTTTCTGATGATGTTTTTTGTACCATTCTCATCATCATGATCATCATCAGAATATAATTTGCTGAATTCGATGTCGTATCCTGCTATGACAAGAAAAACTAAACTCTTTGTTTTTTTTAAAAAGAATCGATTTCGGTATTCCTATTACAAGTTAATACTATATAATAAAATCACCGTATAATTCAAAAATGTGATGGATAGATATAGAAGATACCAATGGTCATGATGATGATGATGATGGCATACAAAAATTATATTTTAATACAATAAAACTTGAACTGCATTGCTTTTCTATGTGCATTTAACGTGTAATGATGCGATTTTTTCTTTAAATAACATCAAAAGTGCCTTTTTATTCTTTGAATCGAAAAAGAGGCAAAAAATTTAAAAAAAAAAAAACTCGTAGAGAATAAAAAGAAGATTGAAAATAATGAAATAAAAATTTATTCTTCCTCATAAAATAAATGGAAGTAAAATTACTACCATAAATGGATAAAACGTTTAACTATAAAGATACTTTGAAATAGTCCTTATGATATGAGATGCTCTATGACGATGATGATGATGATACATCACCGCCACCAATAAGTCGTTATAATATGTATATTGTTTGTATAATAGATACATATGTACATTACAAGTCTGATAAAATAACAGAAAAATTGTTTAATAGAAAGAAAAAAATAAATGTGCTAAAATTGCAATAGAGCAAGAGTTATAATAGTAATATGATGTGTGTTATACTTACATACATACTCGTACATACATATTGTATAAAAGTGGAAAATGTGGGAAAAAGGAAATTTCATTAAATGCAAGAACATTTTTTTTCTACAATGTATTTTTTTTTTTCTTTCAATTTTTTTTTTATATCTTCATAAACTTAAGTTGATACTTTATAATTTGAAAAATAGCTAACTTTTCTAGAAATTTCAAATAAAGAAGAATGAGGAGGAAAAAATTAGCAATTTACATAATTAATTTTTATATAGAAGTTGATTTCAGGTTTTATAAATTTTTGTAAAAGATTATTTTTTTTTCTTTTCTTTTTTTAAGAGTACTAAAACTGTTATGAATTTCATAATTTTAATCGTAGAACACTCACCTTCTAGATCGACAGTAATATCTAGTCAATTCTTTTATTAATCGAACTTTTTATAACTTTACAAAATTTTAAGAAAAATCTTCATTAGCACTAATTTTGTATTCTTTCCTTAAATATTCCACACATCTTTTTTGTTTCATCTCACAAAATTTAACAAGCACTAAAGAAAAACTCTCAAGCCTAGGAGACATAAGGTCATTCAAAGATAAGGAGAATTCAAAAACATCAAATGATCGTCAATTGCAAGTATTCAGCTTCATGGTTTAGCACCCTGAATATTTGCAAATGACGGTCATTTGATGTTTTTGAATTCTCCAATATTCTTTTGGTACAAATTATAGAAAAAATAAAATACATATGGTGCAGTCAGTGGTGCTATTGATAACAACCCCCCTCTAAGTTTAAGTTATTACTTTTTATTTTCAACAAGATATTATCTTCATATAATCTATTCCACAACGAAATTATCACATCATTTATTTTCAACTTTATCTTCTTAACATGGAAAAAAAGTGATGTTTTAGCATAAATTTATTTTTTTCATTTTTGCAAGAAAAAAAAAAACCTAAATAGCCAAAAGCAATTATAACACTGCAAATATTAAAATAAATAAGATAGTATCGGAATCATATCATACGCAAACCGTACTAATAAAACTCATAAAGACTTCCCCATCCGATATTATTTGAACACTACAGTTTTTCAAGTATGTATGTATTAAATAAATATTAAAATTCAAATAATAATAACAACAACAACAACAACAAACATAAGAAAATAAACGCAATCTTGCTGTTATTTATGTATGTATTTTATGAGTTAAAGTCCAGATACTTTTAGACCATATAAAAATGAGTTGCAAAAATAAATAAATTTATTTTTAAATCATTCATTCGTTCAGCTTCATTCTATTTGTTAGAAATACATACATTACATACATATATACACACATTTTACTTAAATTATAATAATTCATTTCTTAGTTTTTATTTTTTTTTTTTTCTGTATAACTTTAAATCATGTTCAACCATAAACCTAATTACTTACTCTAGCCAATAAGTATTCATTTACCAATAGTTTACATCATCTCCTCAAAATGTATCTTAAAGAGATGGTTTTGAGGTTTATAGCGTGTGGTGTGATCTTCATATAAAATAATTCTTGTTTAATTTTTCTTGTTTGTTGTTTTTTTTTTTTTTCTAAATCTAATTCATATGTTGTACAACATAGTATTTAGCAAGAAAATTGTATAACTGAATTCCGACTCTATTTTCTTTTCTTTTTTTTTTTTCGTTGTTTAATTTTAAATTTTTGTGTAAATTAGAAAATTATTTCCTGTTGAAAACATCATCATTATTATCTTTTAACATGCTTACTAATTTGTATCTGTTATTTATAAAAAAAAAAAAAAAGAAATTTCAAATATCTAGATTTTTATAAATAATGAGAAGGCGCTTTTTGGCGAATTCTATGCGAATGTTGATACATATACTATACGTAAATATGTACAATGTACATGGATATTTTATATACATATCACCTGTATTTACACATCTTTTTATTTTTTTTTTAATTTCTGAATTTAATAAGTAAAAACTTTTGTCTATAAGTCTTGTTAATTTCTTTTTCTATTTTTTTCTTAAATATTTTATTTTCATGTTCGCACTAACTAACCGCTATATTACGAGTACAATTGTTTTCAACATTGATTTCAAATTACTGTTGTACATTAAAGGAAATTATAATTTTTTTTTTGAGTAATCATCGATAAATGTTGCAGCAGTTGCATTTCAAGATACCGACTAAACCGTATGGTTTACCATTTAGTCTTATTTTATTATTATTATAAATATGGTTTCTACATATAATACATATATGTATATATACATGTATAATTTATGAAATATGATCGTTAAATGAACCTTCAATTATAAATTTATTTTCTTTATTTATTTTTCTCTTTTTTGCTTTTTGATTAATTTACACATAAACATTTCTTTTTTTCAATGTAACTCAATAACATTGACTGATAATAGTAAATTGATATCATGATTTACATTAAATTGCATGATCCAATAAAGTTCACGGATATGATGTTATAATTTTTTTTTTTGTCGAAATATAGGTTAAAAAAATTAAATAAAAATACACACTTTTAATATTATACGTACAGTACATATATATGATACATTAATTAATACACTCTGTCTGTCTTATATACAAATCAAAAGCGTAACGAATGAAAAAAAAAAAAAAATCAAGAAATATTTAATTTAATAATGTACAAAAAATTAATAATGAAAATATATTTAAAACAAAAAAAAAAATAACTAAATAATGAATTAGTTCAATGGAAAGCGGAAATGCATATTTATAATTAACTATTCAAAGGTAATTTTACATGACAAATTTTATTATTTAAAAAATTTATTCAAGTAAATGCTACGCGCTTAAGCCATTAGATCAGTTATTGTGGATTATAAGTATTTGTTCTTTTTTACCTTTCAAAAGAAAACAAATTTTTAATTATGATTCTTAAAAACATTCAATAATACTCACAATGTACGTCATATAAATAATCTAAGAAAAGGAAAGTTCAACTGTTGAAAATTCAAATAATTTTTTACTAATGTAATTTATTTATTTAATTTAAATAAGAAATATTCAAAAAATTATGAAATTAAAAAAAAGTAATAATCTAATCAGAATTTATAAATTTTCAATTGAAACTTTTTAAACTAAATTTCTAATCCATTATATGTACTATACTACTATATACATATCGTCGGCTTACAAGAAGAATTGACTATCTGAAAAATTGACCGTTTATAGTTATACATATAATATATTATATGTAAAAATATGTATATATATATATATTTTTTTGAATTTCTTCCATAAATAACAAACATCAAAATTTATCAATTCAAACTTGTAATTAAAAAAAAAAATACTTTGGTTCACAGTATACAATCTACAGTGTATATACTCGTACATAATGTGCATACATTCAAAAAGATAAAATTTATACTTCACATTATATTATCTCTAAATAAATGTACTAACAAAATTTATATTAATAATAATTTTTTATCATTCATGTAACGAAAGGTGTAAGTAAAGTCAAGATTAAATATAAAAGTAAAGGTAATTAGTTTAGATAATTTATTACCTATATCAATAAAAAGAGGAGAAAAAAAAGATAACATAAAAATGTTAGTACAATTACAAAACACAGATACATATACATGCATAATAATATGAATGTCTTAACTTTAAATGATTTTTTTTTCTCTTTTAAAATTTTGTAGGTACTTTTATTTCTTCATAATTGATTTGACTCCTGCTGTAACTCAATACTAGATTGTTAATATTAGATGAGATTTGTATATAGATATTTTTATCTTTTACCAAACCTTTTAAAAGTGACCATACCATACGATCTGTGATGTACAAAATAAGAAAAGAAAAAAAACAAAGCAAACTATTACATTAATTGTCGACGTATGAACGTACAACGATGACTAGTCAAAAACTATTATCAAATTATATAAGCTTTTATGGCATCTTTAATTTTTGTTGATTAAGATTTTCTACATAATTTATTATTAACTAAATGATACGACGTTTAAAATTATTATTTCTTTTTTTCTTATCATATTTTAATTGTTGTTTACTTAAATATAAGTAGGGAAAAAAAGTAACGCAATTATAATGAATATTCAATTTATTTTAATTATTTTTTAAAATATTTTTGGTGTATGTAATTCGACAGGTATAGGAACAAAAATTTGTAACAATTTATCTATTAATAATTTTAACTAAAAAATCTTATTTTATAAAAAAAAAAAATTAAAAAAAATAATGATATTTAAAATTAAAATAATAAACTATGTACATATGTATATTTAGTATGATGTCTTATTTGTTGGTAATAATGATGCTAAACATACTAATAAGAAGATTATGGCTCCAGTACCATAGAAGAGCATATTACAATTATGTACAAGTGCAATACCAATTATACTGCTACCACTTGATGAGCCTAAACGGCCTACCATAACTAAAAGGCACATTGCCATTGCATTTATATTTGTTGGAAAAAATTCCATTGCAATTGTATTCACAATACCAGCACAATTTCCGATAGCCATCATTAATGTTAATAATGCAATATTCAAATAAAATCCTTTTGAAAAAGGTAATGATATTGCACAGCATCCAGCAACTAACATCCATGATACTATAAAAAAAAATATTCAAAATAATTTCAATTGATTGAACAATTATACGTACATCTCACACTTTTTTTTTTCAACTTACTTAAGAGTCTTTTTTTACCAATACAATTGATTGTAAATGAAAAAAATAAATAGACGACTGTGTAAAAACATCCCATCGCTATAAGGACTTCATACATGAATGTATCGACTTTCATAAAACAATTTTGATTATCAGTTTCTTCAATTGATGATTGTGTTGAATTTAGAATTTCAAATGGAATTTTCGAAATTGCCTGACAAATTGGAATACTTTCATTATAACTTTCAAGAATTCTACTCAAAATTCCAGGAAACCTATTCGATTTTGAAATTTAATGAATTGAATCTTTGAAAACAAAATGAAAATTAAGAATAATTTTACCACATGAATAATCCTTGAGCTACTCCAAATATAAAAAATGATTGTATTAGAAAATTTAATGTATTCCATATTCTTTCTTTGTAAAATAACGGAATTGTTTGATTCCAGATTAATTTTAAACCATCACAAATTGTTTTAACATTACTTAAATTTGACCCACTTATTTCTGTTGATAAATCTTTAACTGGATAATTATCTGATGATACTCCAGTATTACTTGTATAAACAAATTGAAGAGATTTTATTGCTTCTTCTTTTCGTCCTTGAACAAGAAGATAACATGGACTTTCAGGAAAAAATGGTAATGCAAATAGAGCAATAAATCCAGGAATTGCATTTGATAAAATTAAAATACGCCATGATGTAAATTCTATTCCAAAAACATACCAATTGATTTCTAACGGTAGAACAACTATAGCAATTCCTGTATAAATTAAATCTTTACTAGGAGTCCTCTTGAAAATTAAAACAAAACAAAAACTAACAATAAATTGTTATCTTAATTTCTTATCAATTTACCTGGAATATAAATCAGTGCCAACGGAATAAATGTTGATAACAATGTAACACCTTGTGTTCTTGTTTTACTACAATGAAATTCACCTAAATAACTGTAATTACACGCCTGACAGCTTGATATAAAGAAACCAACTAAAAATCGTAATGCAATCAACATCCATACATTATATGAAAATGCCGATATTATTGAACATATTGAAGAAATCAATAATGATAATTTTAGAACTTTTAAACGTCCCCATGTATCTGATAGAAAACCCATTGCATGTGAACTTGCAACAACACCTAAAAATCCTGATGATGCTAATATACTTTGTTCACTTAATGTAAATTTTAAATCACATTTTGCAATTGGTATTAATAAACTCAAACCCATTATTTCAGTCATTACAGCCATCATACAAAAACCACAAACAATTAATAATATTCGATGAAATTTACCATTTCCGGCTAATTCAATTGCTTCATTATATGTGTAAATTTTTTGTTGATTATTTTCAACATTTTTATTATTTTCTATTTTATTAAAAAAAAAAAAAAAAAAAAACATTGTTAATTTGAGAACAAAAAAAAATTTCCATTTAAATAACTTCTTTATGAATCATTCTTTTTTTTTTTTTTTTTCATAATTTGGAAACAGAACTTACTTTTTTGTTGTTCTATATCATCAGAAAATCCTAAATTATCCATTTATTAGTTTAAAAAATAAATATAACGAGAAAAGTAATTACACAAAAATATTTAAAAAAATAAAAAATAAAACAAAAAAGAAGAAAGAAAGAGTAAATCAATCACACGAGAATCCCTTTTATCACTTCCTTCAGATACTAATTTTAAAATTAAAATGAAATTTCACAATCTGATTTAAAATTCAAATTTTTTGATATCTTAAGATAATAATGATAATTAAAAAATTATAATAATACATATGAGTATATCTTTAATTATTTAGCTATATAAGTATGTGAACATACACTGATCTGTATCTGATAATACACGTCATAATGTACATACATTGTATTCATACATGTGTATATAAGATTAAAAAAAAAAAAAATAAATAAAAATAAAAAATTAAAAATTAAAGAAAATAGGAAAAAAGAACAAATTAAAATTAAAAATATAGTGTGTTTTATTACCTGATGTATGCAATAAAAATATTTTTAAATATTTAAAGAAAGATATTTACGGCGATTAGAATTAAACATAAAGTAAAATATGTAGATACAAATATATAAACATATGTACGTTTAGAAATCGTTAATTTAAGATATTATGATGAATATTATTATTATGTGCTGTTATTATTTGTGTACTACTATATAAAAATAAATAAAAATTTACACTGAATCTATCTTTATATTATACATGAGTGAATATGATGAGTGAATTAATTTAATACATTTATAGATTCCGTTAAATGACTTTGGCTTACTTTAAAAGCAGCATTTTAACAATGATTAAATATACACACATACATACATATATATATTCAGGGCCGGAGCTTCTATTGGTGCAGATGGTTGAATGCAACCGGGCGCTTTATTTTAGGGGCGCCATTGTTTAATTGCCTTATTTCACACATCTTTTATAAAATTTTCATTTTTTATTGTATGTATTTCTTTTAATAAACAATAACAAACAAACAAACAAACAATTGTCTATGCACTTTGGTTCACTTTTGGTATAAGTATAAGGGAACCAAAATGTAAAGTAGGTATACAACTTTCAACTTTGGTTTTATTCTGTGACGTTAGGCGCATTGTTTTGGTTGAGATTTATGCGTTAGCGTTAGTTATTATGAATTAAAATTATGATAAAAGAAATGATGATGATACATGGCGATAACTTATAAAAATACGTTATAAAAAATATGAAAGAAGGTTGACGCTTTTAAGAGTGAACCTGACTACAAACTAAAAGTACCTAAGTACTATTTATTAATTTTCAGTACCTTCAATATCAAAACTATTTTGTAAATTTTACAAAATTTAGTAAAAACAGTGTAGAAATAGGTTAGCTATTAATGAAGTTTTTTTTGCTCTTATTAAATTAAAGATCTAATTAAAATATTTTCAACTTACTTTTTGTAAATATTTTTTTAATTTTTTTTTTTTATCAAGTAAATAAGACCATACACAGGACCATATTTTACAGAAAATGAAGCTGTCTTTTCAATTTCCTTTTTTGATAGGACGAAAAAGTTCCCAGGAGTATTTCGAAATGTTCTTTCAAAGATTGACTAAATTCCATCCCTGATTTGAATGTGTATTTATGTATTTGAAAAGACGAAACGAAAACGGTTAAGATCTAATTTAAAGTACATATTGTGTAATGGTATACATATACATATGTACACACATACATAGAAATTGAATGAAAATAGTAAGAAGAAATGTTTGTCAAACGGACGAAAACTTTATCAATTGTTTTTATAATAAATAAATAATCGAGGGTGCAATTTTCTAAAAATGCACCGGGCATTACAGCACTTAGCTCCGCCACTGTATATATTGTTTATATATACATACACGTATATGTATGTACTTTTAATGTACATATATTTACATCTAAAATATTATTTTTAAAAAAAACAGTAAATAATAAACAGATTAAAAGAATACAAAAAATTGAAAAAAACACAACATTTTATTGTTTAAAATATTTTTGTTAATAAATGACAACAGAAATTTGTTTTTCTCAAAACAACAGATCATTCCATGAACAAATTAAATAAAATCGCGCAAAAGCAAGAAGAAAAAAACGAAATATTGAACAAACAGAAAAAAAAAACCAATATAAATTTCGCTTTTTTTTTTTCAACATTTTGATTATTTTGTTAAGAATATTTTTGAATAAATATTTTACAACAAATAAAATTTAAAATAAAATCATTTAAAAATATATCAATTGATTTTTTTTCTTCTTTTTTTAAATTATTAAATTTTATGCAAGTACCTACCTATACAATTTTTTTATTCATGTTTCTTTTTTATAAAACATGTGGCAGTTAATTTTTTTTTTTTTAGATTTAAATCTGATTTGTATACAATTATCTTCTTTTTGTTAGGTTTTTATAAGATAAATCTCTGGTATTAATTCTCATATTAATTATTTTGAAAGAAAGCAAAAACCATCATCATCGTCATCGTCATCATCATTATCATTTATATATGTATATTTTCATGTTATCTGAATATTACACCATATATAAGTATTCTTTTGTAAAACTTCCTGTTATCTGTTCTTGCATATTTTTTTCTTTTTTATTATTATTAATTTGTTTTTGCTATGGTAAATTTTTTGCTTATTTTCTTTATTATTTTTTTTTTTCGTTAAGTTTTCTGCATAATATATATAATAAACTTCCCAATCAGAAGAAAAAGAGGGCACAAAAAAAAAAAGAAAAGAAAAGCATAACAGAACAAATAAAAATAAATAAATTTCAAAAGGGCTGTGAGAAAATTCCATGTCATAATCATCATCATAATCATTATCATCTTGTCTTTCTGTCATTATATTTAGTGTACACACATCAAAAAACATAATTTTTAAATATAAATAGGTATTAAAAAAAAATAGTCATTGAAATCATCATTCATTTCATTTGAAAGAATATAAGATGTTAACGCACAGCACAGGGTGTTACAAATTAATTGCAAAAGGTAAAAAAAGGTCATTCTCATGTACAAGTTTATTTTTCAATTGGTCCTTAATAGAGAATGATAACTTATTAATTGATTTATCAGTTTAATTTTAACAACAAAAGTAAATAGTATTTAAAAGAATTGTATTGAATTGTATAACACAGTCATTATCTTGAAAACACCATAAAAATACGAAAATGTAATGAAGTTTGTGAATAATTAAAATTAATGAAAAATTATTTTTCTTTATTGATTAAAAGAAAAATTTTATACATATGTACATAGGAGCGGACAAACTTAAGTACTTTTTATTTAAAAAATTCCACCTCATTAGAAGTTTCCTTCCATTGGTCGAACAATTTAAATTTGTTTTAATGAAAAAAAAAAAAATAATAATAATAATAAAAGTAAACAATTGCAGACATGTGAACAATTTTTATGCAAAACTTGCTTTTATGTTAAGCGTTATTTATCATAAAAGCCTTCATTACCAAAAAACAAAAAATACAATGCTACAGAAAAAACAAATTCATATTTAAAAAAAAAATGTGTTTCACATCTTTTTAAATAATTTTTAGAAATATATCAGATAGAAACACAATTTATTTTCTATTTCGATTATTCAAAAAATTAAAGTAAACAACACTTCAACGTGATCAGTTCGTGATTCAGCAATTGTTTTAAATTTAAACAATTAAAATTTTAACATTGTTCGGATACAAAAATTTCATTAGAATAGTAAAACAAATCAATTGAACTTGAAAAAAATTAAAATGATAATTTTTATATGGAAAAAGAAATTAGAAGAAAAAACAAAAATAATTAAATATTACTATTTTAAGTTTAAATACACAAAATCTTTTTTTTTTGTTTGTCTTTTAATAAATTTTAACTTTAATTTCTATACAAAATCGTTTCTATTATTTAATATTATTATTTTATATATGTATTGTATAATTAATATTTATGCAACAAAAAAAATATATGTATGTATATATGAGATGAATATTTAGTACATAATATCATGAATGAAAAAATATAACAAAAAAAAAAAAGAAGAGAAAAAAAAAGAGATTAAATTTAAACTAAAGTATAAATTATTAAAATGAAAAAAAAAAAAAGATTTTAAATAGAATTACTATTTAAAATCGAATTGTGGTGACAAATGGCATGTAAATGGTCCCATTGGAGCAATTATAACTTGTAAACAAATACAACTTCTATCGACACCGACTAAAAATGGTGTTAATTTTGATTCATCATACGGTAATAAACCATCAATATTAAGAACACGATATGAATCTGAAAAATATTCTGTTCTTTCATGTACATTTAAAATATGTGGAATTTTATTATGAATTCCATGTACAAGAACAGCAACCTGTTAAAAACAAAAATAAAGATGAAAAAAAAAAATGACAAACTACTTAAAAAGTAAAAAAAAAAAAAACTTTTAAAAAGAATCTTAAAACAAATTATTTACCTTAAATCTTTCTTCTCTTTTAAAGTTTTCTTTACATGTTACCCGTAATCTGACTATTCTTAGAACGCATTCAGGTATATCTTCACCCCAAACCATTTTAGCACGATTATATTTAACACCTCTTGGAAAAAATTCGATTTCCCAAGTAACTGATGCATCTATAAATATTAAAGTAATCAAATAAACTTTCGATCTTTTATCTTTTCTCGCAATTAAGTTTAATATAATTCACAATTGCCTTATAATATCCTTTAAAAAAAATCCTTTAAATTATGATTATCATTTCACTTACCTTCTTCCTTTTCAGCTAAACTTCTTTGTGAAAAGAAATATGATACATAATTAAAAAAATCTGGAGTTTTATCAAATTCTTTAACTAATATATTTGAGCTCCATATATCACTTGTATAAAGTCTTGGTGTAAATTGTAATGAACCAATTTCAGAGCGTCGAATTTCAACTATTCTATCTTCTTGACCTAGAAAAAATTAAATAAAATAAAAAACATTTTAAATTAATCGTTTTTCATTTTATTATTCTCAATAATTTAATTTCAATTTACCTGAATGATAACTCATTCCAATTGCCATTCGATTTACCATAAATTCTTTATGATGTGCTACAATTGGATTTAATAATAATTGAGCTAATTCACGTGGTGTCATCATTGAAAATCGAATATGCATAACAGTTTGTTCAATTAATTGTCTAAAAATTCTTCCTTTTTCTTCATCAGATAAATTCCCTTCGTTATCTAGTTTTTCTTTTTGAAGTTGTAACCATTTTTCTAAGAATCTTAATACAAAAAATAATCATTTTTACAAACGTACATAAATAAAAAAAATAAAAATAAGACATTAATTAGAAATTTTGTAAAAAAAATTCTTACCCAAACAGTTCAAATTCATTTTGAACAACTAAATCATTTTGTTGTAACAATAATGCCATTATTTGAACATCCAAATCTGAATAATCTTTTGATTCGGCTATAATTTTTAAATTCCATTTTAAAAAACGTTTTAATGCTAATGTTAATTCTTGATGATATGGACTAAAAGCTATTGTGTATTGCAACCATGATACTAAATAACCTTGTGTTGCTGCTTTTGCAATATGTTTTAGCATATAATCAACACAAAGTAATACTAAATCCTAAAAAAAAAAGATTTTTAACACATCTTTTTTATTTTAATGTTTAAATTTAAAATAATAATAATAATAATGCACTTACATTAATATTATATTTATCTGCTAAAGCTAACATAGGCATTACAGTTTGTATTGAAACGCGAATTTGTCCAACATATAAGTATTTTAAAAATTGTGGAAAAACCATTGAACAACATGGTTCTTCTTTTAATTCAATAACTGATTTACGGCATTCATTCCATTCTGGATTCATAAGCATTACTTGAAATACTTCACTGCTGGCACATAATATAACACGATGTGCTGGATAACGATTATTACCAACAACTAAACATATATCAGACATTAATTGTTCAGCATATAAATTTGCAATTTTATGTAAAACACTTTCTGAATTGTTCATCTGAAACATTTTTTTTTAAATGGTTTGAAAAATTTCAAGTGAAAAAAAGATAAGAAATACAAACCTCCACTACACTAGAATCTTGGCTCGATTGATCCGGATCCATGACAGATGAAACTTTCACCTGTTATTACCTTTGAGATAAAATCCTATTCACAAAATTTATCTACTATTGAAAAATATCTGAATTTTATACTTAAATAATTTTAAAATTAAAAATTACTTACTTTTAAAACTACAAACTTTTGAAAACGTTGATATTTTTATTTTATTGATTTTAAAATTTTTTCTTATCTTTTTTATTCAACAATTTTAATCGTCATTAAAACCATTTTACAAATTTTTTATTTCAACTGTTCGATTTTAATTTGTGCAAATGAAATTACAATTAGAACACATTTTTAAATGTTTGAAATAAAAATAAATCGGAATTTAATAACAACAATATTGACGATTATTAAATAAAAATAAGAATTGTAATTGTATCTACGAACAATTATTGTGGAGAATTAGCAAATAGCAACTGTCAAAACTGTTCCCATCTTCTTCCTTGGAAGTGATGGAAATTGGAAATGGCATGGGGAGATAAAAAATAGTAGTCAAAAATCCGGTTGAAAATATGTGGTCAAGAAAAGTATTCTTATTTGAATTTGTTTGGGCTCAATTCCGATTAACTTTTAAATCAACTTCAAAAATTAGATTTTTCAATCACATGGTAAATATATACACACCAAATAACAATAACAAAATAAAGTATTTTTAATTTTATACTTCATGCAGCTCAGAATTTTATTTTATTTGATCTCCAAGTGTCAACCTTCTTTCAATGGTGACTGAGGAGCTTTGTGATACCAAAATCATCTACTTCTCGTTATGTGCGTTAGAGGATGATTGTTGACAGTGGGCTTGGATTGGAGATCGATCAAATAAAAGTTGGCCTGGAAGTTCTTCCGCCTGAACAAGCGTAGGATGAGATTTCACAATATCCTACTCTCCGATAATCTTGTTCGAGGGTGGAGTGGAATGTCTTTCCACTTCCTGAGCGCTCAGCAGAAAAGCACCAACAAGAGTAGTAACAAGTAACAAGTTGGTAACAAAAACCACCAAACTTACTTTAAAAATTTTTATATCTTAAATTTATTCATACTTTTTCTATTTTTCTACATAATTTCAAAATATTAAAAAAGAAATGCTTTTATAAAATTCGTTACATATTTGAACAAAAAAAAGAGAAAATAAAAGAAAACACTTCATTACATACACAATGTAACATATCAGAAAATATAAAAAATTTATATATCATTTTTACCTTATTAAAACAATTTAGAAAATAAAAAAAGAATTCATTCAGATAAAAACAAGTGCATTCTTAATAAACAATTAATTAAATTTCTTTCTTTCTTTTTCTGAGATTTTTGTATATGTAATTAAAAGTTTACATTTTCAATATATAATCTTATTTTTCACTTCTTACTTAGATACATAATTAAAATTTTAAAATTTCACACATGAAAACGAAGACAAAGAATTTATAAATGGAAATTTGATTAAATTTTGTTATTTTATAATTCATCATGTTGTGTAAATCTGATTGTGAATGAATATAAATCATCTAATTGTCGACGACCAACATATTCTTCTAATTTTTCACCATTTTTATAAATAAATAATGTTGGATAACCTTCAACTTGTTGATCAGCACATAAATCTTTATTTTGTGATAATGTACAATCAACTTTTGCTATTTTAACTTTTGTTTTACCAATCATTTTAACAGCTAATTCATCCCAAACAGGGCTTAACTTTTGACAATGTCCACACCTAAAATAAATAAATAAATTTTAATTCTAAGACAAAAAAAAAAATAATTTAAAAGCCAAATTTTTATACCATGGAGCATAAAATTTAACAAATGATACTCCTTTCTCGATTCCATGTTGAAAACTATCCCCAGTTAATTGAACGACACTTGAAGAATCTCCTTCTGTTTTAGTTTTTTCTTCTTCTTCAACTTTTTTCTTTTCAATATCTTCATCAGATAAACCTTTTGATTTTTTATCTACATACAATTTTAAATCATCTAAATTGCGAGGTCCTGAGTATTTTTCAACTTTTTTTCCATCTTCAATCCATAATAGTGTTGGATAACCCTAAAATCAAAATTTTTTTACAATCTCTATCACGAAAATAAAGAAGCTCAAAATAGAACTCACTTTAACTTCAAAATCTTGACAAATTGGTTTGTATATGGTACAATCAATTTTTGAAATTTTTACTGATTCATCATATTCTAAAGATTTTGCAAGATCTTCCCATGTAGGTGCCAATTTCTGTAGGAAAATAATATAAAATTAAATTCTTAGTATGTAATTTCAATTTAATTTTTATTATTTACCTGACAATGACTACACCATGGCGCATAGAATTTTACGAAATGTTTTCCTATAGCTACATGCTTAGCAAATGTATCATCAGTTAGTTCACTTAGTTTACTTGTTGGAAGTGGTATTTCTGAACTTTCACCAAGCTATAAAATAAAGGATAATTTAAAAACAAAAAACCAACAAACAAGAATTGTTTTTTTTTTTTTTACATCTTTATCTCCAAGTTGATCTTGAATGAACTCTGTTATTGTCGGTAAATCTCGAGTCCCTTTAAATTTAACTGCTTCATTTGATCCTAATTTAAAGAATTTTAACGTAGGATATCCTTTAAATTAAATAAAAAATTATTGTTTCATCGAATTTTTTTCTTTTAGATCTCATTTTTATAATTTTTGCAAACCTGTTATTTCATTCTTAGTACATATATCTTGATGTTGTGTACAATCTACTTTTGCTATAATTACTCGAGGTTCATCTTTGACATTCATTATTTCAGCTAATTGTTCCCATAATGGATGTAGTCTTTTACAGTACCCACACCTATGTAGAGACGAAAATAAAATAATCAAAATTTGTTCTTATCAAAAAAATTATCTCAATCACAAGTGTCATTTCAATATAATCAAATTTAATTAAGAAGAAAATATAAAAAGTGATAAATAAAAAGTGGCCAATGTACACGTAGGCGATAAGAAAAAGAATATAAATTTTAGCAGATTAGATTATTAGATAGCTATAAAAACAATCATTTTTGCTTTATTTTAAAATACACCAACAAAAATTAAGTACACGTAACACGAATGAAATTATGAGCTTAAAAGGCTTCTTTGTCCAGACAAAAAAAAAAATGATTCATGAAAAAATATTTGAACAATAAATTAACAAAAACAGAAAAAAAAAAACCTGATTAATTAATATACAAATATTTGGCGTTCTAATTTGTAATTTTGAAACAAGACAAAGGTCTTTGTACACTTATTTCTTAATATTTATAATGAAATGCGCCAAAAATAGATATGAAATAGGACAAAGAGCTTTGTTCTATTATTTTTAAGCAATCATTATGTTTTTCTGCAATTACGGAATTAATTTAATTAAAATTTTACTTACCATGGTGCAAAAAACATAACAAAATGATTGTTCTCTTTAATTGCATTTTCAAAAGTGTCTGTTGAAAGTTCTACGGAATATGTTTCCTCGATATTTTCCGAATCATCACCAAATACTGAAACACTTGCTAATAAAATTAATAAAAATTTTAAAAATATCATGATTATTTACTATTAAATTTTGAAGAAAAAAAAAATCCGCCCCTTTTTCTAAACCGGCAAAAGTACTTTCTTTTTGACGATTGACGACTGCGACAAGACAACCACGACCAGACCACTTATCAACTTGGATTTTGGATGGAAACAAAGAAAAATGAAGAAAAAAGATTGTGGTTTTGGATTTTTGACGTTTTCCATTTTTTCATTTTAACAGTTTATACGGTGAAAAAATAATACGGATTTTGGATTAAATTGGGAGTAGCGTAGAAACGGTAAAATTGGGATTAAAAAAGTACATGCAAACGTTGATATTTTTATACACTTATAGTATACATATTATTCTTCTTCCACATAAAAAAAAGAAGAAGAACGTGACAGCTTCACTTTCACCATAAAAATTAGAATCCGTCATATTGCATTTTACCTCACACATACATATAAAAAAATTGGGATTAAACCGAAATAAATTGGGCTTAAGCCAAAATCCGAATTATCGAGTTTATACGACAAAAAAATGGGAGTAAACCAAAATCCGTATTAAATTCGGAGCAGGCATAAACACGTAGATTATCCAATTTGGATTGATGAATTCTGACAATTTTCGAAGTTCGAAATTCAAATCTACTTCAAAATTTCAAATATAATTTAAATCGAAACGTGCTACCGAATTTAGACGTCGTGTAAACGCGGCAGAAAAGAAAACCGAACCGATGAGAAATGTCAGGTGGTTTTAGTTATTTTTTATTTTTAAAAGTAATTTTTGTTTATTTCTTTTAAAAAGAAATTAGTGTTTTTTAAGAAATGGAGCGAAAAATTGGTGTTTAAAAAAATAACTTTCAAAAAACATATTTTACCAAGTTTTCTTGTTTCTTACACAAAAAAAAAAAAAAAAATTAGTTTTGAGGACCTATCAGCTATCTGTGCAAAATGGATTCAGCAAAAAAGGATATAATTTTGTCTATACCACATAAAAAGGATAAACAAACATCGTCAGGAATGTTGAATGATCCTCGTTTCCGAATAACACCTTATCAACAAATGACATCAGCTGTTACTGGTGCTTTAATTACTTCCCTTACAAGTAAGTAAAGTACATAATTTTGTTCCCTTACAATACAATTATATGCAACAAATCATTGTTGCATAATCAAACAATTTACACGATTACATTTCCGGTGTATCTCCTCTCCTCATGTCGTTGTTTCTTGTTTTACAGTGACTCCTTTGGATGTCATCAAAACACGTCTTCAAGTCCAACAGAAATCATTACTTTCAAATAAATGCTTTTTATATTGTAATGGTTTGATGGAACATTTATGTCCATGTGGTCCAAATATGAATCAATTTAATAATGCAAAGAAAACAATACATTTCAACGGAACTATCGTAAATTAATTTTAATTATTCATTTATTTATTGATTGATTTATTATTATTATTATTTTTTTTTTCAAGGATGCAATGATTAAAATTAGTCGATATGAAGGTGTTGGAGCTTTATGGTCTGGTTTAGGTCCAACATTAATTTTAGCATTACCGGCTACAGTAATATATTTTGTTGCTTATGAACAATTTAAAACAAGATATAAAAATTTATATTACGATTATATTGTTGGTAAAAAAAATTATGGTTCAATATATACAGCACCAATTCCATTTTATACACCATTACTTGCTGGTGCAACAGCACGAATATTAGCTGTAACTGTTGTTTGTCCATTAGAAATGATTCGTACAAAAATGCAATCACAAAAACTTAATTATTTCGGTAATTAACATTTTATTTTTCTGGTAAAAATAATATATTTTTAAATTTTATGTAATATTTTATAGAGGTACTTCAAGCTCTTAAAATATTAGTTGGAAATGAAGGTGTATTTGGTTTATGGAAAGGTCTATCGTCAACTTTGTATAGAGATGTCCCATTTTCAGGTTTGTAAGAGATCCTTTTTAGAATTTTTAGAAACTTTTAAATTTAATTTTGTACTTTTTAATTTATAGCAATTTATTGGACAAGTTATGAACACATAAAAAAATCATTCTCTGTTATTGATCCAACATTTGGATTTAGTTTTATGGCCGGAGCTATATCTGGTTCTGTATGTACTTAAATCATATAATATGAGTTTATAAATTTTGTATCTTGTTTTATTTAACTTTCATTTTTGTTTTTTTTTCAAATATAGATTGCTGCCTTCATAACAACACCATTCGATGTCATTAAAACGCATCAACAAATTGAAGTAGGCGAAAAAGTTATTTATACAGGTGAGATTAATTAATTTATTTTATATTGTATTATTTTTTTAATTTTAAAAACAACTTACATTTTTTTCTTTCTTTTTTTTTTTTATAGATAAACCATCAAAACTCATATTAGGCAATACATTTAAACGAATGAAGGAAATTTATACAGCACATGGTATAAAAGGTTTATATGCTGGTATAATGCCACGTTTAGCTAAAGTTGCACCAGCATGTGCAATCATGATATCAACATTTGAATATAGTAAACATTTCTTTTATAAGTACAATTATAAAAAATATAATTCACAATTCGAATTGAATAATGAATTATCATATCAAAGCACTACCAATGACGCAGATGTTCCTTATGTTGACAGTAAACATAAGAAAACATTATGAAATTCGATTATTTTAGTTTAATACATTTTTTTTTTAAATTTTATTTAAAAAAATTAACAAAATGGTTGTAAATATGGAATATATTTAGTTTTAGGAAGTACAAAACAGAAGCTAGTCTGTATAATTTTTTTTTTAGAGAATGTAATGAACATAGATAGACCATTGCATAAAAATCAATTGTTTGAATTTTTATTGTTTTGTGAATGATTAGTTGGGACATTTTATAAAATTTTGATGTACATAATTGTTTTTTTTTCTTTGCTTATATGTGAATTTGTTATGAAAAGAAAACAAAATATAATTTTAGTTTCTTAATATTGTTGTAGTCAGTAATTATTATAATTTGTTAGTTGAAAAATAAATAAAATGTGATTTTTTATAATGTCAATATATATATTTTTTTAAATTTTACTCCATCAAATTGAAGGCTGCATTGAGATTTGGAATTTATTCAGGTTTCCTTATTTGCATAGAGGAAGTGGCGAAGTGCATCTTCGGAAATGTCAAATGGTCGTCAACTGATGAAATATCAGCCTAAACATTTGTATTGCTGAATTTCGTCAATTGACGATCATCTGACGTTTTCGAAGATGCACGAATTCTCTTATTTTAGCCTGAACATTGTACTAAATCATGGTTAGACCCAATTAGCACTGAAAGTGCCGTTTTGATACCAGTACTAAATCATAATAGCACGAATTTACCTTTTGAAAAAATACCTACACATATTATCATGATTCTAAAGAACATTCTATAGACAAATGATTTAAATTCATATATATGTAATTAAGGCAGAAATTCATTCGAAAGAAAAATCAAAAAAAAAAAACCTTTTACAGATAACTATTATGAAATTAGAAAAAAAAAATTTTTTTTTTCCCCCAAAAATATTTGTTTTCTTTAGTAAATAATAAATATTGACTTTCATAATTAGTTTAAATATTTTTGTCTTTTTCATTCATTTACAAATATCATAAACAATTTTTAGTCAAAAATGAAATACAAGAGCAAACAAATATAAATTAATTTTTTTTTGTTTTTACAAACAAAAAAAATTCCCAATTCCAAATACGTTTTTTTTTATGGCTGAATTTTTTTTTTCAATTAAATAAAAATTAAGATAGATTTCAACTGAAAAAAAAAAAATCTGTTTTATTTATTTACTCACATTTTTTTTCCACTTTACTTCGGCAACAAAAAAAAAAAAAAAATGGTGACAAAAAATGTTGGCCTATTTTTGTATTCTTACATAGGAATTCAGAGTATATTTATTTTTATGTACAATTTATTTTATTGTTTATGTTTATTTTCTTAATACTTTCATTTACACATTTCTTGGCATTCATTGTTTTAAAATTTCATTGGAATTTTATTTTGAATATTGCACTGCACCATTAAAATCAGAGATCAGAAAAACAAAATTAATTCAAAATTACTTCTTTATCGGGTGCAAATTTCAAAATAAAAAAAATAAAAACTAAAACTATAAGTGAAAAAAGAAAAAAAAAACAAATTATATAAATCAATACACATTTTGCTCTTTCAAACAAATCAAGTTTTTAACAGTAACAACCATCAGGACATTTTTTTTTTTTAAATATTAATTTCTTTTTTTTTCAATATTAAAAAAAAATTACATAATTAAAAGTACCAAAAAAAAATAATTTTTTTTCAATACATACTAAAAACAATAATTACAAATAAGTAATAATAATATTTTAAACTTTATACAAAAAAAAAAAGTAATTACAATTACATATTTTACAAAAACAAAATAATAATAATACTATGTATATTTTTTTTTTTACAATTATTTATAATTATATTTTTTTAAAATATTTCTATTAGTAAATTGTTTTTAATTATTTTTAAAAACAATCAATCGATGATGACAAAAAAATAAAATAAAAGACAAAAAAAAGGAAAGACTCAGAATAAAAACAGTGCAGTATATTTTCGGTTCTTTTGCTGTACATTTATACATTTTTTTTTTTTTCTAAAAAAAATAATTTTCAGGATGATAATACATGCAAAAAAACATCGAAAATTTACTCGTTATTTAAAATAAAAATTTTAAAAAATAAAAGAAAAAAAAAAATACGAAATTAGGAAAATACGGAATAAAAAAATATATATATACATACATTGCCTCTCTGTGGCTTTGATTCACAAATGAAAATTAATGAAACTTTTATTATTAATATTTAAATAGAAACGATTTATCCTTTTTTTTTTTTTCGCTAAAAATTACATTATTTTTCTTTGTAATATTTTGTTGTTGTTGTTTTTTGTTCAAACTTTGAAACATTGCCTTCAAAAATAAATTTGAAAAAGACGTTATTCAAATTATTTCGTTTTTAAAATGAAAACAAAAAAAAAAGCTATTTTCAATTTTCATAAAAATATTGAAATTTTAAAGTAGTTTTTAATTTATAAAATTGATTTAGAAATTTCAACTAAAATTTTATCATTAAAAATTCACGTTTAAGTACCTACCACATTCAAAGTTTTCATTTCTTCTTTCCTTTCTTTTTTTTTTTTGTTTTTGTTTTTGTATTTCTTGTTCAAATTTTATTAATTTTTTAAATTTCTCTAAGAATTCTATTTTTGAAACGCACTTTGTTCTTAAATTTAATTATTTTCTTAATAAAAATAATTATTTTTTCTTTTTTTTTTTCATTTAATACAATTATTAATGCCTAAAATATTATTGTTATTTTTTTTTTTTTTTTTTTTGAATTATTTTCATGATTTTTTTTTTTTTTATACTATTCTAATTAAATTATTGTTGATTGGTGTAAATTTTTAATTTTTTGTTTGTTTTTAAATTCTAACAACAATTTACTATTATAATTTAATTTATTGTTTCAATCAATTATTTCACATACAATACAATTATTTAATTAAAAGAGTTTTCTTTTTGAAGTTGTAATTTTAAAAAAAAAATAATTAAATTATGTACTCGTATACGTATGCAGATAATGTATGTGTGTGTATGTGTTTGTGTAGTGTGTTGCATAATGCATATAGTGTGTATTTTATAGCATTTTTTTAATTTGGCATTAATTGTTTTGTTTCAAGTTCTTCAACATTAGCTGCATACTCTCTTCCAATCGATTGTAAAAATAAAAATGCTACAGCTAAAAGACTAGAACCAAGAAGGTCACCTAATGCTGTTAAATATGGTATTGCTGAATTATCTGGATCAACTTTCCATTTCCACATTGCATGAATAATAATATGAGCGATATATAACAGTAACATCACCTGAAACAAAACCAAAAAAAAAATCAAAATAAAATTTTTTAAAAATTGTTAGACAAAAAATAAGAAAAGAATAATTCAAAGAAATAATAATCGTAAATCAAAAAAAATAAACACAATTTTTAAGAGCACTTATAATGGAATTTTCATAATAATTCACAATAATAATAAAAAATAAGAAGACAAAATTGTAAACTAATTTAATTATATGATAACTCTGATAACTCTTTCTAAAGAATAAAATAAACAATGAATTCTATAATGAAAAATTTACATTACAAAAAAAAAAAAAGTAGTATGTACTAGAGAATTACATATTTGAGAGATACTTAATAATAAAGATAAAACTGATGAGATAGTGAAAACAGGAGGTCAATTATTATTGTCATGTTATCGATTCTGTATAATGTGAAAAAACAAATAAACAAACAAACAATACATAAAATAGAAAACTTTAATGATAATATCGTCTGTTTTGAAAACGTGATCTCATTTAACAAAAAATATATACAAATAAACGAAAGCAAAAATTAAAAAAAAAAAATATCATTAACAAGAATTTCACTATTGTAAAGTGTGACTGGAGAATTTTTACACCTCTTTTAAGTTTCAATTACATTTTCTTTTTCTTTTTTTATCTGATATATCTATATATTTGTTTTTTCACCTGTAAATTACATACTAATAATATTTTTATTATATTGTATTTATCAACATTTTTATTATATTTACATATCGTTTTTATTTCACATTTCCGTTATTTTTACAATGAAATAATAATAATAACAGTAAATAACAGTGAAATTGATCGATAAATAATCAATAAAAATCATAGTTAAAGTTGAGGTAGTCATCATATTTCATTATTAAAATGTTTAGATTCTATTTACAATTAACAACTGAGATAGGTCTGATTTATTCATTTTTATAGTTTATTTCATGTTTTTTCTTTTTTCTTTTCTTTTTTCTAATTTTAATTTATTTTTTCATTAATTTTTTGCACGATAAAAAAAATTATATACGTTTTTTTTTTATTTAAAAAAAAAAAATAATTAACTGATAAGATTGTTGATAAGAACATAATATAATACAATAAAATTAATTTTTTTCTATAACGAAAAAAAAAGAAAAAAAGAATTATATCAAATTGCGCGTAAGAAAACGTATGTACAAAAAATAAATAACAATAGAAAGTACATACTTCAATATGAATGACATGTTCCTTTATTTTGAAAATTAATAAAATGTTTCTAATTGAAAGAAAAAAAAAATAATAATAATCAGTATTGTTACTCACCTGAACTAAGCTCACAGTTAAATATGATAATACAAATGATATATGAACAGTTGATTTAGACATATGAATAAAATCTGCTGCATATACGAATATAATTTGACCAGGAATTGACAAACATATTAAAATACGTGCTGTTTTTGCATACGGAACTGTAAAAAAAAATTCAAAAGAAATCATTTAAAAATTGTGTTTAATTGTTTCTTTTTTTTTTAAATTAAATTTAATCATTTAACTACCTCCATTTAATAATGCCCTCCATGGTAATTCAAATATTTTTGTATGTGGTGGTATAATACCGATTATTGAGCTTTGGTGTAACATTGTTGAAATTTTACTTGCTTGTACTGAAACTAAATTACCACCGATACCATTTATAATTGGTTGAAAAACAACAAATCCTTCAAATACTCCTACAGCATAATCTAATACAAGGCCACCCATTCTGAAAATATGAAGAAAAATATTTAAAATAAAAATATGAAATCAGTAAATGTATCTTTTCTTTTGAAGAAGTCCAAAACCAGTAAAAGTGGTTCGAAGTCCAACAAATTATGTTCTTTTATTTTATTTTATTTTAATGAACATTAAGTTTACAGTTTACATATTACATATACATTATATCCATTGTTAATATTAGAATTCTTATGGATAAATAAATATTAAATTTTTCAAGTGACATTATCTTATGTTGTGTTTATGAAATAAAATTTAAATAAAAAAAAAGTAATAAGATTTTTTTTTTTTCACGTGCAAATTATTCTTATCTGAGATAATATTTTAAATAAATAAATTTGAGTGTACAAATTTTATAATCTTTAGCTTTGTGGTAAAAGTCTTTCTTATGAGTTCAAGGAAATTTAAAAAGTAAAAGAAGAAAAAAAAAAATAAAAGAAACAAAATTTAATTAAAAGTTTTAGAGACTTATTCAAAAAATGATTGATTGAAATATGATTAAGATAAGAAATTTTAATTTTTACGTTTAATCTCAAATTTTAATTATAGGTACCTTTCTTTTTTAATTTTTTTTTTTTAAATTCAAAGTTTTCTTTTAATCTTGAATGAGGTAAAAAATATTAAAAATGCTTATCAAAATTAATTTTTGTATAATTTTCAAGTGAAATGAGATATATACAATGTCGATAACTTTTGTTTTACGATCTTTTTTTTTATTTTATTTATTTATTTATTTATTTATTTATTTTTTTTGTATTATTTGCGAAGGTTGTAAAATTTAAAAAAAAATTTTATGACTTAATTTAATTTATGTTGAATACAATAAAAAGGTGAGAAAACAGAAAAAACAAAAGAAAAATCCCACAAAAAAAAAAAAGAATCGAAAGAATTTAATCAACTGTTTTTTTGTTAACAAGATTTTTTTTTGTCTGTGACGCAATTTATTTGCTATTGCAAACTATAAATGAAAATTGTGTTGGATGTACACGTTGATCACAAGAAAATATTATTAATAATTAGAGAAAAATAAATTTTTACAATTAGGTAAAAATACAAAATAAGTATCTTTGAAATTATTGAAATTAAAAGATGAAAATAATAAACAACATGTAAAAGAAAACTTTAAAAAATAATAAATAGATACTCACCCACTAATGAATAAGGCTGATATGACTGGTATCCAGCCTGATGTTAAAACAGGACGTGTATACTTATTACGAATAACTACTGTAATCCACACTGGTAACATAATGAGGTATAAACCAATGACAACAAAAATAACCCAAAGATGAGTTTTTACTATAAATAAAAATTAAAAAAAAAAAGATTAATTTAAAAGATAAAATCCTTTAATTCTAATTCATTTTTTTGTATACACTTACCAACGTTCTCATATAGTAGTGATGCAATAAATGAAAGTAAACTAATTGAAACAACATCACCAATTGATGCTGCTAATGGTGTTGCTAAATTATCAGGATTCATTCGGTATTTTTTTGAAATTAATATCACAGCCACTAATACGAAATCTATAATTTACAAAATTTTAATATTTGAATTTTATACATTTTACAAAAAATAATTTAAAATTTACCTAAAACAAAACATGATGATGTTGCTGTAAACATGGCAGATGTTATTATTAACATAACATGAACATAATCAAATGTTTTTTCTAATGCAGCACCAACACTTATTGCAAATGCTGCTACAATAAATGATGCTACAATTGCCTGGACTTGTACTAAAGCTATATTACCAACAACCATTTTTAATATTTCACGTTTCGACGACATATTACCTAAATTAGCTTGTGTTGATAGACGAGATGCTAGGCACATATCTAAATTTCCTTTTAAACCCAATAATGATGGTACTAAAATAAATAATTCTGAGACCTCTTTAAAAACAATCCAATCCTGAAATAATAAATTTAAAAAAATATATATAGGTATACATATATTATTCTAGTTTTTTAATTTCTAACAACAAATTTGAAAAAAAATTTCAAAACTATAAATTAAAGATTTTGTTTAAGGCATCGCAACAACTAAATTAAGACGTATGGCGGCCTGCCTACATCTATGAAAATCTAGGTGATTTATTTTTATTTTTGAAATTAAAAAAAAACGGTGTATTTGTGCAATAAAGCAAAAAAAAAAAACCCCTCTGGAAAATATATAGGTCAACAAAGGGAAATTCTTAGAAAATTACAATAAAACTGCATTCCTAAATTTTTATATGGAAAAAATTCATAGAAATATGAATTCTGAAGAAATCCACTAGCTACCTATATTTTATTCGAATATTTATGTAATTAATTCGGAGAACTTGAAAGTAACATTTGGCATTGTAAACTACCAATGATCTAATATAATTCTCTTTAACACTTGTTTTATTATCAAATAGAATCGGAAACATATTGCAAAAAAAAAAAAAAAAAAAAAAAATTATACAACATAATCATCATAATTTTATATAGGTAATTAATTGCATTTTTAAATCATCAATTAAAACATAACTGAAATATTTATTGTTTGTTTTTTTTTTCTTTTTTTTTCTCTCTCTCTTTTTCTGTGTCTTTTATAGAATTTCAAATAGTAAGTGAACAAAAAAGCCTAAATAAAATAAAAAACGAGAATAGTATGTACCATTGTAATTATCACCTTTTGTACGCATAACAATTGTGTGTTAATTACTGCATATTTGTTAAATATACATAAAAATAAAAAAAAATATACACTCATATTTTTTGTTGTTGTTGTATATTGATGAACATATCAAATTTTAGATCAATTTAAATTTATCAGCAATGTTTAAACAAATTAAATTGCATTTGTTTTGTGATGCATCTTCTTCACATTTGTTTCAACAATTTGTTATACGCAATCACAAAAAGTATTTTTTCCCATTTTAAAACAACAAGAAAAAAAGAATTTTTTAAAACAAAATAATTGTTTAAAAAAAAAATTAAATTAATTAAAAAGAAACTATGAATAATTATATTATTGATTAATTGAGATATCTATTCTGATTTATGAAAATAAACTCTACAGGTTTCATTCATTTTAATGAATTGTGAACTTCAATTTCTTCAATTATTGTTTTTTTCTGGTTGTAAGTTTTTTTTTTTCATATTTTTCAAATGACATCACAGAAAAGTAGTTAAGAAAAAAGTTAAAATAATGATAATACTGATAATGCAACAAATTAGTTGCATAGCAATTAAAGAAAATAATAATTATTGTATCACGTGTATTATAATAAAGTATTTAAAATGAAACATGTGCGTATTCATTTAAAATTTTATTACACGTCATGTACGAGTATGTGTTAATTGTATCAAAAACAATTTTTATTTTTATAATTTTCAATTTATTATTATTATTATTGTTCTAATACCACATAACATTACACATTAGTGTGTAGATACATAATTGTCGTCTGTTAAACAATTTTTAAAAAAATTGAATTCATTAAAAACTAATCAAAAGACAATTAGTTTTGAAATTAAAGAAGAAGAAAAAAAATAACCACGCATTTACTACAATTATACATAGGGTTGTACTTATTTTGTACTTATCTTAATAAAATCAAATTTTTTAGAATTTTACACAACAACAAAAAAATATCTCGAAATAAAGATGTTTTTTTTTCTCATCTAAAGTTGAACTGAATACAAAAATATAGACGGTAAAAAAATTATGATTTGCAAAAAAAATTTTTTGTTTCAATACGAATTTTAATTTATGGTTTCAAGTCTGATACACCATATATTTTTTTTTCTAAAATCATGCCTATTACATATATAAAACCTTAAAAAAAAAATTCTTAAATTCGATAGTAACAAGTTTTTTATTAAAATAGTGCGTGGAAAAGAATCTAATAAAAAGTTTCGATTCGAACAAAAAAAAAAAGTAAAACAAATATAGACTACTAACCTGTACTCTTCCTAATATAATACCAGCTCCAATTGTACCAATACCAGCTATAAAAAATGGTATTGATACTTGAAGCGTTATATGCCACCATGGTTCCTGTTTAATACCCGGCCGATTTAATGCTATTTTTTCATCTGAACCATTTCCACCACCTCCACCACCATTACCATCACCACCGATACCAGCCACTGCCTTATCTGATCCTGGATCAGGTTCTGATGACGCTATGGACGTCGTGATGATTGAACTTAATGAACCAGTTGTTGAATGCGGTAAACCTGACAATTTCTCATTGTCAGTATCTATGAAAAAAAAAAATTTAAAAAAAATAAATAAAATAAAATAAAAAAGAAAAAAAACATTTTGTAATATAAAAAATAAATTCTTTGAATATTTTAGATAATAAATAAGCAAAAATCAAAAAAGTATATTTGAAAATTAAATAAGCTATCAATCTAATGATAATACATTACAAGAAATAAATTAGATATATTCTGTCATATGAAAAATTTAAATATTACATGCAAATAATTTTTTACTCAGCAACCTGTATAGTATAGTTGTTGAATTTAACATGCTAAATAACGATTTTCGTCTGTTGGTATTTTTAAAAATTAAAAAAAGGAAAAACAAGTATTTTTCCTTCGTAAAATAATAATCGATAAAATTCTTGTTAAATCCTTGAATTCAACTTTTTTTCCTTTTATCAGTTCAATGTCGATAAAAATAGTTTTTTTTTGTTTGTTTTGTTTTAAATTTTATTTTCATTCTGTGAACAATTTTCCACGAGCGAGTGGGTGTATGTTAATACACTTGTGATCCGTTAAAACATGATTTATGTGTAAAGTACATAAATGAATAATTAATAAAGTTGTATAGGTATCTGTGCTTATATATGGGTACATACTCATGTGTAAGTATAGAAATACATACATACATACAAAGTTGTTGATAGTTTAATATATATTATTGGAAAATAGAAATATGTAATGTAGGTGCGTCTACAATATGTCCTTTAAAAGTGTAACTTCCTACATCATAATTGTATTACACAAAGTGGGATGGAAAATTCCAATTTATTTATACAATTTTTTTTTTTTTTTGACTCAGAATGGAAAAAAAATCTTCATTAAACGAATTTCATTTAATGATATAAATTCGTGTCAGTTTTAAATATGCAAATTTTATTTATTTTTAGGATTTATTTACTTTTTTTTCCATTACAGTTCTTTAATGAAAATTCAAATTAAAGGTAAAACAAACATTTAAAAAATTTATATAAGAAGGTTTTTTCTTTTTGTAAGATTTTGTAGGAAAAAATAGGAAATAATAAAAGGAGATTTTGCATTTAGTTATGTATGTATATTTCGTAAAATAGTCTTTTTTGCAGTTTAAAAAACGTTTCGGTGTTTTTATTTAAGACAATGACAAGTTCTATGTCACTTCATATAATACCAAAGTCATTTATGAACTTTCAAAAATATTTAAAAAATCTATTAATGTCTCAAAATTGCATTAAAATCACGTTTTCACATAACCAAAACAAAAAAGTTAAAAACAAAAATATTCAAAAAAAAAAAAAAAAAATTGAACAATTTTTCAGCTGTATTTGCTTTTTCTTACTATTTTTTCTGTTTACTTGTTTTCTTTTTCTACACTTTTCATTTTCAATGAAATTTGAATTTAGTGCAAAATTTTTGAGTTCAAGTTTTTGTTTTTATAGTTCATCTTCGCAAAGCATATTAATCGCAAAATTTAAAAAAAAAAATTAAATAAAAAAAAAACAGATTAACTTGTGGTGAATTATAAAATAAAAATTCAAATTTAAAAATAAAATAAAAGAAGTAAAAAAAAAAAATTAAATAACCTGTAGGCAAACATAGTTTGGTATATGTGTGATAAAATATGTCTTTGTCTGTATAAACATAATTCTTTTTTTTTTTTTTGCTTTTATTTGAAAATATACATGTGTATATTATATAAAATTAGAGCTCAATAAAATTTTATTCCGTGCAAAATAAATATTTGATAATAATAATATATTCATATTGCATAACAAATAAAATATTTTAAAAAATGTAAAAAAAAAAAGATATTTTTAACTAGAAAAAAAATTTAGGCATAATAATTATTATTTAATGGGATTATAATTTTTTTTTATGTTTTTTTTTAAATTTAGTATTAATGAAAAAAAAAATTTTATTTCTAATTAAACACATAAATAAAAAACAATTTGTCTAAGTAATTTGAAGAATTAAGTAAAATAAAAAATAAACAAGACAAACATTTTTTTATAATGTAGGTACATATTTTTGTAATTTAAAATTAATGTATATAGCTTGAATATGTACCGTATTACATAACTGTGAGGAAAAAATAATTATAAATTAATCGTAAAATCCTATTAAAATTGGAAAAATTTATTTAAAAAAAAAAACAGACTAATGTGTAAAAATTTGTAAGTGTAATAATAATAATAAAAAAAAAAATTAAACTAAATTTTTTAAAAAAAGATATAGAAAATGGGATATAAGTAAATAAAACTTTTCTTCTTCAGAATATCCTTTATCAGAATAATTCTAAATTATGTACTCTTATAATTATGATATAATTATTAAATCGAATAAATTCTAAATAACTCAGAGGATAGATGAAAAATTTGTTTTTTTTATTTTTTTATTCGTTAATTTGAGAATTTTCAAATATCCATAAAGTTTTATCATAAGAATATTTCTACACAAATTAGAACGAAAGTTTGTATTCAGTAAGCTTTCAGATAAAAAAAAAAAATATGGCTTATTTCACAGCTTGATTTAAAAAAAAATTTTTTTTAAAATTTATAATTACAATTTTTTCGTAATTTATTTTAAAGTACACAATTTAAAATTTAAGACAACCAAAAGGTTTTTCTTTTGTATTATTATAAAACTCACCATTTCCATAAATTGTAAATAATTTATGTTTATCATCAGTTGTATGATAATTATGTCCTGTAACTCCATTATTTTTTAAATTATTTGTAAATTGTGTATCAAGAATATTTGTTGTTATAATTTCTGTTGGATTATCTTTATTATTTAATGTTGGATCTATTGATGTTGTTTTTGTATCATAATTATTTGTTAAAAAATTATTATTTAAATTTTTTTCAATATCTTCTTTTTGTGGATACATGACTATTTTTTGTTTTTTTTTTTTTTATTTTGTTATAATTATACAATAAAATTTAATTTTGTTGTAGTAGTTGTTGTTGTTGTTTAAAAATTTCAAACAATACGTAACCATTAATTATTGCGTTATAATTTAAAATATTTCATAAAAAAATAAGTATTGCAATTTTAATTATTTAAATTAAATAATTTAATTACTTTTCCTTTTGTTTTTAAAAAATGCCTTCAATTTATTTTTTGTTTTAAATTTAGAAAAAAAAATTGAATTTTATTGAATTTATTTTCCAAGGCTCAATTTTTCAACATTAATATCAACGATTTTAGCCATTAAAATATTTTTTATCATTCTAACAAAACAAAATTTATTTTAAAAAACTTAATAAGGAATCGAGTAAATGCTGGATGTTTTTCTTGTGCTTTTTTTTGTACGTATTTAGGATTTGAAAAAAAAAAATAAATAAAATAAAATTGTGTTTTGCCAATTTAATATTTGGAAAAATAAAAATATTTAGCGTATTTTTAATTTTATTTTAGGTTTTGTTTAAAAAATAGTGCTGCGAACAGTTCACATTTTCGTAAGTGTGTTTTGGTTTTTTTTTTTTTTGGTTGTTGGCTTGTTTTGTTTTGTTTTAGTCACCGGACCGGAGTTGAAATGGCTGTAACAAAATAAAAGAAGTTTTTTTTTGGTATAAATAAGAAACAAGAATTTTGTTTAGTTATGTTTTTTTTTTTTTTGATGTAAAAGAAAAATTGAAATTAAAAATTCAAAGGAAATAGAAATAATGTACGTATTTTGAAAAAAAAAAAAAAAAATATCGAATTATTTCTGAGCAAATATTGTATACGTAGAATTAAATAAAATTATTAAAATTAAAATGAATAACTAAATCATTTCCATGCCTAAAAAAAATTTCCTACTCCTACAATATTCTACAATGTTACGTTTTCGAATTAATTGTATGTAAAGAATACCTGTTGTGATTGTTGTGATAAAAATATAAAAAAAAAATTAAAACATATGTTACATGTAATAATAATAAAGTATATATACAAATAATAAGTGTAGAGTCATATGTTAATTATGTTTGTTGATGTTTATTTAAAAATCATAAAAAAAAATTTTTTTTTATTTGTTTCCATTTATTTTCTTTTTTTACCATTTTATTAGTATTTTTTTAAATATTTAGTTTAATTTATAAACAATTTTTCATTTAAGTAATTGACGTCTAATGGAGTTTTTTTTTAAAAAAATTGAGGAAAAAAAAACGAAGAATTATATATATTTCATATTTTATTTGCCTTCGAAAGGAAGTTGACACTTAACTTAAACAATGAACAACATAAATTTAATAAATTATCTTGTAATTAAGCTTCAATTTTTAATTTGTATACTTTTTACAATAAATATAGGTAGATAAAATGTCATGCGTAAATGTAAATATTTTACACATACTCGTATATATGTATGTATTATGTGTATATATTGAAAAAAAACATTGTTGTTTTTCTTTCCTTAAAACATGAAAAGCTTTTGTATGTAATACATAGAATGAATTTCACTTACTTATTTCTTTCAATCTTTTTAATCTAATATATTGATATAAAAGAATAGATTGATTGATTCTAAGTATTACCACTATCAATTCTTAATACATATAATACATAATATGTCATATCAACAAAAATAAAAAATTTGAAATTTCTTTAAATATTTTTAAACTGTCACCTCAATTCATACACATAGTATATAAAAATTGTTTAAATAAACTCTTTGCAGACAATAAAACTACATACAATTTCACATTCATATTCAGATAGAAAGATAATATTTTTATTTTTTTGTTATTCATCATGTATTTAATGATGAAATTTTATTGTCATATAATTTCTAAAGTATACAAAAATAACATATACAAAATAATTTCTTGCTTCAAAATATTTCAATTACAAGGTTTTGTTTGTTTTTGTTTTTTTTTTTTTTAATTTTGAAAATACACGACAAAAAAAAAAGAATATTTAAACAAAACAAAAGTGATATATAAATTTCAAAATTTTTATATACCTACATTATTTATATTCAAATACATATTTTAAAATATGTACTTACATAGAAAAAGGTCACAGAAAAAAAAACACATACTTATTACAAAATGTGTAACCAAAGCCCTTAATAATTAAAAATTTCATGAACAGGTAATTCATTTCTTTATTATTATTATTTTTGTTTTTCTCGCTTGAAAACAATTGCATTTCAATTGAAAAATTTTAAAGTAAAATTTAATGCCTTAAAGTGTTTAATTTAACACACGTTTTTTTCATCATAAAATAAGTCAAGTATAGACATTTAATATTCATTTATTATACCATTGCGTATAAATGCATATAAATTGATCTTGAACTCTTTTTTGAAATGTTATTATTTTTTTTTTTTCAAAAATACATAATATATTGATATATAAACTTGAGAGTACATGACGAGAAAGATAAATTGTTCAAACTAAAAATTCTAAAAGATGAAGAAAAAATTTTTTCATCTATGAATTTTCATTTTCGTGTCATAAAAATGAATCATATAAGAAATAATGGTAAAATGACAATAATAATTTAATGAAAATTCATAAAATTATGAAATTAAATTCACAAATACAATATTTCCAACAACAATAAATTCCATATACGCTTGCTTTCAAAAACCTCCCCTTTTTCTTTCTCCCACTCATATACATATATACGAATATTTTAGAACCGTGTTTCATAACAAAGTGCTCAATTCTCCACATTTCGGTTCTTTCAATTTAAAGTTTAAAAAAAATAATAATTAAAAAACAATTATACATGCGTCATCAGTTATTCTAGATTGATGTCATAACAGAAATTGATAAATAAAAGCATATTATGATGGAATTAAATAGAAAATGAAAAACAAAAAATAATTTTATTATTTGTGCAATGATGGCACAATAGATTTTTTTAGGTAAAAAAAATATTAAAAGAAAATTAAAAACAATAGTGCTTATGACATAAAGCGGCATGTGATAAATTATAAACAATATTTCTTAACATAAATTTATAAATATTGATTTGATCTGTTATTAAATCTATCATCATCATCATCATCATCCACCACCGCTTTCATCTTCTTTATAGTACCCTTATTGCATCATGTGTGCACATACATATGTAGTATAATAATTTCTATTACAACAAATTTACCTTATGCACACATGACATGACACAATATATGTATATTTTTATATGCACATACATATATCTATATTTGACACAATATTTACAATTGAATCGAATTTAATATGAACCTGTATGTATAGTTATATCTACAGATACTATTTTATTTTTATATAAAACTATGCATTATTATATCTATAAAGCACTCAGAAAAATATACATAAGTATATGCGCGTAAAATTATTTCCAAATTAATTTCCTGCTGAGCGGTAATCAATTCAAATATTATAAAATAAAATAAATAAATGGAAAAAACGCTTAATAATAAAAATGTGTGAGTATTATTTAAATCATATATATAAAACGTTCATATACATATTTACTAATATTTTCTCAGTTTAGATGAGATATTGTATATATTTTATATCTTCAACTCGGCTGTAATTTAAAAAGGTAACTTTTTTTTTTTTTAAATTTCACAACAACAACAAAAAAAGAAAAAATAAAAATTATTTTCTACACGAGAAATTACATAAAATACAAATGTATAACTAGTGTTGTAAAGTAAATTGTATCTAACAAATATAAATAATAATGATAATAATGTAAATGATGATGAGTATCTGTGGTAAACAATTATAGTAGATAGTACATTCATACATATAAGTTGCATTTTTTTAATATCTTAATTTCTTTAAATGAAAAAAAAAAAAAAAAAAAAAAGGAAAAATAAATTTAAAAACAAAAACTAAGCAAGACAATCATGCCGATAATGATAATATAGGCTGTGGATGATGGTAACAAGAGAAAATAAAGATTTTACATGTCGCGTGTACTATGTAACTTCCTTTTTTTTTATTGAAATAGAAATATCTTTTAACGAGCATCAATAATATGAAGAGAAAAAAAACTAAAGTTAGTAAGTATTTAATAAAGTGGAAATTATATAAAAATTTTCCTTTTTTAAAAAAGACTTGCCGATGCACACGACATTATGTATTCGTATATACAATTAATGTAGACAGATTAGCCAACTGATGAATTGACATCACATCAAAGGATCAACGATATTTAGATGAATTTTCATCTAATTTGAATTTATTCCAACAATAATGATAATGATACTTTTGAATTCTATTCAAATATGTACTGCACTTACATTTAACCAGTTTGAAAGTGTCATAGGCTATCACAAACATATTATAATGAACGACTAATTAATGAGTTATGCGGCGCTAAAAAATTTACATAATTATTAAAAACGATCATCAATATTATAAAATTTTTTCATACGTAATTTTTCATATACATATTTCTTTAGATTATTCTACTGTCTATTAGTCCATTAAAAAAAATTAAAAGTCTAATAATCAAACAATATTTTATTACATATTTGAATTTTATACGCTTATTAACTGTCAGAATCAATACAATAAAATAAGTACATACTTATATTCCATAAAAAAAGATATACGTTAGGTTACAAGACTCAACATTCAGACATTCAACATTAAAATCATATAAAACTGCTTTGTAATGTTTTTTTTTCGAAAATCAACTCTTTTACCCTACAGCAATATAATAATTATGAAAAGCTCAATAAGGAATTGGAGAACGTGTCTAGAAAATATAATTACATCGATTTTCAAAATCACGACTTTTTTTTTCCTATATACTAACGTCATAAAAAACACTCGAAATACTTAAATTTTTTCGATAAGATGAATTTTCATTTTTTATTTTCTATTTTAAGATATGGCAACCAGTACACCTAAGGTAAAAAATATATGAAAACAATAATTAAAATGACAATTTAAAAAATTTTACTAATTCCTTTCAATCCATGATAAAAATTAATAAAGATTACGTAAAAAATTGTTTTTTTTTTTTTTCTAAAACCATTAATTAACGCATGCACGAGAATATAATTTTAGTATGATTGATCATGCGTTAGCTTATAATTTTAAAATATAAGAATGGTTGATATTGATAAGGTATCGCAATTTTTTTTTTTTAAAGTTATGAAAAGATTTTTTTAGAAAAGAAGGAAAAAAAAAGGAGTATAGCTAAAATATATGTATGTACATATGTATATCGTATCAAACACAAGATGATTGTGGTAATGATTACTTTTTTTTGCGGTATAGCAAAAAAATATCATATGTGTGTAGAATCTAAGAAATGCATTTTGAACACCAAACAAAAATATTATCGATTTTGTCTAACATGCATTTTATATCAATTTGAACGTACTTGTACTATTTTCAGTGGAACTTGAAATGTTAATTTTTTATAGAATAACCAAGATATATGTACATAATATACTTGCAAATATTACATAACATCAAATATTATTGGATACTTTCTATATAGGAAAAAAAATACAAAAATTAATTGGTAACAAATAAACAAAACTCGTGACCTTGTATTAAGGTTAAATTAGTTTTTATATGAAAAATGACTGATAAGAAAAGTAACGGATATTAGTTATTTCAAGATCTACAATCTGAATGTTAGATGGACAGGTGGACTGACCGAAAAAGAAAAAAAGTTATGTACAGGTAAAAAATGCTAGAAATACACTTCATAATATTAGTTACTGATGGTTTCTTTTTTGTTATTGCTGTTTCTTTTTCCATAAAGATTTAATAAATATTTTCATTTTTTTTTTTATTAACAAAATTGAACCATGCTTATAAAAAAATCAATGAAAAAAAAATTATTAACCGCGAAAATTGAATATATAATGTACATACCTATGTATTAATTATCTATAATTTTGAAAAATTAAAAATAAGATATAAATCGACCTTTAATGCTTCTCATTCTCAATCTAATCAATTTCACGTTTTCTTAATTATTATTTTTTTCTTTCTTAAATTTTAAACATTCGATCGCATAATCACATATTTGTACATTTCCATACATATGTATATGTGTGAGTAAGTCTTTTTAAAATCGGTTTTTATTCTTTAAAGTGAAAAATACACAAATAAACTTTTGTATATATAATTTTGTTTTCTAACCACTTCAAATATGAATAAAATGTGTTATTTTTTTTTTTAGCAAAATAATACAAAAATAATAAGTTTTATTGAATATTGTCTCTTATCACATATCATTTGTCATCTTTTATCAAATCTACAAACAAAAAATAATCAAAAAAAAAAAAACACAAACAAAAATAAATGATAAAACTCTTTTGAGTACTAAAAAAAAATATTTAAAAAAAATATCTGTTTAAAATATCCGTTTTCTTTTGCTATTGATTTTAAAAGTCAGTAAAGTAGTTTTTATAATTTTTTTCTAATTAAAAAAAAAAAATTACTTTACAGTTTTCTGTTTTTGTTTTTTCTCTTTTCTAAACAACAGAATATAAAATATCTAGCAATTATATTGTTAACAAGGTTATTGTCGCATTAAATCAATTACAATTAATATTACTTTGATTTTTATTTTCTTGTACATATAATATATGTATTTTTATCAGTAATACATGTGTAATCACATACATATTGATTAAGTATTATTATTATTTTTAAAAATTCGAAAATAAAATAAACAGTAAACTACAAAAAAAAAATAATAATACGGTAGGTAAAAGTCTGATTAATAAAGTATTTTTTATCCAATATATTTTTATGTACAAGGTTGAAATAATGTATTATTATTGTGACGACATACTCGTATACAAAACAGTGTGTCAGTTAAATAAATATGCATATGTCTACAAAATGATCGAATTTTTAAAAATTAAAATAAATTGTTTTAGATTGACAAAAAACATCTGAATTTTAACACGTTGAAATTGACTCGATTTATTCAAATTTGTAACTTTAAAGGATTTCGATAAAGATTCTAGATTTACAGAATAAAAAAAAACCAAGACAGAAGAGAACATAATAGTAGTACTCACAATCGGTAGAAGTTGACCGTAGAAGTCGAAATTGTGGAACATCAAACACTTCGAAGTGAGTCAGATCATGAAGGACTCTTTTCGAATATGTAGAAGTCGAAGTGGAAAAAATCGAAAAATCTGAAACTGTTAGCAATCTGTCAAGTAATATACACGAATTGACATTTGCTATAATGCAGATCAGCTGACTTTTTTCTATTTTTCGATTTTTCGATTAAAAACATGGTGTAACCAATGGAAATTGTAGAAGAATGGAGAAGTGTCAAAATCATAGAAATTAATTTCGAGGTGGAAGTTTTTTTTTCGATTTTCTCCACTCTTCTACTATTTCCACAATTTCGATCAACTTCCACACATTGTGAGTACTACTATTATATTCAAAATTACTTCCATTTATTCTTTTCTAAATACATTCTATAAAGCTGTGAAACAGACAAATTATTTTAAAACAGACTGTAATAAGATATTGTAATAAAAGTTGGTATAGTGTTAATAATGTATCATTATTTCAACGTCATTACTTCAACCGTAACATATTATTACATATTAAATACTGGTAAATATATACTAAATATTTATTCAAAAGCAAGTTAGTCGGAAAAAAATGTGAATTATGTATGTATATAATATGTTAAAGCAAGTATAAAAAGTAAATTAAAATTTTTTCAAAATTGAAATAGTTAATTATTTTTTATTTTTTTTGAAATAGGAATAATTTAACTTTTTTTTTTCTTTTCATATGTAGCAAATTTTACATATATGTATATATCTACAATATTAATTGAAAAAAGTAAAATAACAAGTAGTAATATAAAATAAAAAATTTGTTTAATCTTATCTTATACTTTTAGAGAAATAAAATAAAAGAACAAAAAAAAAAAAGATGATGATGATGAGCTTATATTGTATAATCTTTGAATAATAATTTGAAACATTTAAATTGGCTATTACAATATAAGCATATGTATGTATGTGAAATGAATGATGTTCATTATTATTTTATTATATTTTTATTTGTTTATCATTTTATTGAATTAATTATGTAAAATATTTATTTATTGTTTCTAGTGTGAACCGAAACATTTTAGAATGTACCTGCATCTTTGTCATATAACAAAAAAAATTTTTAACAAAAGATACTAAAACAAAATGTAATAATAAAAATAAATTAATAAAATAAAAATTGTATCTATTTTCTATTGCGAAATTTTGTGAATACACCACGTGCCTAAATTCCACAATTATATGTATTTGATTACAAAATTTTTTTTTATAGAATTATGTATGTATTGACAAAAAAGAAGAAGAAAAAAAATTAAATAAATCTTTAAAAAAAACTGAAAACCATCCATGTTGGGCAAACAGATTATTTGCTGTTCTAATTATGGCACGTTTATTTGGAAAAAATAATATTAACAAAATAAGGAAAGAAAAAAACATCAAGCATCAAAGCATAAAAGCGAATATTTATTCGAATTTTATAAAAATCCATGGTCAATTAAATACTAATTTGTGTAATTTTGTTAATATTCTCGCATTTCTTTTTTATTATAAAAAAAAGGAAACAAACAAGAAGAAAAAAAATGACAAAATATCTTATTTTACTTAGTTTCAGTTGAGATTGTTTTAGCTTTATTATTGGCTTAAAAAAATTGATTTTACAGATGTAATATGAAACTTTCTAAAAATTTGAAAGTTCAAAAAATGTCTAAATTATAGGGAAAACATTCCAAATATGCAAATTAAAAAAATAAAAAGAGAAGTAGGTACTGCGTATAATTATCGTTTTTAAGGAAAATAAGAGAAAAACAAGAAACAAAGAGATTTTCAAGGGTCCTGCAGAAAGTTGGTGTTAAGTAACGGATCAAAATTATCAGTTTGCTACGCATTACCAATTTTGATAAAACGAAATTTTTTAAAAAGTTACTGAGCATGACTTTTGTTTTTGGAACAGCAACAAAAATAAAAGGTTTAACAAGTTCACTGGACTCATTCATTTGATTCAGAAAGCAAAACCAAAATTTATCCACAATTAATTAAATTTTTATTTATAAAATTTTTTTCCTGCTTAGTAACATACCTTATCATTTATGAATCTCTAAAGTATTCAGATTTTTATAATAAGTTTTTTCTCATTTTGGAAATTTAAAAACAAAAAAAATCAGTTAATATTATGATGATCCGTTGAATAAAAATACAATCTTTTATCGCACCTGTTCAACTTGTTCTCTTCAGCATCCATTATAGAAATTGGATAACATGTTACATGAATGTTTATAAATTTAACACTTAATTATCGTGCATGTCAAATCATTTCTTTTTTTTTTTATACATGTGTCTATAAAGCCAAAAAAAATCGAATGTAGGTATATATTGAATTTTCATGTTATAGGTTATTTTTTTTGGGCATCATAATGATCTTGCCGAATCATCCAATTTGAATATAAAAATATCTTGTTAATGAAACAAACAAATAAACTGACACAAAACATTAAAAAATAAGATAAAAATAAAATCAAGACTTAAGTTAAAACTATTTTTCTTTTTCTTCGAAAAAATGATAAAATAATATGAAGGAAAAAAGTGTTAAAAGATATGAACAGATGAGATTTAGATACTCTGGTAAATTGCGAACATTCTGTACAGACTAGCTGGCGCCTAATTAGATTTTTTTTTTATTACATTGAGCAAAATAATGATGTAAAACAAAACATATGTGTTTTTTCAATAAATAATGAATTTACATTTAACTAACTGGTTACAAGTTTTTCTCGATTGTTGAATTTATATACATATATACCTATGTTCATATTGTGTGAATTATGGGTTTTGAGATGACGTAGATATGAAACAATTAAAAACAAGAACTTGTTGAGAATATAATCCTTGCGTGCAGAAAAAAAGTGGTAAAAACTTGTCCTCTTGTTAAAGAGAAAAAAATATAAGACGAAGAAAAACAGGAAATCTATAAAGAATATAAAGTATTATGTAACCTAAAGTATTTACAGATAGTTGGATCATTATTCTACACAAATATGTACGTCCTGAAAATTTAAGCTGCTCAAGTATTTGAAAATCAAAGATAATTACAGTTTACAAATTTGTTTAGTTTACTAATCCCAGATCGTATAACGTTATTTTTAGTATCTTTAGGATAAGCTTATAAAAACTTTCTTACTTTTATAATTTCAACAAAATACTTAAAACTTTCCAAATATTGAAAATTTCTAAACCATGTATTAAAATCTGAAGCTACGATAAAGTAATATCATATTGTATTAAAAACCCTAATAAAATGAAATTTCAAATGATAAAATTCTTTTTAATTGAACATTTATTTTAGTTTTTTTCCATTAACTTCTAGGAATTGAAAAAAAAAAATTAACCTTGACCAATATATAATTATGTATATATACAATTGCGTGAGAAAAACATCGAAAAACTCAATTTAACATTATTTTTTTTTTAATAACGAAACAGAAATATTAGATTAATTTTTTTTTTACTTTATTATTCTGTCTACACCAAGTAAATGTTGAAGGATTTTCTTTTTTCTAAAATAAGTTATGTAAAAAAAAGCAGTGTAGTGAATTAGCCTTGTTATTTACGTTTCAATAGTTATTTGTAAATTGTTTCTTTCTTCAAATAATTAAATTTCCATTAAAACATTTTTAGCAACAAAAAAAAATGTAGGTATTGCTAACGTAAAATTTTTCACGGTTATTGTTTTTTTTTTACAGTATAGACAGAATCAAACTTATAATTACGAAAAAACTTAGAGATTTCATTAAAAAAAAAATTGATCTGAAATGTTTAAACTGAAAAAATCTCATTATTTATTTATTTTATTTTTTGCAAAAATTTTTTTCACGCACAAAATTATTTGCAAATTTATGAAATTTTACTCGAATAAAAATTTCTTGAGAAAATATTGTGATAATATTAAAAAATAGGTTTCGATGAAATTTTACTGAATTAAATGTTAACAAAAAAGTTGCAATGAGAAAAATAGTAGATATGTATCTATGTACTTTTTTTTTTTTGTTTAAATTTAAATCGTTATACAATTTTACAAAGCACAGTAAAATAGAAAAAAAAAAACTCTGCCATTCAAGTCCATGGCAATAAATTTGAAATGAAGCGTAACCAGAACATTGTTGATTAATTAAATTGCATGTTGTTGCAAAAATGTCATTTCTTCATTACAATAAAAATGAAAAATAAATAAATAAATGATTAAATAAATAAAATTCAAAAAAAAAAAAAAATATCTATATATACAGGTTTGTTGATTAAATAATTGATAGAACGAAAGGTTTATCTGCTAATTGTAAGATTGTGATTATCCTATGTATATAAACGTAGTTTCTAATTATATATAAAAATTTCCTTTATATTGTATTAATTTCTAACTAGAACTTTTCTTAACAAAGGAAACCTTTTTTAAAAAAAGTACTCGTATTATCCTTTAGATTCTCATTAATTTGCTCAGAAATATAAATATAACTCTTTCACTTTCAACTCTTCCTTTTTTGAAAAAAAAAAAAAACAATTTTTTTCCCATACATTATTTCCTTTTCACTTTAACAAAACTTTTATAATTATTTTATATAATGAATATTACATTTTTTCCAAGTACTCAGATATAAATATATTTTTGACTTTGTTTTTTGATATTTTCGCTTCTTCAAATAAAATATTCCAACAATTTTTTTTTTCCTTTTTTACTTTCTCACTTTTTTTTGTAAAATTTTATAAATTTTTTTTATCACTTTTCATCTCATTTTCAATTTAAAATAACAACAAAAATATTTTTTATAAAAAAAAAAAAGTATATATGTACGATCACGTAACAAGAAGAAAATTTAAATTTTATTTTTCATGTAACGTTTACAAAAAAAACAACAAAAAATCTCTTTTTTTTTATTACATTGAAAATTTTTAAACTTAAAATTTTCACAAAATATAAAAATTTATATTACAAAAAAAAAAATAATAATAATAATATTTAAAATTTGTAAAAAAATAAATCACAAAAAATTTAACTAACTATAAAATAACTTTTAATGAATAAAGTTTGTCTTTACCGGCCGCTTCAATATCGCAAACTGAACTGTTTTATATATGACATTGTCTAGTAAATATAATACGCGACTAATTTCGATTAAGATCGCGATAATATTGTATCTACTAAACTTTACCTTTTTTTTTTTTAAATGTTAAAGTATACACTGAGATATTATCTATAGATAGGTAATACAAATGAAAAATTATAGCTTTACAAAATGTTTTTTTTTTTTTTTTTTTTTGTATGATAACAGCGTTTTTATATTTTATTAATGTTTTTTTATTTTTTATTTTACGATACTTTATCTAGTTCGATCACACCAGAAATGAAGATAACACGAAAAATCGTAAAACAAGATTTACAACAATCAACTCGCGTTTCATGATAAAATTTAATACCTGAGACCTGAGACTATAACTTAACTGTCAACTTCACATTCTGTTGTATTTGAAAACAATTTTATCAATAGAAAGTTAGGTATTTCAATATCGTAAGAAAATATTAATGAAGTATAATACATCACATTATTACTTCAAACAAAATTTTTCTAAGAAACATAAATGAAAATGACGTCAATCATACACGAAAACTTTGTATCTAATTTCAGAAAAGTAAAATATACAAAAAATAGACAGATACATATATTATTTTTGTACATGATGGGTTTGTAAAAACGTTTGGGGTTTTTTTTTATTTTGAAGAATCAAGAAGATCACTGATCCTTTGGAAAGCTTCAAAACGAAATTTATTGAGTGGCGCATGTCAGGGAAAATGGGAAACAGAGTTTAAGGTAAAAAACCCAAACAAATTCCTTTAATAAGATTGATTGTGTTATGAAGATAAAAAAAAACTTGAACTTGAAGCTTTCTGGAGAATTATAAGATGGCATGGCAATGATAAAAAATTTTTTATACAATTGTACACGGTGAATTTAAATCATAACTGAATGATGATTAGGTAAAAAATAATTAGATATTAAATAATAAATAGTATTGTCTGCCCAAATCGTATCAGTTTTGAATTGAAATTAATTTTTAAAAAAATTTATCGCACTAATGAACGGGGGTTTTTCTGGTCTGTTTCTTTCAAAAGTTACCTGTCACATGTACTTTTTCATGAAAAAAAAAAAAAAAAAAAGATAAATTTTTATTTTATTATCTTTTTTCTTTGTCAGAAATTTATTGTAAAATATACTTGAGACATTGTTTTACTTCTCTTATACTAATAAAGAAAAAAGTACCTGATTTACGTTTTTTGAAAAATTCTGATCACGTTTTTTATGTATTTTATTATAGATTCTGAATACATTATTTATAAATATAATTGAAAACAATAAATATGAAAGCATTTCTAAACTTTTTTTCCTACTTTAATAAAATAAATTTAAAAAAAATAAAATATTTATTATTTTTAAAATTCTATTAATTACGTAAATTAATTTAAAATTTAAATTAAACTTCTGAGAAATGATTAACAAAACAGAAAAACTACTTAAGATAAATTATTGAACAATAATCATAATAAATAATACAAAATAAGTACCTAGGTACTTTAAATTAACAAATCATACACATATCATTTCCTTGACACTTATAACAGCTTGAAGGATTTTTTAAATACGTATTACAACTAGTTTTTGTGATTCTATTGTTTCGAAAAATTTAAATTTTTGAAAAAAGTATTTGAAGCAGAAATTTTGTGGAGAGGAAAATTATAACTTAAAATATTAAAATAATGTATAAGGGGCCGTTTACATTTGCGATTTATTCCTGAAGTTTTCTGTCGTGAAGATTATTCATTACATTTTAAAATTGCAAAGCAAGAAATTGCTTTTAAATTGTGTCATATAATGTAAACACTGCTGGAAAAAATTCCATGAATTATTGTATTTGGTACAGTGTCCGACAATTTTTTTCACGACAGTTGTTTCTAGACATTTATTCAAGAAGAAAATATTGACTGTCGACTTTTTATCTTTTTTTACATTCAAATCAATTAAAATCTGTAGTCTAACAGATTTTACTAAATTAAGCGAGAATTTTTTTGTGATTCTTCTTTTCTAACGAGTTTGCTGAACTATGCTACTAATGGCCAGTTCCTAAGTCGAAGCTTAAGCAGAGTTTAACTCTTAAATTAAGTTTAAGCACTTTTTTCAGTTTTACAGTGGAGGCTTAACTGTTAAACTGAGTTTAACTTAAGCCGTCAGAATTGGGAGCTTAAACTATATTTAAGGTTTAAGTAAAAGTCAAAAAGAAAAAACGAAAACAACTGCCATCTATCTATCTGTTTTGTCCCTAAATTTATTATAAATTGAAATTTATATGAAAAAATTTAAAATGCCACAACAATTCCCATAGACATCTGACGGCTATTCAATGAAACTCACAAGTTCCACAAATTCCATTATTAATTCATTCACAATGATAGGTTTAACTAAAGATAGTTAAGCTACAAATATAAATTGACTGAGGAACGAAAAAAAATTTAAGTGAAGCTTAAGCCATGTTTTAGGTTTAACTTAAACTCTGCTTAAGCTTCGACTGAGGAACTGGCCATAAACCGTATAAGTTTAAATCTTAATATTTTTTATTTTTTTACATGAATTAGTCGGTTTCATTCATTTAATGCCATAAAAATTTGGTTATCAGACACTGTCACGAAAAGAAATTCTATAGCACGTAACAATTTTATTTTTGATATTGCAATGTGATACTCTGTTGTATAAATTAAATAAATATGTACAAGGATAATAATAAAAGAAAAACATCAAACAAAAAATTCGTTCTCTTATTTAAAAAGTGTAAAATGATAGCTTAATTAATCGTCTGAGTCTCAGACAGAAAAACCGCAACATCAGATTCAACTTGGGAGTTTATTTAAGTATTTTTGACTATCTTGGCTCGACTAAATAATTATATTTTATATAGTAACTATGTATGTAGTTACTTTTTTATTCTTCTAATTTTTTCAGTTTTCACACTTTGAATTTCATTATGCGCAGCGCAGCGAATATCATAATCATAAATGCAAACAATTCTAAAATTAAATATATGCAGATTTTGTCACTTGAAGAAATCTCAAATTGATTCTATTTTTAGCAATCAATTTAATAATATACATATATAAATTTGTTTGAACGTTCTGTTAGTACGATTGTATCTAAAATTCAAAGTTTATTTTTATATGTATAGCTATTTGAATAGAAGTGTGAACGAAACATATACATATTTTTTTTATTTTTATTTTAATCACGTAAAAATGGTACTTTTTTGTTAATTTGAAAACCTCATATGTACCCAGTTATTATTATCATTTTATTTTAATTATTTTATTATTATGACATATTTTTTCTCGATAAAAAAAAATTCATCATTGTTTTTCATATTTTTTTGTTCATAAAATTTTTATGGATAAATTGTCATATTTTAAATAAAAATTCGTTAAAAAAACATTTTAACAAAAAAAAAAAAAAAATGATTTCCTATTTAATTTGTTTAATGATATTTATTTATGATTTATTTTTAAAAAAAAATTTCCAGTTGAAAAATAAAAACGATAACGAGAAAAAATAATAATTAAAATAAAGAAGATTCTATGTTTTTAGAGCAATGAATTTATTTAATCAAATATATGCAAAAAAAAAAAAAAATTATAATTCACTAATTAACCAAAAATTTTTAAACAATCTTGTTAATTCTTTTTTAATCACACACAAACACACATAATTTTCATAAATATATAATTTTTTTAATTGTTTTAATGAGGTGATTTACACGCTATTTATTAACAAAAAGAATTTTTATAATGTTTTATTTACATATTTTGTACAAATTACTCATTCATTAATTTATTACATTAACTAATATGAATATTAATTAAATACAAAACATGAAAAAAAAAAAATGTATATATTATTCGCTAAAGATTGAAAAAAAAAAATCAACATGTAGGTATTTATTTCCATATATTACACAGTATTCATCAATCATTAAATTTTTATTATTTTCACGGTCAATGATTTTGAATAAAAAAAAACTAAATTAAAATGGAACAAAAAAATTATAATTCACAGAGAAATGTTGTGAGTATAAAAAATCGAAATTCAAATTTAAAAAATGTCCTTTTTATTTAAAAATAAAAAAAGAGACAGCAATTATGTACATATTTTGAAATTAGCTAAAAAAAAAATTTGAATTAATGTGAAGATTTCCCACAAAAACAAAAAAGTTTTTAAAAATCAAACACCAGAAGTAAAAATTAGTTTTTTTTTTTCAACTTTCCACACTTTTCATTACAAAATTGCCATTGAAAATTTCTTTTGTAAGAGAAAAAATACATTACAAATTCATTAACTGCATTTATTACTATCTGAAGCTTAGTTTCAATAGTTACTTCCTGTCATAACCCATTGAATTTTAAAAATGAATCATATGTAAACTTTTTATGAATTACTTAGATCATATAACATCATAAAATGAACGAAAATACCCATAGGTATATATGTACTTATAAAAGCACTATACTCTGAACAATATTATTGTAGTTTGTTAGTGTCCATAAGTTTTATTTTTCTATTATTTTACATTTATGTACATAACGACCCACCCAATGGGTACATTGTCAAGTTCAAGTTTGTATTATACACTTTTATTTCGTGTTTATATTATTTACTATTGTTCACAGTTTTTTTTTTATTTGAACGAAATGCATTCTGATATAGTACATAAAAAACATAACAGAAAAAAACAGATAGTGCATTGCATCTAAGTATGTAAAAATAGTCACATACCTGCATACGTACACGCATATGTTAAAAAAATTTATTAGCATAAATAATCTTACTTTTTTAAAAAAAAATAAAATAAATAAATAATGAGGTTTTTGCTGAATAATATGTGAACATTTTTCGATATTAAAATACAAAGTAAAATAATTCCATGTTTCTACATAATTTGTTTAGCTTTTTTTTTTCTTTTTGATTTTTTTTTTCTTCTGAAATTAATAATTTATGCAATATATGTGCTTACGTTTGGATTTTTTTTTTTTTTTTTTAAATAAATCTATATACTTAAGTATACAGTTTTGTAATTTCACGCGGCATAATGCAATGTGGCGCACTTTGAATATTATTTTTCATGATTTTTGCAAAGTCCATAGGTAAATTCGGTGACAAAAAAAAAAAACTTTAAAAAAAATATTAATTTCAGAAAAAGATAATTCTAGAATTGCAATTTTTTGAGGTTTTTTTTTCTAGGTTCTATAGGTTGGGAATAACAAAATCAGAAAATACAATAAAAAAAAACAGAAAATTCAAGTGCAATTACAATTTTTACGTGAATATATGATGCGCTTCTATTTTGAAGTATGTATGGTATAAAAAAAAAGATATTAATTTTATGGCTTTTCTAGTAACAGTAGTATGTACACCCATTTAGTATCCGTGATCGTGATATAAAAAATTACTCAATAAGCAATTACATAAATCAGGAGAGTTTTATGAATCATATATTAAGCAAAATGCATTACAGTGTATATATACATATTAAATAATATTATTAATCAATCAGATGTTTACAAAAAGGTACATTTATATTTTACAAAATAATTTGAATTTATTGATTTTGGAAAATTTATTTCCCGTAAAAATGTTTTTTTTTTCTCTCATGCTTTAAAATTAATTATTCAAAACGTTCTCAGAAGTAATTTAAGAAAATTATAAAAGATTCTAAACTTTATGTATTTCAAAATAATAACAGATTGAAGTAATTACCCTCATTAAAAAAGCCAAAAAATTCATTGAGTTTTTGAATCACTTGAACAAATATTATTGAAGTACAAGATTGTTTTTCGAATTTTCTTTATTTCATTTGTTTTTTTGTTTTTCAATGCTATCATATGAAGTATGGTATATGTACGTATGTACATAATTGTAGATAGTATTTTTTTTAATGAAACAGTTAGAAAATCTATCATAAATTAAAATTTAAATTTAAATATATAAAGTACCTAATAAATCAAATAAAAAATTAATATGACATTATTAGATTTTTAAAAATTATTAAATATTGATTATCGTAGATTTTGACTGTTGAAGGTTCAAACGATATTCGACACATATTTTTAGATACAAACAACAATTCAATAATTCAGATCATAAAGATTTAAAGGCTTCTATTTATGATGTCGCGTATATATTTTGAAAAAAAAGTTACGTGTAAAGGTAAAAAAAATTTTGATAATATTGAGAAAATTTATTTTACTAATAAAAATTTGTTATGTTATTGTTGATTGCTATCCCTTTTTATTATTCCGAATATCTTTTTATTTTTTGACGTAAAACAAATTCCGTGTTTTTTTTTCCTTTTTTAGCAATTTTTCATAAAAGTTATCATTTGATCTTCATAATCTGCAAAATAATATAACAATAACTGTTTTTTTTTGTAAAAATAAGTAATAAAAATATTTTCAAAAATAAATTTTAAATTGAAGTAAAATTTAGATGATGATGATGATAACGATATTTGAGTTAAAACAATTTATTTTTTGATATACATATATGTATATACATATACATGATTCTCTTCATCGAAATTTTTAATAATTCAATAAATACTTTATTTAAAAGATTAAAAATTGAAATATTTGCAGATAATTTTTTCTTTTTTTAGATTTTTCAAGGTAATTTTTAAATAAATGATGTAGCATTACAACTGGGGGAATAACTTTTTAAATATAGCAATTTTTTTTTAAACTTTTAAACAGTGAAAATTAAAAAAACAGTTGTAAAATGTTGACTTTTAATTTTATTTTGAATTATTTTATTTATTAAATTTCTCAAATATATTAAAGTAATATATTTAAAAATAATTTCTAATTTTTTATATTTATCATTGAACATGAATACATATTTTAATTCTTCTTTTTTTTACGAAAAAAACTTTATTTTAATTTTTTTTTTCAATTTTCCAATGAAATTTTCAATTTTAAAATAATAATAAATAAACTGTATGTCATGTAGTCATGATCTAATGAAATTATCTAAGAACAAAACCTAATTAATTAATAAGAAAATAAATTTGAAAAAAAAAAACCACAATTACCTAAATTAATCAAGATAAAAGAAAGGTATAGTATTTAATAATTCTTTTTTTTTCATTTATCAATAAAAAAAACGTAACTTGTCAATAATACAATAAAAATTTGTAAAATAATTGATTGAAGAAGAAAAAAACAAAACAATAAAATAAACTAATTATTCTCACTTACTGCAAAAAATTCTAACTGTTACAATGAAAACGAATAAAAACTTGTTCATTTATAAAATAGTAATTTTAATAAATAAAAAAAAATTATACATAATTATAATCATCATGCAATTACAACTGAATTTAAAATTTATTGTAGTTAAAAATTAAAATAAATGATTATTGAAATTTTTTCTCATACGAAGTGAACGGCGATACATTTTATGATTTGTATTTTTTTGCAGTACAAATTGAATAGAATTTTTTTTATTCATACATTGAATTAGAAATAACAACAATGAAGATGATAATAATTTAATAGACGAAAGACTCTAGATAACATGATGATGGTCACAAATATAGTGTTATCAATTTCAATATGAAAAATTTCCGAATTCTAAAATGAAAAAAATTTAAACAGAAGAACACAATACTAAGTAGGTACCTAATAAAACTGTTCATATAAAAAAAAAACTAGAAATTTAAAATTTTTTCAGTCTAGAGTGACTCTAGAACTTTCTTTTTAATTCTGACACAATTTCAGTAAGAACAATGAACAATGAAAAATTGTAGGATAGAATTAAATTGTATGTACATATATGTTTTTCTTGAAGCCAAAATTTTTTAATCTCGTATAAAGCAGAAATTATAATCAGACAAAAAAATTACAATACGTACGTAACCCTTTTTTTTAACTTTCTCGAAATTATTCTGAATAGGTAGTTTAAAAGTTGAACCTTAGGTTTTTTTCTATAATTTAAAACTTAAATAATAAATGTTCAATTAAAAAATTATTAAAAATATAAAAAAAACCATAAAAAGATAGAGATATAACTACTTCATTTTTACTGCAGAATATATTTTTTAATTTTAATTTTAATGGCAATTTTATTTGCTATAAACTACATCATAGATTTTTTTTTAAAATACTAATTTTACTAATAATAAAAAGAAAAAAAATTATGAATATCTTACTAGTTGTTCGACGTCGCATTTTTTTTATTTACAATTTAAAGTTGGCAATGATGAAATTTAATATAAAAATGATGTTTTTAGATATTTATGTAGGCACACTGCAACAACTATAGAAATTAAATATGATATTGCTTTTCTATTTTATAAAAATAAACTAAAAAGCAAATTTTCAGTATATTTTTTTTCTTTTGTTTTTCTTCCTTTAAATCAGTTTTAATAATGAAAACCACTTAACGAAATGCATAAGCACAAAATAAAAATTCACCCAAAAAATCACTAATTAAAATTTTTTAAATATAAGTATTTTATTATTTACACGTGTATTTTATTTGTTCATATTTTTCGATTTCTTTTTTGTTTAATTATCTTTTAATAAAATGTCTTTACATTAATTTCGAATGAAAAATGTTTTTTCTATTTCTATAATGATGGCATTAACAATTACGCTGTCTATATAAATATATTTAAGATAAAAAGCAAAAAAAGAAAAAGCGAAAAAAATAATAAAAACTAAAAGAATGTTGGCAAAAAAATATACTTTTAATATAGATATTTTCAAGATTTTTAAATTTATAATAAAAATATAGTCAATTTAGAATGAAAATATTAAAAAAAATTTTAAAAAGACAATATTGATTGCAAACTAAAAGAAAAAAAAAAGTTTATTGTAATTTTTTTCTCCAAACATTTGTAAAAATTAAAATTAAAAAAAAAAACCAGAAATGAAGCAGTCGTATAAGTTCTTTATAAAATGATTCATACAAAGAAAAAATACATAAAATAAAACATAATCTACAATTTGATAAGCAAATCAAAGCATTTTTTTCTATTTTTTTTAAATATGAAAAAGCATATAGCAAAAAAACACGTCACATATTATTTAGAATACCAAACATAGAAATGCCTTCCTTCTTTTAATTTTTTTTTTTTTTCAAAATATTTAAGCAATTTGAAAATGATTTTGTTTTCCAATAATAAAATATATTTTCCGTATTAAAGTACTTTGATTAAATTGTCTTTAAAATAGTTTCACACAATACAAAAAAAATATCTTAAATTTTATTCTTGAACGTACTTCGAATGAGAACAATAAAAAAAATTTGCTTATCAATTCAGTTAATTGCAATCGTATACTATTTAATTAAAAATAACCGCCTGAATTTGAAAATAATTAAAGAAAAACTAAAAAAGAATCACCATTCCAATTGTATCAGCATCTGACCACAATATGTTTGTGTTCAGATCTAAAGATTTTTTTCTCATTTCCGATTTAAATCGACTTCATACGAATAATTGTGATAAAAATAAAATATAAATATGTATTAAAATATTTTTATGTGCATTTCTCGTGTTACCATGAAAAAAAAAAAAAGAGTAATAATAAATGGTTCAATTTCAACATACATTTTGATTACAATATAATATATATAAGCATTATGTATAAGAACAATCTGAAAACTAGAAAAAGTAGATAAAATGACCATACAAAAAATTGTTTATACATAAATCTTAAAATAATCCCAAAAGTTGTTCTTTATTTTCCTTTTGTTTAGCAAAATTAAAGGCGTCAGAATGTCTGGTATTTAAGAGAATACAAAATAACATTTTAAAAACTTACACTTTTTGCACTAGCAAATTAATCATAAATGTCGTGTACAAGTATGTTTCCAATAAATCGAATCAATTCAATGTATCGTATAATATAAAATATTATTATTATTATTACCTTTTGTTGGAAAAACATCATCTAAAATTCTTGCTATTGTTAAACAATTTGATCGAATTTCTTCCACACTTTTTTTATTTATCAAATTTTTTTCATCACAACAATCATCTACTGACATAAACATTTTTCCTCTTTTTTTTGCTTTTTTCTTTCTTTCTTTTTAAATTCTCATAAAATTGCAAAAAAATTAAATAAATTTAATCCATAATTTTGTTGATTACTGAATATTGTAGAAAAAACAATAAACACACTATATTTTTTGAAAAATAATTAAAAACTAGAAATATCTCAGTTCAAATTCAAACAATAAATTTAATTTCGTGTCACATAAAACGTATAAAATTTAAAAACTGATTGAAATGTGAAACCTATCTTCACATGAAAATTGTTGTGTAGCTTTTTTTTTTTATTATTTTTTCTATTTTTTTCTTCATCGGAAAAACTTATAAGTGTAACTAATATTTTCACATACACACGTATTTTTCATGTTTTTTTTTTTGCATATACTGCAATTTTTTTTTTTTCATTATTTTTCTCTATTCCATTTTCAAGGTCGAAATTTATAAATTGCATGCAAAGGTGGTTTGAGTATATACATGTACATAAGTTCGTACTTAATACTTATATAGTATGTATATAATTCTCAGATACAAAACACGACACGACGCATACCACCACTTTTTTTTCCTCCCTTAAGCAACAGGTACTTTATTTTAGAAAAGAAGAAAAAATTAATGCTACCTTATTTTTCAAGATTTTTAAGAAAACTAAAATACAATAAGTATGTACCAACATTGTGAAATTTTAAACTAGAACAATAATTCATATTTTATTCATGAAAATTTATGTGGTTTTTATTGAAACCAAATCTTTTAGAAATAAACGCTAATACGTTGTTTTTATTCTATAATATTATGAATTTATTTATATATATGGAAATTTTGTTTATTTCAATACAATTCTTATTAAAAAAAGAAAAATCAATTTCGCCATGTTGAAATGAGAACATTTTAAATTTAAAAGAATATAACTGTTATTGTTGCATAAAAATGTGTTTCTCTACAAGGACGAAATGTATGAATAAATAATAAAAGATATACATATCGTCGGCCGAGTGCTTATTTGTTCAATAGACCAAGCATCAAGTTTTGAGAAAAACGAAATTTTAGTTTGTAACAATAAAATTCCTTACAAAATAAAAAACAACAGAAATTATTTTTTGAGTAAATGGAAAAACACTGGGTTAGCTTCATCCTAGTTCATTTTTTTTATTTTAATTTCCATTTTTCTACAAGTTATTCATTAATATATAAAGAGATATACGTTTGGATATTGAACAAACTTCTATGAGCAACAAATACTTTTGTTTTAGTAATGGGATGGATATAGAACAAAATTCAATTGAATTTACACTGTATTCATTTTGATTTCAAAAAGACGCAATAACACAAAAGATAATAAAAAACCAAAACATTGGATATTGAACAAATAAGCATAATAAGTAAACATATGTTTTGTTCAATGACAAATGGGATACATCATTACGCTCGTATTATTGAACAAATAAGCACGGAAAATATAAACAAAATTGGTTTTTAGCACAAAAACGCAACTCTGTATCTCCCTAACGGAAGCACCTAAAGCAATTCTGAGAACACCAATCGAAAGAAAAATCCGAAATTAGTATGTCTGCATCAATAACTCAATTTCGGCAGAAAAAAAATGGTCTATTGAACAAATAAGCACTAGGCCGACGATATGTAATATGAATTTCTGGAATAATTTGTTCTGGCACGTGGAAAAAATTTATACAATCCACATGTTGAGGGTGGTTAATTTCACGTGAATAAAATTTTATTGTTTTATTTAACAATATCTCATCTAATTAATTTAATTAAAATAAAAATACGTTCAAAATAAACGAAATCAGTTCAAATACTTTTTCACAGTTTGCTATTTTCTTTACCAGCTTAGTTTTTTTAAGTTTTGGATAAATTATTAATTACGAGTATTTCATATTTTTTTTCTATTAGGTATTGAAAATTATTTTACGTTTGTTTAATATTTAATCAAATGGATAAATCCAAACATTACTGAAAAAAGAGATAAAAACGATATTAAGAAAAGTATGAGTTTATAAAATGTGTTCTCTGTGAAATTAGAAAAAAAATAAAATTATGTAACATTTTGAAAATTAAAAAAAAAAATTTTTAATATATTCGAAGAAGTTATCAGTTGAAAAAAAAAAGGATATACCTACCTATGTATTTATATTTTATTAACTTAGAATTGACCTTTGACCTATCGTGTTTTCTAGATCTACTGACAATAGACATTGTACAATATTACGACATGTAACTACGTGTACGAATACGTCCTACATAGTGGAAAAAGTGGGTGATGATGATGAGTGGGTCGCATAAAATAAAATGCAACAATTACCTATTGCACAATATTAAAAAATTGTTTATATATATGATGTCAGCACTGGAATTTCATAATTTTAATAAAATTCAATATTTAAAAGAAAAAAAAATATACAAAATGAAGAATTTTACCTCACATACATACATTTCATACAATAAATTGAATTCGATCGTTATCATAATAAAAGATTCGTTCCATTTATTATTCATTTTCAAGAATTTCAAATTATTAATTATTATACATCTAAAGTATACAGGCCTTCAAAATTACCAATAATTTAAATATAAAATCAGAAATTTGAATTATGTCCTGTATTATGTGAAATTTAAGGCTTATTTCTTTAGCTGTTTTGAAAATGTAGCATTTTGCTCATGTGAAACTAATTTCAAGCACGTGTGACTAATCACATGTCAATGTTATTTGAAAATCCCTCAAGATTTTTCAATACAGTACCCTACTTTGCCAGTTCTTTTTGTTGTTGTTTTTGTATCAATTAAATTAACAACAACAAACACAAACAAAAACAACATTGTTAAAAATCTTTACAGAGATGAAGATGAGCATTTTTTTTTCGTATTTTATCCACGCGCAAGGAATAAATTTAATGACAAGAAAAAATTAATTTAAAAAACCCATCCTCTTATTACTCAATTTTACTACACAAAATTACATACATACATACGTATAATTTTTAGTAGACAATACAAATACAATACATCTCCCTTGGATACCTACATACTTATAAAATATAAAAAGAAAAAAAAACGTGCCAGACAGTTACAAGACAGGACATAGATTTTCTCCAATTATTAAACAGAGAGAAAAAAAAAATACATTTTATGTATAAAATAAGAAGGATAAAAAAAAATATCCAGATATTCACCAAATTCTAAGATCCTTTTTCCTTTTGCACCAATAAATACATTTATCCAATATCCTTTGGTTTTTGTACACTCAGCCAGTTTCATTATTTTCCTTTTTTTTTTTTTTTTTTTCACGATAAAAATTGATATTTTAAATTGAAAATGGAAAAAAATGCTACTTTGTGTGATAATTCTATAATTTTGAACAACAATATAACAATTTTATTGATTTTTTCCTTACACCTATTAAGTATGTGAAAATGATGTTATGTATAATGTATGAAAAGTTTGTAAGTATGAAAATATGAAAATGAAATGATTTTTTTTTCAAATAAAACTAATGATATGAAGAAATTTCTTCCTTTGTTTTACATATAAACAGAAAAGCTAAATATGTAATCACAGTTTTTTAACTACAGCTAATATGAATAATTAAATATTTCCTAATAAATTTCATCTAAATTCAACTAACTACAAATGAAACATAAAAATTAAAATTAAATTTAAATATATACCACTAATTATTAAACTTCCATTATAAAAAAATTATAAATAATAACTATTCTTATTTTGTGGACTTATTTTTTATAAAATAAAATAATTCACTCACATTTCTTCCAGTCGCGGTATTATTTAACGCTAAACGCTGTGTGTTGAGACCATCGAAAACTAAATTCTAAATTGCACTGGGAAAAGTTTACGTCACTCACAATTACAAAACGTCATATAATCAAGGGATGTGATTTATTTTAAAACTGTTTGTACTAAAAATTTACTACTAAATTATATGAATAGTAGTATAGTAGTAAGAGAAAAACGCTTTGACATGAAATTCACATCCCTTCCTTACAAAATTAACTTTAATAAAATTAAAATATGTACAATACAATACTCACAAATAATAAATAGTAAGGAAATTTATTTAAAAAATTAAATAAAAAAAAACATATTTTTACAGATTCAGTTCCGATAAGTATTTTAGAAAAGCAATAAATACTTCAAAAGTAATTATTTCAGTTTTTTTTATATCTAAAAATTTCCTGGATCAGCTGGTCCTCTTAAAAATCTAACGAGTCTCAAGTCTCTAACAGTTAATGTTACACGGCTACGATGTAGTGTGCATGCGAAAGCATCTTGAAAAAACTGCACCAAATATGTTTCAGCTGATTCTTGTAATGCTTGTATTGCCAATAGTGAAAAACGCATGTCTTCATCTGCTATGTCTTGTATAATTTCACGTAATAATTTAGCAAATGATGACCTTGGAATTAAGAAATCTGTTGGTGAAATATTAGAGTAGAAAAACTTACAATATTCAACAACTATTTAATTTCTTACCAACTGATTTTTGAAACCGTTGAATCTCCATTAATACAAAATGTCCATGTTTCATTGGATGTCGTTTACGTTGCTTATTTGATGATGGTCCCTTAGAAGTGCCTTCTTCGGGTCTTTGTCTAGGAATTGACTTTCGTCTCATACTACTTCTTAAGAGATACTTCAAACTTTATTAAGAAATATGGTATGATGAAAAATAATGTGTTCATTTGGTCTACTATACTCTTCTATACTATTATATCGATGTGTATTTTAAAATTAAATTGTATTTTGAAATTCAAATCTAAATTATAAACTAGGAACAACCGACTACCGAAGAAATTATTTTTTTTTTATTTAATTGAAATTTGAATTAACGTTACGTTTAACAGCTGTCAAGTAAACACATATGATTAGGGTGTGTTCTCGTTTTCACTTTACGCATGCAGTCATCAGTGATGTAAGGTCAAACGTGTGAAATTTTTAATTTCCCAAAAAACCAAAATAAATTGGCCAAAATGGATTACGTATATACTCGTAGCATTTTTCTTTTCGTTTGTAACTTTACTATAGTAATCGTAAATTAACGAACGAAATCGATTCTCATGGTAAGGAAGAGGAAGGCCCCTGCGCAGAGAGACAATGGTATGGAGAGAAAAACACTAACACACCTATAAACTTTGTAATTTGTATTGTATAATGTCGATTGTCGACAAAACAAATCTTTTTTCTTTCGCAGCCTTTAAAATGACACTTTAAATCTTTTACTTTACTCAATACAGTAATTATATCCAAGCAGACAATTTCAATCAAATAAAAAAATATTATTCCTTTTCCCTTTTTTGTATAAATCTCAATATTTTATTAATTTTTTATTTTTGTTCGTTATTGTTCCCCTTTACATGATTATTTCATAACTTATACGTATTTTTCTTTCTATATAAATTTTTTACACAATAAAATACGTCACAGTACGTATACAAAAATAATTATAGTAATAATAGATATCTAATAAAAATATAAAAACAAATATTTAATACTCCATTGAATATTATCAATTGTGCAAAATGCAACAAAACAACAAAGAAATAAATTTTTTTTTATCTTTTGAGTATAAACACATATAACACAATATGTTAACAATCATCAGTCAAATAGGGACTATCAAGTGAACCTGAACCAGCAGCAACACCTCCTTCATTTGATGTTGATAATTTTGTTCGTAACATATGCCCGGCCTGATAATTTAATATAATTTCTTTGCTGTTACCAATTAAAACACCAAAAATTCCTAATTCCGATAAAAGATCTGAAATTGGTGGTGGTAACGGTTGACCAGGACGTATCATATAGCCTCTTGATATTGGAGGATTTATTTTATCCATCAATATCCATGATGAACGTTCTTCTTGATTCATTTTCTAAAAAATTTTAAATAATAAAAAAAAATATTAGATTTCAAATTAATAATAATGTTATTTTGTTTAAAATCTCACTTGTAAGGAATCTCGAATTTCTACACCATAAATATTATTGCCTCCGCCCTCTCTTTGTGGTTTTAAAACAAATCTAAAATAATTGTAATCATTAATTTAATTAAGAATAAAAATAAAACAACAAACATAAAATGAAATATTAACCTTTCAGGATCGTTTATTGCCATTTCATATGCAGCACGACCATTTTCATCGTCATCCAACGAATAAAGTCCAGTGAATATTTCTTGAACAGCTTTAATCTAAAAACATTTTTAACATAAATATCTAAATATGTATCTCTATAATATTTTTTTTCTTCAAATTTTACTTTCGATTCGTCAGTTAAAAATCTTTTCAATATTCCAGGAGTTGCTAAAGCTTGTTGAACTTTTTTTGTACCAGCTAAATGATACTGTATTGTTGGGCATTTGATTGCTGTTGATATTTCAATCATTTTTCTAGCATTCCATTCATTTTTTGTTGGATAGTGTCCAGGTTCATATCCAGCACGAAAATACACTACATTTACGGAATGTCCATCTCTACAAAACAAAGTTTTTTTTTTTAATATGTAGATGAAAAATTATAAAAAACTATTATTTTCATTACACAATCAAATTATTTTTTTCATCTAATTTTCCTTGCTCATAAATTTCTGTTAATGTTTTACGTATAACATGAATTTTTGGATTAAGTGATCTTATCTCGAATTCATGAAATCTCTAAAATAGGAAAAAAAAACAAAAAAAAAAACAATTATATTCATTTAACGAATGTAAATAATTTTTATATCCGTTACCTGATCACAGATATTATAGGAAATATTTTCAATAATAAATAAAATTACACCTTTTGGATTATCAACAATTTCCCATGCTTTTATCATTCCTTTACATATACCAGATAATGCTGCATTTTCAGGTAACTAAAAATAATTTTATTAAAATTAAATTGAAATTTAATTAATTAATTTTTTTTTTAAGCAATTGTATCACTTACATCTTTTAATTTATCCTGTTCATTTAATTCCTTCAAGACATAACTGGAGCGCACAAAAAAAATAAAAGGAAAATAGAAAAAAAATATGTTTTTTTTTTTGTCATCAAAAAATTTGAAATACTAAAACAATAGTATTACTTAAAAATTGTTTCTTATAACAAACCCACCAATTTTTCACTTGAACTGCTGCCAAGATTTTTTTTTAAAAAAAATTAAATTAAATTAAAACGTGCAATAAAAAAATATCATGCATGAATGAACCAATCAACAAAAATCATTCGAAAACCAATAATTTAATAATTTTTTTTTTTCAACTCTTCTGTCAACGATCCTCTTGTGTTTTTTCTCACACAAAACACAAGACGATTTTTCTCAAAAATTTAATAATTTTTTAACTTGAAATCAACACAAATTCATAAAATTATTTACTTTAAAATATTGTAAGGCATTTAAAAGACAAAAGAGTTAAAATTTTTAAGAATTTTTCAGATCAACACATATACCAGAACTTTTTTCACACATTAAAAATAGTTTTTTTAATTTTGAATAAAGAAAAAAATTGCATTCAATTATTTTCTATGTGCATTAAAAAAATTTGCATCCAAGTATTTAAAATTAGAAAGATATTTTAATATATAATATGTATGTATAATGTATATACATTTATAATAAAATGAAGATTAAATAAAAACAATCATATTTACATATGTATGCAAAAGCGTGATAAAAAAACTTTGTATAACATTATGAAAACAAATTAGTGCAAAGGAATACATACATTCATTGAAAATGTTAATTAAAAATATTGCAATTAAATAATATGTACCTATATCTAAAATAATTTTGTGTTGTTATGAAATTTTACTGTTATATTCGATATAATATATGTATGTACAATGTATAGATATATATATGTATGTATATATTTAAAATTTTAAAGAAAAACTAGAAAAAAAAAGAAGTTAAAATTTAAAAAGAAATACCTCTGAAGAGGTAACATTTTGGTGGAAATACCAGCAAAACTAGAGGCAATTGTGTTGATTTCCACCTGTTTTATTGTGCAACCAGCTAGACAATGAACCATATAGTCAGATCGAAGAAGGCCAAGAGAATGATTTTCCTGTAATAATTCATTTTTTTTAAATTAATTTTTTTTTTTTTTTTAATTTTTCATATTCATTTACTTTATTTTTATTATTGTATTTTGTTTAAATTATTTTTATATTTCCTGTTTTAATTTACTTTCCTAATATGTAGTAATTTTGTTTTTATTTTTCTAACATTAATTTTAAATTCAATCCCACTAAATTATTTTTACACCTTTTGATTTCATAAATCAGAATCAATAGGAAATTTGTTAATTATAGCAAGACACAATTTGAGATATTTTTTGTTATTTGAAATTGTGCATCATATTTTTTATGATTTTTATGATTGATAAAAAATTTTTACACGACTATAATGGGTAGGGTAATGAATTAATTTAGAGAAAAAAAAATATGTATATAAATAAATGACAATCTATGATGTGAAATAAGAAAATGCCGAGAAAAAAATATTTTATCTATAATATCAAAAATTGTACTGGAAAAAATAATGTTTCAATAATGTTTTCATTTTTTCAACAAATACTTTTGCTTTCTGGTTTTTTTTTTTTGTTTTTGATTTTTAAAAAAAAAAAATGTATTTTCGAATAATTTAAAGCCAGTAGTTACAAGCCAATTTAGAAAAAATAAATGCATTAAGCAGCATAAAAATAAGAAGCTATTCCAAAAAAGATTTTTTTTTTTTTTATTGTTCAGTTTCTATTTGAAATTTGGAATAGCTTCTGAAAAGTAGCAATAGCAAAACAAATAAATGTAATAAATAAATAAAAAATAAAAAATAGCGAAAAATAAACGAAACATTATAATAAAAGTTCAATAATAGAAAAAGACCTAATTGAAAAGCAAAAAATTCATAACAATCATTCATTCGAATATTTCATACCTAAGAAGAAAATTACTTTCTTAAACATTTTTCTCGTTTTTTTTTTTTTTTTTAAGCTAATTTAAATTTAATGCAAAGCAAAATTTTAAGAAAAAAATACAAATAAAAAATATAGAAAAAAAAATGATATTTATCAATATAAAATCAATCAATTTTATTATGAGCATTCTGAACATGCGCAAACAATTCAAAATCATGCTAAAATTTGTTATAGAAAAAAAATCTTTCCTATCTTTGCTTTTAATCGAAAAAAAAAATCACAACATTCTAAAAATTATTTTTTTTTGCTTTAAATTTGATAATTACTTCTACCAACCTTTCATTTCAGAAGTAATCAAATTTAATTGATGGATTTTTTTTTGTATATAAAATTTGAAAAAAAAAATTAATAATAAATAAAAATATAAAATAAAAAAATAAAAATTATTAAAAAGCAGAAATGCACCTGTGCAATTCTTTGCTAATGGGTCCCAAATGGCCAAAACCAGATGCAATCGTATTTATTTCAACTTGCTTCCAACAGCAATATGTTTTCGCAATTGCTGTTTTTCCTGGTGGACATTTTCTTTCCAGCATCAAATCAGATCGAAGAAGTCCCAAAGATAATGGCTTTGTTTTTGTTTTGTGATTTTAGTTTGTTTTTTTTTTGTTTGAGAAAAAATATTTTATGATTTTAAATAAGTTTTTAATTAAAAATTTATTGTTTTGTTTTTAGTTTTTGGGTTAAGTTGATATGTGAAGAAGAAGAGAAAAAAAAGTGAATGAATTATTAAAGTTTAATTGATGAAAAAAGAAAAAGGTAGAATTTTTTATTTACACTGTAGCAAAATTAATGAAGTGAAACATACATATTATGTATGTATATTCTTTGTTTACAAGAATTCATTATTAAATTGTTATTTGCAATTTGATGTGTGGAATTATTTTAAAAAGTTATTTAATTTTAGTGGAAATGTGATGTTTATTAGAGGACGTTTAATGAGTTTTAATAATCTTTAGAGAGCATTCTAGTTTATAAACAAGAATTTTGTATAAAAGACAATTCTCTAAAATACTTAAAAATTGAATTTAAAAACAAACAAAAAATGAAGTAAAAATAAGAAATTTCAGTCTTCATTGTAAACTAGTATACTCTCTATTTTAAACAAATTACAAATTTTGCTACAGAATTACAACGAATGATTAAATGTACAATTTTTTCAATAATAAAACTTTTTTACCTGATTAATTCCCTTCTCCAATGCATAATCATAAACCTTGAATAAATTTGCTGTAAACTCATCAACTTTTATCGTTGATGATAATGTTGTACGTAGAAATTCATCGTCATATGCAACCCAATGCATTAATTCATTTAAAATTGTTTGTAATTCTACGGCTTTTTTAAATTCCGTTCTTGGAAATGAGCTTGGTGTTAGAATGAAAGGTGCAAACTAAAAAATAATAGGTACATATGTATATAAAAAAAAAATGTATAAAATTTTCTTAAAATATTTTTAAGATGAAAAATAAAAAGTATGTAGGTATGTACTCACATTTAATGAATCAGGACTAAAATTTGTTTTTGATCTCATTGCAGCGCCATGCATAATTGCCCAATCTTTGGCCTTTTGAATAACATCAATTAATACTTTTTCTTCAATTGGCAGTTCAATACAAGATTTTAGAACACGTTCTTCATTACAATTTGATGTCATTTTCACGTTAATACTTTTGGAATGTTTTCTTCACAAGATAAAACTCACAATGATAATCAGAAATTCCGGGACAGATATGATTTGGTAATATTTCACAAAAATTTTATGATATTTACTTTGAATTTTGATAAGAAAAATAAATATCTTATCAAGATGATTTTCCCCTAAGCTATTATTTCGTAATATATTATATTTAGTATAATAATTTATATTATATAGTTTTTGAGTTTCTATAGAAATTAGAAAGGTTATAAAGGTTCACTTGGTTAGTTTTGATTTGGATTTCCCTACCCTACCACTCAAAAGGAAATTTATCAGGAAATATCGTTTATCGTTTTAGGGCTGCCACAGGAACAAACTGAATACATATTTGTAATATTTAAAGGAAATACATTTTATTATTAATTGTGGTATATTTTTCTATATATTGATTTTATACTTTTTATTTTTATAAAAACCTTTCAGACAGACAGACTTTCAATTTCAATAGAATATATGTATATATATTGAAATTTTGTAAAATAAAATGTTTTTTTTTATTGAAAAAAGTAAATTATTATTATATTACTATTATATAGTAAAGACAGATATCGGGTATATGGTGAGTATGAATATCCGGGTATTCACTATACCCGCATTAAACCCGATATGTGTCAGCGGGTATTCATTGGATATCCGGGTATACATCGAAAGCAATCGAGTATGAAGCGAGTATCCTATAGGTAGCCTTCACACGAGGTAGCAAAGTTTCAATACGCTGTAGCAATGAAATCATTTCACCAAGTGTTTACAAATCAATTCCTCACGTACACACGTTGTAGCATTGTTGCAGTAGCAACTCCATCAACATACAAAATAAGAATGGCAGCCATCTTAGTTTAATAATATTCTCAACCCCAGATAAATTTTAATTTCATAGTATTTGTGATTCATACATGTGTTGGTGGTTTCACTGGTGAAATAGGCTGAACCTTGGCAACTCGAAACTGAACAAATTTCTTTTACTCACCAAACCCCTCTCATCCACAAACTGGTTTGAAACACCGAGGTTCGTGAAACTTTGCTACCTCGTGTAAAAGCTACCATACCCACATAAAACAGCCGAGTATTGACAGTGTAGTGAACTTGAAATGGGAAATTTTAGAATAAAAAGGCAAAATGGAGCTAACTTCATACGAAAAAAAACGTCAAATACAGTACAGCCGGTTAAGATTGGCTTAGGGGAAATATACGTAGTAGAATCTGTCTACCCTTTCCACTAAAATTTCACTGTGATGTAAGCATCACATTTTACAAAAATCTTTCTTGAAAAGAGAAATTCGCATTTTGTTCTAGAATCTTAAGCATTTAAAAAAAAAAAACGTAACAAAATATTAAAAAAGACATTTTTAAAAACTCAACATAACAGAACAAAACGAAAATAAAAAGAAAAATACTGATTTGCAGAAATTTTTCAACTTATTCTAAATTATTGCTCAAAAACAAAAGTTCATAATTTGTGTTCCCTGAAAGGAGGTTTTGTCTACTAGAAACCAGTTGCCCGGCTTTGGAGAACAATCTTTCTGATGATACAGATATTTCTGTAACAAATGCTTCTTTTAAATGCAATTTATACAATGTAGGAAAAATATTTTTATTATGCTGCGAAAAATGTAAGGGATTTTCTCTTCTTTGAATATATTTGAGACTTAAATAGCGTTTTAATTCCACATTGGCCGAGCCCGAAACGAAATTAGTGTTTTTTCTGAATTTTTTTTCAATTTATTGTCAAAAAAATTCCAAATACTATTAGAATTAACCTTTTCAGTTTCTAATTGTTTTCGGTGATTTTTTTCGCCAATATTTATCGTTACCTCGCATGTTTGAATTAAAATTAACGATATCATTTCTTCAAGAAGCCATTCTTGTGCTTTTTTTGCATTAGCTTAAATTCCAAATGAATGCTTTTTTTAAGCGACAATCGAGTGAGCCGTTTGTTAATTAATTTGTTAATTAAGTTAAAGACGGAAACGCAATGTGTAGCTGTAGTATGTAGTTCATGTAGTACTACAAGCTGTCAAAAGTACAACAGTAGTGTGTAGCTGTAGTTAGTGAAGCGGAAAGCAGAAATTTTTCTACTTTATACTACAACCTCACGTCACAGCTACACATTGTGTTTCCGTCTTTACTAAAGTTAACTTTGTTACGAAAGTTGAAGAAAGAAAAATATGAAATAAAATGTAACTTTATGTCAATTATTTGTTGGGTTTAATTCCAGTACATAAATATTCGAATATTTATCAATAATTCTAATACATCGAATAGTACCAATCTGAATATAGATATTCGAATGAATATTTTTGAGCTGACTATTCGAACTATTCGATAGTACTATTTTATAGTTCCCATCACTAATATTCTATTGCTACGGTCTCTATAAATGTCACAAATTATTATACTAACCAAATTAGATAAGAACAGAAGAGAAGAAATTTGCGAGATAAGATAAGTTAAGTCATCATCATCAATTATCAAAATCAAAAGTGTGAGCTAGCTATTTGGACATTATTTGCTTGGAATTTTGTTTTTAAATATAAAATTGAAATAAATTAATTTTTCACTATGAAACGAAAAATTCCTGCACGTAAACACCATGGCATAAGGGATCCAATTAAACAGAATGAACAAAGATTAGCCAAGTAAGTTTTTACTACTACATATTCATCAAGATTGGTTATGTTGTTGTTGGTTTGATTCAAAAATTAAATTCTATTTTACAGAATAAAAGATCAAATAAATAATCCTCCAGATCGTGATCAACATGTGTCCTATAAATTAGCACAATTTATAAAATTAAAGAATGATGTTAAAAGTGGAAAATTTAAGAAATTTAAGAAAAATACTGATGGAAATGAAGATAAACCTAAAAAAAGCAGATTAAACACAAATAAAATAAAACCGATTAGAAAACATCCAAATGAAACAGATGAAGATTATCTAAAACGTGTTAATCGTATAACAACAGAATCATTGAAAGAATCAGAATACGAGATGAAATATGGTGTTAATGTAATACGTGATTCAAAAACTGGTGAAATAAAAATAGAAAAACGTCCAAAAAATGAAATTGATGAAATTTTAGAACAGAAAAAGAAGAAACGTAAAAATCAGAATGTTGTGGCTAAAGGTAATGTTAAAGAGAAAATTGATCCAAAAACTGCAAGGGAATTAATTAAACAAGTTTTAAAAGAAGAAAAAGAACAGGTAAAATGATTTTTTTTTTATTTAAAATAAAAATTATTTCATTCATTTTGATTTACAGAAACAAGCTGATGAAATAAAAGAATTTAAAAGAGACGTTATACAGTTTGGTGAAACAGTTCATGCCCCACCAGAATTAACACTTCCAAGGAAAGCACAAAAAGATGAAACTGTACCAAGGGTAGAACTTTTTATTCGCAATTTAAAATCGAAATTAGGTAATTGTTTTTCCTTTTTTTTTAGCCAGGAAAAAGAAACAACTTATTGTTGAAAAATATTTTAAATAATCAAAATGTTAATGAAGATGAAGTGGAAACGAAGATTTCTAAAACGTCTACCAAAAGCAAAGTGTCTGATGCTGTAGATTTAAAAGGTAAACGAAAAGATTTACCTGTCGCAACGAGACGAATGATTGAAGATCAGCAAACGAAAGCAATTGAACTGTACAGACAATTGAAAAAGAATAAAGTTAAAAGTTAAAAATCCATTTGTAATTAATTGTAGTTTTTAATTGACTTCTCAACCAACACATCAAAATTAAACACATAAATTATGTCCAAGATTTTATTTCGGTTTTATTTCTTTGACTTGTTTTTATACAATTATATAATCTTATATCCATTAATTTGAGTACTTCTAAGCCAATTGATGTAAAATTTGGATACAAATAACGTGCAAAAAGTTCTAAACATTCTGGATTATCTGGTAAATATTTTTGGAAAATTTCAAATAATGGTGGTTTATGAGAATGTACAACACTTGATGAACTTACAATAAAATCGACATCATTTAAAATTAAATTATCTTTAGATTTTTCAAAATTATCTGATACAGCAACAAATAATATTTCATATGGTTGCTTTTGTCCAGGATCATGAAATTTACAAATTAAATCACCATTACGATTTAATTTAATCCAATACAATTTTTTAAATAATTTTAAATTCCATGCTGGTAATAATTTTTCAATAATATCTTTTTGATGTGTTGGTGAATTTGTACACCAAATTCCAACTAAAGTATTAATTTTAATCAAATTTTTAATTGGTATTTCAGCAAATGTATCATTTTCTAACATTTCATATCCGTATTCTAATTTTATCTTTTTAATTCGACGAATATATTTATTTTTCCATGGTGGATCAATTATAATTAAATCAAATTTATCTAAAGAAGGTTCAATTGATCCAATTTCACGAATATCATAGTTAAAAAATTTACTTTTCGATGGTATTAAATATTTTTGATTGTTCATTTCGTAAAGTATTGATGTCGATGTATTATTTTCTCCTTTAAATTTTGGAAAATTTTGATCATGAAATAAATAATTTGTAAATTGAAAATCATCGTTATTAATGAATTTTAAGCTGGCATCAGGATAAATACGTTTTTCTTTTAAATTACTAATTATTTTGTCTGCAAATTCTTGTAATTTGTTAATTTGTTCCATTGATTCGGTATTTGTATGAAATTGGCTTGATGATGATGATGATGATAATGATTTACGTCTTCTTTTTCTGTTTTTTGATTTGATTTTCTCAGAACGAGATTCATAGTTGAAAAGAGCTGTTTTTAATTCATATAAAGGAGATTTTTCTCCATTATTATTATAAGCGTTATGAACTAGTTCTTTGTGTTTCAAAAACACGGCTGATATATCCTTGTCTTTCAATTGAATCATTGTTTGTTTTTCTTAGTGGACTAAGAGAACAAAATATTAAACTTAATTTTATATTTAAAAGCACAAAAACTTCTACTTAATATTAAATAAATAAATAAAACTGAAAAAATTGACACTCTACTGTTGTTGTTATTTTAGTTTTTACTTTGTTAGGTTATGTTTTTAAAAAATTAAAATGTTATTTTGAATATTTGTTACTGTGGCAGGACTATGAGGATATTTTTTCAATAAATATGCCTAAAAAATGCCTCTAGCACAATGCACGAGTTTATGCCTGTTTCGCTTTTAATACGGATTTTGGTTTACTCCCAATTTTTTGTCGTATAAACTCGATAATTCGGATTATGGCTTAAGCCCAATTTATTTGGGTTTAATCAACGACTCCTATAGTACCAAGACTTAATGCTCAATTTTATTTTATTGTTTATATTGTGATTAAAGTTACATGAAAATTATGTTCTAATGAAATGTAGAGAAGATCCTTAGCTTTATTTTCACCGAATATATTAAATATCTATGAGCAACGTAAATCAAAGAAAAAACGTGATAAATATTAAGTAACATAAAACTGAGAATCAATTTTTCCTTAAATCTCCCAAATTACTAAAAATATTAAATTTTAATGTTCTACAAATTTGTAGATTTTTATTAAATAAACATTTTTCCCAAACATTGTTATATTATAAAATTAATAGAAATTGAGTTATTAAAGAAAAATGATTATTTTTTATTAAAATCACAATTATCTCTCTCATTTCTCATTTTTAACAGTCACCTCTGAAAATGTAGTACCACCTGAAGAATTTTTTTTATTCATTTGTTTATTTCTTCTTTCAAAAATATTATTCATAAACAAAAAAAATTTTTTCAAGTGGTACTACCAATGACTTTATAAATAGATCATTGCTCTAGCAGTTTTTAAAAAAGAAATAAAAAATCCCATGCTGCTTAATTGCTACAGCGCCATTTCGGTAATATCAACAGCGCCGTATCACCATATCGGTTAGAAGGATGAAACAATTTATATTAAATAATTTACCGTTACAGAAGTTCATAAAGTGAAAAGTTTGTGCACATTTTCAGTTATTCATATTCAATATCAAATTTAAATTTTTATTGTATAAATTTTTAAATTATACATTTTATAATCTTTCCAGTGACGTTGAAGCATTATTCAAATTTTTACGTGTTTATTTTTCTTGACAATAAAACATGAATTGGATATTTTGTAATAATTGTTCAAAACCAAAAAATTCTTCAACTCAAGAGTTTTATATAACTGCTTGTTTTCATATACTTTGTCAAACATGTGTACAAAATACATGTTGTGTGTGTAAAAAACCGTTTCGAGGAATTTTAATAAATGATTCAATGCCATATCATGTTAAATATTATTTTCAAAATACTAAAATATTAATTGAAAATCTTCAAAAAGCAATTAAATTTCAAACTGAACAACAACGAATCTATGAAATACGTAATATTAATGTATTTTCAATGATGAGAAAAATAAACACAATAAAAAGTGAAATTGCAAAAAAAGGTAATTTTATGTTACAAGAATTAAAAAAAGAATCGGAAAAAGTTGAAAATTACAAACGAAAACTTACAGTAATACAAATGTAAGAAAAATTAATAAAAATAAAATATTTAAATCGAAGAAAAATTATTACAGATTTTTTTTTTTCAGGTATAAAGCAAGACAAGAAGCTAGACAAAAATTTATGGAAGAATACAGACAAAAGAAACAAAAATTGAACATATCATTTGATGGTCATTATGGTTTAAATATTTTCTATTTCACATTCAGAATAATTTTAAAAATATGTACAATTTATTTTCAATTTGATAGGTTCGAGTCGTGCACCTTCAACATCATTTGGTTCACGATCTCTTATTTCATCAAATTTAACACTTCATTCAAAAAATAAACCAATTGAACAACAACATTTTTCGAAATCTTTTCCTGTTCGTAATGATCAACGGTCACTTCTACCATGTTCAGGTAATTTATTTTATTTATTTTCTTTTATTTTAGATAAACTTTGATTTTTTATGAAAATGTTCTTTTCTTCATTTTAGTTTCGAACAGTTTCCATCCTTCACACCAACAACACCATGGTAACGAATTTTATGTTACACCACGAAAAACCTATAAACAAAATGTTGTTCAACAAACATCACAAATGATGAATTTATCTTCAACATCAACACCGAAAATTATTAATAAATGTTCTCAAAATTCAAAAAGATCATCATCATCGAAATTTTTTGATCTTTTATAACTTATTAAAAAAAAAAAAATACTAAACAAAGTCTTTGAATTTATTTTAAAAATTCACGTTTTTTGGAATTTTAAGTTGAAGATTTCAGTTTTTTTTTTCAATTTTGAATTTATGTTTAAGCTGAAACAATGAAATTTGAAAGAAGAGAAAAAGAATTAAATTATAAATATTTAAATTTTTTTCATGATTATTTTATTAATTTTAATTATGATTTTCTTATTTTTGAATTTTAAAGTATAAAAAGAAATCACATTACTTAAAATTTTTATTTTTCAATTGAAAATGTAAGAAAAAATATTAATTAATTAATTTGAAATATTTTTTTTTTGTTTTTTTTTTTTTTTTTTTGTTTCTTGATTACTAAATTAACTTACTTACTTATTCTCATTTAATTGTGTTTATTTTTAATTGAGTATTTATAAGTTTAAAATTAAATTTCTTTTAAAAACGCAGTTCCATTATATACATAAATTGGAAAATGTTTTACATTTTCCGTATTTACTTTTTTTTTTCTTAAAAATTTAAAATGAAATATGTATTTAAAATCTAACATTAACAAGAATTATTCAAAAAATAAAAGGAGACATTATTTTTTCTCCTCTAATTTTGTAAAATACATTTTAGAAATTTAGGAATTTTTAATTTTTGTTTACTTAAATAAAAAAAAAAAACGAACAAAAAAAGATTTTTATGAATCATTTTTCTTACTTGGTATTGGTTTGATAGGACCTAATGATAAAATTGAATTAATACCTAAACCTAATACATTGCATACATTGGGATTAGCTGCACCTTGTACAGATACAATTGGAAAACCGAAACAACCATTTGCACCTTTCGATACCAACGGAATATAATTAATAATTCCGAGAGCAGCAAGTTTTTGTTTTGTTTGTTCATTTCTTAAATCAATTAATGGTATTCCAAGTTCATCAGCTGATGTTTTCATCATACGATGATTTCGTCTTTGATGATCATCTAATCCTTCTTGTGATGAAAACATTGCTGGACATATACGGCATCGGAATGGTTTTAAATTAACTTTATTCATTCGATGTCCTCTTTGTGTATGTCTATTGAGACTTTCTTGAGTTAAGAATTTTTCATCACAATCTGGTATTGGACACGATATGAACGGTGATTCTAGAACTAAATTTTTTGAAGATGATGATGAGGATGTTGATGTTGATGATGTTGACGATGACGAAGAAGTTGATGATGATGATTTTGTAGGTTCATCTTTTTCATTACTGCTATTGGTATTACCACCACCACCACCATTCGTTTCATTTTTCTTCTTTGAAATAATACTGACTGAATTATTTAATTGTAATTTTTGGACAGCCTCTTGTGTAAGTGCTTTTGCGCCTGGATCTTCTTGTGCATTACCGTTTTTCGATTTGTGCGTAACTGTAATTCCACGATTTGCTAACATATTAGCAACCTCTTTTGGGTTTTTATCTTTATTTTTCAGACTTAGTGTAATTTGATCATTTAATTGTAATAAATCTTTAGATTTATCTGAAGAATCTGATAAATTTGAAGGTGACACAGATGCACCGCCTTGTACGCTTTGAATTATTGGTAAACCATCAAGACGTGGCTGCGATGAAATCAGTTCACAGTCATCCAACGGCTCTCGTTTAATTTTCTTAAGTGGAGGAGCTTCAAATTCATTCTGATTATTCGATTGAAGATCTCTTCCTAATTGTGTAGGTTGCGAATCTTTTCCCAATTGTGGTTTACATCGAGGATCTCTTTCTAATTGTGTTTTACTAAGTTGTGGATCTCTTCCTAATTGCGGATTAAGCTGAGGGTTTCCCAAAAGCGGATTAGGTCCTAGTGGTGAACCATTAAAAACAGGCCCCGAAAGAAATTTCGGTCTTGTAATTTGTTGTTGTGACATAACTATCGGTGGTGAAGGAGAACCGTTTGGACTTTGCGATTTTGGACGAATAGCTCTTTGAAGTCTCGCTTTTAAGAATACTGGCGGTCTTGCTAAACCTCCTGGCCCATTTGGATACGGTCCTGTGGGAGGCATAGAAGGACCATTCATCATTCCACTTGAACTTGGAGGATAAAATATATCTTGACCAATGCCTAGATCGTTGAACGGAGGGGTTCCAGGTGGACCACCTTGTGGAGCTGGAGCTCTGTATAAAGGTGGTGGCCGTCTGACAGCCATTTGCGGAGATTGTGCATAATTTGGAGGTAGAACTGGGTATCTTTGTTGTTGTGAAGGATGATATCCTGGCGGATATCCAGTTCTCATTCCTATTAAGTGAGCATGTGACGGAAGCTGTGAAGGATGCTGAAGTGATGGGTGTTGTGAAGGATGTTGCGAAGGATGTTGTGAAGGATGCTGTGAAGGATGTTGCGAAGGATGTTGTGAAGGATGCTGTGAAGGATGCTGTGAATGATGGTGCTGTGATGGATGCTGTGATGGATGTTGTGACGGATGATGCTGTGATGGATGTTGTGAAGGATGATGCTGTGATGGAAGTTGTGAAGGATGATGCTGTGATGGATGTTGTAAAGGATGATGCTGTGATGGATGTTGTAAATGTTGAGGATGCTGAGGATGAGAAGGATGAGAGGGATGTGTTGAATGATGTTGGCCAGAAAGGTGTGATGGAACTCCAGAGAACGGGTGTCGAGGTAAGTAATTTTGATTTGAGCTCATTTGTTGCAAGTGTTGTTGATGAAGGGATGCGGGATGTCG